>OU906961.1:1236530-2473061 GCA_918317495.1 Synanthedon vespiformis | reverse complement strand
AAGTTTAGGTATTGTATGTATTAATTTATGTTCCTCCATAACTCTTAAACAAATTAACTGATTTTCATGAAATTTGGTAGATAAACATTTTAGACATACTGTAGGACAAAAAATAGACTACTTTTTTCTTTTTCCATGCGGACGAAGTCGCGGGCGCCAGCTATTTTTAAATATTGTAATTAATACCAGATTTTACCATTTTATCAAGATTTTTACCATAAAACACATCAAATTGTATATATTTTTTTATCTATACTCTATAGCATCGTTTCTCAACCATTTATAAACTGCCCAATAAGGGTCGCGACCCTCCGTTTGAGACGGTTTGAGACCCCGGGCCAATTCGAATGGGTGGCAAACAAAATTATGAGGCCTAGTTGACTAGCTCTAAAGAGATTATTTTATGCCAATCTGCTACACTAACGAAAGATTGATGAGATAAAAAAATAAAAAATATATATACGCGTCGAATTGAGTACCTCCTCCGTTTTTGTTTTTTCGTTTTCGTCGTTTAGATTTCCCGTAGGAAAAACTAATAAGAATCACTTATAGACAACATTGTAATTTATCAAAATCTTTCATTAGAAAATGCTTTTAAATGAAATAGCGAATGAATTTTTAATGAAAAGTTTATTATTTTTGTCTTGCTTATTTTAAATAGCCAGACGTTCGTTATCTGTTTACTTTTCTTGGCATGTGATGCGACTGAATGGCAGACGTTTCTAGGAGAAAAAAAAACAGTTGTTTATTTTCATGCAGCAAAGATTTTTACAAGAATTAACAAGGTTGAAAAACTTTCCGTACAAAGCATGTGGAGTATTGCGTATTTCTGATTTGTTTTGTATACCTACTTAGAACTTTCTGTTCCCAAATTTCAAAAGACATACAAACTTTGGTCCATATTCGCCAATAAGCCATTCAGTTTAAATATTATTACTCACTCCTAGTAAAAAAATAAATAAAAATAATATTAATTACTAAGCTGGTGCTCGCGACTTCGTCCGCGTAGAAAAGTATAAAACGCCATCTACCGTATTTTGGATAGATGGCGCTATCTCCCGGGCCAAGCCGCTAGTATTTACTTTTATTTTAGATTTCCCGTAGGAATGAAGCATTTTAACGCGGTAAAAAGTAGCCTATGTTCATCATGAATAATGTCGGCTTCTAATGGTAAAAGAAAGGCATATTCAATACAAACAAACAAACAAACAAACAATCAAATCTTTCCTCTTTATAATATTAGTATAGATAGTAATTTGTTGTATCATCAACTTAATATACTTAATGCAAATAACATAAGACAGAATGCGACGCAAAACCTTCCTCAAGAACCACTCTAACCACTCTCCATTGGTGAAAACAGCATGAAAATCGGTGCAATAGTTTTTGAGTTAAGGATATCAGAAATGTCATGTTTTATTATGTACTGGTTACGACCACAATAACTAATGAGTATGAGTTGGAAAGTGAGCACTTAGATCTTGGTTATTTAATTTCAGAGTTGCTATTGCTAGGAAAGGAAGACAAAAGTTTAAAAGCTAAGGAAGCGAAGCAGTTGAAAGCTCAGGCGTTGGAGTTTTTAACAAAATTCGATGCAATAATAGTCGCAAACGGAGGCCATCTTGCATTAAATAAGGTAGTTATTTGTTTCATTTACCTACCTATATCTTTATTGTCTTTTATGATTGTACATATATTTACTATCTTATCTTGAAAGTATGGAATTATGGAATAAGTCCATTTCAAATAATATAGGTAATACAGTAAGTATGTGGGCTCAACTATGGATAAGATTATTTGCAGTCCGACCTCAATAATTTTGACTAACTAATAATAACTTATTTCATTTACTCTATACGCCTTTCGGATATTTTTTTTTGTATCTATTCGAACATCTATACTAATATTATAAAGAGGAAAGATTTGATTGTTTGTTTGTTTGTATTGAATAAGCTCCGAAACTACTGGACCGATTTGAAAAATTCTTTTACCATTAGAAGCCAACATTATCCGTGATGAACATAGGCCACTTTTTACCGCGGGAAAATGCTTCATTCCTACAGGAAATCTTAAATAAAAGTAAATACTACCAGCTTGGTCCGGGAGATAGCGCCATCTATCCAAAATACGGTGGATGGCGTTTTATACTTTTCTACGCGGACTGTTGCGAGCACCAGCTAGTTTTTAATAATATGACGTGTCCTTTCGCTAGTTTTAATTCTACCCGCCAACAGAGGGAGCAACTTCTGTGTATAATTTTAATGTACATAGTAATTTTATAATTGTCTAGGTAGATTATAATATGGATAAGGCCATACACGTACCTGGAATCAGTGGCAATATTGAGAGGGTGGTAGTGGGGGTAAAATCGACAACTACTCCACACACGTCCCTGCCAGTCTGCCAATCCGACCGTGCAATGCAACAAAGCGGTTGTCGTATTAAAATGCCGCCGTCACGTCTTGACCGCGCTTTTCTCGCAGGCACATTGCAGTGAAATTGCCCCAACATCGCCACACACGTTGCATCAACGCTCCCTTGACGATAAATTGCTGTTGAGCTGTGAGCTCGCCCGAAACGATTTCGAAGTAGGAGTAATAATAATAATCATGTTTACGATTTGCCCACACACGATGCAATCTACGGAGTGATCTAGGGGGCTCCCCAACACTGCCCCAATATTACCACCGATTTCAAGTACGTGTATGACCACTTTACGTACGAGATTCTTGTACATTTCTTCATTATGCTTTTACAGTTGACCTGGGCTGACTTTGTTCTAGTTGGCATGTGGGATTACATAAGGGAAGTGTTACAGATAGACCTTAAACAATTTGCAAACATCGAGAAGGCTGTGAGAAATATAACGTCGATTCGACGCACTTCTGTTCCTGCATAAACATAATCTTATGATTAAACTAGCCGCTGCCCGCGACTTCGCCCGCGTGACTTTGTAAATTACATATATACTAAAACCTTCCTCGAGAACCACACTCCACACGGTTTTATAATATGTAATTAAATAATAATGCTTTTTGTTGTAGCCAGTGATGTGTTAAACAAGTAAGGATGCGCCCTTACCATAATTATACTATCAGTGACAAAAAAACGGTCCTCCTTCATTTGCACATCTAATAAAAATCATTTGTTTTCATTGCCATCTTAATATTATGTACTATGCGTGTCAAATAAAAATGGGATCGCACTTGTTGCAAACTTCACATGATCCGAGTCATTTATAGTACCGTCGTCAAAAAATTCAATGACAAAAATAATAATTTATTTTTTTAATCTAATAAAATTAAATATAGGTATATAAAATTATATATAATATAGCAAACCCGTTAAGTTTGCTTTTCTGTTAAGTTCAAAGTTCATTTAAGAGTTTTATTTCGATTTAACTTGTATATTTATATTATGAAAATATAATTATACACATAAAATCAATGTATACGATTTTATAATAAACTACCCGAATAAATAAATCACACTACAAAAATAATAATAATAAAAAATAAATTCTTGGTTTGTTTTTTTTTGGCACGCCGTACACATCACTAATGAAGTTCGTGAGAAATGCGGAGCAACATGGCGGATTTCCAGTCCTGTTATTGTAAAGTGTTATCATCGGTTGTTTGGTTGGTTCTCTGAATAGTCGAGACGTGTGTACGACAGAGTTGTCAAACTTCGACTTAACACGTCAAGAAAGCAATTCAAACGTATTCGTGCGGATACATTGCGAAAGCGTCACATACATTGCTTGGTGGGGGCGCATCCACTTGTTTAACACATCACTGGTTGTAGCCATGAAAACAGCTTAAGAGCGTGTACAAAGGCACACTAGCGCCACTCATTTAAAAAAATATTGTCTCGTCACTAAGAAGGAATTATTAATAACGGCTCCACTAAAGCCCTCGGTAAGTATGTCTACAATTTTTTAATACCTTTTATAAAGTTTAATACTTAGACACGAAGCAACAAAATTTGATCTAAAGAAAAGCGGGCACATTCCTCTAGCTAGATCGTGTTTTGTTGTTTCGTGTCTAAATATGAAACTTTATAAAATGTATTAAAAAATTACTTACCGAGGGCTTTAGTAGAGCCGTTATTAATAATTCCTTCTCAGTACGAAATAATATTTTTTTTAAATGAGTGGCGCTAGTATGCCTTTGTACGCGCTCTTAAGGCATTTTTCTCCCATTTTTTTTGTAGTTTGTACTTTATTTTCAGAAGTATTTGTTTGTTATAAAATTTTATAGTTAATAAAACAAAGATATTATTTTGATATCAACAAAAAAAAAATCACTGTCTTTTTTAATCGAAATCCACACTATTAATTAAGTAATTGCATTTACTTGCTGGATTTTTTAAAACAGTGTTAAAAATCATTTTTAAACCGATCTAGTCCAATCGCAGTTTGGTGCTGTTCATGTAAAAAAACTTGTGATATTTTGAAGAAAGACTTCAAAAATTTTATTAATCTTTCTAATTAAGCCATATTATTATGTTATTGCAAGGTATCTATATGTACCTATATTTGACTATAATGTTTCGTACCTATTTGTGATCATAGGTAAGTTTTTAATTAGGTATATATTATATCAATAAATAAACATGTTGATTTGTACAATTGGTTTTATTTAAATACAGGAAATATTTTCCGGGACATTTGCGGTTTTGAACAAATGAACATATGGCCGGAACGTGGATCCGCGTTAATAATTTTGCACCACTCCATTGCTGGAACGCAGATCCGCGTTGCGCCTACTTCACGCGATATTTTACGTTTTTTCTATATAAGTTGAATGAAAGGCACTTGAGATTGACTACGCTCCGGCATACAGTAATTCGACTCACTGGCATTCGGCACACGAGGGGTTAAAATTATTGGAAAGGTACTTATTACTTACATCTATTTATACCAGACAAGACATAATTGTAATAGTTATTCCCATCGGCATTCAAAGATTTTGGAAAAAACTTAGTCAAGAAAAAGGTCAAATTTCACGTTTTGTTTTTATGGCGCCATTACAACGGTAGTAATAGTAAATCTATGGTTACTTATATATTATATTCATAAATTAAGTCTATAGGATCAATTGAGGTTATATAGAAATGTCAAAAACATGAAGGTCAAAAATCACAAAAAAACTTCCATACACTTATAAAATGAGTTTGAAAAATAAGTTCAAATTTTTTTTTAATTAATAAAGATAAAAGAAGGCAACTATTGATTGCTGAGGTAGATTTGATTACACCATGTACCACAGATTATTATGTTATTATACAGAGACCATGTACCGTAGTAGTTTAATAGTAGTCTATGTGCTAATACAATTTTCAAATTTTTACAAATTCCATGTTCTATGTACGTACAAGCTTATTTTATTTTCTCTTTGGTTTTATTCACAGATTATAAAGACTATGATTTTCACGTTTTATTCATTCATTCATTCATTTTCGTTTCATTTCATTCATTAATTTATTTTTCATTGGTTGAATTGTAATTGAAACATAGCGTTACATATCTAAAATAATATAAAATTATTAGATTAAACAAATACAATTAAAAAAGGTAAGAATTTAATTTGTTTTATTACGTTTTTGTCAGTGTTTTTGTGTCATAAAATCTCGGCTACCTGCCAGGTTCCCCGTTGGCCCGTTGCCACTCCGGCCGGCATCGCCTTTCTTGGAGCCAGATATAACTTTTTTTCTAATCATTTTACAAAAAAATTATATCAGATCATTTTTATAGATTGTGTTTTAAGGAAAGATGTTCATTATAAACATTTTTAAATTGATTCATTAGTTAATGTTTTACAGCGCTGCGAAACGGATACTATTCTTCAGTATTCATAACTACATAAATTTAAGGATTTGCCATAATTTTTAATCTTGTTATTTTTTTTAGATTTTCCACATTTTTTTCAGTCTTCAGGATCCTTATAATTACACTCTGATTGGAAATTATTTTAAAAATCAATAATTCCATAGTTTTGTGATGGAGTGTCAAATCAATAATTAATTAATAACAATATTGCATTATCAATAATTAAAAAGATCATCATCAAACTTTGGTATTGAGTGGTAGACAGTGATGGATTACGAAGTGCCAACACGTAACAAATACAATTTTACACAAAAACAATAGAAAAATTAATAATGATATAACCATTAAATTTGGTTCCTGTGTATCTATACTAATATTATAAACCTGAAAAGTTTGTTTGTTGGTTGAACGGGTTAATCTCAGGAACTAGGTACTGGTTCAAATTTAAAAATTCTTTTTGTGTTGGAATTAGTCCATTTATCAAGAACTAAGCCTGCGACTTCGTCTGCTAAAAAAGATAAAAAGTAGCCTATCACGTGTCCCGTACTTCTAAATGTTTATCTACCAAGTTACATGAATATTAGTTAATTCGTTTAAGAGTGATGGAGGAACATACAATACAGAAAAAAATTCTAAAAATGGCCAATTTAGTTTCAGTATCATGTATAGAGCCTATATACATGATATTTCTGAAAACAAAGTAAATTACTCCATGACCAACCCCTACAGATTTATTAGTAGTACCTATATTGATTGATTCTACATGCGCAAACGAAAGATAGATACCCGTTCAAGGTCAGAGCCATCAAGTTTTGCGATACCTATACTAAGTTTACTAGTTGCTTACAACCTGACTGGAGGCAAAAACTACGAGTAGGTCACTAAATTGATTGTATTTGTATATTATTATCTATTGTTATATCAGATTAAGTGTGTTTGTAGTTTAAAAACTGCAATGTCCTTATAAATTAATAATTAATTGCTGAATGAATTTAATAATCCAAGTCATCTATTCCTTTATAAGCATTTGATTGTATTAGTCTTGATAGGAAGGCCCGTCTGTAACATCATGTGATGTTATGTGATGTCGGTAGGCACAATAGTACCTATGTTACAACATACGTAAATATAAGCTGTCATAGAAACTGTACTTACTGTGGCATTTGTGTGTCAGCTTTCGTAGGGGAAACACATTCACTATAAAAATAATTTATTAACTATATTGTAAGTGGCTAATCTTAATTTAATATAATTTTTATTTAATATTAATAATTTAGTCACAGTAAAAAGTTTATAACTGGCTGCTGCCTGCCACTTCGCCCGCGTAACTTTGTAAATTATATCTAAACCTTCCTCGAGAACCTCTATCCATTGGTGAATACAGTATAAAAATCGGTGCAGTAATTTTTGAGTTTACCACGAACTCACGAACAGACAGACACACAGACGCGGCGAAGGACTTTGTTTTATAATTATGTAAACTGTGAAATTTAGTCTGCCCTGCTACTACATAGTTTTTTTAAATAACAAAATTGAAAACTAATTAGAGGTTTATATTTTATTACATAGGTAGGTATGTACCTATTACATATTTTTACATTTTCAGTTGTTTTTTTGTCCTATATTATTAAATGTGTGCAAATTTACAAATAATTTACTATTTTAGGACAATTTTTTTTACCATTCAGAATAAATCATGTGTGTGTATATTCATTTTATAAAAATTTGTATTTATAGTAAGATTAGTAAGGAAGCAGCCATTTCTTTTTCTGATATTATAAAAATTTCTTTACACAGCTTGAAAATGCCGAAGACCGTTTTCTACTATTTCCCCGTTAAAGCTCTGGGTGAACCAACACGTCTGTTGCTTGCCTACGGTGGCGAGGAGTTCGAAGATCGTCGTATCCCTCAGGAGGAATGGCCTCAGTACAAACCTAGTGAGTATCATTTACTATGTTCAATTTCAAAAATCATTTTTTCTTCATCATCATCATCATCTCTGTCACAGGACGTCCACTGCTGGACATAGGCTTCCCCCAAAATTTTTATTTTGATTATATTTTTTTACTTATTTTATCCCATCTGTTTAATGGTGGATTTAGTTCCTAAGTGCATCATTGTTAACTCCATATCTGACAAGCATAGGTGAGAATGTTAATAATACCTACAACCTAGATTAAGATTTACATATGAAATGTCTATTATTTGTGATTTTTTTTTTAATTTGGTAAATATCTACAATCAATTTTATAAGCAATTAGCAATTATTTATAAGTAGAAACCCACGTCGGCTTTGCAGGAAGTTTAAATTTTCAAAAATTCTTTCTTAGTGGATGTGAAATAAACCCATGTTCAAATTATGTTCTAAATTTCAGCATTCTAGATTTTGTAGTTTAGACTGTGCGTTGATAAGTCAGTCAAGACATAAAAAATGTAATGTTATATAAATTAATAGAAAAAGTTACTTATGCTAGTGTCCAATTTATGAACAAAACAAAAAAACAGTGACTGTAACTTGATAATTTTAACTGTAACACATAACATACATAACAATAATCTACAGTAGTATAATCTTGAGTTCAATGAGTTATTTAACTGAAGATACTGTATAAAAAGTCAAAGGATCCTTGTTATTTGTTATTGCATCGATAAGAAAGGATGTTATGAAAATATTCCCTGTTTTCAAACCCAGATAAGCGCTTATCATTTTCTAGAAATTATAAATGTGTCCTTTCATATGTGCAAATAACTTTTTATTGATAAGTTCTTTGATGTCAAGTGTAGAATTAAAAATAATATTTTAACCTACAAAATTTTGAAGTGTCAAGTTTTGAAATTGTTTTCTTAAATATGTAGGAAATTATAATCAATGCTTCTTAAAAAATAGTAGACTTTTCTAGACAATTAATACTATCACTATCATTGCTGATAACATAAAATATGTCATGTTTTTGTATAAATAAAATTTATCGCTATCAAATAAATGATTAAAAGTGATGAATGAGTCCATAATAGAGATATATATATGTGCTAGATAATAAAACCACATTTTATTTTAGTTTTATTTTGTATGGGTGGTGTAGTGTAGAGATAAATTCTACACTTTTTTGATAAAGATAACTGGGTGTAACTTGTGTTGCAATAAGCAACACTATTTCAACAATTGTGTTTTGAACCCAACAAAATAGATAGGTCCTGATCATATTGTATCTAGAAAAGTAAACTGGATCCTATTAAAAACTATTTTTTTTAAATGCGAAATCTCGTAAAGCAGTTCCTTCACTACAAAAAGTTGTAGTATTCGTTTGTAGGGTCAAGTTTAGGGACATTTTGAAACTAATGGATAGTTTAATGTATTTGATGTTGTGTTGTTAATGAAGCAACTATGTAAAGTTGTAAACCAACTGTGACAATTTTTTGAATACACGAAGACAAAGTTTCGCTAGAGTTTCGTATACTAAAGATAGATAGAGGATACTTAACAATTTTATTTTTATTATATAATATTAAAGTAGATTCGCGTGGGATTAACTGTGCGACCTTGAGACCTTTATCATCCAATGAAATTGGCGCAGCGTGACTTGAATTGCTAAATTGTATCTAGGTATTCTAATCTAATATTAGTCTATTACTAATACTATAATAGGTATTATATATTATAAATTATAACACAGTGAAATCTCCAAACCACAGTTAATATTTTACATTAATACATGTATCGTTATAAAATAAAATCATAATCGTATTATTCATATTTCTGTTTCCTAGTTTCTTGTTAACTTTAGTGTTTTTGGTAAAAAAAAAATACCTATCCGTTATTGATCGCGTTGAAAAACAAAGGCAGTACCTACAATATGTTGAATTCACATGTTAATAATAAATACAAACTCAAGGCCATATGAACTCGACAACAGTCAACATTGAATTTCGGAGTTAGCAACGGCTGAACTGATAAAAATACGCTGTGTCATGTCATTACTCAGATGTTATGTTTACACAGTTTCAAAATATTATGAAAATATTGAACTAGATATTATACTAGCGACCCGCTTCCGGCTTCGCCCCGGAAAAAACTTGGATATAAATTATTATAATAGCGCTAGCTGTTGCTCGCGACTTCGTCCGCGTTAAAAAAGATAAAAAGTAGCCTATCACGTGTCCCGCACTTCTAAATGTTTATCTACCAAGTTTCATGAAAATCAGTTAATTCGTTTAAGCGCCTGTTTCACCAACGTCATGTAAAGTGTTGATTAGTTACTTTTAGAAATCACTTTCAGTTTTATTGAATTATTCACTCGGTTTAGTGCATCCATCGATAGCCGAATTTTTTTAATTATTTTCTAATCAATGTTTGGGACGTTTACCGTACAAATAAAGGTATATCAGCTCCATTTTCCCCGGTTACCGGTGACTTTAAATGACAGTTACGTCAAGTAGGCCATACTTGATGTTTGTGAAACAGGCGCTAAGAGTGATGGAGGAACATACATACATACAAAAAAAATTCTAAAAATCGTCAATTTAGTTTCAGTATCACGATATTTCTGAAAACAAAGTAAATTACTCCATGACCGACCCTTACAGATTTATTATTAGTATTCATTACAAATGATAACACGAGATTAAACCTCAGTGGTTTTTAGTGTTATCATTTTACATCTTTAATTTTAGCCTCCGTCCACTTGGCTCCCATGGGATCCTAAAGTATTTTATACATTAGCCCTTAAAATTGTTAAATTTGTAAATAAATAAATAAATAAATTTATTTATGTAATTAATAGTACCAATTAATTTCAGAGATGCCGTTCGGCCAAATGCCCGTCCTGGAGATTGATGGCAAACAGTACACTCAGAGCATTGCTCTCGCGCGCTATCTGGGACACAAGTATGGAGTCGCTGGATCCAATATTGAGGAAGACTATCTCATTGACCAGCACGTTGATCTGTTGAACGATCTGCGCGCGAGTGAGTGAAGTTTTCCTTTATCGTAAGTTCGGTAGACAGGCTGACGATCCACTTGGTGGTAGGATTGGTAGGTGTTATGTTTCCATAACGTTTAAAATGCCATGTCACCTTGTTTTGTGTTATTGTGAATGAGTCGTCAATATTGCTTTTCACGATGTCACGTTGCTAGTTCGAATTTTTTTTTAAATAACACTTGATTTGATAAGAGTTCGTTAACATAATATTGCACAATATATTTTTTTTATCAACAAATCTCTAGTGTTTAGTTTTGTTTTTATTAATGTACAGTCGGCCGCATAAGTCGATTAACACATTCAAAAGTGCAAAACAACTGAATACTCAACTTACTTACTTAAATACTTACTTACTGAACCTTTTTACGATCGTTTATACGTGAAATTTATTTCGTTCTCTAGTCTAGAAAACGACTTATGGCGCGTTGAGTGTTCAGTTGTTTTACACTTTTGAATGTGTTAATCGACTTATGCGGCCGACTATACTACAGGTTATCTACTCTCGCGTCATTTTTATTGTTAATATTGCAGAGGCGGCGTCAGTTCAATACGAAGCCGACGAGAAGTTGAAGGAAAAGAAGCACGCCGACAACTCGAAGGACGTTTATCCTTTCCTTCTGAACAAATTGGATGAGATCATTAAGGCTAACAACGGACATCTCGCTCTCGGGAAGGTGAATAATCAATCTTACAATTTTATATTAATATTATAAACAGAGAAGATTTGTATTTTTGTAATGAATAAACTGAAAAAAAAAAAACCAAGTACTAGTCCGATTTTGAAAATTTTTTCACCCATAGAAAGCTACATTATTAGCGAATACATATTCTATCTTTACATATTTTACAAAGTCCTTCGCCGCGTCTGTGTGTCTGTCTGTTCGCGGTATACTCAAAAACTACTGCACCGATTTTTATGATGTTTTCACCAATGGATAGAGTGGTTCTCTAGGAAGGTTTTAGTAAGTATATAATTTACAAAGTTACGCGGGCGAAGTCGCGTGCAACAGCGAGTTTTTTTATACAAGCGACGTCATTGGTGGTTTCGAAACTGCTTTGCAGTATACATATTTTGTTTTGTGCTTTTTTTCCAAACACCGATACACGATAGCACAAATGCTTTTGTATTTTGTAAGCTCTAAATTTCCTTTTTTTTTATTTTTTCGAATTCCAGCTGACCTGGAGTGTTTCTTTTGTCTCTCAAGCACCGAAGCACAATAGCACAAATGCTTTTGTATTTTGTAGGCTCTAAATTTGCTTTTTTTTCTTTTTTCGAATTCCAGCTGACCTCGGGTGTTTCTTTTTTCTCTCAAGCACCGAAGCACAATAGCACAAATGCTTTTGTATTTTTTAGGCTCTAAATTTTCTTTTTTTTTTTCTTTTTTCGAAATTCCAGCTGAACTGGGGTGTTTCTTTTTTCTCTCAAGCACCGAAGCACAATAGCACAAATGCTTTTGTATTTGGTTGGCTCTAAATTTGCTTTTTTTTTTTTTTTTCGAATTCCAGCTGACCTGGGGCGACTTTTACTTCGCCGGCTCGTTTGATTATATAAAAATGATGTTGCGCATTCCCGACTTGGAGAAGAAATATCCAAGTTTCAAGAAACTGATTGACAACGTTTACTCCAATCCGAAAGTGAAGGCTTACGCCGACTCGGCGCCGGCGACCGATTTTTAATAATTGATCATCTCAAATTGCAATTTACTACAGTTATCGCCTCTTTCACCATATGTCAAGTAGGCCAAACTGTCACTTAAAGTCACCGGTAACCGGGGATGATTGAGCTGATATTGATATACCCTTTGTTTGTATGGTAAAAGTCGAAAAGAAAGTAATAATAAAAAAAAAATCGCCTATCGAATGATGCCTATCAACACTGCACTTGTAGACGGTGAAAGAGGCCATTATAATGTTTTGTCAAACCAAAAGCTGCAATGTGTAAGTAGGTACTTTGAGATTTCAACACTTTGTTGCAATTGAATAAAAATAATTTATTGTATCGTATAAAAAAGTGTTTGTGAGCAATATTTGTACACTTAAAAAAAATCTTTTTTTAAAATTGATATCCCATTATCAAAATAATACCTCAATAGCCGTCAATAACCTATTTAAAAAATCTCACAAAGTATTTAGTTAATTTTGGTTTGACAATGATTTTTTTTTTGTAAATTTAAGCTTAAGTTGAACTTAAAAGCTAACATTTACAGGTACATACATATGTGATTAAATAAACAATAATATTATTCTCAAGTTTGATGTTGAATCAAAAGTGGCCTTAAAAAAAACTTGTGATTTTTAAACAGAGTATTTTACAGCATTTAATGTATCATAGCACATTGTTAGTGAGTATAAGAAAAAATTAATAAAATAGTAATTGTAATGTTTGTATTAAAATGTTCTTCTATTTTTATAAATGTCTATGTATGGCAGCATGATAATAAAATTGTTATGTTTAGCTTTAAGCTGAATTCAATAAGAAATATACGATGTCTTATATTAATTTTTGTCTTTTTTTTTGTTTTCTCCTTTTTTTATCTATACTAATATTATTAAGAGGAAAGTATTGATTGTTTGTTTGTATAGAATAGGCTCCGAAAGTACTGGACCGATTTGAAAAATTCTTTTACCATTAGAAGCCGACATTATCCCTGGTGAACATAGGCTACTTTTTACCGCGGGAAAATGCTTCATTCCTACGGGAAAACGGGTAATAGAACAACGGGTAGTGAGAATTATCCTTCTGTACTTATCTTTTTCACATAACTTCTAAACGGCTGAACCGATTGGGTTGAAATTTTATATGGGTGTTTCGATGATTTCCTGGATGATTTAAAAATACAATTGGACCCTGTAGGTGGCGCTGCTGTCGGTATTTCAACTACTAAACGGCTTGACCGGTTGGGTTGAAATTTTGTATGTGTATTTCCATGGTTTCACAGACACGAATGTATTATATTCTATAAAGTTACGCGGACGAAGTCGCGTGCAACAGCTAGTAATATTATAAAGAGGAAAGATTTGTTTGTTTTGAATAGGCTCCGAAACTACTAAACCGATTTGGAAAATTCTTTCACGGTTGGGAAGCTATGTTATCAACGAGTAACATGGGCTATGTTTTGTAGAGTTACGCGGACGAAGTCGCGTGCAACAGCTAGTAAAACAATATTTTAGTTATAAAAGAAGTAATACTTAATCCTTACATAATATAATTTGAAGTCGCTTTCCGCGTCTGTCTGTTTATATGTATATCCGCTTATTTGTAAATCTCTGATTTTGATGCGGTTTTTACCATCAGTTAATTTTTCGTGGAACGAAAAGGGTGAATGTTTTTTTTTCTCATAATAGGCCCGAAAACGGAACAATAATTATACTAAATCTATGGGCCCAAATAACTCGTTTAATCCTCATTTATTATGTCATATCTATCTTATGTAATGAAAAGAATTTTCAAAATATAAACGCTTTTTATTATACCTTTCGTCCAGAAAAAAATGTTAGGTACCTACTGTTCCCGAAAATTGATAAATAAAAAGTTCATCGCCATAATACATTTACAAGTACATTTATTCAATAAATATTGAATAAATGTTATATTATATTGAATTTTTTATTTAAAAAAAAAGTAATGTACTTTTTAATATACCCCCCTGTCCTCCACCCTTTATAATATAAAAATATGCGTAGCCATTAAAATCAATCATTCGTATCTAGCCAACAACCAAAGACGGATGATATAAATATTTGTTTAATTTCGGATTTGCTTAATAATAAAAATATTATTTACCTATACTTTAACTTTGTGAGTGGATTATATAAGATAAAGTAAAACTTCAGGTAAGAAAATCCCCTTTACTTTCAAAAGGTCAGAATTACAAAGTGGTCACAATTTCCTATTTTTAAAGTAATTTTTATTCTTAATTGAGATAATTTTAGTCATTTTTTTGCAGACTTGATTTGAACGCGCGATAGTGTTTTGTCCTGTTATACTAGGCATTACTTATTATCACTACACGGTTCCTCCGCCGCGTCTGTCTGTTTGTTCGCGATAAACTCAAAAACTACTGCACCAATTTTCATGTTGTCACCAATGGATAGAGTGGTTCTCGAGAAAGATTTTAGTAATAACTTACAAAGTTACGCGGGCGAAGTCGCGGGTAGCAGCTAGTGTAAGTAAAATAAGTACCTAGGTATAATGCGGCAGGCTTATTATCTAAATGCCTCTGCTGAGCGACAGGAGAAAAATTTGTGCAATATCATACTAAATCGTATCACGTATTACGTAAAAATTAACGATTTAGTGTGATATTGCACAATTTTTTCGCATTTTTTGCCTGTCGCTCAGGTCGCCCGTTTGTTTACGTCACGCCGTCACGTTAGTCATGGACGATGGACTGCAAAGTACTTTGTGACCACGCCAAGGTCACTAAACTGGTTAAATTGTGCAAGTCATGTATCTAAATATTACCTATATAATATTGACCTCTCGGTACGGAAATCTTAATCTGAACAACGTGTTCAGATTAATTTAAATTGTGCAATTTTGTGGCTGTGGAAGTGTCGTATCGCACATATTGTGTACACCTATGTCATTTTATTGTGCAATGTGCTCAAAGGCGGACTTAATTTGGAGAGATAAATAATTACGGTGAACATTTCAAGGGAGAATAATATTCGTATTTACTTTTGTTGGAATATAAGAATTGTTTAATCAACAGAAAGATGCCGAAGACCACACTTCACTACTTTAACTTCAAAGGCCTTGGCGAACCAATACGCTTATTGCTTGCTTATGGCGGTGAGGAGTTTGAAGACCATCGTATCACTAGGGAAGAATGGCCCAACTATAAATCTAGTGAGTAAAATTTTTGAATAATGATTGTTTACTGATTTTAAAATATAGTTTTTTTATATTTAATTAAAACCAAAATAATAAAAATATTTTAAATTCTTTTTTTAAACGAGATGGATTTACAATATTTGGAACCAATTTCGTGGCGTTATTAATTTTTTTATAACGTCTTTTAATAAATATATACAATGCACATTATTGGTACATAATTAAAATTACATTGGCTTGTAAATATTAAATATATAATATAAATTTCAGAAATGCCGTCCGGTCAAATGCCTGTCCTGGAAATTGATGGCAAAAAATTAACTCAGAGCATTGCTATCTCCCGCTATCTGGGACACAAGTATGGAGTCGCTGGATCTAACATCGAGGAAGACTATCTCATTGACCAGAACATTGATTTCTTAACCGATCTGCGCGCAAGTAAGTAGACAGTTTACTAAAAGAAGCTTAAGGTGGCGCTGGACGAGCGTGGGAACTCAGTCAGTAATATAGGTATTTGGGAGATATTGTTGTCTCAACTTACTGTAATGCTAATAACCTAAGACAGAATGCGAAGCAACACATTCGTGCACTTATTCAACTAGCGTCAGCATACGCCAGCAGTTCCAATATTTTAGAAAATCCTTTATAGATGGTAACTATTGACATTCTAATTTTTAATGTAGATACACTTTAGCTAGGATGTTTTCATTGGAAAACATCCTAGCTAAAGTGTGGTAATCATGGCTTTCAATACGAGGCTTCGGCTTTCGGTACGAGATCTCGACCAGCGAAAATGTGACAATTTCTGCACATTTTAAAAATTAATTATACTAGATATAAAATAAATTTCAGTTTTTTGTGTCGATGCAAACCTTCATAATATTATGGTCCTATGAATTAAGGTGCAATATTGCGCAATAAATTTTTGTAGCTCTTCGGAGATCTTAAATATTGTGTAAAATATGAAAAAAGAAATAAAAGTAGCCGAAATTTAGTGTAGAACGTAAGATAATTCAAAAAATATATATTATTTTTAAATCTGCCCGATTCAAACATTTTTCCATACAGTCAATTATGCACTGTATTTTTATCTAATTTGTGATTTTACTCTAAGAAGTCAAACTAGGCGACGAAAATATCGCTTTTCAGCTAAGTCCCTACGCCCAAAATTTTTTGTAGTATATTTAAGCTTTGTCATGCAGTATTTGTTATTGCAAATATTCTATTTATATTTTATCTATAGTAAGTTTATATCGATATCGCCACTTTTATTTCCAACGAAGTTATCAACGGAAATATGCTTGCTCATTTACCTACTTATGTGGCCAAGTTCAATTTTATTGTCATTCTGCTACCTGCCTATAAGTTCCTTCGCAATAACGTGTTTCAATTCACACTGTGAGAAAACTGTAAAGTGCATATAGTTTATCAGTAGATAAAAGTCATTTTGCATTGTCAATAAGATTCTTAACAGAAATACGCCTGCTCATTTACTTCGTCTTCGATTTGGCTAACTTTCGATTGTCATCATTCTGTTAGTAAATACACATTATCATCATATCAGTTCCTTCGTGATATGTTTTTAAACAATCTCAATTCTTTCTACAGAACTGTATTAGTAGAAAACTGTTAGAGTACATAGAGTTTATCAGTAGATAAAAGTAAGTTTTTACTGTCACTTTTCCCACTTATGTGTTTCTCAACACAAATATGCTTGCTCATTTACCAACTTATGTGGCCATTGTCGATTGTCATTCTGTTAGTGCATATCAATTCCTTCGTGATAATATTCCCTCAATTCTTGTATCAGTATAGAAAACTGTAGAGTACATAGGTATCCCTTATTAGAGGTACAATACAAATATGCTTGCTCATTTACCAACTTATGTGGCCACTGTCGATTGTCATTCTGTTAGTGCATATCAGTTCCTTCGTGATAATATTCCCTCAAATCTCTATTCTTGTATCAATAGAAAACTGTAGAGTACATAGGTATCCGTTATAAGAGGTACAATACAAATATGCTTGCTCATTTACCTACTCGTGTGGCCAATTTCATTTATCGTTCTGTTACCGAGTGCTCAGCAGTTCTTTCGCGATATCTCATTGATAAACTCACCTCAATTCTACATTTTTCTACAAGTGCCTACAGTTTATCATTAGATAAGAGTAAGTTTTATCGTCGTTGTTACCCCAATAATATTTTTTTCTTACTCCGTTATCACTGATTTTTGTTTCTAAAAGCGACAAATAATTTTAGCGGATTGTCAATGTACTTAATTAATTATTTGTTTCCTTCACTTCTCAGGGCATTAATAAATAATCTTTGTATTAGACTATAGTGGCATTATTGGGATTAGGCAGACATTTTAACTTATTAGTGTTTATCTTACCTAAATATGCTACTTATGTTTAAAACTTCAATTTAGCAATAAGTTTTTATACTTAACTTACATGTATTTCATGGTTACAATCTGTTTGTGTACCTACTATCTATAATAATATTATAAAGAGGAAACATTTGATTGTTTGCATTGAATAGGCTCCGAAACTACAAGACCGATTTGAAAAATTGTTTCACTGTTGGGAAGCTATATTATCAGCAAGTAACATAGGTTATATTTTATAAAGTTTCACGGACGAAGTCGCGTGCAACAGCTAGTATTAGATAATTGAATATTGCAGAAGCAAAATCTGTATTCGAGACGGCTGACGAAGCGGTGAAGGAAAAGAAACACGAGGAGTATACGAAGGACGTCTATCCATTCTTTCTGAACAAAATCGATGAGATTATTAAAGCTAACAACGGGCATTTTGGTATTGGAAGGGTAAGCTATGCATAAATTATTACCATGCCTTATGTAACGTTCTGAAAATAACTTCATTATGTAAGTAATCGAAACTGTAAATCCACGTACTGTGTCTTCACGAACCCCACCCCATTAGGCGACGGTTACACGTACAGTATTTACTGTGATCCATCAATAAATAATTATGTATCTTGGTATTTATTGAACGTGTAGTCTAGCGTATTGATGGATGTCAATTTTTTTTTTTATGGATTTCTAGAAATACTTGACATCCAACAATAAATACAATAAATACTGTACGTGTAACCGTCGCCTTAGGGTTTCTAGGTCACGGCGAACCCCTTAATAAAAATAATAAACAAAACTGACACCGTGAAATAACAACATAGGTAATTAGGTATGTGCTGTTGTGTTTCGGTGAGTGAGTGCCAAAGCCTATTACCCCATTTTTATTCACTAATTCTTCTATGGTTTGTTTGTATCCGCTATTTGAATAATTTTAGAAAAACGTTTTAAATTATTCCTTATCACATAAGTATTAAGCACGCTACATTGATATTTCCGGGAGATCGGGAGTATTATTTATAAAAATCAATGTTAAAGTTTAAATTTCCAAAACCGCGCTAAAAACGCTGTTTCTGTAATGCTAAAAAGGTGTGACGTCACAAGCTAGTAATCAACTACAACTAGTAAATAACTACAATCAGTTGCGGAAGCAATGTTTACTAGCGTATTACGTCATCAGAGTTGCAACCAATCACAGGGCGTATCGGTCGCAGATAAAATTTCAAAAATTGTGATATGTTTTTTCATATAATTTGCAAAAAATATTCATAATTTAGTTTGAAATAATGTGACATAAATGTTTTTTTACGCTATATTCTGATAGGATGATAACCACAATTTGTAGTATATTTTAAATCTTGTCAAATAGCCAATTAAGTAACAAGCGACATTTTGCGACAGATAAAAGCTGAAAGCGACCTCAATTTATACTATGTATACATAAGGATACACCTTACCTTACAGAATACCACCGTGAAACAACAGCATGTGTGCTGTTGTGTTTCGGTGAGTGAGTAAGGGATGCCAGAGCCCATTACCACCCATCCCTTCCTTATCCCTTACCCTTAGTCCTTCTATGGTCTATGTAATAGTATCAGCCTGTCTGTCGACCTTAACATAAAAAAAGGATAACAATTTATGTTATACTCTGTACGATTGCAGCTCACCTGGGCAGATTTTTACTTCGCCGGTGTTTTTGAGGCTTTAAAAATGGTGCTGCGGACTCCGGATTTGGAAAAAAAATATCCGAGTTTCAAACAAGTGATTGATAATGTATACTCCAATCCAAAAGTGAAGGCGTACGCTGACGCGGCGCCCTTAACTGAATATTAAAAATTGTAAACTAAACATGTATTAAATGTAAAATTTATAAGGTATTAAAAAAAATTTAATGTGTATAGTTGTTTTTTCTTATAATTACAGAATTCAAGTGAGAATGTTTTTTCTACCTAATCCTTACTTTAATATTATAAATGTGAAAGTAACTCTGTCTGTGTCAGCTGTGTCATCTTTTCACGCCTTAATTAAGTAGGTACTTCATATCATCATGAAATTTTGCATACACGTACTCAAGGATACAGGAAAGAACGTAGGGTACCTTTCATCTAGAAAAATAGTAGGTAGGTACTGTTCCCGTGGGATCATCTAAAATAAAAAACTAACGCCTGGCAAGAGTATCTAATAGCAATGCAGTTTTTTACTTTTCAACTCGAAATTTAAAATTAAAATTAAGAAATATTAAATTAAGAATTATTGTAATTAAAAATGAAAACTACAATTAAAATAAATATACAAATTAAAAATAAGAAATATAGGTAAATGTAAACCTAATTATAATTTAAGCAATAAAGATTGAAAAATGATAGAAAAAGAACTTCGAATAAAAAGAAAAACCTCAGAAATATGGGGCGCGGACGAAATAATTATTTATGCACGCATTAGTATATTGTACATTTATTATGTGTAGACAGTCATCACTATGGGCTACCACTTTAATTTCACCAAAATAGTAATTGTGACTAGACCGAACGTGTATAAGTTTTGTTTTGTCGGCATTGAGTACCATCCCAGACGCATGCAACCAGTTACAAATAGCTGTAAAATCTGAAATGCTGAAAGTAACTCTGATTTTTAGTTACCTTTCTCACCTGGTAGTCCTAGTACCTGCCCAAGTGTCACCGAGCGAATTCCACAAGCACGCAGGTATTAAAAGCACATTTAGACACTACTTAGAACAAGAAAGTTCTATGATTTTAAAAATAAGTTATGTCAGATCGCTCTGGGATCTTGGAATATAATTGTAAGTAATTAATTACAAAAAAATAATTATAAAATAGGTACAATTGACTTTAAGTGGCAATATGACTTTAAGACCTTAAGTTTTATGCAATTATCATAAACCTTATCTTATCTTCATTATCTTTGCATTTGCAAAAAAACAATTCCACACTGGCTTATTCCAGGTAGTTCTACTAGTTCTATTAGTTCTACGATAGAGTCTATTGGAAACCTACTCTTTCTACTTGTAAGTGAAAGAAGAAAGAAATAAGTTTATTGCGGTAAACTAAACTTATTGTAATAAACCAGACAAGGGCTTTGCTTGTTCCAAGCCTATCTTCACTTGGACTAAAAAGCCAATTGCCTGTTCTCCATACAAAACTGATTGGTCTCATGCAAAACATTCCTTATAATAGACATATGACTAATTTTAGTACCAATATTTTATCCTAGTCACGCATTCAACGCGAAGGTCACAAAATTGGTTGATATGTGCAAGTCATTCATAAAATAAAGTGCTCACAGATAAAGTTGTCAAGTGAAAACGTAAGAGTATGCAATACTTATATTAAAGACTAGCTGTTGCACGCGACTTCGTCCGCGTAACTTTATAAAATATAATACATTCATGTCTGTGAAACCATACACATACAAGATTTCAACCAAATCGGTCAAGCCGTTTAGTAGTTGACATACCGACAGCAGCGCCACCTACCGGGTCCAATTGTATTTTTAAATCATCCAGGAAATCATCGAAATACCCATATAAAATTTCAACCCAATCGGTTCAGTCGTTTAGAAGTTATGTGAAAAAGAAGTTAAGTACGGAAGGATAATTCTTACTACCCGTTGTCCTATTACCCGTTTTCCCGTAGGAATGAAGCATTTTCCTGCAGTAAAAAGTAGCCTATGTTCGTCACGGATTCGGCTTCTAATGGTAAAAGAATTTTCAAATCGGTCCAGTAGTTTTGGAGCCTATTCTATACAAACAAACAAACAAACAAATCTTTCCTCTTTATAATATTAGTATAGATAATAAGAAAGTTGTTTTATTTATTTCAATTGCCAGTCTAATCATCATCAATACTATAATAATAAATATGTAAGTGTAGGTATTGTGTGTATGTATGTTCCTCCATAACTCTTAAACGAATTATCTGATTTTCATTAAACTTGGTATTTTTAACGCGGACGAAGTCGCGGGCTCCAGCTAGACACACATTATTAGACTGGTGTTATCTAGTACCTACTACAACTATGGATTTGCTGTGAAAATGTGTGGGGCTTTCCACCAAAGCTGTGCGTCAAAATGTGTCGTACGAGGATGTGTAGTGGAGCTGTGAAAATGCGCAATGTGCGGTGCGAGCCGTGCGAGGATGCGTTGCGAAGCTGTGAAAGCTGTGAAAAATCTCGCAACACATTCCATGCACACATCTCTCGCTTGTTTTTACGTACAAAAACCTCGCTTTTTCACCAGAGATTGTATTGGTTCTTGAAAAGCACATCCCTCGCTACGCATTGTTGCACATCTCTGGTGGAAATGCAGCCTTAAAATTCGAAGTGCAATCTTTATCGCCTACTGTACCTTGTATTGTATTGTATTGTATTGTATTCGAACGTCATTAGTGGGGGGGAGTCAATTTGTGGTGCTGTGCTGGGAGACCGTTTGATGTCAAGGCAACTGGCAAACACTAGCTAGTATCAACATTCGCGTATCAGACTTCATACAGGAAACACGTTCAACAAATTTAATAATACCGTGAGTAATATTTGTAGTTTTATTTGTTGTTTTATTAAGAAATGTTATATATTAATTCTAAGTGTGTTTTCAATTAACTTTTTTGTTTAAATTAAAGAAATAAGAGGGATAATTTCTAATTGAAAGTTTAAATTCTTAACAGTAGACACTCTGTTGAATCTGTTGAAACATACAGCTACGACCATTGCAATTTACCGTGTAGCAATTACGTTAATTGAAGTTGGTAAACTCAGTGACCTCACTTAACTACTTTAATTTTCGTGAGATATTATGGCTTGAGAGATTAACATCAAATCTTTGATTTAATTCTGTACATATTTAACTCGGGTGTGTGTGTGAATGGCTGTTTATGGAATCGTAGATCCCAAACGGATAGACCGATTTACTTAGATCAGATTTTTCAACCGACTTCCAAAAAAGGAGGAGGTTTTCAATTCGACTGTATTTTTTTTAATGAAAAATACAGTTATTTATTTTATTTTTTTTAAACCTCATAACTTTCGACTGGGTGAAACGATTTTGCTGATAATTTTTCATTTCATTTTCATATGAGAAAACGGTTTAAACCGACTTTAAAGTCGGTTTTTTTTTTTTATTAAAAAGAGTCATTTTGTTTAAAAGCTGATCGAGATGGTTCTTGCTATAGTTTAAAACATGTATTATCTTTATCTTATTCTCTTTTATGTATTCCCGAGAACGTGTATGCAAAATTTCATGATGATCAGCCAGTATTTACTTAAGGCGTGAAAACATAACAAACTCACTTTCGCGTTAATTGCTAATTTAAATTTTTTATAGAACAATAAAATTGTTTGCTCAACAGAAAAATGCCGAAGACCACGTTTTACTACTTTCCCTTTAAGGGACTTGGTGAATCAACCCGACTGTTGCTAGCCTATGGCGGTGAAGAGTTTGATGATCGCCGTATCCCTAGGGAAGATTGGCCTCAATACAAATCCAGTAAGTTTTTTTTAATAACAATTGGCAGGCAGCCTGACTACCGTGGCTTGTTGCAGAATTTTTTTGAATAGTTTTTTTTATAGATTTAACTTTTTATGCAGAAATAAATCAAAATCAAAATATTTATTTATTAGGTTTCTACAAGAAACTCTTATGATCGACATTATAAATTTAAATTTACCAGGGTTTCGGAAAAAAGCCAAGATGACGATCCTGAGAAGAAACCCCGAAAGAAACTCAGAATACTATTTTTAATGATGACAAAAAGAATAGTATCCTGAGTTTCTTTCGGGGTTTCTTTTCATTCATGATGAAAATGATAATGAAATTCATCAGTCAGATTTAAGACTACTTAGCTCTATTATACCATCCGCAAAAGATTCGATAAAATAAACATGAACAAAGAAGGGACATCCAAGTGTGCTACCGAATGCATAAGGATATAATAATAGAAGTTTGGTGATATAAAAAAATATTCAAGCATTTCGATCTAGCCATAAACGAAACGAGGATAACCATTTGACGGCACCAAGCGCCTTAACTTGGCAAAGTCAACTTGGCTGAGTGGCGTTGAGTCAATAAAATAGTCTATAGTTAGTCTAGTTGAAATCAATAAAATAATTTATACCTATCATGAATTTAATTGTTATTGATTTTGCTCGTTTCGCATTCGTTATCATGTTTACCGATTCTGGGTTCACTTCACTTCATAAAATGTGTTATCAAATGTTATCTTTTTACATTTATTTTTTCACTGTTATTTACTATACTAAAAATAGTAAGTATTTACTATTTTTACCGTAAGTATTTACGGTAGGTATTAGACACTATGTTTCGCAGTCCCTTATTCTTTATATTAAGGTAGGCAATATCTTAAAACTCCTTAACGCACTTGCAGCATCTAAGATGTTGTTTTTGAAAGTTAACGATGCCCATTTTTTCTGCAAAATATTCGCAAGTATTTCAATTTCTGTCCAAAAGAAAAATTTTTTTTAGAGGACAATTTTTACCACAATGTAATCTCTTATTTACAACATATTAAACATTGTAAACCACAAGAGCTTTACAACATGATTCTCAAACTAATTTCAGAGATGCCGTTCGGCCAAATGCCCGTCCTGGAGATGAATGGCAAACAGTACACTCAGAGCATTGCCATTGCGCGCTATCTGGGTCACAAGTATGGAATCGCTGGATCTAATATTGAGGAAGACTATCTCATTGATCAGCACATTGATCTGTTGAATGATCTGCGTTTAAGTAAGTATAGTTAACTAGCTGGTGCTCACGACTTCTTCCGTGTTGAAAAGTATAAAACGCCATCTAAAAATATCACCAAGCAGTTGTCATGATAGTCGCTTCACTTGTTTTTGGATAGATGGCGCTATCTTCCGGGTCAAGCCGCTAGTATTTACTTTTATTTTAGATTTCCCGTAGGGAAGCATTTTCCCGCGGTAAAAAGTAGCCTATGTTCATCACAGATAATGTCGGCTTCTAATGGTAAAAGAATTTTTCAAATCAGTTCAGTAGTTTCGGAGCCTATTCTATACAAACAAACAAACAATCAAATCTTTCCTCTTTATAATATTAGTATAGACTAACACAAGCTAGTTTGGTTTTCCACCAGAGATGTGAGAGGTACCCAAGCGGTTAGATATGTTACGAAACTAGCTATTTCCAATAAACCTAGGTGGTGAAGCAGAACAGATAAGAAGAGTTCACACCCTTAGCTAGCATTTCTCCATATAAATAAAACATAGCTTCGATGTACTTCCAACGAAGCATAATTAAGCTAAGTTATGAAAACAAAAAGGTCCTATCAGTATCGGTACATATCTTACGCAGCTGTGCACATCTCTTGTGGAAATGTAGCACTCCAAAAATTGCCCTAAAACTGTTTAAAAGAAGCTGCTTTTTGAGTCATAAGATTTGATTTGCAGAGGCAGCATCAGTTGCATTTTATGAGACCGACCCTGAAGCGAAGGAAAGAAAACATGCCGAAAATTCCAAAGAAATATATCCATTCCTCTTGAAGAAACTCGATGAGATAGTTAAGGCTAACAATGGACATTTGGCTCTTGGAAGGGTATACAATACATATATTAATTGCTTATCTATTATTATGAGATTGGGGGCCCATTTCCCCATACCTTCCCCATATTCCCCTTATTCCTACTAAGGTCGGCAGCACTCTTGCAACACTTGTAACATTGCTTGTGTTAATAGGCGACGGTAACCACTTATCCAGTGTAAAAAACGGACGTCTATAAGCGCTCTCAGCATGTTTGAGGATCTACATCTAAATCTTGAGGATCATCTTTTTTATATTATAAAAAAAATTGTTTATGAACTCATTGAAAGTAATTTAAAACGTACACAGTGCAAAGATTGTAAATTTACAGATTGTAAATGGCAGTAACTCAAGGCACACTTGGCCGCCAGTAAACATTGTCAAAATTGTCCAACAAAACAGTGATAAAAATGACTCACTGTGATATGATTTGATGTAATAATTCAAGTAAAAACGTGAATGGTGTAAAATTCTTGTTTATCCAAGCAAATAATTAAATATAAGTAACTTTTAGCACTTAAAAAATGCTTGTCGTGATTGTCTTGGAACACAAGACCTAAATGCGTAAGCCGTGCGTTTATTTTTTATTTTTATGTTCCGGTTGACAAATAAGCTGATGGTTCACTTGATCATTTGATGGTAGGTGGCTACCGTCGCCTATAACACAAGCAATGACATTGGTGCTGCAAGTGCACTGTTATTAAATATAACGGCCCCTGACACTCTGGATTTCTATGCAAAACTTAGAATTTTTTGCTCTGAGGGCCTCTTTCACCAACTGCATGTAAAGTATTGATTAGTTACTTTTAGAAATAATTTTATGTTTTATTAAATTATGCACTCGGTTTACTGCATCCTTCGTTAGGCGATTTTTTTTTATAATTTTCTGTTTAATGTTTGGAACTTCAAACCGTTCAAATAAAGATAAATCAGCTAAATTATTCCTGGTGATAGGTGACTTTAAATAATGGTTAGCCTACTCGACAGATGGTGAAAGAAGCAATGAGCCTCTTATTAAACCTCTTTTAATTTGGTTTACACTTTAATAATACCCATTGGACACTGTATGTTATTCATCAATTACACTTGTAATTTTAATAGAGACTGTACCAAATCTGACCATTTGAAAGTCTGACGATTTGAAAAACTGACCATTTGAAAGTCAAAGTAAAGGACCTAACATATTGTGTTTTGTTTATTTTCAGCTCACTTGGGGTGACTTCTACTTTGCCAGCATAATTGATGTTTTGAAAATGTGCTTGCGAATGCCGGACTTGGGAGAGAAATATCCGAGCTTCCAAAAGCTGGTGGATAATGTTTATTCCATTCCGAAAGTGAAGGCGTACGCTGATGCGGCACCACCTTCTGAATTTTAATTTCGTTACATAATGTTAAATTATAATTTTTAAAAGTTATGCGTTTTGCTTTTGGTTCCCCTGAAAATATATCTGTACGAGCGACGTTAGACTAGTCCACAGATATTATTATAAAAAACAAAATTTTAGCCTTATTTTATATATTTATTTAATACTAAATAATTTTAGTATTAATTTCTATTTATATTACTTTAATATTACATTAAAATAAATTGATCAGCCATCTAAAATTCACTAAATGAATTAATTACAATATCCGTATTTTTGATTAATGTATTAAAAATCAATAAATAAACTTTTCAATTATTATTTTTTGCCTAAAAATTAGTATTTCATTTACCTACAGAGATGTGACAGTTGATTCTTCAAAGCCAAAATTTTCTGCTCCCTTATCATAGCTCCTTTCATTTTGCTTTTTGTTGACGCTTGCCTGCACTTGTTCAACAGTGTCGTATAGAGGTAAGTTTTTCGTCTCCGGGGTAAGAGTTAAAAGTACGCCAGCTATTACTGCAGGACATCCGAAAAAGACTGATGGCAATGACGGTGACAGTGCTGTCTGCAATAAATTTTACAATACATTTAGTTTACATTTGAAAATTCAAAGAAAAGTTGTGGACTTGACTTGACTGACTAGTCTCGGGTAATTATAAAAAAGGCTATTTTTCAACCGACGAAAACGAAGAAACAAAAACGGAGGAGGTTCTCAATTCGAGGCGTATATATATATTTTTATGTATGATCACGCATAACTTTTTACAGAGTAGTCCGATTTTGATAATTCTTTTTTTATTTGAAAGGGTGTACCCCCAAGGCAGTCCTATTTAAATTTGGAAAAAGAACTCCAACCCTAAGGGTTGGAAATGCACCTCAATAAGCAACTTAAAGTAATGGGTCTCATTAGTACGGGAGAGTGTCGCTTCTGTCATGAGGCAGAAGAAACACCAATGCATATCCTGTGCGAGTGTGGCCCCTTAATGCACAAGCGCAGTCACATCCTAGGAAGCCACACAATGGCTTGTGAAGATGTGAAGAATGCCTCTATCAAAAAAGTAGTACAGTTTCTCAACGTGGTAGGTATAGGTAGAGAGCTTTAGTTTACGTGGCGATCACAATATTTCAGAAATGGACGAAGTGATACTGGTTCTCTAGCAGAATAGCCACTAATCAGCGGCTAACAAGCAATAATTACGTAAAGAATGATGCGCGGCGGCGACTCAAAATTTAGTTTTTAATAAAATTATTTTTTGCTTTTCAGTTTTTTCGGCGGTTTAATTTTTTGTTAAAAAGTTTTTAAATTGCTATTTTTAAAAATAACACTGGCAAAATAAGGTCAGAAAAAAACCAGATCAAAATCAGTCTATCCGCTTGAGCTACGATTCCACATAGACACACGTCAAACTTATAGCGCCTCGTTTTGGCGTCAAAAGCTATGGAATGAAAATGAAATGGAAGGAATAATAAGGCCCTTTTAGGTTATGAAGAGGTCTCTTACCAACATAGGTGTCAAAGGTGCCAGCATTCCACCAGCTCTTGACGCGAAAGCACATAAACCCAACAACGAACCTCTTGCACTCGTTGGGAACAGTTCCATTGAGTAAGTGATCGCTCCGGTGAAGCAAACAGATATTATCACTTTACCGATAAGAAATACTATAACCTTCGCTGTCGTATATGCTGTAATGACGTACGTACAACATTTTATTTAATTGTTTGCTAATTGAGCTTTTTATCTGTTATTTATCTATAAACGCTATAAAGAGATTTATTAGTGTAACCTTATAGATCAAAAGTGAGTAGGCAATGATAAGGAGGGATGGTAGTTAGATTATCTATACTGAGTTTAGACCATGATATCTTTATTTTAGAAAAACAAATATTTAGTAAGATAAAGAAAATTTAATGTATCTATACTAATATTATAAAGAGGAAAGATTTGATTGTTTGTTTGTATAGAATAGGCTCTGAAACTACTGGACCGATTTGAAAAATTCTTTTACCATTAGAAGCCAACAATATCCGTGATGAACATAGGCTACTTTTTACCGCGGGAAATCTAAAATAAAAGTAAGTACCAGCGGCTTGGCCCGTGAGATAGCGCCATCTATCCAAAAACAAGTGAAGCGACTACCATGACAGCTACTTGGTCATATTTTTAGATGGCGTTTTATACTTTTCAACGCGGACGAAGCACCAGTTAGTCTGTAATAATAAAACTAGGATTATACTTACAGTCTGGTATATAAGCTGATACACCGCAAATGAATCCGCATATCAGAAAGCCAACAATCAATGGCAGCTTTCTTCCAACTTTATTCATAAGGTACAACGCCAGTATTTCTCCAGGGAACGACATGACGGTTGATAATAGAAAATTTGTATGCTTATTGCCCGGTAACCAAACTGAATTTATCATCAGGCCATAGTAAACAAATACTGCCGTGAATCTGCATACAGAGGCAACTAGAACCCTCTTCATTATTTCCCTAGATCTAATTATTTCTTTGAACCCCTCTCTTTTCTCGTAACTGTATATTTTGAATTTCTCCTTCAACTTTACATCGTCCATATCTTTGAGTTCATTCAAATTGATGGGAACATTGTTCATTTTTGCGGCGACTCTTATAGTTTCCTTGGCTCTATCGGTTTTACCGTTCAGTATTTGCCATCTAGGACTCTCTCTTAGCACGAGTATTAAGAGAGTGAAAAAGAACGATGGCGTATAAATGATTCGAACTAAATTCTTCCAGTAAGGCACAACCATAGCGATGCAAGCGAATAAGCTTTCACCTATGTAAATAGCGTAACTGAATATTACACCGGCGAGGATTCTGTTGTGTTTTCCACCGATTTCTATCACTGTAAGATAAAAAGAAATATGTCTTTTCTTTATGCTGCTATCAGATACGGTTCCAGCATAAAAAATACATGAAATTTAGGTAAATTTGCTTAAAAAGTGTTCACAAACATTTTTTTTTCGTTGGCCTGTGTAATTTTAACACGTATAATAAATTGCCTTAAATAAATTAAGAAAAAAACTTAAAGAAACAGATGAGAAGTAATTTCTTTAATATTTTAATAAGTAATAGGATATATAGGAAGTAAAGTAATTTTGATAATAATTTAGTATTAATTTTAGTCAGAATATGTGTGGCAGTATTTTCTTTTGCAATATGGCGTTGTTTATTAATAAATCTTTATAATAGGAAGGCTATTATAAAGACTAGGTATAAGTAAAGATCTATTATTATTTATGGTGCGATAATTAGTTTTTTTAAAGAATCGTGTTCGTGATTAAACTACTTTTTAAATTGTCCTTTAAGTGAGCAATTAATGAACAATACTAATTGAATTAATTAATAATAATTATTTACATTGACAAGCTCGTTTGATTTTAGTGGTTAGGGCGCTTGCCTTAATACTCTGTTTTAGAGTTCCCAGGTTCGATTCCCGGCCGGGTCAACTTTGGAAATAACTTTATAAAATATAGCCTATATTACTTGCTGATAATGTAGCTTACTATTGGTGAAAGAACTTTCGAAATCGGTCGAGTAGATTTTACTTCTTTATACTACCAAATAAGAAAGAAAAATACTTAAAATAACAAAACGTAGATACTAAAAAGATAAGATAAGATCAGGGTAACCGCGCACTAGGCAATCTGGCTGCGACGGCCGAAATAATCGACGGCCAGTCAGTTGATTAAATAAGAACCCAAACGTCGAACGATATGGACGAAGAACTTATAATTCCTCAATAACATACGTCTGGTTGCTAGGACAACATTCGCCTACTCGCTTAAGGTGTAAACAAATGCCAAAAATTTGCATTGTTTAATAAAGGCGTTACAAGAAAGTGTCAACGCAATTATTATTGGTTTGAAAAAAATATATGTATACTTAAACATGTGAAGAACAAATTGCAATGTTTAGAATTTCCTTCGAAGTACTTAGAAATCCCACAATAAATGTTGAAACATAGAAGAATTTGACTTATATTGAAAATTGTTTCGAAAACGGCTTATTGCGCGCAAATGATTCCTGCACCGATTAATAAGTCAAAGTCAGTTAAAAAATGTAGTTTTTTAAATATTGCTTTATTGTCTCTGTCCGAATTGTCTCCGCCGCATGGGTGCTCTAAATGATGGAGCTTCAGTGGCTGCGTTGAGGTGTGGACTACGTTTGTGTTTTTCGTGCGGAATTAGTTTGAAATATATAGACATTTTAAAGGTCAAATTGTTGAAGGTCAAATCGTCAATGTCATTGGCTTATGTGAATCCCTTAACTACTCGTTCTGGCTGCGCGCAGCCACAGGCGCGTTCTAATGGCTGCCGCAGCCAGGCTGTCTAGTGCGTGGTTACCCTAAGATACACTTACTAAGTACCATGGCAGCGGGATAGGTGCCTGCTGAAATAGCGGATTCAATAAATTCTACAGCTATGTACGCGTAGTACGACTTCGCGAAGGCTTTTAAATGGCCTATGCAGCTCCCTACTGCGCACATTATTAGGGCTGGCTTGCGGCCAAATCTGAAATGGTTTTTAAGTTAGAGTTGAGTAAATGAAACTTAAAACTGCAAACTTAACGTAGTAGATAATGTTTTAATCATAGAGATTATTAAAAAACAATCTGTACCTACGAATACACCGAAATTTTTTTACACCAAAATTTTGCATATATACATTGTCAGGGATAAGAAAAAGACATAGGATAGGATAATTTTTACGGTCGCGAGTTAGAAATAAATTCGGTAAGTACCTGTCCGACATCCATCCAGAGAAGATCATCGAAAACAACATGCCAATGTTGTGAACAGTGCCCACCAAATTAGATTTCCACGGTTGACATGCCAAATCTAACTGAAAAATAGTGAAATAGTGGACAAACTTTTCATTCTTTACCCATTCAATGAATTTACAGTAGTACGGTCGTACTGTGTTGAGGTATTAAATTTAATACTGGCTAGTTTTATTTTATTAGGAAAATAAAATAGTTTAAATTGAGAAAAAAAATTAATGACATAATGATGGAAAATTTTTCAGTCAGAGATGATAGTGTAACGTGTTGTGAGAAATATTTTGAGTTGATTTTAAAATAGAAATATTTATTAATTGCTTTATGTGTAAACTACTATATTAAAAGTAGTTTAAAAATGGACGCATAAATGAAGGAGAATTTTCCGCACTATATTACAAGTTTTATTAATATGTAATGAATCCTATGAAGAGAAAACGACTAAAGTATGAGATGAAATACAAAAGTATTTAACATACTGAAGTCTGTATACTGTAAAATGGCATTTAAAGATGCCATGACAAATTACCACTTTTATTTTCAGCTAAACGCAATTGGATATGACATTTGAAATCAATAATTTTATTACAGTACTAGCTAGCTGTTGCACGCGACTTCGTCCGCTTTGAAAAAGAAAAAAGTGGCCTATCCTGTGTCCTGTACATCTAAATGTTTATCTACCAAGATTCATGAAAATCAGTTAATTCGTTTAAGAGTTATGGAGGAACATACATATATACATACATACATACATACATACATACATACATACATACATACATACATACATACATACATACATACATACATACATACATACATACATACATACATACATACATACATACATACATACATACATACATACATACATACATACATACATACAATACCTACACTTACAGATTTATTATTAGTATAGATAGATGATTGAGATAAGGAAAAATATTTTCAAATGCTTTCTTATTGACACTTTTTTTTAAGTAAATTAAGAGAGAGTGATAGAAAGGAGCCGATTTCCTTTAAACTTTATTGCAGGTGAAGGCGCATTAAAAGCTAGTATATAATATTGGTAGAGCTTACCTCAGCTACAATGGTGTCGTTGCTCTCATAGACCCAATGATCACATTTTTCAAGTTTATCAGTAAAACTACTCTTTGTACATGTTTTATTAGCTAATAGATCATAACTCAGCATTGGCCTCTTACATCTGTCTATGGTTTTATTTGGCCACCATGTTGGCTCCATAGCTGGTTCGTTTCCGCATTCTGGTATTTGGCATCTAAAAGGACGACAAGCTTTTCTACAGTAGTTATTATTAATTTTATTAAGAGAGAAGAATAGTACGTACTCGTCCATACAAAAAGAGAAAATGCTTTTCCACTTCTAACTATTTTCCAATCTCCATGATTTTTTTTGTATTTTTTTCCTTTTTTTCAAAATTTGCAATAAATTCAAACTGAATCTCAAATAACTTAATTTTTGTGATTAAAACTTTGTCGAATTAAACCGTTTGTTTTATTCGACAAAACAATCTACATATTTTTTTTTTAAAAAGCGAAACCTAGAATATATTATGATCGACATGAAAATCAAAGTGATTTGTTAAGATTTAGTTAATGGAAACTGTTTTTTCCAGAAATGTAAATTTCATCACGGGGCATGGGCAAAAGCGCACGAGCGATAGCATGTGTTTTCCTAAATACCGATCGCAAAGCTATACTTCCCTCTTAAGTACTGTTATACCCGCGACTTTGTCCGCGTTATCTATAGCCTTATATGGCCTTCCTCGATAACCCAAATGGACTGTCCAACACAAAAATAATTTTTCAATTCCAACCAGTAGTTCCTAATCTTTGGTATTATTATTATTTCTTATGTAGCTAATAATGGCGTAGTTGTGTGGTAAAAACTACTTAAATACTTGGTTACTTGGAACAGGTAAAGATTGAATAATTATAATAATTGTAAACAAGAAATACGAGTATGGTATCGACTTTATATTATGCACATTATAGATTTCCTGGTGTTTAAAATCATTGTAACCTCAATATTACCTAAAGGTTAAATTGATATATTATGTTTGTATTTTAATTTATGAAGTTTTTAATATTCAAAATATATTTTATTTTTAATTTAATTTTTAAAAAAATGTTGACAAAATTTTATTTTTCGTAAATTAAATTCACTGTACGCGTTTGTCTGTTTCTTCGCTAACTTCTTTTCTAAGCTTCTTCTATACCAGCCAATGGATTTTGATACGGTTTTCACTAATGGTAAGAGCGCTCGACAAGGGTTTGTTTATATAATTTTTAGAAAAAATGCGTATAGAAATTTTAGAAAAATTTAGAGGCGCGCTCGTTATCTCTGTGTCCTGGTAATAATAATATCTGCTATATGGCCGAATTATCTACTATGGGCATCAATAACATTCATAATGAAGTACTACATATACATGCACATATAAATCCAAAAAACCTATCTAAATTAAATTTCACAAAATTACATTAAATGCAAATTAAAATACCTAAATTAAATAAATTTTTTAATACACCTACCTGTAGTTCAAGTCTCCTGCAATGAAAATATAGTTAATGTTGATCATTGTTACAAAGATCGCAGGCAATGAAGCGTATATGTATTGTAACCTTTGATATTTTCCGAATTTTTCCAGCACCTCAGAAACATCGGATACTTTCTTGTCTTCCACAATTCCAGTCATTGTTAAAGAGCAAATATTTACAATCACTTTGAGGTATTGTTAATGCAATATAAAAGGTACAAGTAATTTTAAATTTAGACTAGTATTTCCATAGAATGTCTAAAACTTCTTAGTAGGTGCCTATGTTTAGATGAAATTCAAGATTAGAAAAATAACTTTTTCCTCAAAAGAAAGGTGGATTTTTTTTTCTTGTCACTGAAAAATCAGCTAATCTGTAATTAAGGAAGGAAAAGGAAATTTTTTCGCATTAGATTTTCTTTATTCATATTTTATGGTATAAGTGTTCCATTAAGATTGTCTTCGTTCTATAACCAGTTTATTTAGGTTTTATCGAAGAACACATTTTAAAGGTTAAAAGTATTTTTTGATATGTTTTAAAATTGGAACCCCATTAGAATAAAATATTAAAAAGTTTTCATATTTAAACTGAAAATAACAACTTTCGTCACTGCAAAACACATTTCCGGTTTTAAACCTTTAGTGAATTGTCACATATAATAAAATTGCACTATATATTAAAAAAAAAAAATTAATAACACAATTACATAAGTTAGTTCACAAATAGGTTGAGATAAAGCGTGCTACTGTTACCACAGTAGGTTACAAACTTAGCTATTTCTTACCTTACTAATGCATAATTGATATCTACTTAATTTGATCTTGCGAAATATCTTGCTTATAAACTCGCTTTTGAGAAATACCCCGACCGGTTTAACATGTTTATTTATTTAAACGTCTAAGGAAATCCTTTCAAATGAGGAAAATTATTGAGAGATAAAAACATTCCTATCTTTTAAGTTGGACCAAATCAAATTACACGTTTTTTCAAAATCGAATTGTTTAGGAGTTAAACATGTGACACGAATTGTGAGAGAAGATGTGATTTTTAAGTTAATAATAAATAAAATCAAAAACTACTGGACTGACTTTGAAAATTCTTTCACCTACTTACTTAAGTATATAGAAAGCTACACTTTCAGGTATTAAATTCGGTTAGTAATTGATTGTGTAGGATTTTTTAGCTTTGATTTTTTTAAACCTAATCCTAATTCGAATAATACTATAAAGTTTTTTATACTATAAGTTTAACTATAAGTTATACTATAAGTTGGATGTTTGTGCCTCAATAACGCACAACGGCTCAACGGATTTGGATGAAATTTAGCACACAGATAGTTTACAACCCGGAATAATATATAGACAAAAACGTCGTATGTCCAAATATATATTTCGTAATATAAAGGTATATTTGGCATATAAATAAAACTAATTTAAATATTTTTTTGGGTATGTATAATACAATTAAAATTAACTATCACAATTTTATAATAACATAACTGCAAGCGCCTCTTTTACCAACGTCAAGTAAAGTGTTGATTAGTTACTTTTAGAAATCATTTTCTGTTTTATTGAATTATGCACTCGGTTTAATTCGATAGGCGATTTTTTTAAATTATGGCCTGTGAAAAAGGCGCTTAATCGTACAAAAAAAATCTAGATAAGTAATTCAGTAGTTATCAGAAATATTATGATAAATCATTTCATCATTTACCTGTGAAAACAATATCGCTTCTAAGTAGGTAACAATGGTTGTTTGAATTTATAAATACTCACAAATGAACAATTAAATAGGAGTTAATTTAATAGAGTCATTTTATGGTTTAATTAGTACTTAGTTTCATTTGACAATAATTATTATTAACATTTACATAGAGTCTGTAGCAAAAGTCAACCGACGCGACGCTTAGTGCTAGCCTAGGACGGAGTATTATTCATCCAAGGTGCTAGCAAATCACTCTTCCCATTAGAGTCCCCGTAGACTACAAGACTTTTTATCGGCTGATAGAACTCTAGCGCATATAGCACTAACTCTACTCTACTCTACTCTAGCAAATTGGATAATGTAATGTCCGTTTAACTCTTATTTAATCTGAGTCCCTACATGCAAACGCACACTGTCTTAAACTATGCCTTGGCATGGCATGCAGCAACGTCCTTGGGGCTCGTAGCACTACCATGAGTTTATGACGACCGAAATCGCTAGCGAGAGATGAGCGAGAACGTAAAATATTTGTATGAAAAATTGTACAGCGCCTCTAGCGGTCACTCAAAGAACTAAAACCGGTAACGAGTTGTATAAGTGAAAAACCTATCGAATTTAGTCGCTAGCGACCATTAGCGACTGACATTTAACTTGACATTTCTATACAAAATCGGTACCATTAGTTACAAATTTGACTGATGCCCTCGAGAAATACCGTAACGTTAGTAGTTAAATCATTCACTAGCACATTGAAGGGTGAAAGGTTCGTTATCGACAGAAGTAAACTAACGTAAGATTTCGATAGCAAGTCATGGTAGTGCTACTAGAGATGCCGAGGCGTCCTTACGTATTTCGAATTAAGCGTCTCGAGTTCTCTTCTCATCCTCCAGGCTGCCGACTCGGAAGCCTCAAGCGTATACTGGAGCGGTATTTTGGTTACTACTTGTATTGTACCATTGCTATTACTAATTGTACTTTGGAAATTTCTATTTTATTGCCATGAAGTTAAGGTAATATTATAATATTACTATTTGCCACCTAAAATCCTCAGCCGTGCCGTGAAAAATCCGTTTCGTAGTTTAAAAAAGCTTATAGGTATACGGAGGGTCTGGTATACGGGAAGCAACTTTCTTTTATACAATCTCAAAAAGATAAGGAAGACATAAAAGTACAAAAAATATATGCGTTTGTTCAATTCGTTGGTAAGATTCAAGTGCATTGATTTTGTAAATAAGTATTTATTTTTATGTCAATATTGACTGAATAATTCACTTGAGCTTTGCGTCATAAACAATTTTCCATTGGACCTGTACGTATGCTTATTCAATACATACAGGAAAGAAGCATTTTTGTTTGTCTGTGTGTAATTAAATACCAGTACAACACCCCCTTACACATTACTAACATTTACGTAATCGTTACACTATTCCATGCTAGCTGTTGCACACGACCTCGCCCGCGTAAATTTATAAAATAATATACATAGCCTATGTTACTCGCAAAAAATGTAGCTTTCTGTAGGTGAAAGAATTTTCAAAATCGGTCCTGTAGTTTTTGAGTTTAGTTCTTACAAACATACAAATCTTCTCTCTTTATAATGTTTGTAGCTGTTGCACGCGACTTCATCCGCGTGACCTTATAAAATATAATTTAAGTTATATAGCTTTCAATAAGGTCACCTTTCATCCAGAAAAAGAAAGGTACTGTTTCTGAGGGATGGCTAAAAATATCAAAATTTCAACGTTTGACAGATATATTCGCAGTCGCAGAAAAAAAACCAGTCTATACTAATATTATAAAGAGGAAAGATTTGATTGTTTGTTTGTATAGAATAGGCTCCGAAACTACTGGCCCGATTTGAAAAATTCTTTTACCATTAGAAGCCGACATTATCCGTGATGAACATAGGATACTTTTTACCGCGGGAAAATGCTTCATTCCTACGGGAAAACGGGTAAAAGGACAACGGGTAGTAAGAATTATCCTTCCGTACTTAACTTCTTTTTCGCATATCTTTTAAACGGCTGAACCGATTGGGTTGAAATTTTATATGGGTGTTTCGATGATTTCCTGGATGATTTAAAAATACAATTGGACCCGGTAGGTGGCGCTGCTGTCGTTATATCAAATACTAAACGTCTTGACCGATTGGGTTGAAATTTTGTACGTGTATTTCCATGGTTTTACAGACACGAATGTATTATATTTTATAAAGTTACGCGGACGAAGTCGCGTGCAACAGCTAGTTTTCAAATAAAATTAGAACGTCAAGATAACAAATATTAAAGTTACACATCTGAAGTGCAAATTAAACGATAATGGCTTATTTTATTCCAAACAAAACAACGACAAGTAGGCTATAAAAGGTATTTTTATGAAAAATGCTCACAGAACAGTTTTGAATTTCGAAGGTTTCGTTTCAAATTCCTCAAATCAAGATGGCCGCGTTCAATAAATTGACTGCAATCTTTTTGCTGTTGTGTCTTGTGACTTGTTTAAAAGAAAGTTTTGCCGCGAGAAATACGAACCCTGCAAGTTCTCATGTACCTAAGAAACCGTCAGGTAACGGAGGACCAGGCCATCACTTCGTTAAGAGATCTTTGGACTACGGAGAAGGTGAAAGGAGCGAATTCGTAGAATATGAGAATTCGTTTGAAAGACCCGGACATAGGATACGAGTTTTACCAGCTTATTTGCATTAAAATTCATTAATGAATTTCTCAAAAATGAAATCGGCTTTGCTTTTGTGTTTTTATGCATATTTTGTATTGAAAAATTATTAATTACATTTATCTTTGAAAAGGCCTGATTTTTTTTTCAATATTTGATCACTCGTAAAGAAACAAAATTACATACTTAATATCAGAAAATACACATTACTTATATAGGTATTTCATAATATTAAAAATCAAAATGTGAAATGCAATCGTGCATAATCGAATTTGAATATAAAATTTTATAAAAATAAAACTCGAGTTAATTTCTTTATTTATTAAAAAAAAAATATTTACTTAAGTAACATGTTACAATAATATGTTCATCAATAATATCCATAAGAATAATAATATAAAATATAAAAAAAACAATCGTAAACATAATTATCGAGCACCTAATACTAATATGCAAGAATTTCATAAGTAAATAAAATTTAATCATATTGTAAACCCTAATAACATAACCAAGATATACTTAAGTTGCATTAAAATAATTTGAACAATATTCTATTTAAATAATAATACGTAATAAAGCAAAAGAGATAGAAAGAAAGAAAGTGCAAGTCGAAGTAATTAATTTTTTTGATTATTGGTGTCCAGTCCAGTGTAAGACATGCCTTGTAAGTGAATGTAAATAATGGCGGACAAAGAATATAATAATTAATATGTTAGTACACTACACTGGGCCTTAATTATCATGTTAATAGTATTTAGTCTGTGGTTTTTTTTTGTATAAATTAATCAATCATATATATACTAATAATAAATCTGTAAGTGTAGGTATTTTATGTATGTATGTATGTTCCTCCATAACTCTTAAACGAATTAACTGATTTTCATGAAACTCGGTAGATAAATATTTAGACGTACAGGACACAGGATTAGCTATTTTTTTCTTTTTCAACGCGGACGAAGTCGCGGGCGACATGCATAACATGCCTTATAAAAATGGCGGACAAAGAGTACATTATTATTATGTGAGTTTGAAGTGAGTACACTGGATAGGTAGGTACTTGATTATTATTGCTATCTAATCTATGCTCTATGATTAATTTAATTTTTACATAATTATATAGTCGTATTTTTAATTAAATGGACTAAAATGACATTTGGTGGGTTGCCATTTTATTGTAATGTAAAAATAGTGTTGTATTGTATACTGAGTAATCGAGTATTAGGTGAAAATCGTGATTCAATCTTTTTTATTTTATAATAAGTTTGTTACGTTGATCAGTAGCATAACTATAAGTAGCGTGGATTTATAAATGTAGTGACGGAAATGGATACTTCAAGATACTTTTATTTGCCTGATTTTCAATAGAAAGTTTAGTTCAATTCACAGTGGTAAGAGGGCAGTCTTCTCTAAAAAAAGGTCGATTCTAGCCTAGCTGTCATTTTAGTCCATCAATAAGGTGGTTGAGTTCCATCATTTTGTTCTCTTCTATAACGTGATCGATACAATGATCAAACTCGCTTATAAATGAGTCATACTACAACACTACGCTTCATGCTTGCAATATTAAAAAAAAGGTCGATTCAGCTGTCATTTTAGTCCATCTAATTAAAAATCCGATTATGACATTTGACATTGGAATAAGCAATATGTTGTTCTTATCTGACTTTTGTGCTTTTAGTTTATGCATGCAATTAGTACTCTGTTCTCGATGTTAGCAATAATGGGCTCTAGAAATATCTTAACATTAAAGAGTATAATAAGTAAATCACTCCTGTCTTTCGTAACAATAAAATTAAAATTTACTTTTGAATATGTCAAGCAAGTGAATCAGGGTTGTTGCGGATGCACAAATTTCGGATCCGGATTTTAAGTTTTTTAATAGATTTAATTTTAATGTATAAATAAATAATTGAAATTGGTTATTTTTAGTAAGTAATTAGCCCATTTGTAGAAGGAAATAAAAATCATTGAAACAATTTCGTAATGAATCTTGAGAAAATCTACCAGATTTAGGCTAGCTCTAAATCGTATTGATTCTTGCGAATATTCGCAAAAACCCTTATATGTAGGTATATTTAATTATAAACGAAATAATCATGGACAGGTACATATATATTAAAGATAAATAAAATTATAGGTCTGATTTAAATTCTGGCAACACCTTTATGAATTACATTATGAATTAATATTTCTAAAGATGACCGTTACTTTATAAATTCAATATATAAATTTAAACAGTAATTATGATAAAGTTAGTTAGTTACAAATATTATTATACTTACTAGTTAGAATATTTAGTAAAAAACGATAATAAATTCATATATAGGCTGTTATTTCATCTCGATACTAAAGTCATTATATGTTTTATAGCACCGTTCATTCAGCGACATATACCTTAAGTATTTAAGTTATAATATAATAAAATTGTTTGGCAAAATCTAGTCTGATTTAAAACAGAAAATAAAGTAAAAACAATATATTATTATATCGAAGTAAAAAAAATGTGTCTTAATATAAATCTACTGTCTAAAAATACTGGTAAAGATATTTATACATCCATAAATAAACAGTAGATATTTTCTAAAAAAACAACCGATTATTAGGAAATTATATGTATTTCTCGACACTTAATTAAAAGGTACATTTATAAAAAATTACAATGTCAAAGAAAAAAATGAAATAAAGAAAAATTACAGGCTAACTAGTACATGCTAACTGTAGCCTGTGTACTTATACTAAAAAGTAATATAAAACTAGATTAATATGAAAATTTAGTTATAAAATAAAATGAAAGTTTTAACAAATTTATATAATCGAAGCTTAAAAAAATTTTTTTTTTAATTTTTAAAAATCACATAATTATAAAAATTGCAATTTCTTAAATAAATTTTGATATATAAATATGTTTGTACATACTTACTCGTGTTGGAGTAATGATCGATAGCCAATAATATACTTACAGCCACATTATGTTCCACACATAAGACATAAAAAATATTAAAATTTAAACAATAACTTTAATTAAATGAGTTTTTAATGACTAACGAATAAAAAATGGATACCTACCACGTAATTTTTTTTAGTTCACTTAGATTTTTCTTTAAAAAAAATCTGAAGAATCCAAATAAAATTCCAATTCTGAAGAATCCGAAAAAAACCCATCAAAATATGTGATACATGATATTTTGATGATATTTATTAAATACGAAAAAGAAAATAACATATCACTAACACAACAATCTCATATCTGATTACAATCTTCGAAATATACATGTATAATATAAATTTTAAATTTTTAAGTAAACCGTCCTAACTATTTAAAAATTATGTTAGTAGTGGGTAATGTTTTTGAAAAATATGTAAAAAATTGACGTTACCTATATTTTTAAATCACCGTGGTTAACTTTCGTTGCAATAGGTACACATTTAATTTTTAATAACGACACCACCAAAGTCCAGTTGCGTAGGGAAACTGTTTTTTCTGCATTAAGAATCGATCTAAAGGTGCAATTCCGCAGAACGCGGCAGAGGCAGACGGCAGCGGCAGACGGCGACGGTATGTGCCGCGACGACAGACGGCATTACTTTGCAGTATTCACTTGTATGAAACCGATTCCGACATACGACTGCAATTGCCGACAATTCCACGTCCTGTCGCGCAGCAATTGCAGTCGTATGTCGGAATCAGTCTCATATAAGTGAATACTGCAAAGTAATGCCGTCTGTCGTCGCGGCACATATCGTCGCCGTCTGCCGCTGCCGTCTGCCTCTGCCGCGTCCTGCGGAATTGCACCTTTAAACTTAGATTTAAGCCAGTGTGTATTTTATAACTTTTTTTTACTAATAAAAAGTTATAAATCACCTGTAATCTTTAGTAATCTAAAAATAATATATTGAGAATATATTTTTTGAAAAAATATCAATAAAACGTCGGAAGAAACAGGGGAATTTAGTGAGTAGGTACTTCAGTAGTATTAGGACCTCTTTCACCAATTACAAGTTAAGTGTTGATTAGTTACTTTTAGAAATAAGTTTCTGTTTTATCAAATTATGCACTCGGTTTAGTGCATCTTTCGATAGGCGATTCTTTTTAATATTTTTTTTAATATTTTACTGTACAAACAAAGGTATATCCTATCAGCTTCATTATCCCTGGTGACCGGTGACTTTAAATGACGGGTAGCCTACTTGACATATGGTGAAAGAGGCCCTTAAGAAATTATTTTTATTAACAACACCATGCGTAAGTAAAATTATTCCTTTTTTTAATTTTATGGATAAATTATATTATATGTACCTACTTCGGTATATATACGATTACCTAGTGGCAAAAATTTAGGCTGGACCAACTTATACTGTCTAGACTGGCCTAGACTGTGTACTTTTAGTGAATGACAAAAAAATAATAGGTAATAAAAAAATTGCAGGAAAAAAACAATGATAAAATATGGCAAAACAGTTAAATTTGACATACATATCTTTTGTCCAAAATAATATTTGGTAACCATAATTATAAAAAAAATACTAAAACAAAGCGAATGACTAATTACGTTGAGTCTGCTTTAACTTACTTAAATTCGGTGGAAAACAAATTTCTTTGGCTTATTTTTCAATATAAATTCGGATTTAATCGGACTATAATTTTATTAAAACATATTCTTAATGTGTACCCATGAAAGATATATAACCATCACACTATCATACTTAAAGTATGATACATAGCATACGTATATCTTAAAAATCTTTTTTTTTAAAGTAAGTATCTATAGTTCATTATATTCCTGTTGACTAATGCTTATATTTTTATATTTCTTTTACTATAAGCAAGTGTTAGAGTATAAATTAATATCTATGTATCTAAGTACCCGTGGACGATTTAAAAAGGCGACCGTAAGGGCAGGTGCTCACTGACGGTATAGGACGGCACGTCACGGCATAGCACGTAGCCGTGTCGTGTCACAAACAGACGTTCTCTTTCAATCAACTATTCAGTTTAGAATTATGTTACTCCGAAGTCGACAGTATAAGTTTGTTAAACTGATTGATTGGGAATTATAGATAATAGCACTTGTTGCTGAAGAGGAAGGGAGCTAAGAAAAAAGGGATGACGTAGCATTCCGTGGCATGCTTCGGCGTTCCATGGCAAGACGCGGAACGCTAAGGCCTCTTGGTATTGAAATAAAGGAGTGTGAGTGCTAAAATCATTAAAATAAGTTTAAAAATAATATGCTCAGAAAAGCGTTTGCCATGCCATGCCATGCCATCAGTCAGAGTCAGTCAGAGCCTGCCCTTATTGATTAGAATTGTGACGTCACGAGCCATCGCTATCTTTTATGCGATCGCTTGTGGAATCCATATAGCGTGACTAACTATGATTATATTCGAAAAATGCTAATTTATAATCTCATTCCTTATAGATGCATATTAAATTGCCTTATTACTAAAGAAAAAATATAAAAAAGGTAAAAATAGTTGTCTTAGTATTCACGGCGACAATAATATCCGAGGCTGCGACATTTCTGGCAGAGCATTTGGGGATGAATTTTCGATTGGTCGCTTACATCCAGTCCATCCGGCTTCTCCAATGGTCTCTGGAACATAAGTATTTGATTGAATTAGAAAACAAGTTCAGCCAAACACTTCGACTTTTTATTGAGCCCAAACACGATATATCTGCTGTAAGTTGCTGTAAGTAGTTGGTTATCCCGCAGACTCATTGATGCTACAGCATCAGATCAAAGTTACCATGACAAGGAAGTACCATCGAACTGATAGTAATCGAACATGTTGAAGTTACCTAGTTGCTAATCCGTCCAATTTCGAAACTGTGTCCAGTTGAGAATCTGTCCCAGTTGCTACGGAGTCGCAAAACGTGTTCGTCAAATATAGAATTATAGCAAAAATGTCTCTGCCTAATTGAACGGTTTGTCCCAAGTAGTCCACAACTTCGAGAGAGGAATATCAATGTCCATTAATGATATATAATTAATTAATTAACTGAATTTGGTTAATTTATTAACTTTATGTTGTGTTTCGGCGAGCGAATAAGGGATGCCAGAGGCCATTACCCCGTCACTTCGTTATGCCTAATACTTAATCCATCTATGGTCGGCAGCGCATCAGTCCCTCTAGAGTTGCTTGTGTTATATGCGACGGTTAGCCTCTGTCGAACTTAACATAAAAGAAATGAGTCCCGCGGCTCAAACATGAACTAGAATTTACACAAATTGCAATGAGATGACACTGTTACCTCTGCAGGACTCATTTTCTCTCGAGGACTCTATTCAATGCTTAATCAATTGCGTATACTAAACTTTTTCAAAAGCACGAACCATACCTACCAACTAACCGTTTCGTCTTAATGTTAATTAATATTTCTCAATTAGTGAATCATTTGAACAAACTTAAATTAGTGAATTCTTGACTTTAATGAGTGGTTTGTTAAATAAGGTTCGTATAAGAACAGTATAGTTACGTCCTAATTTTACCTGCTTATGAGGGTACACATTGATGCGACACTTGATACACTCCTGTCCATTGTTGGCCCATGAGTTGCCGCTCATCCACTTGCGCTTGCACTTCGGGCACTTGTACTCGCCGAAGCATCGCTTTCTACCCTGGTAAGGAGTCAGTCCTTCTCCTTTCGGTCGGGCCTGGAAATTGAAAGCATTTCAATTTAACTATTTCTACTTGACTATGATAGCGCTAAGGCACTTTACTAGAACCACTAGAGCTAGGGCAAGGCAGTATATAACTAGAGAAAGTGGAGTGAGAGAGTGGTGGAGTAGTACCTAAGAGGAGGAAAAAGAAAAAAAGAGAACGCAGCTGAGAAGATGGGAAATTCAAAGTTAGAAACGTATTTTTTTTAATTACTTTATGTTACTCTATAGATAGATATATATTATTCTACATTTAAAATAGTTTTAAATGTAGAATAATACACTAGATACGCTACATGCTCCCGCCAGGGTTCAAAATAAAAAAACTATCCTATCTTTTAAGTTGAACCAAATTACACATAGTTACGATACGAAGTTTTTTCAAAATCGGCTCAGAGGAATTCATTGGCGTCAAACAATGTAATACGAAATTTTTATATACATATAGAGATTATAAAGAGAGAATATTTGTATGTTTTATACAAATATTATACAAAGCAATTGCTTAATTTAAATTAATTCGTAATTGAATACTTCTGTCTTACAGAGCAACTTTATAATTATTTGTCCGATAGGTACAGTCGGCCGCAAAAGTCGATTTACACATTCAAAAGTGCAAAACAACTGAACACTCAATGCGCCATAAGTCGTTGTCACGACTAGAGAACGAAATAAATTTCACGTACGAACGATCGTAAAAAGCTTCAGTAAGTAAGTAAATGAGTAAGTAAGTTATAAGACATTATAAGATACTTGTGCAGTAGAATTCTCAAGTGCCATTATTAAAGGATCATACCGAGATAATAATAATTTGGCCTCCTAATTATATGGCCGCTAGAGAGGCCTGTCTTTAATCACATTTCCTATGTCAGCCAAATCCTGAGCTGTGGACATCACTGAATCAATGTACATCTCTATATTACTGAAATACTTATGCGGCCGACTGTACATTGTCTTTCATAGAACTGCGAATACTGCGATGGAGTGTTATCGTATTGCATCGATGCTTATTGCAAATAAAAAGTCAGCAGGAATGATCAACTACCTACTTTTCGCTTTCCTGGTATTGGAGACAATAAACGCGTATTCGATATCATATTACTCTGATAGGAAAAATAAGCGATACATTTTATTTCATTTCTTATTCCAAGTATTCAAATTACTTACGTAAGGTTTAATGCGTACTGACTTGGCTCCGTTGACAACCAATACCTGAGCTGTTTAAATACTTATGAAGTTAATTTAATTTTGACTTGTAAATAAATGATTTGAATTTGAAGTTGAATTTGAGAGGCTTGCATTTAATTTAAAGAGCTGCCGGAATTACCATTCTAGATATTATGCTATGTTGTGTTTAAAATACAACAGATTTTTTAAAATTTGACTGAATTGAACCGAATTGACGATTTTTAGATTTTTTTTCTGTATGTATGTATGTATATGTTCCTCCATCACACTTAATTGAATTAACTGATTTTCATGAAACTTGGTAGATTTAGAAGTACGGGACACGTGATAGGCTACTTTTTATCTTTTTTAACGCCGACGAAGTCGCGGGCAACAGCTAGTTTATAATATTAGTAAGGATAAGTAATATCGCATACTCACAAGTAGAACTCATTGCAAGTTTTTTATTATTATTTTGTTCTATTATAAAAATAGTAGAACAGTTTGGACACGTTTCATTAAAATTATTCGGTCTGTCATACTGTGTTTTAGAACTACAGTTGCAAATTTTTTGCCCAAACTGTTCTATCGTAGAACAAATAGTAGAACAGTTTGTTTTTTTTTGGAAGTCGGTTAAAAACAACGCTCAAGCGATTGTTTTGATATTTAATTAGAAAATGTCAGAAGGTCTTAGCATAAAGAAATCTTTTTGTATATTATTACTATAGGTAGGGCCACGTCATTGTTTCGGCGATAGTTTAAACAAATTTAAGTTCGAGTGCTTTGGAAATAACAATGAATTCAGTTTGCTTGCAACTATGTCGCGAGATTCAAATTACTGCTTCGTGGCTGAATCATTTTGAACTCTTATTAGCTGTCTAATAAATTACTATGCGTTTCAAATGAGAATAGGATCGCGCTTGCTGCAAACTTCACATGATCCGAGTCATCATAGTAATGTCGTCAAAAAAAATAAAAAAAATAATAATTAATTCTTGGCTTGTTTTTTCTTGCACTCCGTACATATCAGTAATGAAGTTCGTGAGAAATGCGGAGCAAAATGCGAATTTCCAGTCCTATTCTCATTTGACACGCATAGTACATACATTTTTAAACACTTGTGATTAGTAGGAATTATATTTTGTCGGTCCGTTATCGCTTCTTATTACCTACTTGAGATTTATATGGGAAGAAGTGGAATTCTTTTCGAGTGCATGATTCATACATATGTTCAAAAGTGTAAGTTACTGAGTAGACGATCTTGAACAAATCTTCATAAATTATAGCTAAGAACAACCATCTTGATAAGGTTTGCTTTCAAACAAAATGAAACCGGATCAAAATAAGTTTCTCCGTTTGGGAGCTATGATGCCATAGACAGATACACTGGTACGCAAATTAAACCTAGATTTAAACAAATAGGCCCATGTGCCCATTCTATACCATTAAGATTTTTGTATCTACACATATTGTAAATACCTTATTTTAACAATATAATATGTGTTGTTTGTTATTTTCTACCTGTTTCTCCACTTGAGAAATTGAGGAATTGAGAAATTGAGCACTAATTGAGGAACTTGTATTGTTAATTTTCAATTGAAATTGTGTGTTTAATTTTCAGAAAAAGTGGCATCCTTTTGAAAAATCCTTTATAGTTAATCGAACATATCTATGGAATACTCCAATACAAGGAATACATCGCGTGTGGGCCCGATGCCAAATTATTTATACCTACACGTTTTATTTTTTATGTCTATGATTGCCTACTTCGTATTGTGTCTAATTTAAGACTTCATATTTGGTTCAATGGTGTGCCTATTTGCGTTCATAATATTTATCAAAAATATCATCCCTACGGCGTCCTATTGGTAGCTTAGTTCCATTGAAATAAACAAACAAACAGACTTACCTTTTAATAATACACTAACTTTTGCCCGCGACTTCGTCCGCGCCCCTTTTTATTTTGACAATAACGACCCCTAAGTTACATAAGTTATGATTAAAATTATAAACTAACAGGCGATTTCCGATTGAGCCCAAACATCTAGGTAAGTATATCTGCTTTGAGTTACTAAGGTATCTCACAGACTCAGGGGCGTAGCCAGCCATGGACTCAGGGTGGGGCAGCAGTCTAAAATAATATGTAACTAGCAAACTATACCCGCGGTCTTACCCCGGTTAATCTTTTCATACAAAAAGGTTACACCCACACCCTGTAGCACCCTGTATCTGTATGTATAATTCGAATGATCCAAAACATGTCGACTGACAACTGCACGGATATTAAGTATTGTAGTTAGTACCTAAATAATTAAGTTTTTTAGGTTTGATTAGGTCTGTCCCACCGTGGCTACGCCCATGCTGACAGACTTAATGTTACAACATCAAGTCAAGGTTACCATGTCATGTAAATACTACCAAGAGAATGTCTATATCACTGAACAATGTACCTAAGCTTATGCAAGAGGTAAATATATATTCTCCAACTTATGTAGTTATATATTGTTAAGTGGCTGCCCTTACAGAACAGCACGTGTGTTCTTGGCTTCTTGCGTTTCGCTGAGTGAAAAAGTTATCTTTACAAAATGTTTGAACACAGCAATGGACCCTATCAATCAATCACCTGGGCCCTTAGCCAAAAGCACCCAGTGCAAACGGGAGCGTTGTAGATTGACGAAACGACAGAAAATAAAGCCCGGTGATTGGTTGTTGTAACGCCCACATAAAATTTTGACCAATCATCATCGGGCTTTATTTTCTATCGTTCTCTAACTTCGTAAGGGAGCGTTGGAATTGGTGTGCTTATGGCTAGGGGCCCTGATTTTCATGAAACTTGGTAGATAAACGTTTAGACGTACAACATAGGACACTGATAGGCTAATTTTTTCGTAGGCGCGTCAGCTAGTTCTTAATAAATATTGTCCTCTGCATGCTCTAGGTAAATCTAAACATAATTATTAGTCAAAGAAATTATTCTTACCTTAGGGCAATCGCCGATGTAGTGCCCCTTCTCGAAGCACAGATGACACATATAAAATGGAGGCGGTGGTCGTGAATGTTTCCTGAGGGACAATGCTGCTAGCTGCTCCGCCACCAACGAAGTGCTGTCGTCCAATGAAGGTGGTACTGGTCTCGGAATTGGCGACGGCTGTGGACCCCATAGCGACCACTGAAAATACATGAAATACATTAAGTTCTCAAATTATTTTCATCATCATTTAAGCGGGAGCGGGAGCTACCCGTTCCCGGCTTTGTCCGGGGTGCATTTTTTTTTACGTAAAAACCTTCCCTGATTACCCCTCTATCCATGGGTGAAGACATAATTAAAATCGGCCCAGCCGTTCTCGAGTTTTGCGCTTAGCAACACATTTAGTGATTTATTTTTATTTATAACTAGCGACCCGCTCCCGGTTTCGCCCGGGGTGCATATTTATGCGGCGTATAAGACAATTTTATTATGGTGAATTATAAAACGATCAAATAAAAAAAACATAGCGACTGATGATGAGATACTGTTTTAATAACTTGAGCGGTATGAATTTGAGAAAGCGAAAATTTAACTAAATTAACGACTAAATTAATTAATTATAATAAAATGCAAAACGAGCTTATAAAAAGTGAATTGTGAATAATCCATTTTGGATATTAAAATTATAGGCGTGCGACTAAATTCATAAGTGAGCGCCTCTAGAAATACAGAGAAAGCAACTTTAATATTATTAAATAGGGACGATTTTTCCAATTGAGATTTTACATAACGAACTATTAAAAAGTTCACTTTAAGCACCGTTTTGTGAGTTGCTTCATTAATAACTAGCTGGTGCTCGCGACTTCATCCGAGTTGAACGATGAAAGGTACCCTATGTCCTTTCTGGTGTCACAACGTGTATCTATGCAAAATTTCATGGTGGTCGGTTCAGTAGTTTTTGCGTGAATGCGTAACAAACATACAAACAAACTCACATTCACATTTATAATAAGTATTAGTAAGGAAAAGGATATTAAGGGTTGTATATTTTGTAACATAGTTGGTTCACTATAAGCGATAATATTAATGTTCTTTTATTTATTTATATCAAAAAATTTTACAAAATGCAAGTCTAAATTAAGGTCTAAACTAAGTAAGTCACTAAAATATCAATTATATAAATACAAATAAAATTGTATACAATAATATAATACAAATAAGCGATAATTGGATCATAATTTTTTGTAGTTCAACAAAAAACTTTTTCTCTCTACATCAATGACGAACTGTTTTGTGGATTCATTGAAAAATTGCAACACTGTGTATCTTTTTAACATGTTTGATAATAATTATCATTATTATTCGAAAGAGCACAAGAGCCCTCATTATACTGAATTACAATAGAACGTTTGTCTTCAAACGATTTGATAAGACTTAATATGAAGTTGTCGATCGAACTACTATAGTTTTGTTGGTTCGAATGCGAACGAGCCATCTAGGGGACGATTAGACAAATAAAATCGCGGTAAATAACCGAGCACGCGTTTCGATTGGCCGGTGCCGTGCGCCCGCGCATCTGTTTAACGAATTACGCCTCGTTCCAATTCTGAAACGCGTACGTTGACGCCGTGAACGTGAATCAGTTTTGATACGCGTGTAGTCCAATACAATTTCACCCATTGGACTTAATAGTTTGATGGTTTGGCTGCAGTTATATTATAGATTATTTAGGATCTATTTTGGCATACTAGGAACCGTCTCTCGTATTGGATACGATTGAAACTTTATTTATGATAAACGGGCATGTTTATGATAATGTAACTTTAAGACAATTTATGGTGTCAATGATCACTTTATGATCATGGTCGCTATAGAACGTAACAGACAAAAGAAGTTGTTGCGTAAAATCTATAAATATAACAAAATAACTAGTGACTAGGAAAAACTTAATTTGGTTTTATAATCTATACCAAATAATCTAAAAGAAAACAAAGATCGATTATCATAATAAGTATTATGATGACTTTAGTTATTTACAAACATTACAAATTATTTTTTTACCTAGTGTTCAGAGCAAATATTGCGATTGCATTTATCATAACACTGTTTTGTTCTGGATATTTTTGAAGGACAAATGTGGTAACGCTTCCTTTGCCACATTTGTACTTTGAAAATATCAGGTGGTTCAGCTGATGATTGAGAAGCTTCTTCATTTGACCCTTCAACGTCTTGGATGGCTGCTAAATGATAACTCGTCAATACTTTCTTGTGCATTAACAGCTGTGCACCTTGCAGGAATGCGATGCCCTTGATGAAAATGATATAAATATTATTTTGTTTAAATATTGTTTAAAAAATAATATAATATAATTTAAATTAAATAAACAAATATTTAAATCATTTGAATCGGTATCGCATACCTGCGTGGAACTCGCACGCTTACTATACCTACTTGATTAAATTCTTTCATTCTCACTGTAGTACCTACTCACAATCATATAATTAGTGCGTGAAAATATTACCTGTATGACGTATGTACAGTCGGCTGCATAAGTCCATTAATACATTCAAAAGTGCAAAACAACTGAACACTCAACGCGCCATAAGTCGTTATCACGACTAGAGAACGAAATAAACTTCACGTACGAACGATCGTAAAAAGCTTCAGTAAGTAAGTTGAGTGTTTAGTTGTTTTGCACTTTTGAATGTGTTAATCGGGCCGACTGTACGTTATGATCATGTTACATTAGTCTTAATTATTTTGCGGCTTTGATCATTGACACCTGATGGTGTATATTAGAGTCACCGTCAATATTTAAGGATATCATGTTTATCAAGTACAATATATTTTTTTGGCTTATGGTCGGTGGTTTTGATGGTCGGTGGCGAACATTCCTTATAAACACACTAGCGACCCGCTCTGACTTTGAATGTGTGCATTTTATATTTAGGTATACAAACCTTCCCAATTTATATAATTTTCAATATAGTAAAAAAAACCGTAAAAAAAACCGTTGCATAGTTTAGAAAGAGCAAGCGGAGGGACAGTTAGAGAGAGATATCAATTTGTTTGTTGTTACCCCCGACGCCCGATGCAAAAACGGGGTGTTATAAGTTTGACTTATGTGTCTGTGTATTTGTGTTTATTTCTGTGGAATCGTATAGCGCCTAAACGGATGGACCGATTTGATCCGTTTTTTTTTTTTGCAAATCCCTACTAATACTTATTATAAATGTGAATGTGAGTTTGTTTGTTTGTTACGTTTTCACGCAAAAACTATTGAATCGATCACCGTGAAACTTTGCATACACGTTGTTTGGAACACCAGATAGGACATAGGGTACCTTTCATCCAGAACGCGGACGAAGTCGCGGGCACCAGCTAGTTATATATAAAAGCCCTCCTCGTTAAACCTATACGTATCCTATTCTGTATCCTTGACAACGCAACGTGTGTTTAAAATTTCACTCTGATCTCGATGCTTAGATCAGTTAGGACGTGAAAGCGTAACAAACAAACAAGCTTACTTCCGCATACTATAACATAAGTTAGTATTATAGTATAGACTAGCTAGAAGAATAGATAGCTAAATTTTAATATTAGACAGCAAAAGATACAAAAACAACACTAGTGAGCATGGAAGCTTGCTGTCGACCTTGACAGAATAAAGCTTAAAGGACTATACAGAGATAGAATAACTCGTGTTTTTTAAGGTTTTTAAACCTTATAATTTTACTATTTCTTCCGTACCTATAAGTTGCACTGTTTTTTCCGCGTGTTTATAAACAAATCGTATGTTCCGGCCTCTAATTTTCCCAGCCGAACGCGACGAGTCTGCCGCTCGGCATTAGCGCGAGTACGTAACATACGCATTGAAACAGGGAAGGCAGCCATAATTCTATAATTAACCCGCTTCCACATTTAACCTACCTGTTTGGTTCATATCATTCGTGTTTTGGGCGAAATTCTACATTTTAACTAAGGCCAAACTAGGCGTGGAAATTCTGGAAATACCTTACGTAGTTAAAGAAGTAATTACACTTTTCAATTTGTAGGAAACCAATTTAGGAACATAAATAGCGAACTAGTGATTACACTACACCAAGGCCGGTGTCAGTGCTCTTCTGACAGTCAGTCCTGACGATACGTACGACCGACCACGGTAGCAATACGCATGCGTACGGTCAGGCGAGCTCTGTAAAGCCTTATAGTAAAACTATAAGGTAATAAAAACCCTAAAAAGCACGAGTTACTGAATCTCTACCTTGTCCTTTAAGCTTATTCTGTCAAGGTCTACTGCAAGCTTCCATCCTCACTAGTGTTGTTTTTGTATCTTTTGCTGTCTAATATTTAACTATCTATTCTTCTAGCTAGTCTATACTATAATTTTCATACAAATTACAAGCGCGACCGACGTACGCACCGACCGTCAGGAGAGAACTGAATCGGCCTACATTGATTTCTAAATCGAAGATATAGAATTGAAAATAGATAACCAATGCATATTATAAAACGTCGCGTCTGTCTGTTCGTGATAAACTCAAAAACTACTGCACCGATTTTCATGCTGTTTTCACCAATGGATAGAGTGGTTCTCGAGGAAGGTTTTAGTCTATAATTTACAAAGTTACGAGTGCAAAGTCGCGGGCAGCAGCTAGTAGAATCTAAAATCTAATTTGAATCTAATCTGTTCTAACTGCGATCACACTTTCCTATTTCCTAAATTTGTTTTCTACAAATTGAATAGTGTAATAACCGCTTTAGGGTTTTAACAAGTTAATACTAGTCAATCAATACTAATAATAAATCTGTAGAGGTCGGTCATTGAGTAATTTACTTTGTTTTCAGAAATATCGTATAGGCTCTATACATGGATACTGAAACTAAATTGACGATTTTTAGAATTTTTTTCTGTATGTATGTATGTATATATGTATGTTCCTCCATCACTCTTAAACGAATTAACTGATTTTCATTAAACTTGGTAGATAAACATTTTGAAGTACGGGACACGTGATAGGCTACTTTTATCTTTTTTAACCGGACAAAGTTGCGGGCAACAGCTAGTAATAAAATACATACATACATACATACAGAAAAAAATTCTAAAAATCGTCAATTTAGTTTCAGATTTCGTCCGTGTTCTCTACAGCCTGTTAGCTTTTTTCGATAAATGGGCTATCCAACACAAAAAGAATTTTTCAATTCGAACCAGTAGTTCCTAAGATTAGCGCATGCAACTTTACTAACCAAACAAACAAACAAACTCTACATATAATAGTATAGAAATATAGATACCTATGTGTAGATGAGGACGTTGCAGTTGCCAACTGTTATTGCAATTTGGCACTGTTTAGGAACATTTAATAAATAAATTAGCAAAAATCAAAATATATGCTTTACGAGTGAATGACTAGTCAAGACTTAAGATATAGGAAGAAGTCTCTTTTAAAAGTTGTAATGGCAGATTAAGCAATGATCACCATTGTTGTGGTAAAATAAATTTTAAGAAGAAAGAAGAGAAGCGGAAGCGAAATCTCGATGAAATAAAAGCACGTGTGCTTAGTTGCCATAAAGTATTTCAGAGCCTCAGACTTAATAGTGTATTTTTAAACCCCTATGCACGACACAAATAACTTTAAAAAATACTACCTGGTGCCTGCGACTTCGTCCGCGTTGAAAAAGAAAAAAATAGCCTATCCTGTGTCCCCTACGTCTAAATGTTTATCAACCAAGTTTCATGAAAATCAGTTAATTCATTTAAGAGTTATGGAGGAACATACATACAGAAAAAAAATCTAAAAATGGTCAATTTAGTTTCAGTATCATGTATAGAGCCTATAAACACGATATCTCTGAAAACAAAGTAACTTACTCCATGACCAACCTTTACAGATTCATTATTAGTATTGATTTCTTTTTGTTATATTACTAAACAATAGAGAATTTTCTTCTGCACTAAATTACTAATCTTATTTCTTTTTTTCAGTATCACGTACTGACTCTAAATGCACAAAATCCTTACAAATTAGGCGGGCGGAAGTAACGCCATTTTGACAAAAACCGTTTTAACCTATATCTCCGTAACCGTGTACTTGAGGCCAAAAATGGTAATAACCTTTATTGTAGATAAATAAATTTCCAATCTTTTTTGTCCAATAACTTTTTTTCTATCACTTACCGTTTACGATTTATTCGACTATTGTAAATGGCTCCTCTATTGAATGTAGTATATTATTATGATCTCTGTATTGTACGTAATTATTATATTTATAATTATATATGGATGGATATTGTAATAAATATTATCAGAAAGAAGTTAGCCTACTCCTCTTTCATTTCATTGTTGCACAAGTTAGATTTCGGTTTTACAATTAAGTGCTTATTGCTATTAAGTTATTCTTAGCATTAGTTAAGGCTGTTTACAAACACGAGCACTGGAGCCGGTGTCAATGATCCCAAAAAACTCTCCCGAAAAAAAAATACTATTACAAACATCTTTTTGTTTTGATGCGTTATTTATAACGTATGCGACCAACTTTCTGTATAGCATAGAACATTATGTTATCAGATTTAATAAAAGATGTTATTGTACCTTATTTTATGTAATTTTATAATAAAATCTACACTATAAATCCTTACTTCCTTACTAATATTACAAATGTGAATGTGAGTTTGTTTGTTTGTTACGCTTTCACGCAAAAACTACTGAACCGATCACCATGAAATTTTGCATGCACGTTGTCTGCGACACCAGAGAGGGCATAGGGTACCTTTCATCCAGGAAAAGAGTACTGTTCCCGAGGGATTATCTAAAATATAAAACTGTAACTAACGCCTGGCCAACGTGTTTTAGCAACAAGGCGTCAAGCGTTATAATTGCTTTTATATTTTTTTTTTTATATTATAAAATAAAGTCGCTGTCCGCCTTTGTCGGCTAACTTTTTTTAAACCACTAAATGATTTTAAAAATACAATTTCAAATTTTTAGTTTTCGCGTGGTTTTCACTAAGAGCGACAAACTAAGAGGAAGGTAAAATTATCAGAAAAAAATGCATTTGTGCCAAGTCGGAAGCTCCTAATAAAAAGAAGGATTATGTAATTTTTTTAGTAACCGGGATTACTACAAGACGATGATCATATAGTCATAGGGATGTGCATGCGCAAAAGACGCATGTAAAGTGTAGGAAATGCTATCGACCAATCCACACACTTCGCGCCTTTTTCCAGTACAGCTATTGGTCACAACTTGCCGCCATGTTAGCGTGCGCCTCTTGGCATCTTACGCTCGTGTGAGTGCGACAGCACTAACAGCTGCATTGTATTATGCACCTTATAGATATTGTATCTAAGGTTCGTTGTTAGTTTTAAGCTTTTCTCGTTAATCAACGGAATGACAATTCATTGCTGTACAGAAAATTAACGTAACCACCACAAAATTATTGTATTGATTCCAGCGGGCCTATTCTCTATCTGTGGTTTTTAAAAACGTGTCGACTTCAAAGTCGACGTTAAATAAGAAATAGTACTTTGTCAAACTAAAAACCACACAATAACGCGCCAATAACTTCATCGACATGTATAACTATGGAAAAAACGTCGTAGACATTTTGACATGTGCTTAGTGAATACCAAAGTAGACAATTGTCGAGTCTATAACCGCATCGAGTCGATAACCACAGCAAAACCACACTTAGAGAATACGGGCCCTGTAGCACTACCATGAGTTTATGACGAGCGAAATCGCTAGCGAGAGATGAGCGAGAACGTACAATTTTTCATACAAATATTTTACGCTCTCGCTCATCTCTCGCTAGCGATTTCGCTCATCATAAACTCATGGTAGTGCTACTGATAAGACTAAAAAAACGCAAAATTTAATCATTCCGAAAATTCTATGCGAAAACCAAAGTAGCGTTTTAAAAATTTCCCTGAGACCGCGTGGTCCTACATGCCTCTCTTGTTGTTTGTAAATTGTAATTTAGTGCCAATATTTAGAAAAAGGTTTGATCACCCATGGTTTGAGAGTTTGACGGTCTTTTAAAAAGTAGAGTATGTTTCAAACCATAAATCTAAGCTATATTTTATTGAGAAAGTGCTCTACGGATAAAATGCTTGAATAATTTGTTCATAGTACCTATACTATACTAATTAGAGTACGATTGTTAGGCGACATATTTGTATTGATATCCATATATAATTTAAAATAGACATAAAAGTTTATAATGTTATTTGTTATATTTTTTTATTGAATATTTACATAATATTAGTTATATTTATTTATCCCCGTAAATTAACTGTTTATTAGTTACTATGATCCGAATTGTTTTTGTGTACTTACATAAGTATTCCACACTCAATTAATACTTAATACTTATTAAGTTTTCGAACACTTAATATATAAAAAAAAATTAATACCAATTATTTATAACAAAACAAAAATTTCAATAAAAATTCACTTTAAGTTACTTTTATTTAAATATTTGTTGAACAACCCTGAAAATGTCTTTAAAATTTCAAAAACTTTCTAAAAATATTTTATAGTTCAATTATTTTATATGTATATAATATATGTAATTAGAAAAATTGAAAATCAAATTTCTATTTAATAATAAAAAATTATTGAATAATTTATTTATTAATATTTACATCATAGCATCATACTCTAAATGTTTGCATCTAAATTTAGTATCTACTAGTAGTTATAGATAGATGCAGTCTTAATTTTTTCGATCCAATTTATCACAAGTATTTTCCACTCGAGATTTATGAAAATAAAAGCCTTATATTACCTGATCGGTGATATGATCGGTAGCCCATGGGTATGACCAGGACAGCAATGACTTCTTGGAGCTTTCAGTATTCCCGTACCATGGTTGAAATTCAAGATTGAGCGCCGTCGGCGCCATAGCTACATTAGCTACCATTGGAACTTTACAGTAATCACAAAAAAATGTGTATTAATGACAGATAGATACTCTAAAACTGCACTGGTAATTCGATTTTTGAAAACAGTTCTTATTTTGAAATAACGTGAACGCACGTCTCAGCCCATGTCAAAGCTTATGCGGCCGGGATGGTAGTATTTTTAGGCGCGCGTCGTTAGGCGGGATGCGCGGGCGCCGGCTACACAATAACTAGCTAGAGGCGGCAGCGACCGCTCCTTAAGACGGGAGATGGAGGGATCGGAGATGTGAAAAGGCACCACTGTAAAGTATCGATAAAATTCATTCAGCGTTAAGGAAACACGCCACAGAGTACTTTATTCCGGCGGAAATGATGAGCGTTTCTAAGGCATACCTTGTTTTACCGTTTCATCCATTGTTACAAAACGTTGTAAAAATTCATCTGGATTACACTCAATGATTTCGACATTCCGCTTTTAAACTTCTAGATGCTGATCTTTGTTTACATTTGTTAAGATTCGAGGCACACATCTTGACGACATACTGCCGAAAGAAATCCTACATTCCTATAATTGTAATTCAATATAGATATATCCATTTCAATATATCCATTTTCAAACACCAATGGAGATTAAAGGTAGGCCAGAGCGAGAAACATTTTCACAAGTCGATCTTCTCTTAAACTTAGCTATAATTAGATACAACGATCACAACGACAATTGAAAAGCTCTGTGAAGTCATTTTGTCTTAGAATCACATTTTTGCAATTCTTATAGGATAATTATGGGAGAGGCCTATGTCCAGCAGTGGAAGTCTTCGGCTGAAATGATGATGACATCCGCAATAATGAAAGTCCATAAATATCACGTGTAATTTAGGAATTACTTTACTTATTTATTTATCTCAAGATTCACAGCTCTCAACATAAAAATTACAGACAAAAACAAAAACATACCTAACAGACAATTTACGAATTATACATCTGTACAATGAGAATAATAAAAATAATGAATGCAAAGAAAAATTAAAAAACAAACTATACAATTAAGTCACATATTACATATAAATACATAATTATGACGGTCGGTGTGTACGTCGGTCGCGCTTGTCATTTGTATGAAAATTCGAAATCGTTACAGAGCACGACCGACCGACCGTACGCACGCGTTTATTGATACCGCGGTCGGTCGTGCGTATCGTCAGCACCGACGCTGGAGAACTCTAACATGAGTGAATGAGTTTATCGATAGGTCGATTGTTGATCTCGCTCGTACGTCCCAACACTAAACTATAACATGTGGGCGCACCCGACCGCGCGCCGGGCACTCTGTGGAGAGTAATATTTTCGTACAGCCCCCCTACCATGGTAGAACAATCGCAACACTTGCACGTCGCCCGTTAAATAAATCACGACACACAATTAATGAGATGTATACAACTTCGTCATTATGCATCCTTTTTTACGCATCTGACCTTTTCGGACAAAAAGCTCTTCCGGTACTAACCCATAGAAAAAATGTACTGACATACGGTTTTTTTTTTATTTCAAATCTAAATAAAATTATTGCATTATTATGATTATTCTCAAAGAGCCAACAAACATTTTTTTTAACGGATTTAATTTGTCATATTAAAAACGGATTTTATGGAAATTTAATTTCGGGTTCGAAAATTAAGTTTATTAAAAATTAAAATTTAAGTATACCTTAAGTTTATTTAAAGTTTATTTGTATTAAACTTTAAGTAAACTTAAGGGGTAATTAATATTTAGATTTAAAAAAAGGAAATGCCAATGTTTGCCTTTATACATATTATGTGCGAGATGATTTATTACAATTAAAATTTAAGATTCAAAAAAGTTTTATAATTAATAGCATTTTCCAAAAAATGGGATGATTTACTTACTTACTAGGTAACACGTAGGTACTTACTTGCAGTATCTTACTTACTTACTTACTTGCATTGCTTGTGCTATAGCCACCTACCACATCAAGTGGTCAGTCAGCCTGTAAAACAGTTTAATGAAAGGACATGTGACTACATTGCGAAGGTTGCACGGCATACTCCGGTTTTGCCTGGTTTAGTTATACATTCATGTTTCGTTCATGTAGACTTTTTAATGAAATCTTATTAGAGAATACACAGTTCCATAGTTAAAACTAAATGGCATATTATAACACTCTTATTTATCGTTGTTATAAGACTAGTTTGCAATCTATAAGTGGAATTTTTTTATTAGGTTTAAGCTGTTTATGCAAACTGTTATTATATAACTATACCTGTAAGTTTCCCTAAAAAATTCGTTTGTATCACCTTATATAAAGGGATTTTTTAGGTCTAAGGTGAGACCCGAAGCCGGGACTTAATCGCTATTAACAATAAGAAATAAACAAGAAATAATTCTTCAATATTTCGTTTCGTAGAATCTGTCACATACACCTAAGTGGCTGTTAAAATATTTGTCATTTTGTAACAAAGTTTCATCAAAGTTTATTTAACTATTTTATATTAGTCTGAAGAGGTTGTATATCATAAGTGGCCATTGAAAATGTCATGAGAAGGACATTATAAATTTCTAGTAAATCGTTTAAAAATGTGCTCGCATTAGGTAGTTTTGCTAATTGGTTTTTGTTACAAAATTAAAAAAAATGTTTAAGGCATATTATTTACAGGGAACATTTAAAAATATATAACAGTAGGCACTGCTGTATTTTAAAGAAATCTTCATTTATTTGTTAGTACAAGTTGTTAGCTATGATGTCTATCTGTCATTTTTACCTTTCAAACCTTGATTAGGTTATTTAAAACTATTTAAAACTAGTGTTTTTCCCACGACTTCGTCCGCGTCCGATCGCTATCAACTTCACAGGAACACCCGCTACACTAATCTGAAGATTGTCTGAAAGTTTCATCAAAATCGGTTCAGAGGGGTCCAAAAGAGTCTATAGGTATAGGAAACATACGGAGACATACAATATATACATATCGCTTTTCCACATAATTTCCACATACTTATACTTGTAGTTAAAGGAATACTGAAATAATACTTGAAATAATAAGTTGAAAGTAAGCTAGGTACATAAGCTGCTAACATACCTATGTATATACTTATAATATACTAGCTGCTGCACGCGACTTCGCCCGCGTAACTTTTATAAAATATAGCCTAAATCCTTCCTCGACAAATGGAATATTCAACACAAAAAGATTTTTTTAATTCGAACCAGTAGTTCCTGCCTGTGAGATTAGCGCGTTAAACAAATTCTGCTAGGTGACAGTGGCCACCTATCGTCTACCTCCCTGCCATCTTTTATATGCAAAAAAATGTGAAATAAGAAAGAACAATTATTGTAATAACTATAGTACTAGTGATCATTATTTCTAACTCAAAACTGAAATTTAAAACAGTCGGAATTTGCAATTCAACAAGAATTTGAAACTGTCTGCCTTGTCGCCTTACTTGGCCATACACTATCACTAGGTACTTAACATACTACAGAAATTCCACTTATCCATACCAGTGGGTTAATACTAGTAGAGATAACTGAAATGGGTTATTTTCTCTAACGGAGCGATTACTGATGTAAAACGGTCTTTCCAATTTATGAAAGAGAAACATAATGTGCCCTGTCCAAAGACCTATATCAATACGTAAGTGTAGGTATTGTATGTATGTATGTTCCTCCATAACTCTTAAACGAATTAACTGATTTTCATGAAAATTGGTAGATAAATATTTAGACGTACAGGACACAGGCAGGCCACTTTTTTCGTTTTCAACGCGGACGAAGTCGTGGGCGCTAGCTAGTAAGTAATATTGGTAGTACCCTGCCACGAGAAAATTGCTATAAAGACTTGATGGCATTATCTACCGTGACCTCTTTCTCTTTATTCCAAACTAATTATGTAGTTATATTGAGATCGGATTTGTCCATTGTTATATCGTATAATTAATTGATCCACAGACAAATCAACTGTATGATATGAGAGATATAGTAAGTAGAACTACTAAGAGAGTAACTAACTCTTACTAGAGGTAAGAGGGTCAATATATGAATTGCAATATCGCATACTCAAAAGTAGAACTAATGTATGTTTTTGTTTATTTTGTTCTGTCCTAGAAATTATGGGTTTCAAGTCCACTGCCGATCATACCATAAGAATTATTAAGGATGAGGGATAAGAGATGTGGAAGAGAGAACGAACAGGGGAATAGAGTCTAGTCCTTTGTACCAAAACATATCACCACATACCTATATGTAACATACCTATATGTAACACACCTATATGTAACATACCTATATGTAACATACCTATATGTAACGTAACATTATATGTAGGTAATTATTATTTCATCATTAAGTTAACTCGTGCATTTTTTATCCCATGATACTCCCGCAAGAGTTTATCCCAGAAAAATAGTAGGTACATACTAAGAGTACACATTTCGGTCAAATCTGGATTATGTTTCGTTAGAATCTTTCACTACGTTCATTCAACAGAGCCACTATTGTGTGGCAGATCATTTGAAATATTAACCGACCGTTTTCGAAAGATTGCTTCTATCATTTATTAGGTGGTGATGTGTCGTTCTATATGTTTTGTCACGGGTTTAATACTGACGAGGGGCCTCGGTGAAGTCAATTAAAAAGTGTCATGCCATCCAATTGAGTTTATTGTTCGTGTCAGTAACTTAAGGTTTGCATCACATTGCATTAAAATTACTATTTTAATATAGATATAATCTCTTAATATATATCTATATCTATATCTATATCTATATCTATATCTATATCTATATCTATATCTATATCTATATCTATATCTATATCTATATCTATATCTATATCTATATCTATATCTATATCTATATCTATATCTATATCTATATCTATATCTATATCTATATCTATATCTATATCTATATCTATATCTATATCTATATCTATATCTATATCTATATCTATATCTATATCTATATCTATATCTATATCTATATCTATATCTATATCTATATCTAAACCACCGGAAAACCTCCTCCCACATGCATTTTCTATTGACTGCCTGGAGACTTCATTCTTTCTATCTATATGTATATGAAAACAATAAGTAGGTAAGTACTTACCTAATTAAATTTATTAATAAATAAGACTGTCAACTATTAGTAAGGAATGGAAAAGAAAATATTAAATTTCAAATTTGATAGTTGTGAAATTTGACAGTTGTCCGGTGACTTTTAATGTGTATTTATATAAACAATTTATTTCAATTAAAAAATTCGTTTTGCGGATTATCTTTATTTGTTGTATTGTTTCATGTAAGTAATTTTCTTTTCTTATTTAATAAATAATTATATATCGTCCGAATGGAGGTTTTAACTCCCCTATCGGCGGCGCTCTGTATCTGTATAACCCTCAAAAATTTTCAAAGTTCGAGTGATTAGGCATCTTCTGGGTGTGCTCGCTCCATAGCACGTTGCTTGCCTTTTGCAACTTATTTATTTTCTGCAAATGTTACAAAAAAAATCCTCATTTATTGCTCTTTCCAATAGTCAAAACTGCATCAAAATCCATTGCATAGTTTAGGAGGAGCTATGGGATATACAGACACACGACGCGGATAGAGCGACTTCAATTCATATTATTTATTGTAATGGCAACTTTTATAATAAAAAAATACAGGCTGACCGTTTATTTGATGGCAAGTTACTGCTGACCCTATTTGATAGAATAATTTTAGGATAAAGAAATTAGGTTTAGTCATATCTCACGATTGGTTGAGATTTTTTACGAAGTATACTACTTGAAGTACCTATGTTTTTGTGTATATTACATGACATGACGTAACGTATGCACGGCGACTGTAATGCCGGAAGCCGGAAGTGTTGTGTCGTCTGTTGTGCCGGCATGGACACTTCCGGCATTACCGTTCTGATGGGGTCACTATGTCGCCGGCCGCATGGTGCGGTCACAATTATGTTAACATAAGGAACATAAACATAGTTTGAATACTAGAAACAAGCATAGGCTTCAACTGAATAAAACCCGTCTCCACAGGGTTAGCAACTCTTTTATGGGACAATGTGTGCGCTTCTACAACAGGCTTCCAGTTAATATACAACAATTATCTCTGAATAAATTTAAAGCTTATATTAAGAAAACCCTCTGCAAAAAGGGTTATTATAGGATATTAGATTATATAAATGATGACTGTCCTTGGAGTCAAATATAGTTGATTATTGTGTTATGTAGATTGCTATGTATTGTTACGTATTACTTTGTAATTTATTTATGAAAAGAGCAACAAGGGGGTTTCTTGCCGAGTTCTTCCCCCTAGAAACAGCTTTCCGAACCGGTGGTAGTTTGTAAAGAATGTTGACGAAGATAAATGTTTTATAAAAACTTACGTCTAATAAAAAAATAAAAATAAATAAATTGCCCGCCTCTTATCAATAACAAAGGATAGATAAATTATTGACCTAGAACTATACTTTTGTTTAGTTTTCCAATGAACAAAAGTTATAATAAGCCGGGCGCGAAGTGTCCACACACCTACGCTGTATTATCCTTGGCAACCAGATAAGAAATTACCAACAATTAATACTACTTAAATGTTTTTGCGAGTGTTGGTTATATTTTTATATTCATAAGATTATCACATTATAAATATCATTGATTGAATCTTTGATTGCTTTGAACTCGATCGCTAAATTAGTAAAATCTTTAACTCACTGTGAATTCAAACATAAAATACCTATAATAAAAGCAGATAAGACTGTGATCTAGATATAAAAAATACAGGAAGCCTATACATTGCTAACTATCAAAGTAATTGGGCAAAAATTGCCTTACCAGGCTCACCACCACGCATGTTTTTGCGGGAAGCGTTAAAATGTCGTTAACACTTTTCCGTTTCTAGTAAATTCTTGCTCTATTCGTTCGTGGGCGAGCAAATGCATGGTGTGGAATTGAAAAAATAAATATCAAATTAATTAAAACTAATTTTTGTTTAAAAAACAATTAAAATTAAAATTATGCCTAAATAATAATTGGACACGTTTTGCATAATCATGTACTTTCATAGCGTAAACTTTTAGAGTCTCAATAGAAGGTCCCGACTTTTTATTTTATATAAAATAATTTTATATTATATATTTTGATAATTTTTATTTAATTTTATATTTTGGAATAAGTTTTAAATAAGATAAGTCTTAACTTATGGATTATAAATAAAATCGAAATGAGAAAAATTAATGCGTCATTTTAGCACCCCAACGAAAAAGCGTGCGAACAAAGCGTTAAAAATTAATGATTCGTTATTACGCAACAATAATTTACGACCTAGATATTTTATTGTTGTACACAATATTCATTATTTGACTAAGAATTAAGCGCAAAGCTACATACTTAACAGTTCATAAAATGTACATCCCTACAATCTACGAAGTGACAATTAAAAAAATAACTAATTCAAGTTTGTATAGAAAAAAAAATGTATTTCGACTGACTATGATTGCGCCATAGCTCCTAATGTGACTAAGGCAACGGACTATGGCGTAACAATTAATTGCAATTAATAAAAAAAAAAGAAATAAATATTATGGTTTGCTTATGTTAATTAAAAGACGAAGGTAACCACTAAGCATCAAGTGGACCATAACATACTATAGAAAAGTGTATGCCTACATAAAAAATAGGCTTGTTCGACACTTTATCTACTTTTTTCTGATCATTATCATAATCACAGCCGTAGGACATCTACTGCTGAACATAACTCACCAACATAGTATACTTCCTATAACAAGTAATTTACAAAAAAACAATACATAGTTAATTATATTTGCACTAGTTCCAAACTATATAGACAAAACAGCCTCTTAAAACAGCTTGCCTCTACAAGTTCAACAAGCATTTATATTATATATACTAATTTACTAATTTTACTAATTTTTACTAATATTACTAATAATATTATAAATGCGAAAGTCACTCTGTCTGTCTGTCTGTCTCGCTTTCACGGAAAAACTACTGAACCGATCACCATGAAATTTGGCATACACGTTGTCTGGGACACCAGAAAGGACATAGGGTACCTTTCATCCAGAAAAACGGACTATTCCCGAGGGATCATATAAAAACATAAATAATTGGGCGCTACTGTCGCATGGCGGTGCCATCGTCGTCACAACGATATGAGATGACATTACATTGACATGAGATTTTGGTTTTACAATATTCGTGAAAGTCCAGGGAAGGTTTAAACGGTGACAAACATAATTAATAAGTAATGGAAAATACTAAAAACGACAACTTAATTTTCCAATATAAAATGTTCCTAGCTGTGAAACATTGATGACTGTCTTTTGTCTGAAATTGTCACTTGGTTGTCAAATATTTATAGGTGCGTACAGAATTTTGTTGTAGCATGAGGTCCGATCTCTTAAGACCGATTTTTATGAAATTTTATTCGGTAGGTAAATGATAGTTGCAAAACAACGTTTGCCCGGGTCAAGCGAGCATATATTTTCTTTTTCAACGCGAACGAAGTCGCGAGCACCCACTAGTATAAATATACATCTTACTTATGTTAACTTAATGTCATGCGTGGAGATATGAGCCTATAAGTCGCGGGTAGCGCGAGGGGGGAAGGGCTGGCAGAGCTTATAAGTCGCAAGTAGCGCGGTAAGGGGGGAAGGGCTGGCAACACGCCCGAGTATCAGATATACGACAGGCTATCGATTCATGAACAGCGAGTGAGACGGTGGTGGTAAATGGTGGATATAAATTATAAAGACTACATAAGTGTTTAGATCATAGTATTACATAGTGTTAAGTTTTTTATAATTTCAGCATAAGTAAATGATAAGTGGAATAAACTGTATAAGTGAGGAATAACTGACTTTTGATTTATCGTCCTTAGACAAAAGTTCGAAGAGAATATACAAAATTTTCTCGACACGCTCACAACGAGAAGACACGTAAGTACATTGTAGTTAAGAAGTACTTATTTTTTATTTTATTTTCTCTTTGTTAAAAAAAAAAAACAGAGACGGGCCCGAAATTGAGTTTTTTTTTATTTTAAGCTTAAAATCTTGGTAAGATAAACATAGGAAGCTTGCTTAAAACTGAAATTTAAATTTATTTACCTATTTATTAATTTATTTGTGTGACTAATATTTCTGATATTTAAACATAATCGTGCGTCCCGAACGCATGGAATGCGATCTTATCGCGAAGGATCATGTTAAAGTAAACAAAACTCGCTACATGCAAGAAATAGTAGTGCATAACTATTAGAAAAAAAAACCACTTGTGACGAAGGTCGGGTTTAGTTTTTATAAACACTGCGTGTACAGATCCCGAACCAATGTGTAAAACGTGTCCCTTTCTTTTTATTTTATTTGAAATTTATGTACTGACTAGCTGGCATCCGCGACTTCGTCTGCGTTGAAGGAGAAAAGGGTGGCCTGTCCTGTGTCCCGTACGTCTAAATGTTCATCTACCAGGTTTCATGAAAATCAATTAATGCATTGGGGAGTTATGGAGGAGCATACAATGCATACAATGCCTACATTTACAGATTTATTATCAGTATTGATAATAACGGCTTGATCGTTTAAACTAACTAGTGTCGAAACCAACTTTTCTTGTACTATCCTTGGAATAATCTATAATATTTAGGTAACCCCGCATTCGTACGCATCGTAAAATATTAAAAAAGGAGGAAAAGGATATTGCCGATTTGTGGGAAAATATTCATTACGAACCGTATTCATAAATTCACTGATAATAATATCAAAGATTAAGAAAAACATAGATTTACAATCTGAATGTTTTGGCAATGGTCCTGTACTCTGTTATATCACCTTCAATGAATAAGTACAATGACGTTACCCCATGAATTATATGTTATACTCTTTTTGTAGGCCCAAAAAAAGTTCCCCAAATTTTTGCGATTAGCAACAACCGTGCCAAATAAGCTAGTTTGCGTTTATAATTACCGTACCCAGATATATATAATAGTGGTAGTAAACTATCACTAATCCTATCACTTTCAAGTTTCAGGAAAACAACAAAGCCCATAAAAGAAAGACCCCTGGAGGGGCAGTTGACGATCACCCAGATTTAAGGGAATTGAAGAAAGTGAAGCATGCGCGCGTGTCGCTCAATGTCAGAACCGGCGCCGCATGACAATCAAAGGAGATCCAGGTTTGAGGATCACGGGACATCCGGTTCGAGGTTAGAACCGATGTCGCAGACGGGACAAAGGAGATCCAGGTTTGAGGATCATGGGACATCCGGTTCGAGGTTAGAACCGATGTCGCAGACGGGACAAAGGAGATCCAGGTTTGAGGATCATGGGACATCCGGTTCAAGGTTAGAACCGATGTCGCAAACGGAGAAAAGGAGATCCAGGTTTGAGGATCATGGGACATCCGGTTCGAGGTTAGAACCGATGTCACACACGGAATATGGAAGATCCAGGTTTGAGGATCATGGGACGTCCGGTTCGAGGTTAGAACCGATGTCACACACGGAATATGGAAGATCCAGGTTTGAGGATCATGGTGCGTCGTGTTCGAGGTCAGAACCGATGTTTGAAAGATTTACAAAACATGAAGGAACTGTTTACCAAAACGAGCGCAATAATCGGTATCAAGACCAATCAGACGATTCGGATGAAGAGCTTAGGGGGACGCAGAGGAAGAGACGGACGCTAAGGAATCACAGCATCTCGTCAGAGGTTGACGCCAAGGAGAAATTAACGCAGGAAGCGTCAAATACAAACAAAATATTAGATAAGTTTCTTAGTATCCTAAATGATGTCAGAAGTTCGGATAAACCTAAGTTAACTTTTAATAGTAATGTGTTACCCGAATTTAACCCAATGTCAAAGGAACAAACAATCCTGACATGGTTAACGAAAGTAGAGGAATGTGCCGAAATATATGGCTGGGATGAAAGGGCCACTATACACTATTCTTTACCAAAACTCAGCGGGGTTGCAAAAACATGGTATCAGGGACTACCGTCCCTGTTACTTAGTTGGACTGAATGGAAAACAAAGTTGGTACAATCCTTTCCCTGTCGCGAGGATTATGCCGAACTTCTGACTGACATGTTAGCGTATAAGGTTAAATATGGAGAGTCATTGGAGCACTATTATTACGCGAAGGTCAACCTGTTACACCGTTGTAGGATTAGTGGTCGGCAGGCAGTTGATTGTATTTTACACGGGGTAGAGGATCGAGCCGTAAAAGTAGGTGCTCAGGCAGCACAATTTAGTGAACCCGAAGATGTCTTGAAGTATTTCAAAACTGTTAAGGTTGGGCAGTATAGGAACTTATCCAGGGACTTATCAACTAAGGCCAAAAATGAATCGATAAACAAGCAAATAACTAAACCTGGAACTTTTAACACGAGAATACGTTGCTTTAACTGCAATGAAATGGGTCACCCTAGTTTTAAGTGTGATAAACCTGGCATAAAATGCACGACGTGTAATAGAATAGGCCACCAAACTCAGGATTGTTTTAGAAACAGAAACATAAACATGGACACTGATAGCCGAAACCGCGACAGAAACAAGGACGTAAAGCATGTGGCGAAACTAAACATCAGGGATGGACAAGAAAACAAATATTTTATTGAAATAAAGGTAAATGGCATACCAATCCAATGCCATGTAGATTTAGGGAGCGAGTGTACATTGATCAGAGCCACCAACGCAAAGGAAATTAATCTGCAAGTCTGCCATAGAGAGAATCTGCCGATACTCAGGGGTTTGGGAGCAAACACGATATTTCCGCTAGGGGTCGCTGTATGTGAAGTCGAAGTGCGAGGAATAAAGGAAACTATTGATATATACCTGGTAGACGATTATGTACTGGGTAAACCAGTACTACTAGGCCATTCCTTTACGGAGAAACCTGATATCATAATCACTAAGACTCCCAATGAATTAATATTTCAGAGAATTGTGAAAGACAAAATATGTTTGATTTCTAACAATGATGTGGATATACTACCAAATACAATGCGTGCAGTTAAGGTTGACGCCGAGAAAAAGATAACGAAAAACGTTTATGTAAATGGATCGCTCAGAGGACCTGAAGGTGAGGAATATTACCTCTTACCGGGAAGTTACGAAATTAAGAATGAATGTGGTGCTTTATTAATACATAACGCTTCACCAAACAAACTTTGTATAAAAAAGGGCACCTTGTTGACGCGCGTATCTTCAACAAACACGACAATGCCGGTGAGAATGATGAACACTTTTAGTTTAAAAATTGATCTCACGAATGAGTCCAGTGAAATCATCTGTAATCCACATCTCAGCACATATGAACGTAGTACATTACAACAACTATTAACCAAGTACAATGACTGTTTTTCTAGCGGACTTAAGGACCTAGGCTTCACAAACGCTGGCGAAATGACAATAGAATTAAACGATGCAGAACCAGTGGTATACCGACCTTATCGCATGTCCCATGCCGAAAGAAATTTAGTAAGAGATATGGTAGAAGACATGATGGACAATGGAATTATTAGAGAATCTTCATCACCTTATGCCAGTCCGATCGTATTAGTTCAAAAGAAGACAGGTGATAAACGCTTATGCGTAGACTATCGTGCTCTCAATCGGAAAACTAAAAAACAACATTACCCCCTACCACGTGTTGAAGACCAGCTAGATCTACTGGCAGGAAATACTCTGTTCACTTCACTGGATCTAGCATCCGGATACTACCAAATACCAATAACGGAAGAATCTCGACATAAAACGGCATTCGTCACGCCGGATGGGCAGTACGAATATAACCGTATGCCGTTTGGATTAGTTAACGCCCCGTCAGTATTTCAAAGGACCATGAATACAATACTCAAAGAGGCAAAAATCAAGTATGCCATTGTTTATATGGACGATGTACTCATTCCTGCTAAGGACTTTACAGAAGGAATTCACAGGTTAGAGGAAGTATTAAAATTACTAGAGAATGGAGGTTTAACCCTGAAACTCAGCAAGTGCAGTTTCTTTCAAAGTAACATAGACTTTTTGGGCTTCGAAGTGAGTGCAGAAGGAATACGACCAGGGAATAGAAAAACTGAGGCAGTTGAAAAATTTGTAAGACCTAGTAATCAACATGAATTACGCCAATTTCTTGGCCTGTCGGGATTCTTCAGGCGATTCATAAAAGGATATGCGGTTATCGCCGCACCGTTAACAGACTTACTCAAAGGAAACGCGATATGGGAATGGGGTGCAAAACAAGAGGAGTCGTTCATCAAAATCAAAGACATACTTGTGAGGCGACCCTTGTTAGCATTGTATGATCCAAAGGCCGAAACAGAGCTGCACACGGACGCAAGCAAAGAAGGACTAGCTGGGATCTTACTTCAATACAGCACGAAAAGGGCATTACAACCGGTTTCATATTTCAGTCGAAAAACTACTGTTGATGAAAGGAAATTTCACTCTTACGAACTCGAAACACTGGCAGTTATTGCATCATTACAACGATTTAGAATATATTTGGTTGGCGTGCCATTCAAAATAATTACGGATTGTAATGCCCTAAGAGCTACCCTTACAAAACGGGATCTCGTCCCTCGAATAGCTCGTTGGTGGATTCAGCTGCAAGAGTACGACTTCAATATCGAGTATAGACCCGGTTCACGTATGTCACACGTAGATGCGCTTAGTCGGAATCCGATCGATACATGTACGGACATACCACATGTGTTAGATGTATTAGCAGTCCAACAAGATACTGAACAGAATTGGATCACCGCGGTCCAAACAGCCGACGATGACGTCAGAAAAATCAAGGAGATCCTCAGTAATCCTGAATCCACCCAAACATCTGACATACAAAAAAACTACAAGCTTAAAAATGGACGTGTTTACCGCATCGTTGGTAAAGAAATTAAATGGTTAGTACCAAAAGGGGTACGGTGGCAGATATTGAAAAAGAATCATGATGACATTGGACATATGGGGTTCGAAAAAACATTGCACCGTATACAACAACATTACTGGTTCGCGAAAATGCGTCGCTTTGTTAAGAAGTATGTTACATCTTGTCTCGAATGTGCTTACCACAAGAATTACGGAGGAAAACGCGAAGGCAAACTCCACCCAATCGAAAAAGTTAACATACCCTTTCACACGGTACACGCCGACCATTTGGGACCATTTGTGAAGAGCAAGAGAGGGAATTGCTATTTGCTTATACTGATTGATGGCTTTACCAAATATATAAATATTACCGCAGTCAGAAATACGAAATCAACAACCACAATCAAAGTGTTAAAGGAACACATTAGCTACTTTGGAGTACCAACGCGGCTTATAACTGATAAGGGATCAAGTTTTACAAGCAAAATGTTTAAAGATTTTATATCCTCTTGTGATACCAAACATGTTGAAAATGCAGTTGCAACACCCAGAGCAAACGGACAAGTCGAACGCTTCAACAGGACCATTCTTGATGCCCTCTCTTCCTTATCCCATGGTGAGAACGAAAAAAACTGGGATGATCATGTCCACGATATTCAAATTGGTATTAATACTACAAAACATAGAACTACACAAAAGACTCCTTCGGAATTGCTATTTGGGTTTAATATAATAAGTAGAGCAGAGGGAATATTAAGCTCAATAATTAGCGAAACATCGAAAATAAATCTCGAAGAAAATTTGGATAGTTTAAGACACGAGGCTAGTAAAAAAATAAAAAAACAACAAATAAAAGACGCAGAGAGATTTAATAAGCATAGGAAGCCAGCAAGGAAGTACGTAGAAGGTGATCTTGTTCGAGTAGAGAGACAAATACCACACAGCGGTAAATCCCAAAAACTGGCTTGTAAATATCAAAGGCCTTATCGTGTAATAAAAGTGCTCCCTAATGACAGGTTCGTTATTGAGGATACCCCGTTAACGCGTAAAAATGGCCGAAAGTATGAATCCGTAGTAGCGATAGATAAAATACAACCATGGATGAACTTCAAAAGAAACTTTGAAAGTAGCTCCGATGAATCGGACAATGACACGGATAATTAAATTGTCAATTTAAACAATTATAAATTAATATTCCCAATGGTTACTTTACGTTGATATATGATTATTTTACTTTATTCTGTCATAATTACTGTATAGTTACAAACACAAAAAAAAAGGAAATAGAAGAAATTCATTACACATACTGATAAAAAGAATTACACCTGTATTTAGAATAATAATTTTAACAAGTTTTTCAATATGTTTAATATTAAACTAAGTAAGTGGGTATTTAAGAAACTGTGTTAGTGCTACTAACTATATGAATCAATAAGTTACTATTAGTCTTTTTTTTTCTCTCTCTTTCTAATTTGAGTTACGCTGTATTTAGAATAATAATTTTAATAAGTTTTTCTATATGTTTAATATTAATCTAAGTAAGTAGGTACTTAAGAAACTGTGGTAGTGCTACCTACTATTTGAATCAATAAGTTACTATTAATTTTTTTTTCCTCTCTCTTTCTAATTTGGATTACGCTGTATTTAGGATAATAATTTTAACAAGTTTTTCAATATGTTTAATATTAATATAAGTAAGTAGGTACTTAAGAAACTGTGGTAGTGCTACTATTTGAATCAATAAGTTACTATTAGTTTTTTTTTTCCTCTCTCTTTCTAATTTGGATTACGCTGTATTTAGGATAATAATTTTAACAAGTTTTTCAATATGTTTAATATTAATATAAGTAAGTAGGTGCTTAAGAACTTAAGGTATTGGAATCAATAAGTTACTATTAGTTTGTTTTTTCTCTCTCTTTCTATCTATTATTTTTTTTTCCTCATGTATACATACATTACAAAAAATAAAAGGAGGCGAAGGGACTCGCTTCGAACAGGATGGCCGAGCTGTTAACTTAATGTCATGCGTGGAGATATGAGCCTATAAGTCGCGGGTAGCGCGAGGGGGGAAGGGCTGGCAGAGCTTATAAGTCGCAAGTAGCGCGGTAAGGGGGGAAGGGCTGGCAACACGCCCGAGTATCAGATATACGACAGGCTATCGATTCATGAACAGCGAGTGAGACGGTGGTGGTAAATGGTGGATATAAATTATAAAGACTACATAAGTGTTTAGATCATAGTATTACATAGTGTTAAGTTTTTTATAATTTCAGCATAAGTAAATGATAAGTGGAATAAACTGTATAAGTGAGGAATAACTGACTTTTGATTTATCGTCCTTAGACAAAACTTATTTGTAATAACGTAGTATGAATCCATAACGATATATTGTTTTGAAACCTTTTTTGCTGCGCGAAGTTATGCCATAAATAAAAGCTCAAATTCAGGTCTCTAACAGTCAATACATTGTTAAACGACTTTGTTGCTGTAGACGTATAAAAAACAAAGGATTGATATATGTACCTATGCGAAATTTAATTTATACGAATTACGAAATATTAACACCATTTCATTTGCGTCTCATTTGTGTGGTTTATATGTTCGAAACATTATTGACGAAATATGTTTTTAACAAAACATTGTTAGAAAACATAAAATAGGGGCGGGGCGTTGCCTTAAATGTTTTGTTGATCAAAAAAACACAAAACTTATTTCAGACCATCGATGTTTTCAGAGACTATTGTCCATATTTTACGTTCTATGGCTGTCATTTATTAAACTAGCTGGTGCCCGTGACTTCGTCCGCGTTGAAAAAATAAAAGTAGCCTATCCTATGTCCTGTACGTTTAAATGTTTATGTACCAAGTTTCATGAAAATCGGTTAATTCGTTTAAGAGTTATGGAGGAATACTTACATAATATATACTATTATATACCTTCCGGAAAAAAATCTAAAAATCGTCCATTTAGTTTCAGTAGCATGTATAGAGTCTATAAACACGATATCTCTGATAAATGGCAAAAAAGAAGTAAGTACCTACCAAATAATGTTATTGTTTTCCTATCTAATCCAGGCTCTATCTTCTTTGCTGCCCTATAATATAATTTATAACTCTTTTTAACAAAATATAAACCGACTTCAAACCGTCTCATGGTCTTTTCTCATGGATACCATTGTCCCATTAGAAGCCGACATTATTTGTGATGAACATAGGCTACATTTTACCGCGGGAAAAATGCTTCATTCCTACGGGAAATCTAAAATAAAAGTAAATACTAGCGGCTTGGCCCGGGATACACTTGACAGCGCCATCTATCCAGAATCAGGTGAAGCGACTAACACGACAACTGCTTGGTGATATTTTTAGCGATCCGCTCCACGGTAGATGGCGTTTTATACTTTTCAACGCGGACGAAGTCGCGAGCACCAGCTAGTAAATTTTATAATTATTAAATACAATGAGCAAACTCGAAATGACCGTTGGTGCTGCGTAGCACATTTTGCAATTCGATATTAAGATTACACTTAATGCTAACATTGTGTTGTTTTGATTTCTCAACTATGAAACTCTATCCCTTGTTAAGGGAACACGTATGCGGCTTCTCGGAATTATTGCAACAATAAAATCCCGATAGTGTTCAGAGAAGTCTGCATCGGCGTTTTTAAACTGTGAGAAATAAATGTTTAATCGAAGCTCCATTTGGTTTCATTATACGTTTGTTAAATATGCAAACCTATACTCACATGACAACTAAGTACATCCTGTGTGTTCGCATGCGTCATAGTAAAAGAAATTGTCAATATGTAATAACTTTCCACTATGTAATAATTTCAAAACAAATAAAAGACTAAATTTTCATTGGAATAAACATATACTTAGAAATAAATCGGTCTCAATTTTAACAAGTAGATTGAGAGTCTTTATCAAAATTGATTCAGTAGTTTAGGAGCTCATTGGCGTCAAACATGTGACGAAATTTTTATATTATATAGATTATATAGAGACTAATAACTGATGGTAAGGAGGAGTTAGCGCATGTACAGACAGACAAACGCGGTAATCGACTTCAATTAATACTATGTAAGGATTAATTGTAAGGATTTAGTATATTATCATTTATAACTTAACTACATCCAAGTATACTTATCAATGTTTCCCTAGGTTTCAGTCTAGGTTAAAGTAATTTGCGAACAACGGTGGTTATAATGATGAAGTGTTTAGATAACGATCACAAATGGGCTGCGGTCAATGTACTTATGCTTTGATATTTAAACAGTGATCTCCTGCGACTTTGTCTGCTTTTTCAAATAACAGATGGGAAAAGGTATCCGTTAAGTGCTTTATAAGCCCAATTTCCAGTATTGTTAGCCCAGTAACAATTCAATAGGCCTGACAATTGTGGTTTTTTTGTATAATTACCATTAAAACAACATTTTAAAAAAAACCAATACCTACATTTTTTTTAACTGACCTTGACTAATTAATCGGTGCAAGAATCATTTGCGCGCAATAAGCCGTTTTCGTAATATTTTTCAATGTAAGTCAAATTCTTCTTATGTTCTAACTTATATTGTGGGGTTTCTATTACTTCTATGGAAATTCTAAACAATACAATTTGTTCTTGACATGTTTAAGTATAACATATATTTTTTTCAAACCAATTGTGTTGACACTTTCCTGTAACATTTTCTTTTAAACAGTGCAAATTTTTAGGTTTGGCCTTAATTCAAATGCCAAGTATTTCTTTATAACTTATGTAGACCCGGATTATAGACGATAATATATCATACAATATTGCGACAACTAACGTATAACATTAACTTTTCGCGAAATTTATTTTAGAATGAAAATATTTTTCTACATAACACGTAAGTACATAAGTACGTACATAACACGTAAGTAACGTAACAAATAAATTAATAAATAAAAAGTACCTACTACTTTTATCTACCATATACCTACGAGTATATAATGGTTAATTTTCAAGAACGATCAATACGTTTCATTTAATTTTCCATTCCATTCTATTTTATTCTATTCTGTGACGAGCAGCCGCCACCGCATAACGTGAGCATCCGCTAGAAAATGGATTTTTGAAAATTTCAACTCCCCGCGAAGTCAGGAGCGAGACGCTAGTTAGCTCATAAAGTTGCACCCCATTATAGGCCGGTTGCACATTTCTTTAGGCTGGTGCCCTCCCCTTCCTTGACCGCGACCGCACGCGACCGTTCATTGACATGTCGTCTCGCCTGGTCACGTGATCCGACACCCCCTCTATCCGCACCTAGCACATTTTGTAACCTTTTCCATTTATTGTTACGCATTCGAATTACCCGATTTCGATCTTGGAAATAGCGTGGCGAGTCGGCTATACTATTTTTCAATAATCCGACGAATCTTCCAGATAATTATAATCAAGTATACTATTTAGGACTGCAATTTAGTAAATTATCATATAAACGTATTTTTTTTATAGTATTCATGTACATAATTGCATTCTGTCTGTATACTTTATTAAATAAATAAATAAATAAATACTACTATTAAAGCGCATAGTCATGCTTAAGATAATATAAGTCAGGTTTCTTCCATACAAACGTAGAATGTTAATGACTCCGCTGTTTTATGTTTAATTTACAAAAGCAAGCATGATACCGATTTATATTGTCATTAACTAGGTTCGTATGCATACAAACTTTAAAAAAAAGTATTAATTTAAAAGATATGATCCTTGAAAAATACATATTTTAACACAAGTTTTAATGCAACTTAGTTAATCACCCTTAGGTGATTAGGTCAATCCAGTGTACAAAAACTCCAAAATACTGAGCATACAAACATTGATTAGTTATTCAAGAGTTCAAATAACTTTACACGAAATAGATATATGCAGTAGTTTTGTCAAAAAGAGTATACGCCCAAGGGTCTGTTTATGATTTTATTTTTGGTATGAATCATTGTGCATCTCAGTCGAGTGCTCTTCCCGCGCTTTGTGCTGTATGAGACAGGACGCATTTTAACCATGAGACTGATGAGTTCGGGCCGCCGACTTGTTTAACTGCAAAAGAGACTTACATTTGTTGAAGGCGTAGATCTCCTAAATAAGTATAGTTCAAACAATCTGTAAAAAATATATTATGTTATGTGTAATATAGTCAAGAAAAAAATAAATGTTCATTTCTCTATTATTGTTTTTAATTTTATCTGAAAAAAAGGAACTTATATTTTGTTCAAGAAATTTCTTTCATCTCCTAAACCCTTGAAAGGAATTAAATGATTTTTTCACAATATTATAGGTTTTCCTCTTTATATTATTATTATTGCGTAAATGTATGTATGTATAGATAAATAATTATACGATAGTGTGTGTCTTCACACACATAATATATGTCTTCACATTCATATAATATGTCTTGACATACTTTGAACTTCATACTTGTAAAACGTAACTTGTCTTTGTTAAGTATTTTTGAGGCCAATACGTAAAATTGATATAATTTCATTCGTTCAATGTTCCCTATTAAAAAAATGACAGCCTTGCCTTGAATCCGTGTTAATTTTTAATTTCCATTCGCCGTGTGTCCTACTTTAACCGTCATAACTATATTTAGACGTATTTAAAAATGTAGAATAGAATAATAGAAGAAAGAAGCCTTTTAAAAAGATTATGCCTTAACTTTTACACTTGGATGTTTGTTACTCTTTCACGCAAAAACTACTAAACCACGTTGAAAAGACATACCTTTCATCGTTCATCGCAGACGAAGTCGCGGGCACCAGCTAGTCTTTATATATTATAAAAATTTCGTATCACGTTGTTTTAAAACGTTGTTTAAACTGCTGAAAATTATTTCACCTATGGAAATCTACATTATCAGAAAGTAACATAGGCTATTTTTATAAAATTACGCGGACGAAGTCGCGTGCAACAGCTAAATTCATACAAATTGTTGGTGGTTCAGCTACGATAGCTACGATAAGATAGTCTTAAATTTCTTTCATAACTCTTAGTACTAAATTACTCTTTGATCTGTGGATCATTACAGACAGGGCGCATTTCTTGGAAACTTTCTTAAATATTAATATTGTAAAATAATAATAATATTTATAATAATACAAAATTATTATTAATATTGTCGCTATCCCTCTCCGCCTCGGTCTACTGTTTCTCCGCTAACTTCTAAAGCACCCAACGGATTCTGATATGATTGCCACCATTAATGGAAAGCCTTTTGTATTATATAAACTAGCTAGTTCCCGCGACTTCGTCCGCGTTCTTTATAGCCTATAGCCTTCCTCGATAAATGGAAAAAAAAATTCAATTCGAACCAGTAGTTCCTGAAATTTATACTACAGATAAAAATATAATTATTATAACTTAAAATACCTAACTAATGTTTCCTTTTGGATAGTCTCTTCATAGTATCTACGATCAATCTTTAAGGCCTCTGTACATTTTTGTACTGTCAACCTGATTGTTTCGTGTCTACCCTCGTTGAAGTTCATTCGATGTTCCCGTGCTGTATTTGATTTATAAGTGACATTACTACTTATTTCTTTCCATTAAAATCGTAACTCTATAGCTGTGTGCGTTAGGTTAGCGCGCCAACTTAAAAAAAAGTCTGTCTTAACAAGCTATAGTTAATAATTATAGACTGAACTCCGACTTTCTATTGCGCCAAAACACGCTATATCTGCTGGAAAGCCTAGGAAATGGGCTGATAATCTTGAAGCGCCTGAACAGATGTTCATGAATATAGCTAATAGCGACATCGATCACGTCAGCTTTAAAACAAAAAGTTACTTTATCAATATCGGTCTATCCAATTGGGAGTTGGGAGCTACGATGCCACAGGACAGACATGCAGATGTCTTTGTCCGGCTCTCTCTCTGTGTGTGTTACTTTTTATTGATAACACTAAAACTAAATAACCACTAATAAAATAGAAAAACATCACTTTACAATATAGAAAAAAAGGTATTGAACTTTTTTTGTTTTTATCTACAAATGTAGATAATTAATAATGTCTCGGTATACATATCTTATCTATATATTATGAAACAGTACAAATATTTTTTAAATAATAATAATTCATTAACGGTCACACCAGCGTCACGTACTGCGCCCTGTCAGCCTCGTTTTACTGTAGTCTACGTTTTGACGCGTTCGTAGCACCCCGCCTGCAAAGCCTTGCTACGCCTGCTACGCCGTAGCACAATAAATTCGTAATACCAAAAAGTGTATACTTTCTACTGCTTTTGAGATTAGAAGTTGATTTTGTTTTTATTATTTTTACATATTTCCTATTATTGTATGTTAATAATAACATCAAAGGGATGTATTCAATGAATTTTTCAAACGGAAATCACATCGAAATGCGGTAAGCTTTTGACACAAATCATATTTTTTACGATATCGAATGCCTTGATTGTGTATTATTATTTACGACATCAGATAATTTTGTTTACGAGTCTATTCAAGTAATCGTGTATTGTTTCTCTTTTTGTCTTGGAGAAATGACTTATATTAATAAACTTTATTTGAAAATTCATAACTTTAAACTGTGCAGTTTATTTTGGCATACATCGAAGCATTAAATGAAATGTTTCATTTCCTCTTAATAGGCTTAAGTTATAAGGAAATTTTTGTAATAATAATAATGTCTTTATCTATATTTATAAAATTGTTTGTCCTGATTATCAACGCTCAGCCAGAACTACTATAGGTACTAAGCCTAGAAAGCTGAAATTTGGAACAATTAAGTTAATTTTATAAAGTAAGCATCTGCTAAAAAAGTGTTTTTGAAAATTTCAACTCCCTGAGGTCGCTAGTCATCAATACTAATAATAATAAATGTAGGTATTGTATGTATGTATGTTCCTCCATAACTCTTAAACGAATTGACTTATTTTCATGAAACTTGCAGATAAACATTTAGACGTATAAGGATGCAGGATAGGCTCCTACTTTTTTCCTTTTTAAACGCGGACGAAGTCGCGGGCGCCAGCTAGTATAAAAAGCGATATATGTGTGTGTGTATGTTCCCAATGAACTCCAAAACCGCTGAACCGATTTTGATGAAGACTTTCAGACAATCATCAGATTAGTCTAGCGGGCAATCCTGTGAAGTTTGGCAGCGATTGGACGCGGGCGAAGCCGGGAGCGGGTAACTAGTATATGTATTAAAAAAATAGGTATAAAAAGTATTAGGAGCGAACTGAACTACTCTCAGTCATACTACATAGTATAACAGATGATAAATACGACTTTTACATCGAAAAATAATTAAATAAACAAACTGGTAAAAATAATAGCACATATTTTTTAAAATTATTTACATAACATGTGTTTCACTTTGGATGTCGGTTAATTTCGATAGAAGACAAATGGTTTACGAGTGTACAAAGATATTGATTAGCGATTGCAATATCACCGCTACAAATCGACGAAGGCACGCCAACCTTCGTATTTATTAACTAGCTGATGCCCGCGACTTCGTCCGCGTTCAGATGAAGTGTATGCAAATTTTATGGTGATCAGTTCAGTAGTTTTTGTGTGAAAGCGTAACAAACAAACAAACAAACAAACTCACATTCACATTTATACTATTAGTAAGGACTAGCTGACCCGGCAAACATTGTTTTGCCAAAAAACAAATATTCTTGGGCTGGGCCACCTTTATCACCTTTAGGGGTATAAAAAAATAGTTTACGACCTATTCTCAGACCTATCGAATATACACAAAAAAATTTCGTAGGATTTTTCAAAAATTTTCTTTCATGCAAACCTTGAACAAAAAATCAGTCGTGTCACATTCCCTCATTTTTATGGTCCAGTATCCCTCAAAGGATTTTTTTTCTGATTATTAACAGGCCGAATCTTCGTGAGTAGCTTCAGTTTGCCGAGACGAACAACTTTTTCCTCTGCGAAAATTCTCGATAGAGAGCTAAAGGAGTTAGCAGCCGTAAAATCTTCCAAGCGTAAGACTGGGAAAACGTGCCACTCAATTTGTAAGACTATGCGGCCATTTTATTATACAAATGTTTACTAAGATGCAGACAAAAATCATCAAAAAAATCGAGAATTTTCGTAGAGGGAAAAGTTGTTCGGCAAACTGAAGCTACTGACGAAGATTCAGCCTGTTAGTAATCAGAAAAAATATCCTTACAGGGATACTGGATTATTATTTAAATAGATAAAAAATAACAAAGAAAAATTCAAGCAATAAATTTCCCAATAATTACAAATACGGGGAAATAAAGTGATTCCGCGAACAGAGGGGAGCGACGATATTATACCGTGCTCTAACCAACCATTCGTGTTCTTGAAAAAACTTTGACGACATCCGGTCGCGGTATTCCTATTAAAAAAAAAATATTATCCACAATACGAAGTTTGAATTAAGGAAAAACAAATAAAACATAGCATGCAATAGAGCTCTGTGCCTGTAAGCTCTGGTCTGTGTTCAATGAAGATTTTAAACTTTAACATCTTCGGCTTTAATTTCAATTTCGCAACTTCAATTTCAATTTTAATTTTAATTATTAAAATTATAAATACACGCCCTTCTACACACACAATTAAGTATTACTAAATGTTAAGATACAAATCAGTCATGCAACATTTATATTATTCATCTTTTCATCAGAAATTAACGAGAGAAAGTGATAGCATGTATAAAAAAATCCAGTAGACACAGTTATTTTGTTCGAGACCCTAAATCTAATGCATCCTTTATCAAAGATTTTTACACTATATAAATGAATAGTTATGTTATAAATTTAATATGTCACAATGAATCCATCCACTCTATTATAAAGTGACAAGATCAAACATGACTGGTAGGTATTGTATGCTTAACAATTTGGTCAAATGAATATATACAATTCTCAATGTCGCTTTGTAGCGACAACTGAAATATGTATGAACTCGTGCCTTTTATAGTTTATACGTCATTCGGTTTCGTGCAGATAATTTGTGTCCACAGAGTCAATGTCAACCCACCAGAATTATTGTCTAGTAATAGGTACATTAATTATGAATTAAATTGTTTATACAGCGTTGACGAGCTGAGTTTGATTACGGTGTGCCTCACAATCGATTTTCAAAACGTCTGAATTACGAAACTATATAAAACGTATAAAAAAATCAAAATCCATAATCTATATACCAATATATAAAGCTGAAGAATTTGTTTGTTTGTTTGATTGTACGCGCTAATCTCAGGAACTACTGGTTCGAATTAAAAAAATCTTTTTGTGTTGGATATTAGTACATTTATCGAGGGAGGCTAGGCTATAGGCTGTAGATAACACAGACGAAGACGCGGGCAGCAGCTAGTTTTTTACATTCAGGAGTGGTCCGATAAAAATTGCATCCATGCGAAGCCTGGAGTAGATCATTAGTTGATTATATGTAGATATAAAGAAACAAATTAGAAAAGTTTCCACAAACCATGCACCTACGTATTATAATAAATGTGGTTTGGTACGTGCTTAAGTCTATTAAGGTCTCCTTTATACCAAGGTTGACAATTTCGTCATTATATAGACTCCCTTGGAACACTATATGTACTTAGACTTAGTTGTTGTTAGTCAACTTTTGTGATGCCAATCGTTGACTAACACGTCCTTTCTGAAGTAAGGTTTATGCAATCGTTTCCGGTAAACAAACAACTTTAAAGCTCTTTAGGTTTTGCCCTCTTAAGGTGAAACAAATCCGCGGCCCGAACTCATCGGTCTCATGTCTAAAATGCGTCCTGTCTCACACAGCACAAAGCGCGGGAAGAGCAGTCGACTGAGTTGCACAATCATTCATACCAAAAATAAAATCATAAACAGGCCCTTGGGAGTATACTCTTTTTGACAAAACTACTGCATATATCTATTTCGTGTAAAGTTATTTGAACTCTTGAATAATTAATCAATGTTTGTATGCAAAGTATTTTGGAGTTTTTGTACACTGGATTGACCTAATCACCCTTAAAACTTGTGTTAAAAAATGGATCTTTTAAATTAATACTTTTTTTAAAGTTTGTATGCATACGAATCTAGTTAACGACAAGATAAATCGGTATGCTTATTTTTGTAAATTAAATATAAATCAGCGGCTTAATAATCATTCTACTTTTGTATGGAGGAAAGCTGACTTGTATTACCTTAATTTTCAGTCATCAAGCGAGTGTACTACTTATGAGCTACTATGATGAGTCATCATTATACTACTTTTGTGCTGATTCTAAATTGTGATTACATCCGTAGTATTTCAAAATATTCTTTTGAATAATTTAATAGTTTTTTATTTATTTATTTTCGGATTACAAAGGTCCATATTGGCTATAACAATTAAAAAATTATGAGATTAGGTACTTCGCAAGAAAACCTGTATCTATTATACAATTTTTAGAAAGTCAAAGTTTATTTTTTAGAACTTTTTTTTTAGAATTGTTACATATTTATATAACAATTCTAAAAAAAACGTTATCATGACCTAAGTAGTCTTTCATATCTTACTCTTTATAGTAAAAGAACCAACATTCCCCATAAACGACGCGACGGTAACCCAGAGGAGCATTTGTTCTATTGACAGTGTGTTTATTTGAAATACTAGCTGGTGCTCGCGACTTCGTCCGCGTAGAATAGTATAAAACGCCATCTACCATATTTTGGATAGATGGCGCTATCTCCCGGGCCAAGCCGCTAGTATTTACTTTTATTTTAGATTTCCCGTATGAATGAATGGAATGAAGCATTTTAACGCGGTAAAAAGTAGTCTATGTTCCTCACGGATAATGTCGGCTTCTATTGGTAAAAGAATTTTTCAAATCGGTCCAGTAGTTTCGGAGCCTATTCTATACAAACAAACAAACAATCAAATCTTTCCTCTTTATAATATTAGTATAGATCACGATTATTATAGCTAGGCTATATTGTAATATTACATAAATTACTTATATATATACAAAAATATAAAAGTGATTATCTGTCGCCCGCCGCCCGTGGGAACTTTACTAGTTGTGCCGGGTTGAGGTGGTTCAAAATACAGGCGAATCTTTGAAAATCTTCTATGATGTCTGCTTTTATCAATTATTTTTATTATTATTACAATGTAATAATAAATCTTAAAAAAATTATATAATTGATAAAATATGTAATTATTACAACATATTAAGTATATTATTATTGTTACATATTTTATTATATTACTAGCTGGCGTCCGCGACTTCGTCCGTGTTAAAAAGAAAAAGTATCCTATAATACGTCTAAATGTTTATCTGCCAAGTTTCATCAAAATCGGTTAATTCGTTTAAGAGTTATGGAGAAACATACATACATACATGTAATTACCTACACTTACAGAGATTGTTTGGGAATGTTTAATTTTCAAAACTTATTTAAATCACAAGAAATTCAAAGGTATTGTAGTATATAAATAAAGTAGTTATAGGAAACGAATTTATGTTCACTCGCTCCTTCTTGTAACTTGTTCAGGTTATATTGCAATCAAATATTCACAAAGACGGCTTTCATCACACTACTGCTGGCCTGTAATTTACTTAATAACTTTAAATAGGTGTCCCATTTTACTTATAGTCTTAATTATATACCATTAAACACTTAAATCGTTGTAGGTACTATATACTTCAAACTATTACATCGGTAGGTAACTTGTAACAAAGGAAGACATTTTATATATTACTAGCTGTTGCATGCGACTTCGTCCACTCGTAACCTTATAAAATATAATACTATACATTCGTGTCTGTGAAACCATGAAAATACACGCACAAAATTTCAACCCAATCGGTCAAGTCGTTTAGTAGTTGACATACCGACAGCAGCGCCACCTACCGGGTCCAATTGTGTTTTTAAATCATCCAGGAAATCATCGAAATACCCATATAAAATTTCAACCCAATCGGTTCAGCCGTTTAGAAGTTATGTGGAAAAGATAAGTACGGAAGGATAATTCTTACTACCCGTTGTCCTATTACCCGTTTTCCCGTAGGAATTAAGCATTTTCCCGCTTATGCACCATATTTCAACTTTCTAGACTTAGTAGTTTTGGCTGTGCCTGACTTAGTAGTTTAGTCTGTCAGGAAAAACTATAAGTGGATAGGAGATAAAAAAAAAATTATATATTTCTTTTGTCAACCAGGTCTTTACCGCATGTATGTTAAAGATGTCTGTTGCAATATACAAAAACAGTTATCATGGATCGTCACGCGAGACTCTCACCTTCGACGCCTAGTAGCCGAGGAATGGACAAGTACGAACAGTTATCTGTAGTAAGTATACTTACAATTATGTTTACCTGTTAGCTGAAGCCCACGACTTTGTCTATGTTTGGTTGAAAATGAAAAATATAGGTAACAGGTATCTCTAAAAACCTAAAACATCTTTACCGCTGTGACGCCGTTTGCGCTACCATGGTGACAGTGTCTCCCATTTTTTTTTTCAGGAACATAACACTTTTTCAGGATATTAATAAGTTGATTATATAGGATATTAATCTAGGCAATAAACTATTTTCGTTGTGTTTGGGTGAGTAAGTATGGGGATGCCATAGCGTAAGTATTTCCCTATATTATCTTCCTTATCCCTCATCGGTCATCCTATGTATGGTAGCACACTTGCAGCGTTACTTGTGTTATAGGCGACGGTAGCCATCTACCATCAAATGGCTTGTCAGACGATTTTCACACAAAAAATAAATGTGTTTCCGTTATTAATTTTTTGATTTCAGGTAGGCGAAGGTTCATATGGGGTGGTTTTGAAATGCCGCCGTCGAGACAATGGACAACTCGTCGCCATTAAAAAATTTCTGGAGACCGAAGAGGATGCGGCCGTTAGGAAAATGGCGCTCAGGGAGATACGAATGTTGAAGGTAATTTTCAGAGTTATCTATTTGTGGAGGCTTAAAACAAAGTCGACAATATTTTTTATTTATTTTGTTTTCATTTCTAACAGTGTGCAGTTTTGTTTGCCTGGGCCCATTATCCCGTCTTCCCGTCTTCATTTCTTTTCACCATCCTATCGGGGTCCTGTGTTTTCTGTTCTGCAAATATGTAAATATATTTCATAGCAAGCAGTTACTAGATGTAGCAGAAATTGTTTCAGAAACTTCGTCACGATCACCTGGTAAACATGATTGAGGTGTTTCGACGCAAGCACAGATTCTACTTAGTGTTTGAATATTTGGATCACACATTACTCGACGAGTTGGAGGCGTCACCCGGTGGCCTAGGCGAAGATACTGCGAAGAAGCACCTGTATCAACTGTTGAAGGGGATAGATTACTGTCATCAAAATTCGGTAAGCATTTTGTCGCTGGAACTAAAGATTTAAACCTTTTGCTGGAACTATAAAGAAAAGGCTTCTACAGGTTTTCTACTAATACTAAATTATCTAAAGTTGGTCTATATAAGGAAGTTTATACTTCACCCTTGATATTGAACCTTCTACATATAAAACATCTATTTTTGATGAAATTTTACCGAATTTATTCATATCGGATTTACCAATCAGTCATTTTTATTTTATACCATTGTTGAACCAATATAAAATCATACATACTTAATATTGTATGATTGTTTTGTGATAAATCCACTTTATGGCAGATGAGTTTATCACTTTACCACTTTAAGTTGATAGTAAGTAGTTGCTACCATCGCCTATTGTATAGCAACTGTATAGCCTACAAGCAAATACACAAGCTTTAGAGGTTAAGGAATTGTTAGGAAGAAATAGGAAAATGGACTCTTAGTATCGCGTATTTCTTAAATCATTTATGCACTTAGCGTATATTATTTTTTGAATTTGAATGAACTCTGTTTCAGATAATCCACAGAGACGTTAAACCGGAGAATGTACTGGTATCGATTGCAGGCATTGTTAAACTGTGTGATCTCGGATTTGCGAGAGCTCTTGCAGCTCCAGGGGAACCATACACTGAATATGTGGCAACCAGATGGTATAGAGCTCCCGAATTATTGGTTGCCGAACACAGGTCAGTTATAGGTACTCTCAAGCACTGCTTTATCGTACTTTATGACAGTTTTCCTTGTAAAGCAATGCTATGGACTGCTGATGAAGTACGATGGAAGAAATGCCTACTATTCGCCCGATAGAGAGCGAACCCATTTCAAAAGAATAATGAATTCATTAGAAAAATGTAATATATTTTCAGATATGGACCTGAAGTGGACATATGGGCATTGGGGTGTCTTTTCTCTGAAATGTTGACAGGAGATCCCCTGTTTCCAGGCGACTCAGACATTGATCAACTCGCTCTCATTATAAAGACTGTTGGTATGGTATATATATTTATTTCGTAGTTAACATAGAAAATGATAAATGAAGTCTAGATAAATGCCACAAATAATTATTGTAATTTGATTCCCAATAATATCAAATTTAAATCGCTCACGGCGCGTCACCAGACTATGGAAATAGTGTGTGTCCTATGCGATGGTCCTATGGCTGTGATGTTTATAATGATGAATGAAAAATACAATAAAGGGCCAGTTTTATAAACACCCTTGACGTACCTTTTTCCCGTTCGTTACAGTGCTGGTAACGAACGGTTAATGTCCGCCAATAACATTTACTGATGGTGGTTCTATAAAAGAAATTAAACATTCGGTAGCTGTCCGTAAAAAATACACCTGTAAAAAAATTATGAATATTTTCGATGGTTTCGTTGTAGTCAACTTGTCCGTTGTCAAAATAAACGATACGACCCACTAAGCTAACTGTCAAATTATACTGTTGACTAACGAACAGTTGTTTATTATAATACACTATATTATATTATTAGATAATTTGATTTTATATTTCTTTATCTTTTAAATTAATGAATAAATGTTAATATGTAATGTCATGATTCTTTAGGCCTAGTTGTATATAATTTATATATACTTATATGATAGGTATAATAATGGATGTATGAAATCTAAATAAATAAATAAAAATAAAATAGATGATTTTTTCGTCTATTTGATAATATAAAATTTAACTAACGGATCGTTATAAAACTGGCCCTAAATAGAGTGTTTATTATTTGTGTAATTTCAGGCAAGCTGGCACCTCGTCACCAGCAAGTGGTGTCGAGGCTCGCCGGTGGCGTGGCACTGGGAAATGGGAGTGCTCGCGGTGTATTGCCAGGCTCAGGTTACGCGAAAGACTTGCTATCGGCCTGTCTCCGGACGGAACCTAGGGCGCGACCATCGGCCGCGGCGTTGCTTAGACATAAGTAAGGATTTGGAGAATTGCTTTTCTATCTCATCTATACTTATTATATAGAGGACATATTTGATTGTTTGTTTGTATTGAATCAAGAATTCGTCTTCGAATTAAGAACACTCGGCTAGACTGCAATTTGTAGAATAATCTTGCGTTTCTTGTTCGTTTTCTCACCACAAACTCTTTGATGCTATTAGAACATTCTTAGAAACCCGTACGCGGCTCACACAAAGACGTCTCAGCGTTTTACTACACAAATGAAAGCTAATATAATTTAGATATACCTATTGCTAAATTTTGATTGATACATTCAAATTCAAATATTAAGTATTTGAATTGAATCTTCTATACTAAAGAGGAAATATTTGTTTGTTTGTATTGTGAATAGGCTCCGAAATTACTGGACCCATTTGAAAAATTCTTTTACCATTAGAAGCCGACATTATCCCTGATGAACATAGGCTACTTTTTGCCGCGGGAAAATGCTTCATTACTACGGGAAGTCTAAAATAAAAGTAAATACTTACCAGCGGCTTGGCCCGGGATACACTTGACAGCGCCATCTATCCAGAATCAGGTGAAGCGACTAACATGACAACTGCTTGGTGATATTTTTAGCGATCCGCTCCACGGTGGATGACGTTTTATACTTTTCAACGCGGACGAAGTCGCGAGCACCAGCTAGTATATAATATGTAAAGATCGGCGAACGGTTGCTAATATTAAGCATGACTTTATTCAATACTTACTAGCTGGCGCCCGCGACTTCGTCCGCGTTGAAAAATAAAAAAGTAGCCCCTATCCGCTATCCACTGTGTCCCGTACGTCTAAATGTTTATCTACCAAGTTTCATAAAGAGTCTGTTATCGAGGAACATACATTCATACATACGTACAATACCTACACTTACAGATTTATTATTAGCATTGATGATGATTTGATTGTTCATTTTTCAGATATTTCGTAAGTGATGGCTTCGCGGCAAGTTTTAGCGCGGAACTGAGAAAGAAACTTGGAAAAGACGAGGACGTTATGGTACGTTTTTTTTCAAAGTACATAATACAATAATTCAAATGCCAGTGTAAATTTGTATTAAAAATGTATTATGAAGCATATATTATTCTTGTCTGCAGTACATAACTTAAGTAATGCCTAAAACCCCTCTGCAATCCACCATCAGTGGTGGTGTGTGGGTTTTTATATTTTAGGAGAATATAGCTTATTATTAGTGGCAGTCTTTGATACATAAATGATGCACTAGATTCAGGGTCTCAAACAAAATCACTGCGAAAAAGTGTCCACTGGATTTTTTTTATACATCCTATCACTTTCTCTCGATAATTTCTGATAAAAAGATGAATAATGTAAATGTTACACGACTGATTTGAACCTTAACATTTAGTAATAATGGTTCAAGTCGTATACATGGTGCAACTAATTTGAAATATCACCCTAAGCGGTGAGTGCGGTGATATTCTACTATGCCACTTTTAGTGAACCAACCCATCAGAATCTAGTGTATTCTTTATCAAAGGTGGCAGTGGATCAGCTCGGGACTCGCCAACCTAATGGTTAGTCCAAAAAGTCTTTAAAATCTTAAAATAATCTTACAAGTCCATACAAATCTCTAAATTTCACTTCAAAGTCGCGAGATAACAGTGGAAGCGATCTAGTTCTCTTTGTTGGTCTATCTATTGAGGTGACATCTGTCAGTCTATCGGTTGCTAAAGATGTCTGTTGTTAGTGTGAACTTTAGTGGAATTCTAAAGAATGTGTAATAATTTCAGACACCGCCGATGCAGCAAACCTCTACACGCGTCGGTAAACCTCGGCAGCAATGGACTTTAAATATGATACAGGTAAAAAAGGACTGAACTTGTTTGATTGACTTATTTAAATACTAGCAGTTGCTCACGACTTCGTACGCGATGATAAATTAAAAATATAAAAGCAATTTTCATGGCCAGGCGTTAGCTACAGTTTTATATTAAAGATTATCCCTCGGGAACAGTACTTTTTTGTTGGATGAAAGATACTCTATGTGTTCCCTTTCTGGTGTCGCAAAAAACGTGTATGTATACAAAATTTCATGGCAATCGGTTCAGTAGTTTTTGCGTGAAAGCTTAACAAACATACAAACTCACATTCACATTTATAATATTAGTAAGGACTGGCAGTCCGCCCCTGATTTCGCATTTTTTTTCTGCAATACTCACATAATATACACATTATACACAAAATCCTTTGGGTGGCTAAGAAGAAGTTATCGGAGAAACAGACAGACAGACCATCAACTCTTATGTTTTGTGTTTCGGTGAGTGAGAAGAGATGCGAAGATTCATTCTCCTATCCCCTCTGGATCCCTTACCCTATACAGGTTGAACGCATGTTTAAACCCTATCATTTTGCCTATGTGAAAAAGCGTCGGTAACTTCGTGTCACCATTTGTAGATACTCTTAAGATACCTTTTTTATGTAAAGGTCCTAAAACATAAGTATTTTTTTATGTAAGGCTTTCAGATAAGAAAATATAGGTATCTGTAACATAAAAAATGTGCTTCATAAATAATGTTTTCTTTTCTTTCAGGATAATAGTAGCAGATCGCGAACTGACTCAACGGCAGAATCATTAATAGATTTCAATTATTCGCCAGGTAAATTACCTATACCTTTTTATCTTCTTTATTTTGTACGAGTTATTTGTAACACGAGATACAACTCGAAGCGCAGACCATTTGTGTCGATACCTCGATGCTGGTGTCGACTTTGCTTTTGTAAGAACCCAAACGAATAAGGAATTTTTGCAAGTGTTTCATTTTACTGCGTGACTAACGAGTACCTAAGTAACTAAAGAATAAGACCAGTATGTAAATTTTAAATATCGAATTACATTCATTTCAATTCTTCTGAAGAATCAAAGCAGACAAGCCTATTTTGCGCTAAGTTGCGTATAAAAACATATTATGTTTTCTATTATAATATATATTTTCCTTCAAGGTTCCGAAACACAAATGGAGTCAACGACCGCTGAAAAGAAAAATCATAGCATTACATCAATGCACGAACCTGTAGAGGTGTGTATTTTTAACAAATCCTACTTAGTTGCATATAATATTTAGATTAGATGGCTAAATTATGTACTAAGTAAAGAAATTCAGTTATCTCTTCACGACATTTAGTGCGAACTACAAACGCTCTGAATATGTTGTTAACTGTTACATTGTGCTTTTACTGGAGCATTTCTTTACCATTTAAAAAGTATAGTGAATCTAAGATCTTCCGCCGTTTGAAAACAATGAATTTCTATCTACTATTAAAGCCTCACTAATGACATTCCTACGTTTCGAACAGATAATTCATATATAGCTATTATTATATGCACAAGTCATTCAATGTATCATTGAGACCATTTTCGATTTAAATGTCCCACTTGTCAAATTGTCCAGTTAGTATAAATTAGTATAAATTTAAAATGTCAAGTCCTACTCAACCAGCTTTTGCTCGGGGACTTCAACAACGTCCCTCGGGAACAGTAGGACCCCTTGATCCAGGAAGGATACGAGTTCTTTTCCGTACTGGTAATGTAGTTTACACATTACTGTAAACATTGGTTTGATTTCTCTTTTACAGGAAAGTGCAGCAGGCAGTCTGACACGAGCGTCGTTGCCCGCTGCGCCTGCTCAATCGAATGTCAATCGATCGCGTGGCTTTGCCGGCGCGCTCAACAACGTCTTCCAGGTAATTATATAGTAACTAATATTTATTCAGCTAAATTCTGCTTTTGTCCATGCAAAACTGGTTTTTTTACGTTTATTTATTCTTCCAGAAGTTTCCAGTACCCATGAACACGTATCCACGGACTCCGTATATCAAGAAGTAAGTAAACATTCGTGTTACAAGTGACATTTAGTAGACCGGATTACAAGCGTTACAAGTGAAATTGGACAGACCGTCTACAGAAGTTCTTTACAGAAGTGCACTGTGAAATAACACCATGTTTGCTGTTATGTTTCGGTGAGTAAGTAAAGTATGCAAGAATCGTATTGCCTTATATCCGTTCTCCTGATTAGAAGTGATTACTTAGCAACACCTGTGGCGTTGTTCGTGTTAAATTGGTGATGGCAGTCTCTTGGTGATGGCACCAAGAGGACATTCTGCTTACATTAGGTGGGCGGAATGTAGTGGCAATATCTTCTAATCTAATCGAGTGCCTCGATTAAAATGAAATTGATACACTTAAGCCGATTGAATATGAAAAATTTCAATGTTTGCATCAGGGTGCACAGTAAATTGGTGATGGATGAAGATTTGTTGCGAGGTCGAGTCGCCACCAAGAAAAACAGCAAGAAAATACAACCAGAGTTCTCACTACCTTATGTACCTGGTGGTAAGTTTCTAGATTTACCTATGACGAAGGTAGAAGCAAAAATAGGAAAGATACGGTATGATGTTCTTACATTGCGTGATCGACAAAAACTAACGAACTGATGGCTGATAAAAAATAAAAAAATGCCGATGGTCCACTTGATGGTAGGTGTTTACCATCGTCGGCTATAACACACATAGCATCCCTTACTTAGCACACCGTAACACAACAGCACACATGCTGTTATTTCACGGTAATCTTCTGTAAGGCGAACCAATTAAATTTGTAAATAAATCCAATTAAGTATGAGTTATTTTATTATTTCAGCGAGTAATAGTCCAGTGAAGAAAGCGAAGAAGCCCCACAATAGTACTACGGCGAAATCTCATGATACATGGGAAAGTTCGGTGAGTACAAATTATAAAACAACTTCAACAGGAAAGTAGCTTAGTAAAAATCGCTTTTTATTTCTTGAGTTTCTTTGATAAAGGATGCACTAGATTCAGGGTCTCAAACAAAATCACTGCAAAAAAGTGTCCACTGGATTTTTTTATGCATGCTATCACTTTCTCTCGATAATTTCTGATAAAAAGATGAATAATGTATGTATTTATGTAAATGTTGCATGACCGATTTGATGCATGACCTTAACATTTAGTAATAATGATTCATGTCGTAACACGTGTTCACCTTAAGGGCCACTTTGTTGCAACTAATTTGAAATAGCACCCCAAGTTGTGAGTGCGGTGATATTCTACTATGCCACTTTTAGTTAAGCTAGCGCCAGAATCTAGTGTATCATTTATCAAAGTTGAGTTTTTTTTAAATAGTGAAATTACGGGTCTATTTTTTTATTTTTCAGCGCCACGAAAGCGAATTCCACTCTGGCGTGAGGACTCCGCCGACTCTCCCGTACATGTGACTGTACGGTTACGGCTTCTTAAGAGCCACACAATATTAAATGAATATATTCAGAATGAAATTAATAAGAGGCAATGACTGAACTAATACTACTTACATTTTATTTGATCATTCTATCTCTTTCACTCTCGCTAGCCTTACAGCATGAAAGACAGAGATACCGTTGATCACAAAATTTTCAATTTTTAAATTATACTTTTTGGTAGTAATCAATCAATTTTCCAACCAGGGCTACCCCATGCTTTTTATTGTAAATTAATTTATTATATATTTTGGCTAATATTTTGGCTTTATTAATAATTTATCTATTAATAAAGAATGTAGTAACTATATCGAGGACAATTTTATTATTTCATACATTCATAGTTTTACTTACTGCTTGTTGTACATGATTAGTAATAAATTATGATGAGAATATTTAATGTTGAATTGGTAGCATATTTTGTATATAAAAAAAATATTTTATGATTTTTAAGATTTTCTGGGTTAAAAGCTAAACTTAAATGAAAAATTGTTTGTTAATTAAAATATTATTGACTAAATATTTCTATATAATGTAGGTACTTAGCATTGAGTACTTTTATTACCATCATGTAAAAAATAAACACTGTATCAAAAAATGGGTTTCATTTTTGTTTATTTTCGTTTTTTTTAACGAATTTAATTGGCATCATCTTTCTTAATTTTCTCCTTTTATTTTATTAAGTGTAGACCTCGTAAGAAAGCTCAAAGTTGTTTAGTAATCTATGTAGAGGTTATTGATGGTTATTTTGCGGTGTTTTTTTTGCATTTTGCTTTTTATACAATACGCTATGTACTCATTCTTTATACCAGCGGATTAAGCGCCTCTTTCATCATCTGTCAAGTAAGCTAACTGTCATTTAAATTCATTTAATTTACATTTGTTTGTACGGTAAAAGTCTCAAACATTGAAAAGAAAATAATAAAAAATAAATTTCGCCTATCGAATGATGCAGTAAACCGAGTGCACAGTTCAATAAAAAAGAATTTTTTTTCTTAATGTAAGTAATCAACACTTTACTTGTAGTTGGTGAAAGAGGCCCTAAGTAGCAACGATATACCGTTAAATACGAAAAGTAAAAATATTTTTTTCCACGTATTGCCCGTGGTATCAGTATATGATTGATCCCTTTGCTCCACTGTAACTAACTGTTCCATGATTATCAATACTAATAATAAATCTGTAAGGGTAGATCATGGAGTAAGTTATGTAAAATTATTACGGAAGTGGCTGAAGAAAACATGCCATATCTTTTGACTTCAAGGAGTTTTTATATCTTTTATATTATTTAAGAAGATAATTAAAAGGTTAAAAGAAAAAATAAAAATACTTGTTGTATAAGTACTTTTTAATCTAGTAGGTTTTTTACAGCTACAGTATACAAAACCAACTCTAGATCTAACAAAATGGCAGATACATTAATATAAACAATTACAATAGTATTTATAGTTCCATTAAAGAAAGCTAAAAGTCTTACACAATAGGCGTAATGGAAAGCTTTACACATTATTCTGGCGAAACTTTGGTCCGTCCACTTTTGATAAGAATACAATAATACTGAACTGGATTAGTAAATAATGTTGGTCCAATTTAACTAATGTTTTAGTCTAAACTTTAATAATAATATATTGTTTAGTCATTGACAGTCAAAGACAAAAATGAAAAATATAAAATTTACTTTTGCAACAGCTTGAGATCAAATACTTTCAAAGCTTGAAGCGAAAATGTCAATCTATAGTAAAGCCAAGCAGACAATGCAAAGAGTGTAAACAAACTCGAGCATCTGTCCTTTTTGCTCACACGAAGCTACCGGCGCTTTGTCTTTCATAGTATAAAGAAGCCGTCTTGACAACCCTATTCTGTTATATATCTTATTATGGGCCTCTTTCACCATCTGTCGAGTAGGCTAACCGTCATTTAAAGTTACCAGTCACCGGGGCTAATTGAGCTGATATACCTTTGTTTGTATTGTACAGTAAAAGTCCCATTAAAACATTAAAAAGGAAATAATAAAAATGCACTTTTTAGCTCAAGAATCTCCGCGAATGGTATGGCCAAAGTTAGGATAGCCATAATGATAGCCATAACGATAGCCAACCTTCAATAGGAGACGTCAGTGACATCATGTCACTACAAAAAGAAGTTGCTCTAGTACTATAATAAAACTGGTGATACTGCTTAGTGGCGCTAATACCACAGTAGAATTTATTTGATACTTGTGCTTATTTTAGCAGTTGGACATTGTAAGTTTTTTTTTTTGTTTTTTTTTTTGTCAATTAGTTCTATCGTAGAACAAATAGTAGAACTAGTTGGACTAACCCGAAAGTTTGTTTACATTTTTTGCGTTGTCTCGTTGGCCTTGCTTTAAAACTTAAAACTAGCTTTCAACAAATGAATCAATAGCCACTATACTATATGTGATTATAATATTTAATAGTGGAATACAACTTAAATGTCTACCTTAAGTTATGACTCGAGTGACCTATTTCGAGATAGGAGTATATTAATTACATTCCGTAATGAATTTCGGATTGAGTATTCAAGATGACGGCGGCAACAAAATGGCGGGCGTTTGCGCCGGAGGGCAAGGTGAAGTCAGCAATTCGCCGCTAGACTCTGTGATTGCGACTGCTTTGTGGTAATTTATAAGTTCATCTGTAAAAAAAAACATGAAATTAATTTTCATTAGTTAATAACTTATTCATTAAAAAAAATCTAATGTACTTCTACACCCGGCAAGCGAAAAACATTATAGCTAAAGATTCAGCCTGTTAGTAATCAGAAAAAAAATCCTTTGAGGGATACTGGACCATTATCAATCGATGTTTTATCCGTTCTGCAGTTTAAGGAGTTGAACCTAAGATGGGTACCTGGCCATATGGGGATCGAAGGCAATGAACTTGCCGACGAACTCGCTCGAGCAGGCGCAAAAGGTAGGCTAATAGGTCCTGAACCTATGTGCGGACTACCAAACAGCCTAGCTCACTGGACCATATGGAACCAGTGCTTTACTAAATCTTTTAATCGCTGGACTAACTTGCCAGGGTTAAACCATTCCAAAGCGCTCATAAAAGCCTATAGTCGAAACGTGACAAACCAGGCTATGTCGCTTAGTAGGAGCAATTTGTGTATTATAAAGAGGGCACTAACGGGGCATTGCCGCCTCAATAGGCACCTTAAAGTAATGGGTCTCATTAGTACAGGAGAGTGTCGCTTCTGTCATGAGGCAGAAGAAACACCAATGCATATCCTGTGCGAGTGTGGCCCCTTAATGCACAAGCGCAGTCACATCCTAGGAAGCCACACAATGGCTTGTTAAGATGTGAAGAATGCCTCTATCAAAAAAGTACTACAGTTTCTCAACGTGGTAGAGAGCTTTAGTTTACGTGGCGATCACAATATTTCAGAAATGGACGAAGTGATACTGGTTCTCTAGCAGACAGAAATAGCCACTAAGCGTATAATAATAATAATAATTAAGGAGTTGAAGATAGAAATGACGGTAGCTAACTTTTGAAGAAAAATTACATCTTAATAGGTATACTGACCAAGTGAGCGGTGTACACGGTGAGCGGCAGGTAGCAGGCGATAGCCGCCGGGCGCAGTCTCCACGAGGCAGTGGTGACAGCGACCAGCCCCTCGCCAAGACAGTGCGTAGCCCCAAACTCGCTCCGACACTCGCACCAGGAAGGCGCCTGTCGTGCAAGCGCGCAATGCCGCCTCAGCCTCCCCGCGGCTTATCATACCTTTGCCACAAATCAATTCACATTCAACATCTTATTATTATCTTATTTATTATCTATACTAATATTATAAAGAGGAAAGATTTGATTGTTTGTTTATTTGTATAGAATAGGCTCCGAAACTACTGGACCGATTTGAAAAATTCTTTTACCATTAGAAGCCGACATTATCCGTGATGAACATAGGATACTTTTTACCGCGGGAAAATGCTTCATTCCTATGGGAAATCTAAAATAAAAGTAAATACTAGCGGCGTGGTCCGGGAGATAGCGCTATCTATCCAAAATACGGTAGGTAGTAATACTAGATCTATGGTCATTATTGAATTTTTCAACCGTCTTCCAAAAAAGGAGGATTTTCTCAATTGTATTTCTATTTCTCTCGAAAAAAATACAAATACAATTGAATTGACAAATACTCTCGATTGTATTTTTTTTAACGTTTGTAACCTCATAACTTTCGACTGGGTGATTCTATTTTGATGATTCTTTTTTTTTGACCATGAGACCATGAGACGGTTTGAAGTCGGTTTATTTTTTGTTCATTGCCGTTTTTATTTTATTGATTTGAATTAATTTTATGTTATGGTAGGATGTTGTAGGTATTTTTGATTTAATAGACATTTGTTGAATCATTCATAATTTAATTTAATTAATTTGAAATAATGTTGTGCTTTCCTATAATTTAAATTCATACTTTTAATGTTCCTTTCGGTGTTACAAAATTAGTGGGATTGTAAGAAAGATCGTTTTTTTTTTATTATTAAAATTTGTGGTGGACTGGCAATAGAGAAATTCACAACTGCACGCAAAATAGGAAACTAATCCGTTGAAAAATGAATGGTTTATGAAAAATATCATGAGACGCTTACCGTGAAACCAATCAACAGGTTGATTATTTTCGTCTAAGCCCACTCCTCGCTTCAGCTCGTGCGTTCTGAACCATTCCACCACTGCTTCTCTGCTCGGTGGTCTGCTAGCTGGAAATAAAGTATTTAACATTTATTTATTATAAGCGATACCAAGCATAGCTCTCTATAGCTCTTTAACATTGACCTTATTACGAGGCTTATAATTAGAGACCACGTTTCAGTGCCATATGTCAAACTGGCAACACACATTTGTCTAAAGGCCTTGAATATGTGGAGATATGTTAATAAAATGAATGAATGTGATCTCTTACCCTGCGTGGAACAAAGTCCTTGGGTGGTGTCGTCACGTGCGTCACGTCGGTGAGCCTCTCTTGCCGCACGAACAATTTCGCGCATAGCAGCCTCTGCTTCCTTTGCTTTGCGCTCTGCAACACCCAAATCAACTTCAAATCTCTGCAGGTATTAACAATGGGCGTAGCCACGGTAGGGCAGGGTGGGGCGCTTGCCCCACCCTGGCTCTGACTTGTAAGGTACCTAATTATCAGTCGATATTTTTATGTGTAACTACAAGTAACTACGCTCACTAGACGTGTTTTGTTTTCGCTAAGAGGTGGTCATTTTGCATCATTCTTCAGTCTGACAGTGAGGAGCGACAAAGTGCACGCGTTTGTTTTTTACAATAAAAATGAAGTATTATTTAATTTTTTTTACTTTTTGGAGCCATTTGGTTTTTAAGCAGCGAAATATAAGTGACTGACCCTGTTCCCTCCATGCCCTGTCTTCGTCGTCGGCGTGCAGGTGAGCGTCGCGCAGAGTGCGCGCGCGCCTCGCCCGAAGACCGCGCAGAATGTCTCCGGCTCGCGCAGCCGCCACACGCCGCTCCCACGCTGCCACCAACGAACTCACGTTCTCGCCACTCTTGTTCACCCCGAGATCCTGAACACCACCATTTACATATTTCTTGCATCAATTATACAAAACTTGCCCGCGACTTCGTCCGACTTATAGCCTAAAGCAAGAGCGTCGTCATCCGAGGGCCCAGAGGAGGGCAAGTTGATATGGAGAATGAGAAAAGTAATTATTTATTTATTAATTTATATTTGGAAACATACAATATCTCGATAAATCAACAAAGTTTCCACTAAATTACTAAAACATATTATAAGTTACAAGACTACAAATAAATACATATCAAATAAATGAATAATTATTGTAGATAAAGTCGAGAGCACTTCATGTGCTCTTCATTTGACAACTTTTTTAGAATATCTATCGGCATATTAACACATAAACCGACTCCTGGCAGAGTCAACTTTAGAAATGAACTTTTCATCTAGAAAAGTATAAAACGCCATCTACCGTATTTGGGATAGATAGCGCTATCTCCCGGGCCAAGCCGCTAGTATTTACTTTTATTTTAGATTTCCCATAGGAATGAAGCATTTTTCCGCGGTAAAAAGTATACTATGTTCATCACGGATAATGTCGACTTCTAATGGTAAATGAATATTTCAAATCAGTCCAGTAGTTTCGGAGCCTATTCTATACAAACAAACAAACAATCAAATCTTTCCTCTTTATAATATTAGTATAGATATAATTTTTTTAATGGGAAAAATACCTGTAAAACTTCCCTCTTGCCCTCGATAAAGTTGAAATGCAATGTATTCTTGTTAAGGTCCAGCTTAAGGTTTTCATTACAGTAGCTTTTGTCTTCATTGTCCACTTTTCCCTCGTCTTGAACTTCTGGCTCCAGGTCGGCGATCCTCTGCCGAAGTTCGTCCACTGTGCAGTATATGTCTAGAGTGTCTTCTAATGAGTCCACGGATTTCGGAGAGAGATCAAATTTCTGAAAATTTTATTTCATAAATTATAGGCGATTGTTATTCTTTTTTCTTTCTTATTCAGTTCTGAATCCGATATTCAATGCTTATACGTTGCAATCTTAAATAATAGTTAATAAATGCGAAGGTGAGTATGTTCGTTAATTACGTGTTTACGCCTTAACTACTCAACCTATATATAAGATACCTTTCACTCAAATTAAATATTATTTAACTAATTTTTAATTTTTGTTTACTTCTGCCAGTATCTATTCAGTCGCAGCAATATAATAGATGTGCCCCTAGCTTTGTCTGCCACAGACTCACCAAGTGCCTGCTTTTAAAAAATAGCAAAACAATCCCCTGTGTGTGTATTATAGGTCTCTTTATAACGTAAGGAGCGTATATTTTCTCGGCTTTATTTTCAGATATATTTCAAAATGAAAACACACTCACGGTTCAAACTATAGACCTCATGGATGACATAATAAATAGGTATGCCTCATATTATTAGTGAAATAATTCAGTAGTTTTAGTGATTATTCTTTATATCAAAACAAACCAACAAACCATCTTTTATAATAAAAAATTACAATAGAGATTACATTTTGTATAGTAACTGCACACCATTAAAAAATGTTTGAAATGTGATATTAAAAATTAAACTAACGTCTACATTAAAATGTAAGCTAATTTCCATTAAAATCTTTAATTTTCTAGTGATCAATTTTCATCTGTTTCTTTATCATCAGGATAGAAGATGAATTAGACAAAATTAGAATGTTTAATTATTTTTTTTATTAAAGTTAAGGCCATATGATGGAGCGAGCTTATCCAGAAGATGCTTAATTCACTGGAACTTTGAAAAGATTTGGGTTATGTGAGCTCGGATACACCTATAATATATATGCAGGCAGGGAGTTTCAAACCTTGGCAATGTTTTAAAGTGCTTGGTCCTAAAAAAAGGGGAATTCGACAAGATGAGGATGGTAACAATTAGCTATAAAAGAAATTATGACAATTCCTTTTAATAGGTTACGATGAATTACAACTGACCTGTTCCAAACTGTCCAGAGGCTTGTAGTCAATGAGTTGAGTCAGCTCCTTCTCAACAGATTTTCTCAATTGATGCGCTTCTTCCCTCGCTTGGGCCATTGCCCGCAGTCTTGCCTCCTCAGCGAGGATTGTCTCTATCGATTTGTCGTTAGGATGTTCTCCCATCACCCACACCTGAAAAAAAAATAATAATAAATATTTTCACACTAAGCATGTATTATGGATACCAGACAGTTGATATACTACATAGATTACTTTATTTTTTGTAAATACATACATATTATAATTACAAAACATCCAAGGCTCAGGTACAAAGGTAAACTGTTAACACATAAACATTTGCCCCTAGCAGGATTCGAACCCGCGACCGTTTGGTTAACAGCTAGTGTTACTAGCCACTAGACCAAACGTGTAGTCAAACGTGTTAACTTCTTTATGCCATTCTGTAACAACGTTTTGTTTACAGAAGATAGAAGATTACCTGAAATTATATTGTATCCCTTACAGAACATATAAAATTAGGTGTTGTATTTTCTTAAATGAGCAAGGGATGTCAGAGGCACACTGTGTTTTACGATCACAATCTATTTCGCTAAAGTGACCATAACCTTACAGATGTCCATTGTGAAATTGTTCTGTTTTGGTGAGTTGTAAGCCAATTACCATCAAGTGGATCATCAGACTCTAACATAAAAGTTATTGGGGGACCCAGAACCAGTCCGACAGGTTATAAATATATGTTTTAAAATTTCTAGAACCGTAAGTTTCCTGTGCCTACCTATACATACGTTCCTTCCACTTGGATCCAGAGCTAGAGCATACTAATAAGTACCAAATTAAATATTTCATTAATAATCCTATTAATCTTTTAAGAATTTGTGCTCATCAATACTAATAATAAATCTGTAATAGGTATTCTAAGTATGTATGTATGTTCCTCCATAACTCAACGAATTAACTGATTTTGATGAACCTTGGTAGATAAACATTTAGACGTACATAACACGGAATAGGCTACTTTTATCTTTTTTAACGCGGACGAAGTCGCGGGCGCCAGCTAGTCAGAAATAAGATGTGACATCGCAACATCAATCAAAATATATATCATTAGCAATTGAATACTAAAAATGGTGAGAGTAGAATATAATGTGCTGCTATTAGACAAAACAGATGTTCGAGGTCGTGCCACGCATATGGACACCCGAAACAATGGAATAAAGACCTTCTGTTAATGACCATTAAGTATTGAATGGAGTCATAATATTTATTTTGTTTCCAATAACTTGGATTGAAGGCCGTTCTTTGTATATGGTAAAAAAAACTATTCGAATGCGGTCAGAAATAGGTCAACGTTCGTTACAATACAAATAAAATATTATTTTTTTAACACAATCGACTTTAATCTTTATGAGCGTTTTGTTTAGGGTGAAAATAATTTGAATTATAGTTACATTAACCACGTCATCGATGCGGTTATTCAAGCGCAAGAAAAAATAATTTTCGCGACAACGCAGTTTTAGAATTTAAAAAAAAACTGCAGCCTTGACCTAAAGATTTCTCCATAAAGTAAAAATCTCAAGCAAAGTTAGAGAAATTAAAAAAACCGACTTATTTTAAGCTCTAAAATGAATAATTATATATTTTGTGTGATTATTTCACAAAATCGTGAATGAATGTTTAGGGCATCGATGGTTTAAGGTCGGTCAATTTTGGAAGTAATCATTTTAAAGTTAACTCTGGTCTAGATTTGGAAAGTAAAGTAGATTAGGAAAGTGTGTTTCGGTGAGTAAGTAATGAATGCCAGAGACCATTTACTCTATCCTTTCCCAATTCCTAATCCCTAATCCTACTGAGGTCGGCAGCTTGCAGCACATGTGCTGGTTGTGTTATAGGTGACCGTTGCCACCTACCATCAAGTGGAATGTCAGTGTCTGTCGACTTAACATAACAGAAAAGATGAAATGAATAAAACTACTAACCCATGGCTCACCGTCGTCTCCCTGGAGAAACTGCACTTGCTTCCTTGTGTTCGATTTCTGTTTGAAACTATCACTTTCATCCTTGTTGACTTTCTGATCCCAGATTTGCCATCTACGAACCTGAAAATAGAACACAAATTCACTATTAATATTTCCAAATTTTCGATACGTGACTAATCTGTAGGTACATACTTATCAATACTATTAAAAAATCTGTAAGTGCATGTATGTTCCTCCATAACTTTTAAACGAGTTGACTGATTTTTATGAAACTTGGTAGATAAACTTTTAGACGTACAGGACACAGAATAGGCTACGTTTTTCTTTTCCAACGCGGACGAAGTCGCAGGCACCAGCTAGTACAAACTGAAATCCTTCGTCAACTAGGAAATTGGCTGATGGTCTTCAAACGCCTGAACAAATCTTCATAAATTATATAGCTAAGAACCATATCTCAACTTTCAAACAAAAAAAGGATGAAAATCGCTTCTTCCGTTTGAGATCTAATATTCAAATAAACAGACACACAGGATTGCACCCCGTTTTTGCAGCAGACGTCGCATCGGGGGTTAAAATCAGTTGTTCTGACTGAATCAACGCACAGCCAAAATTACTAAGCTTAGAAAGCTACTAAAGTCTAGTCGAAGTGTAAGTCTAGACTTTACTATGTGCTTACCTTTTATAACGCGAGCATCCGCTAAAAACGGATTTAAGAAAATTTAAGAACGACTAAGAAGCCGGAGGCGGATCGAAGTCATAAGAAAAAACCAATTTGCTTTTTTAAAAGTTTTTTAGACCTTCGTTATACAATTAGCGTAGTATCTGATTGATCATTTTGGAGCGTTTTAAGACTTACAAAAAATGACCTTCTATGTTCGAAAGTTCAACAATAAATAGAATTCGATCAAATCTATCTATAGATTAGTATAGCGAAGTATTGAGGTTGTGCTCTTTGAAATAGATTCCTAAAACTGTAAGTACCTAAATGATGCAATGTTCTTTGGTTAATGTTACGCTTTATGTAATAATTTGTTGGTAATTTAACATATTGGCTCATAGAGAACTAAAAGTAAAAATATAAATAAAATATACGGTGGAATGAAACAATATATAATATTGTTCATATACATACATCGACCTCCTATGGATTGGATATACATAATATGTAGATCCATGCATGGATATAGGTCTCCTATGGATATGGATATGGATATAATATTATAAAGAAAAAATATTTGTACTTTTGTTTGTAATGAGTAAACTCAAAAACTACTAATATTTTAAAAATTCCTTCCTTTTAGACAGCTACATTATCAGCGAGTAACATATAGGCTATCCTTACTAATATTATAAATGTGTAAGTGAGTTTGTTTATATGTTTGTTACGCTTTCACCATGAAATTTTGCATACACGTTTCTTGTGACACCAGAAAGGATATAGGATGATACCTTTCATCCAGGAAAAAAGTACTGTTCCCCCTCGGGATCTAAAATTAATCCCTCGATTATCTAAAATATAAAACTGTAACTAACGCCTGGCCAATGTGTTATAGCAACAAGGCGTCAAGCGTTATAATTGATTTATATTTTTAATTTATCATCGCGTACGAAGTCGCGGGCACCAGCTAGTATAATATATATATATATGAATACCAATAATAAATCTGTAGGGGTCGGTCATCGAGTAATTTACTTTGTTTTTAGAAATATCATGTATATAGGCTCTATCTATGATACTGAAACTAAATTGACGATTTTTATATATTTTTTTCTGTATGTATGTATGTTCCTCCATCACTAGGTGATAGGCTACTTTTTATCTTTTTTAACGCGGACGAAGTCGCGGGCAACAGCTAGTACTTTATAAAGTTACTCGAATGAAATCGCGTGCAATAGCTAATTTTATATAAGAGTCATTGATAAATATATTAAATACCATCGATGATATTACAAAACAAACTACATAATATACAATATATACCTACTACAAACTTCGCATTGTATTGATCGGTTCAACGTCTTGATACATCAGAAACATAAACTAAGTATTGTTACTTGTTGAAGATAATTTTACTTTATGAACTTGCTATCATTATTGATTGACAATATTGACATCTATTGACTGACGTCTATAGCGGAACTTATAACATTAATAAGTTAAAGGTTATATTTAGTTGGAATGGAACCGGTTGAATTAACTATGTTAAATGCGAAAATATGTTTGATTGTTTGTTATAATTCACGCGTAAACCTCTGAACGGATTTAAATTAAACTTAGCGTCAATTAGTAGGTACATACTCTAGAATACTTTTAATAAGTTCACTAATAATATATCTGTAAGTGTATGTATGTTCCTCCATAACTCAAACGAATTAACTGATTTTCATGAAACTTGGTAGATAAACATTTAGAGGTAAAGGACACAGGTAGGTAAGGCTACTATTTTCTTTTTCAACGCGAACGAAGTCGCGGGCGCCAGCTAGTTTATACTCTATAAAGACAAAATGGCTTCCAATCTGATCTATATAGCCATATGTATTTACAAACCATTAAACATCATTCCAGCAATGCATGTTTTTTCTCCAAGGTAATTTCCTACGAATGACTTTTGCTAAATAAGGTCGCAATGCACGCTTTAAGGTGAAACAAGTCGGCGGCCTGAACTCATCGGTCTCATGACTAAAATGCGTCCTGTCTCGAACAGCACAAAGCGCGGGAAGAGCACTCGACTGAGATGCACAATCATTCATACCAAAAATAAAATCATAAACAGACCCTTGGCCGTATACTCTTTTTGACAAAACTACTGCATATATCTATTTCGTGTAAAGTTATTTCAACTCTTGAATAACTAATCAATGTTTGTATGCAAAGTATTTTGGAGTTTTTGTACACTGGATTGACCTAATCACCCTCAAAGTTTCATTAAAACTTGTGTTAAAATTTGCATTTTTCAATGATCATATCTTTTAAATTAATACTTTGTTTTAAAGTTTGTATGCATAAGAACCTAGTTAACGACAAGATAAATCGGTATCATGCTTGCTTTTGTAAATAAAACATAAAACAGCGGAGTAATAATCATTCTATGTTGTATGGAGAAAAGCTGACTTGTACCTTAACTGTGACGACATCCTTATAAGATTTTACGCTAACTTTTTGTGTGACCAAGAATAGAACGCAATTCCGTCCCCTTGTCGGGTAAACGAACTGTCGCCGGGCATGTCGGAATGTTCAACCAATGTAAAATGTAATCAATTTACTGTCATTTGCAGTTACATTGAGAGACATCAGACTAGTTCGATGAAGTGTATATAAAATTGTACATAGCAAAGCTATTTGACTTGTTTACGTCTCTATGACCAATGAAATTAGGACTAGTTTGCTGTGGTCAGGTGCAGGAAATTCCAAAGATATCTTTTGAGGTTGCTCTGGAGTCTTTTAACGTATAAGATAACCACACAACACAGGTTTAGTTTTATAGCAATCATCAGAAATAACTGTGTGGAGCAAACTGAAAGTTTATAGATTCTGATACTGTTTTATTTTTATGTTATATTTACGGTCTTACAAAGTGTGGGCAACGTTGAAATTCACTGAACCAAGAATTTATAGAGCTACGAAATGGGGCATGACCACCACGTGGTAGTTAAGTTTCTGATGGTGAGTCACAATCACAAGTTAACTAAAATCACATCGCATAATATTGTAAAAAAATATAGATATATTTTTTAGTTATATCTACTGTAATGGGTACAAAAACATGAAACTTAATTTAAAAGTACGTAACTTATTTTCGAAGTGTTCCCATTTCGAGAGGCTTTTCAGGTTCCCATTTTTATTTTCAGGCCCTACAAAGTACATAATCAATTTATATCTATGCTATATGTTGGAAGTATTTAGATATATTTTTTAGTTATACATATATTTAATGGTTACAAAAATATGAAACTTAATTTAAAAGTAGATACGTAACTTATTTTCGAAGTGTTCCCATTTTGAGAGTCGTAATTGTTTCTTATTTTTTTTTTATTTTCAGGCCCTACAAAGTACATAATTAATTTATATCTATGCTATAAACGTCGATAGAGTATAACTAAAAGCATAGATTTTTTTCTCAAGTTATAATGCCCACAAAAATATTAAAGTTTCATTAAGATCAGAAACCTTTTAGTATGCCCTAAAAAGTACTTTATTACTGGCCAAATATTATTTTTCTGTATCTACACACGTTTATAAATTAAAATCGGTGTCCGCCTCTGTCTGGTTTTCCGCTAACTTTTTTAAATTTGAAAGAAACAAGATGATAATTTTGCATTATTATTTCACCCACCTGTTCTTCCCTCATCTTGCAGAAGAGCGTTTGTTTCTGTGTTTCATCGAGCTCCGCAAGTATCTCCGGGTCGACCCACATGTCTCGCAGGATTTGTTGCAGCATGTTTCCGGCCCTGTAAATAACGAAAATTACATAAAATTTCATAAAACTTTAATCCTAACTAAATAACATCCAAATGAGCCTTTTTTTGTCAATGATCTAGTTTGCAACTCATCTAGTTCGGTCATTCAGCGTATTATTGCTGCGAATACTTTGGACACTATTCACTGTGGCTTAATTTTGACGACACTTTTGGTCTAGTGGCTAATAGTGCTAGTAACCCTAATAAGCTGTTAACTAAACGGTCGCGGGTTCGAATCCCGCTAGGGTCAAATGTTTATGTGTTAACATTTTACCTTTGTACCTGAGTCATGGATGTTTTGTATTTATAATTTGTATGTATTTACAAAAAAAAGTATCTGTCTGTCTGGTATCCATAATACAAGCATTAGTTGCTTAGTGTGGAACTAGATGGTGATGTGTGGAATGTGTGTCATATTTATATTTATTTATTATTTATATTTACTAGCTGGTGCCCGCGACTTCGTCCGCGTTGAAAAAGAAAAAAGTAACCTATCCTGTGTCCTATACGCCTAAATGTTTATCTACCAAGTTTCATGAAAATCAGAAGTTATGGAGGAACATACAATACATAAGTACATACATACAGAAAAAAATATCTAAAAATGGTCAATTTAGTTTCAGTATCATGCATAGAGCCTATAAACACGATATCTCTGAAATTAAAGTAAGTTACTCCATTACAGATTGATTATTAGTATTGATTGATGATAAATATTGATACTATCAATTTACCACCAAGTAGACCGTGATATGTATGCTTGCAGACGACTTATGACCTACAGACCAACTCGCAGACCAACTATAGTTGGTAATTTACATTAAAAAATTAAGCCTTGAGCGCAATGATTAAATTATTATTTATCAGGCAGTTCTCATCAACGCGAGTCTGGACATGAAATATAATATCACCATCATTCGAAGACTTACACGGAATTGTGTATAAGTGATCATTGAATTTTGAATCTTATGAGCAGACAAATAAGGTTTCATTGAGGAAAGAAATGAGTGAGCTTTTTCTGTAATCAGCTATTTTATATTCTAAGCTCGCGCTACAACCACGCCGTCTATTCTTTGTTCCTTTTTTTTCTGTAAACGAATGTCCGATTGTATGTTAAAATGAAAGAATACATTATAATATTCATAAACACGTTTAATGTAAGAATATATACATCTAGGCCTATAATAATACACATATTATTCACCTGTAAACGGAAATCTAAAGCGAATATTTTTAACGTAAGACGTGTGGAAGAATTTTATATAAAGAGAAAAATTGCCCGGAAAATTGAATCCTCAACTTTAATTACTTCTGACACAAATACAAATAATTCATCTAGATACCAATATTATAAAGAAGAAAGATTTGATTGCTTGTTTGTTTGTATTGAATAGTATCCAGAACTACTGGACCGATTTGAAAAACTCTTTTACCATTAGAAGCCGACATTATCCGTGATGAACATAGGCTACTTTTTACCTTGGGAAAATGCTTCATTCCTACGGGAAAACGGGTAATAGGACAACCGGTAGTAAGAATTATTCTCCCGTACTTATCTTTTTAACATAACTTCTAAACGGCTGAACCAATTGGGTTGAAATTTTATATGGGTATTTCGATGGTTTCCTGGATGATTTAAAAATACAATTGGACCCGGTAGGTGGCGCTGCTGTCGGAATTTCAACTACTAAACGGCTTGACCGATTGGGTTGAAATTTTGTATGTGTATTTCCATGGTTTCACAGACACGAATGTATTATATTTTATAAAGTTACGCGGACGAAGTCGCGTGCAACAGCTAGTTAATATTATGTACAATACAAATTGTACAATATGTACTTTTGAAATATAAGCCAATAGGTACTAAACTATAAACGTGAAATACCTAGTATTAATAAATGACGGAAACCATGGAAGTAAATGTCCCCACACACGGAATGGGTTGCAGGTTATTGTTATTGACGATTTCACAAGCAGGTAACCAACCATTGGAAGGCTTCCGCGGAAATACACTAATGAAATTGACACTTTCACAACGCAACATTTTCCACAATAATATACTGCAATTTGTATATCACGTGTTCCTTGTTCTGTTAAATTATCTTATACTAATACCTACTATAAAGAGGAAAGATTTGATTGTTTGTTTGCATTGAATAGGCTCCGAAACTACTGGACCGATTTAAAAAATTCTTTCAATATTGGACAGAGCTATATTATCAGCGAGTAACATCCTTACTACGAGTAATATTATAAATGTGAATGTGAGTTTGTTTGTTATTCACGCAGAAATTACTGAACCGATATCCATGAAATTTTACATACACGTAGTCTGCGATACCACAAAGGACATAGAGGGTACCTTTCATCCAAGAAAAAATACTGTTCCCGAGGGATTATCTAAAATATAAAAGTGTAACTAACGCTAGGCCAATATGTTATAGCAACAAATTGTCAAACGTAATAAATGCTTTTATATTTTTAATTTATCATCGCATACGAAGTCGCGGGCACCAGCTAGTAGGCTATATTTTATAAAGTTACTCGGACGAAGTCGCGTGCAACAACTAGTACTAAATAATAATAGCTTTACATTTTAGTTTGTGAATCGATTGGATTGAAATAAACACTAAATGTTCTTACTACAATACATTACTGAAAACCGCATTGGAATCGGTGCGCATTATTTTCTTGATGACCATAAACATACTTGGTTACACCGTTTTACTTTATATATCACCTAAATATATTATTATCAAGGTTATTTATGACAAAACAAGTTCTTCATATACGAGTATAATATAATGCGAAGCCTAAACTAGCTGCTATAAGGACGTATAAAAGCTTATTAAGTTCTACAGGTCTGACAATGACAAGAACAAGTCGTGAGGAGCGATTGCAACACACTCTGCAAACACCTACCTACCGCAGATATAACATTCAATATTATGTACATTATATATGTATCTACATCACGATACTATTGTACAGTTTAAAAGTGAAGGTTACTGTAAAATGTCGATCCGATGCGCGCTACAAAATCGAACTTTGCAAATGCTCTTGGTTAATAATATAATTGTCATAACTTTATTGGGGAAATATTTCTAGCTATTTTTCCTGTAGATAGTGGAATATTTTTCGACATTTTTTTGGATAATCTTTCAGAATTACGTATTCAAATTTAAATCGATAGGCCTCTCAGTTTTGATAATATCTTTCAATAATGAAGACAAAATTTTTACACAATTTTTCTAACGGAAATAAAGGAATTTCGGACTTTCGAAATTCTTCTAAATCAGAGCTTAGATTCTAATGAGGCTTTTTTGACTAAATAAGAGAAAAAAATAAAAAAAATACACATTTAAATGTAATGGTAGAGCACACTGCGTTACCACCCCATTACAAAAAGTGAAACAAGAATAATAAACATTCAATAATAATAAACATATCAATCGTTCCTGTATCGCTGTTGATAAAATTAAATATCGTTTTCAGATCGAAATGAGTATTATTTTAAGAACCAGGTTTGTGAGTGAGTAGATAACCAAGTCTAAACAGATTACTTTGAGATATGACAGAGGATAGGATACGCCAAGCTTATTTTTACTTTTGGCCACTATGAGCGTTGCGATCGATTATATTAGTACTTAGTACAGTACAGTCGGCCGCATAAGTCGATTAACACATTCAAAAGTGCAAAACGATTGAACACTCAACTTACTTACTTATTTACTTACTTACTGAAGCTTTTTACAATCGTTTGTACGTGAAGTTTATTTCGTTCTCTAGTCGTGACAACGATTTATGGCGCGTTGAGTGTTCAATTGTTTTGCACTTTTGAATGTGTTAATCGACTTATGCGGCCGACTGTACTTCGCACCCAGCGAATACTTAATCCTACCAAGTTCGGCAGCGCATTTACAATTATACTATTATGATGTTTCTTGTATTAATATGTGAAGGTAGAACTATTTAAAAAATGTTTTTAAAAGCATTAGCGTATTATAATATCGAAACAATGTCTTGGTGCACTGGTGTTCTGTTCATGTCGAAGTTATGAATAAATAATAAACAATGAGGTAATGAATCAAAAAGACAATTAGGCGTGTGCAAGGATCCTTGCTCAATGAAGAAGAAAGTTATGTGTATGTGCAGGCGCACATAATGCAATGGCGGGCGACGTGAAGGCGTGACCTGCGCGGCGAGTCAAGGTTAAATCAACTTTGTGCTGCCTATATTCAACTTAGAATACCTAAATGTATTTTTAAGCTTATATGTACAATTTTATGTAGTATATGTACAATTTTTCTTTAATACAATTAGCATTACGTAATTAAAATCAAATGAAAGTTTGGGACGCGAGAAAACGTTTCATTGTGCATTTTTTAAGCTTTTAGCTTTTCCGTCAAGTTTTTCTATTGCTTGAAGATTACTTATTACTTATTTGACGCCAATGAACTCCTAAACTACTGAACCGATTTTGATAAAACTTCGTAACTATGTGTAATTTAGTCCAACTCAGATAGTACCTATAGTTCTTATTTTGAACTAGTAGTGTATATAATTTCCAAAAAGATCTGCACTGGAAATCCTTTTGGATCTCTATTAGGTACAAGTATTTAGAGTTTACGGTCGACCTGAAGAATAATATTATAGTTTATAGACCAGTGACCAGATAACTAATTTATTCCTACTATTCGTTACAATGAGAAAATTTGTATGGATGTAAGTATAGATATTTTGTTACACTTTCATGCAAAAACTACTGAACCGATCACAACTTTGAATTTTTATAAAGTTACGCCAACGAAGTCGCGTGCAGCAGCTAGTTTTACAATATGTATGTACAGATATATATATAACAAGATGACAAGATTCTTTTTATTACCTGCCAGTTCTAACCTAATAAGTATTTGAAATCGAATTTAATTTAAGTAGAAATAACATGACACCATTAACTCATTGGTATACTTGTACAGGAGTTAGAAAACAGACTAGGCCTTGTATGGTTTTATTTCACGGGCAAGATTTCATCCGAGATGACAGGTACCGTAATTTCACGAAGCCATTTTCTTTTTAGGTTAACCGTAATAGCCGTGTTTCCACAGCCTACATCAATTAAAATAATGTCAATTACCTTAACGGTCGTTGCATCTAGCTGTAATATGTATAATTAAATTATAATGACACTACGAAATTTTCAAAGCGCAACCTTCTTGAAGAAGGCCAGTTAAGTGTAAATGAAAAATGTTATAAACTAGACAAAGATAATTCTTTCCACACACGTCGTGTATGGTTATTAGAATTCCATACACGATTCTCAATTCCTTTTCAACGTAAATAATAAAATTAAACTCCTTAATAAAAAAATATTAAGGTTCCCTCTCTGCAAAAATATTTATTTTCCTTGCGACATTGCGTTACGACCTTGACTGAAATTTTTTTACGACTAATTTATTTGTGTTATATCAAACCGCGTAGAAAAAACGAAGTAACGTACTTGTTTGTACTCTTGTTATCGGTTATTATAAAAATTACACTTCCGGTAATTTTTCTGATTTTAAGAAATCGTGATACCTACATTTATTCTTTGGTTGTACGAAATTACAGACTACGCAAAAACAATTGACGACGCGAAGTCGCGAAATGTGTATTCTTGCCGCGTGCACAGTCCACACGTCACAGTCGTAATTTCAAAACAATGAGCTGTCAAATTGACATGATCCACAAGATGGCGGGAAACAAAGAGCACAGTTTGAAAGTAGGTTGCGAAAAAACAAAAACAAATTTAGAGGTTACGCTTCACGGCGATGTCACGAGTTCGCGTAACAGATTTTCTATCTCGTGGGTATTTGCGATTTTACTTTCTCATACATTGAAAGTGAATCTCTTGGCTTGAAACTGTAAAATTATGAATCATACTTATAATACACATTTTTTACACATTACTTACAGAGTAGAAAATTTACCGAAAGGAAATCAACACTCGTCTATGTTACAGAAAATACTTATTACTTGTTTAATGTCAAGCGTAGTAGTTATCTATTAGTAAAGTTAACTAAATACCTACTTACTTATCCCTAACTGTTACTGTAGTTTGTCTGAAACATTTTTTGTAACTCTTACCGCTTTTTTACTAAAATTTGAGGATTTTAATTTCTACCATATCTACAAGTTGGATTCGAAAATTTCTTTCACCCATCGTTATAATTATAACATAGGTTCTAGAAACTTATCTCAAATTTTGATTTGTTATTAAATTATCCTAGACTAAGTATTCTATATATTAAAATATTCATCTTCATGTGTATCACTAAGTATCATATATTCATAGGTTTCAATCTTCATTAAAATCTATTATCAATCCTACCGAATTTAACCGAATATAGGTACGCAAAAACACGAGTTTTGTTACAAACACTTTGACACGAGAATTTTATATATAAGAAAGAAAGAAACATTATTGTAAGTTAAAATTATTTACACGTACAATAAATAAATGAATTAATAGTTATTTTATTCATTTGCAGCATTCACTAGGTGTCGAGTCAATGCACTTTGAAATATCCTTTCCGAGTGCCAACTCAACCGATAAAGCGTTGAAATTGTATACTAATGCATTCATATAATGTTGCAAGCTTAGCGCTGAACCTGTGTGTAAAAAACCAAGGGATTTGTATCCAACTAGAAAACATCTAAGTATATACCTATTACTGACAATGTGATCCATCTTCTATAATGTCTATCTTCTATATAAATAAAAATGAATCCCTATAAATGTGTTGCTGAGCGCAAAACTCGAGAACGGCTGGACCTATTTTAATTAAGTCTAGAAAGGAGGCTATAAATTTAGAACATAGGTTTATTCAATAACGTAAGGTATCCGCTATAATTAAGGATTTATATAATAGTTTCTTCTTATAAGAAAAAAGTTTTCAAAGTTTCGCTAGCTAGTAAAGAATAAATGTTGTAAAGTAGTAAAGTACATTATTTAAAATACTTTATGACTCACACAGTAATAATAAGCGTTTAAACTTACAAAGGAATTTTACAGAGAATTTGTTTGTTTACTTAAAGAGACCTTTCTCGCCACCTATTGATTGTATGTCGCGGTATTTGCTATACGTTATTCATAAAGTCGTAAGATTACACAAATTGAACGTATAAAATCACAAATCTTCATATCGATATGCTCTGTTTTAGAGCAGTCTGTGGGGATCAAAAACTGTGAAATTTGTCCCTTTATCAACTACTGATGATTTTTTAAAATCCTTAACAGATCTTCATAAATTTTATTATATTATGTATAGCTAAGAACGCTGAGAACTATCTCGATCACATCGGCTTTAAACGACAATAAAAATATGAAAATCGGTCCGTCCATTTGGGACCTTACAATTACAACATAATATAACAGGCCAAACTAATAACATCCGTCTTTTACGTCGGACGTCGGGGTTTAAAATGAAACTTGATACTTCTAAAGATCACAAAATCGACCAAAGTAAAGACAAAAATCATCATTTCTTAGTTACTTACATAACCTAAATACGGTATGACAAATCATCGATTTTGCAATTCGCGAAACCGCGATAGATGCGGTGTCATTACCCTCACTTTGTATGGCACTTTTGTGGATATCTTTGTTTACAAGTCATACATAACGGTTTCAGTTCTAAATTTAAACTGGCCGACTCTCCTTTCAGAAAAAAGAAAACTGGTGTTTTATCGGTCAGCGAGTGAAAAGCGTTAGTCTGTGGCTTTCTAACAGAGTAGTATAAGTATACCTACAAATGTTTTGTTATTTATTCTGTATTTAAGGAACTTTCAGGAGTTTTAGGACTTTTAGGAACTATTCAAATCAGTAATTTAAATAATAATGCTTTTAAGGAGCCATGTAATTTTACCTACTTTTATTTTTATATACTTATAAAAATGTTGTGTGCGTTTCAAAAACTCGAGAATAGGTAGACCGATTTTAATTCGGTTTTCACATATGGAAAGAGGGTTAAACGGGGAATATTTTTATTTCCTGCATCCGTGACAACGTGCATGTAAAGTTTCATGATGATCAGTTGAGGTAGTAAATGCGTAAAGAGCTAGGTAACGACAAACAGGAGTTTGTTTATAGTATTAGTATGGAAGTATGGACTATTTTAGTACATATGATTAACCGATGATTTATATAGAAAAATGTACACTACAGCTACAGCTGTTATTACAAAAGTTACATTCAAAAATATTGATTTTAAAAAATCAATAAAAAAAATTCTATACTTTAACCACTTTAACGCCTCAATATTGTCTGTCTTGTTCCATAAGTATAGTTACGATATTAGTTTTGGTCGTTCATCACTTGCGAGAAACTCGTCGGTTGTAAAGACGTTAAGTAAATAAAGTAGGTACGCCTCATTCACCGCAAATACCGCTGGCTGTAGTTACTAGTGCACAGTGAGATGAACACTCGTACGCTAAAAGCAATAAAGTTTCCAGCCGGTTTCACCTGTCATCTCGATTTCCCGACTTGCTTCGTGGGGGTTTAGTGAAAAAATCAACGTTTAAATTTCAAAATCGAACTTTCGAAACAAGAGCTTTACTAGCTCTTGCATGCGACTTCGTCCGCGTAATTTTATAAAATATAGCCCATCTTACTCGCTGATATATAGCTTCCCAACTGTGAAAGAATTTATCAAATCGGTCCAGTAGGTTCAATTCAAATAAACAAATCTTTCCTCTTTATAATTATTAGTATAGATAGATTAAGCGACCCGCTTCCGACTTGCACGGTCCACTTGATGGTAGGTGGCTACCGTCGCATTTAGTCCATTTGCGGTGCCGACCATAATTAGATTTAACGATAAAGAATTAGGAAGAAATAGGGAAGTAGGCTCTGTCACTTACTCCCACACGGTAAACGCAAAAGCATAAACTGTTATTTCACGGTGGTCTTCTATAAGGGGGAGCTTACTAATCTCAGTGTGCCTTATCACTACTAATTTACAATAGACATTAAAAAATAAAAAAATAAAATTAAAATATAAAAAAATATTTTTTAAATAATAATAAAAAATGTAATTTTAATGTGGCTAAAGAAATATTTTTTTATTTTTTTATTAGAGGGCTTGCTCTTGGATACATTACTCCGTGCTCTTGGCCAATAACGAGCTGTGTAGCACCTATGATGGAGCGAGCTCACCCAGAAGAATATATAACTAGAACTTTGAATAGAATATAAATCAATATATAAAATATAAACACACTCAACTTGTCTGTTGTAAAAATAAACGACACGTAATTTAAACCGTCATAGTCAGTAACGAGCCACTAAACGCGAGCTGTCAAATTATACTGTTGATTAACGAACAATTGTTTATAATTAATATATGAAGATAATTTTTTCGTATATTTGATATAAAATTTAACTAACAGGTCGTTATAAAACTGGCCCTTAATAAGTCAGAAAGATGAGTTCGTTAAATTATAAACAGATCTATAAGTTCGTTAAATCTCTCAGTTGGTCTGTAGATGTCAATCGATCAAATTAATATTAAAAAAAATCCAAAAATTATCCTCATCTGTCGTGAAATGATTTATTAGTGTATCGTGTGTATCGTGCGTGTTAATAGGACACTATACTAGTACAAGCATGTAATCAATCAACAAGTATGCGGTTGGTAACCCAGTTCTTACATTGTTAGCGAATTAGAAACAGCCTTAGAACAAGCCATTGGTTTCTTCGAGAGATATTGTTTTTACAATTTTATTAAAACGGTTGCTAGCTTTCTAATAATACATTTTAATAAAACACACGGGAATCAGCAGGTTCAGCACATGTAAATATTCACATATTAAACCACGATCAATCATTATCATCAAATTGAACATCGCCAGTCTATTTTTCGGAAAAAATACTAAATAACCAAGATGATGCAGAACAAATTTCGAAAGAAACTTAGGATACCTACCATTCTTTATGTCGTCTTAGAAATTAATATTAATAGCAATTATATTAATTATAACTATTATAAAGAAAATAAAAGTAGATACTAAACTTTTTTAATACTTTCAAACTTAAATATCTATGAACTTAAATATCTTCTGATGAAACCCCATTCCAAATTATAATTTTCCTAGGAAAAGCTATAAATTCTACTTACCTAATGGTACAAATTACAACTATTAAAACGAAAATAATAAAAAATTGATGCCCTGATCTCCATACAAAACTCATTAATCTCCTTGACCTACTTTAATAAAAATTACCTTAAAGTTTCAAGTATGACCAGGAAGGAAGGAACGGGACATGAATATGCGCAATATAAAAACACACTATGTCAATAAATAAATTCTACTTTTTGTTATCAGTCTTCGGGTAATCCATTTATTGTTGTAACCGATGACTCAAATACGCTAGATAATATAATTAATCAATAATATTCTTTTTATAGTTTTTAGATTGTCACTAAGTAGGTGATTTGTCTCTTGTCTCATCAGAATTACCGTCGGTGGCCAAATTATTATTAGGGACAGTGTTCATATTCATGTAATCATTCCCTAGTAATGACAAGTACATTTTTATTCAAGCCTCCACCGTGTCACAGAGCCAGAGAAATTCTTGGCTGAAAAAATTTTTTTTTACTTGGCCAAGGAATCCACCAGACATGACCCATCGAACACATGTTAATTCAACAAACTGGCGATGCCAAAAGAACTGATTACGACCCAGCGCCAATTCATTGAAACTCTCATCAGAGATTGGAATCATAACTCCACACTCCAAGAAAATGCAAAAACATATATGCTCCGACGAATAGAAACTCTTATTTCAGCAAAGGGAGGCATAAAGGTCGCTTTTAATCGGTCCTATTATTATTTTATAATTATGTGGGAGGGGCCTATGTACAGCAGTGGCCAGACGTCCTGCGGCTGAGATGATAGTGATGATGATGATGATGATGATGATGATGATGATGATGGTGATGATGATGATCCTAAACTTCCTAAAATCTAAAATTAGTAATTTCTTTATTTTTTGTCATAAAGTCTACCGATATAAATTAAGAAGAGTGTGGGACCCAGAACACTGCCCTGAGGTACACCATAGTTAAGTAAAGTATCGCTGCTGAGTTATCCTTTTATAGTACAGTTATATACCCTCAGTGTTGATTATATAAATCATTCGAAGCCTGCAATAATTCAGTGTATGCGTGCGGGGGTAAATAACATTCCGTGTAGCCATTGTGTGTAGCTCACAAAATTGTAGGCTGTATTTATATTTTAGGTCATTTTGTGTCAATTGCAGAAAGAGTTTTCGAAAAACAGGCCGCCGATAAAATAATAGATACGGGTGTTAAACTCAATTCGCTAATTGATTGCCCGATTAACGCGATCGAAACAATAATAGATAATGGCACAATGGTGAACGATGAAAGGTTGAAACCAGGAGATACGGCATTGAAGGCCGATTCTTGATATACTTAACTAATCGATTTTCTTGTTTTATTGTTTTAAAGGCTTATAAAAAAACTTATAACATGTACAATACAAAGTTTATGGATGGCGAGTTTTAAAAAAAAAATGAGATCACTGGGATAGGGAAAATGCAACACCATAAGAACAATGGTACTTACTATGGCATTTGTTTTGCCTTTTTTTGTTGCTACAATCGGTCATTAAAAAAACAATGTCATTGAGGTTACAAGATTAGATCATGACGGGAAAAAAAAGCTAATAATAATAATGCAATCATACATATTTTAATTCCTTTTTTTGAGTCTCAATTACAAGAAAAACTTTGCTCGCATTTTGATGAAACTTGATGACTTTGGATTATTGCTCAGGATAACCTGAAGTTTAATTTACTAAAAAAAATATATGAAATAGCCTTCACATTTTTATTTTACGAACGAAATAGAATAGTTATATAGTTGTATAACAGCAAAAACTACTGAACGGATCACCATGAAATTTTGCATACACGTTGTCTGAGACACCAGATAGGACATAGGGTACCTTTCATCGTTCAACGCGGACGAAGTCGCGGGCACCAGATAATATAATATTTAAGCAAGAAATAGTGATATGATTCAGACAGATACGAGTATAACAGTATATAAGATACAATAACGAAATTTTAAATTATAAATACTATAACTATGTACATTTAAAATTAAAAGAGAAATATATTATTAAAGGTTAACTACAACAAATTAAATAACTATAATAATAAAAAAACCTAAAAACTAACAAAAAAATTATGTCTAATAAAAGAATTTATGCAATATTTGTAGAACAATATTAGAAAATAGCAATTAATTTAAGTAGATAATATTTATTAAAATTATTGTAAAATGAAATGTGTATTAGTCGATGTAAATACAAAATCTAAATTCCTTAATTAATTATAATTGATAAGAAAATTAATGACTCACTTTCGTTTCGCGCTCATTAAGAGAAATATGACTTGTAATACACGAATATTGTTAGCTAATTATTTTAAATTAATTGTATGATGTAACATAACCAGGTAGCATCACGTGTAATTATCACAGAGTACAATAAAATTATTATTTTTTTTATAACTACTTTCACAGGTTATTATTTGTTTTATTGCGTTATAACAATTTTAGATAAGTAGATTACATAAATTTTAGTTTCCGTGTGGTCTTTTTTGTGACGAAAGTAAATACAAAAAATTATATAAATTCAAAAAGTAACTAAGTATAATATAAAGTCTACACTCAAGTCTTCTCTGTACACGGACGAAGTCGCAGGCACCCAATAGTTTTAAGATAAGATAAGATATTCAGATCTCTAAAGAGTCAAGTAATTATAGTACGTCAAGAAGAATTAACCTTCCATGCATCAATACTAATAATAAATCTGTAATTGTAAGTATTGTATGTATGTATGTATGTATCAATACTAATAATAAATCTGTAGGGGTGGGTCATGGAGTAATTTACTTTGTTTTCAGAAATATCATGTATTGCTCTATACATAATACTGAAACTAAATTGACCATTTTTAGATTATTTTCTGTATGTATTTTTTACGAAAGTAAATACAAAAAATATTCTAAATTCAAAAAGTAACTATATAAAGTATAGTCTTCTCTGAACACGGACGAAGTCGCAGGCACCAGATAGTTTAAGATAAGATAAGATATTCAAATCTCTAAGACGTCAAGTAGCAAATTAGTGATCACACATTTATAAATATGACATAATATTTTAGCCTTTATACGAAATATAATATGTATAATAGTGTCATTGTTTAAACGTTGTATGACTTAACAATTTATTCCTTTATTCTGTTACAATTTACATATCACAATGACCCAGATGTGCATAATATTATAAAGATTATAAATTACGTTTTGTAATGACCGGCGACAATATGGCAGCGGATGGTGCGATAACGGAGCATTGTGCTTTACAAGTGGAGCGAAAATGGAAAAAAAATTCAATGACTTCGTACACACTGTTGTTAAATAGAAATTTCTAGTTTATATGTTTATAATTCTATGTAGAGTCCAGTGCATAATTATGTATTAAATAAATATGTTTAAAAAAACGTTCATTATATTAAAAATATGATTCAGAAATGTAATTCTAAAAAAACACTAGCTGTTGCACGAGACTTGGTTCGTCGTAACTTTATAAAATATTGATGTTATTCGCCGATTATATAAAAAAAAATCTAAATATTTATTTATTAATTAGGTTTCTTCTACAAGTATATAGGGGAAAAAATAAAGAATTTTAAAATCAGTCCAGGTTACTTATGATTTGACTGTGCTAAAATGGCTTCGCATGGGAAAACGAAAAAAGGGGAAAAAAATTACGTTTTTCCAAACGATTTTTCCAATTATTTTCTCTTCATGAATATTTTAAAAAAATTCTACGACTTCAACGAATATTTGAAAAATAGCAACAGATTTACATATATATATGTACATTAAGGAATAATAAATAAAAAATATATATTTACATGTTATGTATAACCGCTGGATTAAGAAAAGACGTAGCAAGTCATTCAGTACCTGAAACCAAACAAAAAAAAAACATATAACCGCGAAAAAAAACCCATTGCTTATCAAGTTAGAAATAATTTTGCAATGTTTCATTTTCTTTATCTACAAGTTTCTATTTTACCTTTTTTACGTAATGTTTGTTGTACTCTTATCCAAGATTAATCACATATCAAACAGACGTCGTTTTGATACAAATGTTTTATTTCAACGTGACTAAAATATATTATAGTAAGATTAGTAAGTACTCACTAGCTACACGCTCCCGGCTTCGCCCAGGTTCAAAATAAAAAGTATCCTATATTTTAAGTGTTAACTATCCTGTATCCTGTGTCCTGTACGTCTAAATGTTTATCTATCAAGTTTCATGAAAATCTGCTAATTCGTTTAAGAGTTATGGAGGGACATACATGCATACATTACCTACACTTACAGATTTATTATTAGTATTAGTATTGATTGATTTTTTTTATCTCTAAATGATATAAAATAAAATTGCTATCTGCTAAATATGTGTCGGATTTTTTTTTTTTATAAAAGATTCACGCACTTGTAGTATCAACTAACTACATAGTAAGATTTTATAGACAAAGTATTAGAATGGGAAAGAGCAAGGGATTCTGGCATCTCTTTCTTATTACTCATTCACCGAAACACAACAGCACACATGCTGTTATTTGGGCAGTCATATGGGTTATCCATATGACTGCCCAAATCACAGATGGGCCACCCATATGACTGTGAAACACAGTGTGCCCTTATGCCCTATACCACTGAGAGTGTTAGTTCCAAATTCAAATGTAATATTGTAAGTAGGTATAGTCTGTCAGAAAAGTGTTGAAATTAAAAAGTGGCAATACTGTAGTGTTGTCTCTTTCTTATGGTACAACACTACAATATTGCCACTTTTTAATTTCAACACTTTTATGACAGACTGTAACATTATTTCCAGCCAGATATAAAACTTAATCAGTGACTCTTTAATGAGCCATAAGTCCGATAACAGTTAAGTAAGAACGATCCATTTATTTTTCTCCTTTCGTACACAAGACAATAACCCAAAGAATTTTCACGTATGTAAGTAACTGTTGTGCAAATGTGACAATTTGCAATTCCGAAATGTGTGCCACTTCCGAGAATGTAATGAGTACCTGACCAAATTTAAACGGCAATTATGAGCCTTTAAAACCGTTGGAAAAGCGGCTCATTTTCAATTGAGTTTTGCAACCTTAAAATGGCTTCTAATTCGCAACACGACTATTCATTATTTAGACTACACACAAAAGAAGCGTTTTCTGTTTGAACTCGCGTCACGTAATATAAACACTAGCGACTCGCTCTCGGCTACGCACAGGTGCATTTTTTTAATGCAAATTCCATATGAAAATCTTCCTCGTTTAACGCTCTGTCCATTAGTGAAAACCGCATTAAAGTCCGTTGCTTGGTTTAAAAAATCTAAGCTTAAAGAAAGAAGGTGTGAGCGTAGAGTATGATACGGTACCTCTTTTTTGCTTCTATCTACGCTTGCGCTTCGCAAATACTTAAAATCTCAGTCTTTAAATAATCTTAGAATTCATTAAAAAAATAATTAAAATTACAGCCTTGAAAGTATGTTACAAATACGAGTAGTTATTTTCCGTTATGCAGTGCCTTTATAGACATTCAGATTATTGCTTAATACGCGTATCTCTTTGTCTATGCTAAACGTAAGCCAGTAACAGAATGGTTGCTTGTTAACATTCAATAGCGATAGCGGCTACTTCCCGTTCGTCGCCTGTAACGAGTTAAAAATCATTGCATCATTACGTAAACTAATTTTGTGGGAAAGCGTATCGTTTGGCATGCATTATGGCCAGCTATACAATACCGACAACCGACTTTCATTTTAAACGAAGCTACTCACTCACTCTGTACATTACTAGCGATCAGCCTCCAGCATTCTTTTTCTGCAAACTATATGTATACACACAAACTTTCCTCGTTTATCGCTCTTTCCATTGGTCAAAACCGTATTAAAGTCCGATGGGTGGGTTAAAAGAAGTTAGCTGAGAAACGGACAGAGCTTGTACCCGCGACTTCGTCCGCGGTGAACGGTACCCTATGTCCTTTCTGGTATCCCAGATAACGTGTATGCAAAATTTCATGGCGATCGGTTCAGTAGTTGTTGCGTGAAAGCGTTACAAACAAACTCACATTCACATTTATAATAGTAAGGATATTTGTTAGGTATAGAATAGATTACTAGCTGTTGCCCGCGACTTCGTCCGCGTTCTCTATAGCCCAACTAACTAGAGCCTTCCTCGATAAATGGACTATCTAACACAAAAAGAATTTTTCCATGCCTAAGGTTGGCGCATACATGCAAACAAACAAACAAAGGTTTGTTATATATTATATAGATTGTTTATATATTAGTATAGATTTACAGTTTTTTTATTTAGACTTATTTGATTTATTTTTTTTACAATATACAAATAAAAAATATTATAAAGAAGTAAAAGCTATAGTTTGTCGCTGGTAGTGGGGCAAGGCCCAGCTTGCCCAGACTACCGAGTACCGCGGTAATCAAGACTGTTGGGATTTTCCTAACAATAGACGCCGTGTAAAAAAGTACTACCGCGCTGGATGATCCAGCGAATGCCTCTAAAAATGTCGAAGCTATAGGGGACATAGAATTGACCTGTGGACATCGACATGCCACATGGCGGTCAGTACAGCACATATACAATAAAGTATACAATACTAACAGAGCTTTATGGAATGACTAAACAGCCATAGTTGACAATTTGTCATCTGATGACGTCATTTCCTCTATTATGAGCAGTTTTTAGAATATGGTTATGATAATTTCCTATAGGTACAATCCAAAAATAAAAAATACCGTGTTGTTGCTATAAAATTTTAACATCTATTATACATTCCGAAATATACATCAAAAACAGCAAAAATTTAAATATCTGGAGCATGTCCTACGTTACAATAGAGATGTACTGTTCAGTTGATAATGATGGGCAAAATAAATAAAAAGGGACAAAATAACGCCCAACCAAATTTCTTCTTCTTATGTAAAATGTCTCCTAATGGAGAAGAAATTCCAAAATTTGAAATACATTCGAATACATTCCAAAATCACAATTTACAAAAAAGGGGTGTGGCTGTGTCATGAACACGTGTACGTTACGAGTAATATTTTCTTTGAACGTATTAACGTAATGTATAAAACGTATTAACTATCGAGTGGTGTAATTAAATTATGGGTGAAGATGACAGATACGTATTCACATCAAAATGAAACTGTTGAAAATTTTCTTTAAAAATCCATAACAATTAAGTATATTATTACATGTGCATACTTTTCTCTGTTAACGAAGAGAGTCAACAGCAACACACGATACTAAAACAAACACAAATTAGGTACATTCTACGAATTATTTATCTTAATACGCATAATTTTCCATTAATTGCTCTACTTAGACAAGCGCTCGTTTAAAGAACACAAGTGTTGAGTTTCTTCAGTTGATTGCGAAACTTATGCATATTAGAACAGGGGTGATAATTCATTGTGGTTGCCGTGTCACGCACGTTTTTATTGACGATATTGTTTGTTAAAACGTCTAGCCTTGAACCTTACACAATGGAATGTTTAAAATTTTTCTTTAAATGAGCACAAGCACGGAATGCGTTCTTTCTAAATACTTATCCAATTATTTCCTATATTTACCTACCTTAGTTCCTATATTCCTATATTTCCTATAGTTTACCTATAAAATTTAGTGTTTAGAAATTTTTGTTTGAGTGTTCCACAGGGCTCCTTGTTGAGACCTTTGCTATTTATTTTAGCAAAAACTGTGACATTAGGAAAAATGGAAAATATATGAGAAATGATTTTATATACTGTTTTTTCAGTGGCATTCCCATGACATAGCAACCTTGGTCTGATGTTGTAGCATCAAGTAGTCTGCAAGTCACCCAACTCTTCAGCAACTTACAATAGATAGGTATGGCATGTTTAGGCTCAATAGAAAGTCTAGGATTAGATTTTAATTTTTAATTATAGCTTGTTAGAAATAGCCAGAAAAGTTAATTTGAAAGATCTAAATTTATAGATTAATACCATAATACGAATATGCATTGAACTAAGAAGTTAACTTCACAAATGGAAAACATTCAAGCAATTGTAAATGCTAGGAAATTTTTTGTGGAAATTTAAAATTATTGTACCTCAGAACATTTTTAAGATAGGGCAATAGTCTTCTTTTGGTCGAGGGACAACGTTATCAGATATGTTATAAAATATTGTTGACAAACGTATTTAACTGTCACACAAGGGCGTGTTATCGCTCATGCGTCTCTCGTCTGATTTATCTATCACAGTGTCAGACCCATTTCCGAACTATCTTATCTCAAAATTTTTCATTATGAACTTGTACAAAATTCAACTTAATATTATATGTATAACTATTATATATGTCGTGGGCAGATCGTAGAATTGGACAGATCGTAAAGTATGAAATCAAAAATCTTTCACCATAAAGTCAAAAATAGGTGCTACGAGGAGCGGAGCGAAGCAAAGCGAGGAGAAGCGTGTTAGGTTTACATGGAAATAAATTTGGGGAGCCGAGGGAAGAGCGGAGTGAGGCGACCATTTCAGTTTTAACAGAAATATGATCTGCCCAGGAATATCATGATGTGCCGACGAAATATATACTTGGAAATATATACTTTTTTCTTTTAAAAATTAAAAATTAACTTAAATGTTATGTACACATATAATGTGTGTAAAATTTAAATAATTTTAGGTTCATTTACGTAATTAATTAATTCGCTTCATTTCATTTTTTTTAAAATCCCTCGGGAATATAACATTTTTTCAGGATAAAAAGTATCCTATGTGCTAATCCAGGTAATAAACTATTTGTGTGATAAATTTCATCTAAATCCGTTCAGCCGTTTTTGCGTGATTTTCATTCGTTTATCAATTGAATTGAAGACATTTAATGATTTATCCACCATTAAGAATGCTCTATCAATACTACTAAATAATAAATATGTAAGTGTATTATGTATGTTCCTCCATAACTCTTAAACGAATTAATTGATTTTCATGAAACTTGGTAGATAAACATTTAGACGTACGGTACACAAGATAGGCTACTTTTTTCTTTTTCAACACGGACGAAGTCGCAGGCACCAGCTAGTTTCAAAATAAGAACACACTGGAAGCCATATCTGTGTCGGCGACACGCGGGATTAATTTAATAAGGGAAGGTTAAACTGGTTAACTTCATGTATCAATATGCATAATAATAGTATCTATAATACGTGTTTAAATGTGTATTTATTTGATCTACATTAAAAAGAAATAAATAGAGAATACATTATATCATTAACCGGATAATAAAATGTTGTTTGCTATCATGTGTGTTTATAGGTACCTATCTATAGGTATATAGAAGTAAAATGCTAATAAAGTGTTTTATGCATTAAAATAAATCAATTAATAGTCTATGGTTAATTAAATTATATTTATAAAACCACACACAAGGAGGCATTTTTCTCTTGGTATTCTTTTTAATCATTATTACTAATCTCTGTATGTATACAGTATCCATCCATACTAATATTATAAATGCGAAAGTAACTCTGTCTGTCTGTCTGTCTCGCTTTCACGCAAAAACTACTGAACCGATCACCATGAAATTTTGCAATACGTTGTCTGGGACACCAGATAGGACATAGGGTACCTGTCATCCAGAAAAAAAGGACTAAGTATTCCCGAGGGATCATATAAAAACATAAATAATTGGGCGCTACTGTCGCATGGCGGCGCCATCGTCGTCACAGCGATATAAGATGACATGAGATAACATTACACAAAATGTTCCTAGCTGTGAAACATTATTGATATATTTTGTCTAAAATTGTCACTTGGTTGTCAAATATTTATAGGTGCGTTCAAAATTTTTTTGTAGTATGAGGTCCGATCTCTAAGACCGATTTTTAAGAATTTTTTTTCGGTAGGTAAGTGATAGTTGCAAAATAACGTTTGCCCGGGTCAAGCTAGCATATATTTTCTTTTTCAACGCGAACGAAGTCGCGGGCACCCACTAGTACTAAATATTTTCACAAAAAATATGTTATAATATAACAAGGTATTGAATATAAAAATAAATGTTTCCACATGGTTAGAATCTGAGTGTAATTATAATATTTAAAATATTGTTTTTGTAGAGCTATGTTAAGTATAGGTATCATAAATATGGCAGTCATAGCTCATAGAGCATCGGCCCTTGTAAAAAAACGATGAACATTCCAACCTCAAACCTTGAGAAACCGTTAGTTCAGTGATATATGACTCATTCATATAATTATGTATGTTACTAGCGACCCGCCTCCGGCTTCGTGTGACATGTTCTTTTTCAAATATAGTCTATAATAGCATATATATTTTTTCAACGCATACGAAGTGGCGGACGCCAGCTTGTATAAAAATTTTTTAAGAAAAACGTGATTTTCTCTCACAATTTAATGGTGTGAAAATTTACTAAATGAAAATTTGACACATTAATAAAAAAATTAGATCAAAATTTAGTCACAAAATAGATTTCAAGGTTCAATATTTTTTAAATAACGAAAATAAAGTTTTATACCTAGTTGGCAGAGTTGGCATAATTTAGGTATTTATGTAGGCACAATATACTAGTTTCCGTTTCCTATAAAAGACGGAAGGAGACGTAACAAATCGCAAAGGCCTTGACTAATTTTTAATAATACATAATATCTTCTATTTTGTATTAAAACAATGATCTGAAAATTTGTTTATACTTTAAGGTATAAAATCTTGCGGCTCACCCCTTGCTTCGCATGCATGCATTTTTTTCTGCAAATTATCTATACATACTAGTATTATAAAGAGGAAAGATTTGATTGTTTGTTTGTTTGTATAGAATAAGCTCCGAAACTACTGAACCGATTTGAAAAATTCCTTTACCATTAAAAGCCGACATTATCTGTGATGAACATAGGCTACTTTTTACCGCGGGAAAATGCTTCATTCCTACGGGAAACATCTATGGTATCTATGGAATCATCTATGGACAGCGCCATCTATGGTAGATAGCGTTTTATTATTTTTCAATGCGGACGAAGTCGCGAGCACCAGCTAGTATTATATAAAAACCTTCTCCTTTAATCGCTCTTTGCATTAGTGAAAACCGCATTGACATCTGTTGCGTGATTTAGGACGCGGAAAGTATTTTCCATTTATGTGAAACATACAAGTATCGTTCCATAAATTGAGTTTTCACTTTACAATAAGTTTTTATTTATAAAAATAAACATATAACCGTCTAAATATAAATAATTATGATACTATTTAATCATAATTTCCAACTTTTTAAAAGTTAAAAGTGCCAATAGATTCAATCATACACTACTTAACTAGTTATATTACTTATAAATACTAAAATCATTTGAATATTTACTTACTAGCTGGATGAATGAAATGAAGTGTTGTATTCTATGAAAAGTTGCACAAAAAACACGTGGCACTTCACAATTATTAAGTAAATCACAAAAAAAACGATAAAATACAAATGTACACCGACTGTAAGAAGTCGGGAATTTCAAATATTTATTTTAGAGTCGGATGCGCAGCAATGCCACATGCGCACAACAGCGTCGCGCCTAACTGAGCGCTCTCGGCCTACTGCTGTAGTACGTTGAAATAAGAAAGGCGATTGAAATGTTTTAACGGCATTATTCTACAATGACACCTTAAAATAAATAAAATAAAAATAGCCTTCAACTGCTGAAGTTAACAAGAAGATATTTTTTTTTTTATTATATTCTATAATGGCCATTTTAAAATGAGCCGCCTTGCCATTTAAACCTAAGAAGAAGAAGAAGAAATTATATTTTTATGTCATTTATCAATATCACCAACAACTCCAACTTGTCTTGCGACATAGGCCTCTTCCGTGACACATTACTAATTTAATTACTTTATATTGTGTACTATCTGGTGCCTGCGACTTCGTCCGCGTTGAAAAAGAAAAAAGTGGTCTAAATTTTTTTTTTCTACCAAGTTTAATGAAAATCAGTTAATTCGTTTAAGTTATGGAGGAACATACTTACATACAATACCTTGACATAAAAATAATATTTGGAAAAAATAATCATCAATACATAATCAATAATAAAAACTGTAAGTGTAGACGTACAGGACACAAGATAGGCTACTTTTTTCTTTTTCAACACGGACGAAGTCGCAGGCACCAGCTAGTATTACAATAAATTAGCATTTAAGAGTCCAAAATCTGTGTTTTTTTACAGGTTACTGTCAGTTTTACAGGCAAACAGTAATCTTTCTAACGAAGTTGTTAAGGTCTCGCATGGCAAACATCGAAAATCGAAAATAATAAAATGATTTCATAGCCTCCTTAAACTGCAACTCTGTCTTCCTACATCTTTTTTTATCTTAAAAAAATCGTCCAGAACTATCTTAAATCTTAAAAAATCAATTTTTCAATCAAAAAATCAAGTTAACGAGTTTTTTTTTTCATTATCTTAATAATGAAAAAAAATCTTAAATAATTAATAAAAAAATATACAGTATATTTATAATTTAAATATATTATAAATAAAATTGCCGAATAACTCCAATTCCGTGGACGGCCTATCACGAATTCGCTTTGTTGTATGACTAGTTGTAAATTATCACGACTTGCGCCTTTTAAGCTCTTATGGCAATACGCATAACTTGAAAACCACATTGAGAACAAACAAGGAAGGCACAAGTAGGTACTGTATGTATACTTAATTAATATGGAAATTATTCTGCATTAGTACAGTTTTTTATTATAATAAAACTGGCAACCGAGTGCAATTTTTTACTGATTATATACACAAACCTTATTCGTTTAATTAAAGTATAATAATAAGTAATATAATGTATAAGTTTTGATTGCATGTCGCTTTCATTAATCGCTTTGGTAGGATTTAAAATTTGAAGATTTTTCTTAAATATTCTGCAAAATATAAAAAAAAAAAGTAAGCGATTCAAACTTAATAAGTCTAAAAACAAAAGTAGTTGTCACGGAAAATTTTTAGTACTTTGAACAAAAAAAAAAAGTTAAAAAAGTTGATATTGTTGATGGCATTATTACAAAAATCAAAATCAAAAATTCGGGAAAAAATTGATATTTTTTTTCACTATTTCGGCTATAACTTTTTTCATTTTTGACTCTTTCGAAAAAATCTTTTTGCACATCATATCTTTACAACTCTCCGATATATAAGGGAATCGCACTTTTTGGTGAAATCGGGGTCTATACTGAAGCGAACGAAAAGACATTTAAAATGTCAAAATTGCGTCCTTACGAAGCTAGAGGGTTACCGCTTGTGAGCATAATATTATATATATTCTCAAAATATTATATTCGCAAAAAAATTACATTCGCAAAATAATAGAAGTACAATTCAGCACAATAACGCCAGTTACCATTAATGGTAAGGACCCACATACCTGCGATAATTGCGCAAAATAAAACAATATTCAAGTTGTAATTAGACGGGATCGCCCGCATCTGATGACGTAACTACTTTCGCCTCTAACAATGCATTTCTTCCGTCCGTTACGAATGCATTCTTAAAAACACACTCTGACACATACACAACTGTGGAAGGTCTGCGCATACGCACTAAGTGACGTTAATCAATAAAGCATTCTGATAGTTTCGCACCATAAACTCGAAACATGTTCGAAGTGTGTGTTCGTTAAAAACAAAAAACGTGTATAGTTCTACTATTAGTTCTACGATAGAATGGAACTATTTTGCCCAAAAATCCAACGAGTTCTACTAACAACGAGTACAGAACAGGCATTGTATGTATGTTCCTCCAAAACTCTTAAAACTCTCACACGATAGCCTCCTTTTTATCTTTTTCAACGCGGACGAAGTCACGGGCGCCAGCTAGTATAGGTATTAATAAAATATTATAAGTATTTTCCTACTTGAAGCCGAGAGTGGGTATATTTAACTATGGGCCTAGTTAAAAAGCTTAATATCCACAGATTATTATGTTATTATACAGAGATTAATATCGCTCAAAGCTTTGGAGAGAGCTGTGCTCTCAGGGTTACACTGCTGGAACGAATCAGGAATGAGGAGATCCGTTCGATTTAAAATATCACAGTGTTTTTAATTGGATTTATTTTAAAGATTTTCCAAAAAATATGAAAATTTGAAAATTGGAATGTTTAACACTTAGTAGCCAGACCTTGGTTTCGCTGGGAAAATTTCCCAATTTGTCTCTTCACAAGAGAATTCTCAATTTTCCTCGTGCTTCAATATTTGAAAAAAAAAATACTGGCATGGTCTAACCGCATTCTCAAGTTTAGCAAAACAAAGCTATTATTATTTTTTATTTAAATAGATTAGATTTTTACCCCATCATTGTGACATCTATATTCAAAACAAAATGATTATTTAGCAGGTAGTGATTATGAATACGCGTGAGCGATCAGTGTGGTCATGTGATGAAGGAAGAGGTCATTTCAATCAAATGGGTCGTGCAATGACGAATTGCTAAATGAAGTCGAGTTTCATCATAGCTGCCTGACCAATATAAGTATTCCATTTTGCAAGTGGAAGTCTTCAAGAGATTAATATTGTCTTTTGGTATATTGTCCGACGGCTAGAAGAAGTCCTAGTAGGAATAGCGTTCAGAATTTCGCTGTGTTTAAATAGCCGACGCAAAAACGGGGTGTTATAAGTTTGACGTGTGTGTCTATGTGTCTGTCTATGGAATCAAAAGGATCCTTGTTTGGAAGCTGACGTGATCGGGATGGTTCGATCTGTTGAGGCGTATGAAGGGATTTCACTACTTCACAGTTTCAATTGATGTGAAATTCGGATATACTTTTGCTTCGGTGATAAACTTTATCTGATGCAGCATCAAGTAGTCTGCGGGACACTCAACTCCTCAGCAACTTAGAGCGGACATACCGTGTTTAGGCTCAATATAGAAAGTCAGGACTTAGGTTATAATTTTAACAATAGCTTTTTAGAAGGTAGTCATGTGAATTAATATACAAAAGTACTATTTCCGCTACTTACCCAAAAAAGTACCAACTAGAAAAATACTGTTCTGAAAAAAATTAAAATTCAGAGGACACCAAAAATATATGAGCAATAATATAATAAATAATAATAAATAAATATATGTTTTACGCCTAAGAAAAAGAGGCGCGGACGAAGTAGATATAAACGCCATTTTCAAATTTTCGGGCAATGTGGTACTAAGGCATTTCGGATTTCTGGCGAAATGGGAATCAGGCAATTTGAGATTTGGTTGTAATGGAAAAGGCAATTTGCATTTCAGGCGAAATGGGAATCAGGCAATTTGGGAATTGGTTGTAATGGATCGGACGCACTAAATCATTATTATATACACTATCTCGCGTTCATTGTATGATAGCAATACTGATGGTGGCAACACCGAATGGTGGCCACCCTAGGGAGTTTTCCGTAGGCCGCGAGCCGGAGTAGAGGCATTGAAGTATACCTAACGTATCTTAATGAGTAGACGTGTGATTTGCCTAATATACAGTGAATTACAGAGCCAGTGCCACCCGTACACTACAATACACTTAGTAATGTTTAAACCGTAAACTTTCAAATTTCTCTTTAGATTACTGACTTTGAAGCATCGAAATAATATAGAACTTTGAAGCGCACTGCGAGCACTTTTGAAGCAGTTTCGGTACGTCATAATGACAGAATGAAGTTGCGATTTTTTTTTTCAGAGGAAATTGTGTAGGAAATACATCGTGTATCACGTACGTATGAACAAACTGGGGCCTTGGTACAGACCTTCTGCGTATGGGAACCACGCATCGTTGCACTGACAACAAAACTCAAAGCGCTCTGCACACCAGTTGGCATTTGACACGTAGCTAAACTATTCAATACGTTTTTGCTGCATTATCTCGTTTGCGCTGTTCAATTAAGGATGTTGACCCTCGCCAATTGTTCGTTTTCAAAGGACCTGCCAATTTTCATGCGTTTTGTTTATATTTTTTACATTTTCGGGCACTCAGCCGGCTTGATTTATTGGGTTGCAAGACTGATGCGACTAGGTTGCCCCAAATCTTGCCAGCTCCAAAATTTTTATAGGTAGGTTATAAGTACATACATTGTGTATCTGTGTAAAATTTGTATAAAATGTGCCGAAATGTGTAGTGTCCTCTGAGTCTCGTCTCGTGCCAAGGACGGCAGCCAAGTATTCTTTCCACGTTCATGTGCAAGCGATCTGTGCGCAGTTTCACCATGCGTATCTAGGCCCATCTAACCGTTATACCTACACCGTTATGTATTACTTGAGTGAAACGGAACGGATAATTGTTACGTGGGAAACGCTGATTTATTAATGAAAACTTTTATGTTTTACTTTCATTTCTATTCTATTTATCATTTATAGGTTTGATCTATATTTCCTTTGAAACCGTTTTTGATTATCTCAAAAAACAGAGCGCTTGATGATTGATGGTGATCATCATCATACGAAGAAGTTTGTTATCTTATGTCAACTTATTACGTGGACAACGTAGCAGAAAGTATGTGAGAATCGATGCCCAATAAATTACCTTACTAATAAATAATTTGAAAATATAATTAAAAACCTGAATTATTAATAACTCTTTGTGTTACATAACCGAGTTAGGTCCGTCGCGGAATTATGCAACGACTTTCGATGCTCTTAGAACGAGTTAGTCGAACCGGTTTCAATATTTTCATTTGTTGATGGTACTTGAATAACATTAAACATGTCGTTTAGGTAAATCACGTTTATATTTCAAAAATGTGGGACAGTAACGTAATTCTGTCAATTTAATTAGGTATATTTGCATATTAATAACCAATTATAGTATGTATATTCGAAGATTTTGACAAGAAATATCGAAAACACAAAACTATAGGTACTCAATCTGACACAATCCACCGATTCATGTAACAGTATCTAATGTTATTAGTAAATATTTTTATTTACATAATCTAAAGTGCTATTTTTTCACATTGGCCTTATCTAAGGACGTTGTGATTAACACGGCCAATCATGTTGCCCAATTTCCTGAAAATCATGTTCCTGAAAATTTAAATTTTATCAAGTGACAATGTTCAATCAGATTAACGTCATCGTTCAGTGGCAGAACTATTAAGACAAACAGCTTTGTCTCAACAAGTCGGGTACTCACCGCGAGAGGGCGCGATAATCAAAGGCTATATAACATTTTGAACGCGGACGAAGTCGCGAGCACCAGTTAGTTTGAAGATAATATTATGTAATATTGAAACTAAATGAATTATTTTAATATACAAATCTTTATCTAAACTGAAAGTTTACTCTTTTTGAACACATCAATGCTATTTTTAATTTGATACAACTACAAAAAACGCAAAGAATAAATTGCAAATATTACATACGTAAATTAAGATAATGTATTTCAACTATGGCGGGTAAACAGGTTCAGTAATAGATATAAACGAAATGTGATGGAAATAACGTTCTAGTGGCTTGATATTAAACGTTCACAGACACACCCACATATTTGCCTGAGTTTATGTCGTGACACAAGTACCTAATACCTTTGTCGTTTGTCGCAATCACGTTGCCAACGTACAAGGATATGGTTTAGTAAAGGCCTACATTATATAGTTATAGTCATATATGTGTAGGAAAAATATCTTCAATATATATACTCAGATTATAAAGAGAGAAGATTTGTATTTTTGTAATTTTGTTTGTATTTTTAATTTTAGAATGTTATCCCCATTTACAAGTCTGAAATACATATTTACAGAAAATTAATGAATTTAAGAAAATCTTTTTTACCAAATTCTCCAAAATGTAAGTAGGTATCTAATTTTTTTAAAAAAACAATGGTCTGGTTTTGAACGATTTACTTTGCCAACCGTAGCGATCACGATGTGATTGATACTTCTTTTCATGAGAAAAGAAGATAATTCTTCTTCACGTTCACGAGTAACATGAAACTTGAAAAAAAGAATGTAAGATGGCGCCACAAAATCAATCATCGTCATCAATCAATACCAATAATAAATCTGTTGTAGGTATTATATGTATATATGTTCCTCCATAACTCCATGACTTATTTTCATAAAACTTTGTAGATAAACATTATTTAGACGTACAGGACACAATATATAGGCTACTTTTTTAAATATAAGTATGTATGTATGTTCCTCCGTAACTCATATAACTTTGTAGATAAACATTTAGACGTACACGACACAGTATATAGGCTACTTTTTTCTTTTTCAACGCGAACAAAGTCACGGGCGCCAGCTGATTTAAAAAATTAAAGAGCAGCAGGCATAGATCATTACGCGTGTATTGCCAAAAACAAAAAAAATGTACGTTCCGTTCCGTTTGTGAAGTATGCATTTATTTTTTTCTGCAACGAACGCCTGTCGCACCGCCGCTAAATGACTTTACTGCACTTTCGTGTGCGAATCTTCTTTAATTACTCGGTAGAAAGTCATCGCTGCGTTTTTTCATCAAACGATTCGCGGTCTCCGAGCGTCGTCGGTGTGATCTTTATTCGGTACTTTACTTTGTTATTTATTTACGTTTAGATTCCGCACTAACAAGATGAAAGTTGGATCACACTTTAATTAATTCTGTCTTGCATTCCGTTTACAGCAGGCAACGTCGCGAATGAAATAGTGTAGGGAATAAACTCGCCTTTTTTATAATCAACTAATTATTTATATGGAAAAGGGATTAGGTGCAATGGGGACAGATGCAGTTAACAGCATTGGCTACAAATTATAATTGTGTAAGTATTTTCGGAATTTATATGTAAGTAGGTACGAATATATCTTCTATCAACTCAGAGTAAGTGTGTACTTTGGTACAAAATAATACCTAGACTTTATCTACTGTATGAAATGAAAATTGATATAAAGAAGTACCTAAGCAGATAATAATGTTGAGTTAAAAATCAGATTAAACATTAAAAAATATTGAAAGTAGCGTCAAATATTACTCACACAAAAATACAAAGTTAGGTGCATTTTAGTTTTGATAGTTGATTATACACACTACAATAGAATAATTTAGCTTTGGCGTTGTTTTTAGATTAGGATTTTGTTTATTATTTATTTATTTGAATCGACAAATGAGGTCGCTTTGTCAATACAAAGATAGAGTTCGCTTGCCCTTCACTCTGTTCTTGAAGAGTCCCTAAGTTGTATATTTCAGATGGGGTGATTGGTAACCGCCCCCCCATCAATTCAATAAAAAAAACCACCGGTTTTTTGAAGTGAAAACTTCTTAAGGCGCGTTGGGCATTTTTGAGATGGGAAAAATACATTGAAGTCGCGACACTGTTACCGACACCTTTGTTGACAATTACAGCGTGGTCATGACTACGCTGTATAAAAGAACATAGTAATTTCAAATAAAAATAGAAAACAGCCAGTGATATTCCATATTTCCTGCAAAATAAATTATTTCCTGACGATTACAAAAATAAACACGTCATTTTTCAAGTTTTCACTTCTGTCGGCACTTTTTTTGGAGTGCCACTTTTTTTTATTAAGATGTGACGTCAGAGATCTGCTAAGGATGCTTCTTTCAGAAGAGACTGTTGCCAACGTCCATACTACATTGAATACACCGGTTCTCGTCCGATCACCGAAGTTAAGCAACGTCGGGCGCGGTCAGTACTTGGATGGGTGACCGCCTGGGAACACCGCGTGATGTTGGCTTTTTGTTAAATTGTAGTGATATTTGAATTATTACTGTAAAATATATTATATACTAGCGACCCGCTCCCGGCTTCGCCCGGGATGCATTTTTTTTTTTACATAAACACCTTTCCAGATTATCCCTCTATCCATGAGTGAAGACAGAATTAAAATCAGTCCAGCTGTTCTCGAGTTTTGCGCTTAGCAACACATTTAGTGATTCATTTTTAGATTATCGATACAAACCGAGTCATAATTTATCAGTAGGTCTGTACCTAAGGCGGGCCTTCACATACATGCGTACGAGTTTTTAGAAAAAAAAAATCATACTGAGAACACTACACACTACTTAGTGAAGAAACAAAATGCATTGATTTAAAATGAACAAAATTTGTTAGTGATTTAAAATTCTCTCCATTCTAGTCTACAAATTCTTATGTTATTGCTGTAAACTAACATCTAGGTATGTATCTGACCCCCCCCTCGGTGGGTCATGACCGTGCAGTGGTGGGGGGGCTTAACCCACGGCAATCCGAACGGTTGCAGGGGCCGGTGGGGTCACCGGTCTTTGCTTGGCTGATCGGATTGTCGCGGGGAACAAAGAAGACCCACGTGCGTGTGCTCCGAGCGAGCTCCGACCATCGGAGCTCGTGACGGAGCAACAGTTTGGAGGCTCCAACTGTCCGTTGGAGCTTCACCGGTCACCACTCGCTGGGCCGAGGAACCGTACTCGGCCCACGCGGGTGTAGGCCGGTGAGAGATGGCACCCCCGGTCCTTGTGCGTCGAACCGAGGTATGGGTCTCGGTTCTGCGTACGAAGACCGGCGCGGGTCGCAGCGGGCGGATTCTCTCGGATAGCTCTGTCGCTTAGTGGTAGTTGGGCAACGCACGCGAAGACGGAGCTCTACGGCAGGGAAGGACCGTCTGACAGAGTACTGCAATCGCGGCTTTGTGGAGGGTGGTGAAGACCCGGTAGCGCGGCCGGCCTAGTAACCACCCTCTGCAGTCGTTCGGAAGAGTGAACACCCGGACTCGCCCCCCGGCCTAGTAACTCTTCCGACGACACGAGGTGAAGCCTGTCTCGGGCTGCCGCGATTGATGTGGAAATGTCAGGCGGAAACCCCCTTTGGGCCGCCCACCCTTAATGCCGTAGAGATGAGCGGCCACACGAGCAGGGGTTTTCCGAGAGTTTCAGGTGGAAGCGGTCTCTATCTCTGCGGTAGGTTGTGCCGCAGAGAAGAGGTTATAGGGTGCTTCATGAGTGAAGCCCCTCGCTGACTGCCCGCTGCGAGAATTGAGAATTGGTGGCTTGTGCCGCTTCGCCCTGGGGCGGCGGACATGGGGTCGTCCGCCGTCATCACAACACCGGGCAACGAGGGGAGACGTGCTGTGTGTTTCCGGTACGTCTCTTCACGGCGCGGAGTGCCGCGCCTAATCGAGGTGGAGCCCGCGTGCGGGCCTCGTCTGGCGGGGGGATAACGTAGCGTGTCCAAACGTCCCTTGACCCCCGCCCATAGACGGCGCGAAGAAACACCGCGGGGTTTTAGTGGGTAGAAGTCCCACATACCCCACCGATCTCCCCATGGTCGGTGGGGATCTGATTCGCAGATTTCCTCGCGTAATAAAAAAAAAAAAAAAAAAAAAGGTATGTATCTGACAACCTAACACTATAAAATTTCGTTGCTGACTCTAATAATAATAATAGGGCCGCTAATAATAACTAATTAATGAATAACGTGTATTCCTATCCTAACCAATATTATAAATGCGAAAGTAAATTCCCTATTACGCTTTCGCACCGTAACTATTCCACCGATAGTTATTCAGGTAATTCATGGATAATTCAGAAAAAAAGAAATAAGTTGGTACCTAGGTAATGTTCCCGAGGGATCGACTATAAATAAATAATCAAAATTTTTTAACAAAAAAAACCGACTTCAAACCGCTTTCTCATGGATATCATTGCCAGAACTGGACCAGATAGAAATGGGACAACACGGGAAGCACCAGTTTTCAAATAAAAAAAGAATCATCAAAATCGTTTCACCCAGTCGAAAGTTCAGAGGTAACAAACATTTTGTTAAAACCGCAATTTATTGTCAAGACAACAATCCGCAGGTAATGAAGAGGATGCTCGTCGTTATTGTATTGAACAAAAAAATATTTATTGCAAAAAAGCATAAAATTAACAACAATGACATAGTACAATTGATCGGGAAATCGATTGCGTTGATCTCACAAAAAAATATGCAATATAAGGTACTTGATTGACAAAGCATATTTTTTATTCTATAAAATAGACTTCCAGATATACAAATTTATTTACGACGTAGTTAATATTTTCTAGTAAGCAAACTAAGTAAGTAAAATAATAGCATGGTAGCTCATGGTAGGGTGAAATAACAGCATATAATGTGCTGTGTTGTGTTTCAGTGATTGAGTAAGGGATGCCAGAGCCCATTACCCCATCCCTCTCTTATCGTTAATCCTTCTATGGTCGGCAGCGCACTTGTAGCACTTATGGTGTTATAGGCGACGGTAGCCACCTACCATCAAGTGGACCGTCAGCCTGTCTGTCTACCTTAACATTTAAAAAAAAATTGCTAACGCAGCGTAGCTCTACATTACGAAATTAATAAGTAACTTCTTTTATTAACAAAATTATATTAAGCTAATTAACGCTAACAATTAACGATGTTTCATAATTAATTTTTAGCCTTGTATTTAATGTATTATTATGTAGGTATTGCGTTCATTTCAATTATTTATGTTTAGACTTTCACGCAATATATCTTCTCTCTTTATAATATCGTATAGATAATATAGACTGTGTTCAAAATAACGGGTTTTTTATTGAAAAACTATATTTATTGTAGGGACATAGCTCGTTTACGATTTTATTATAACGATGTTACTATTACTTAGATTTTTTAAGGGTATTACTATGATAGTAGGTAATAAGTACACACTATGAAATTAAAAAAAATTACGCAAAATTAACCCACTAAAAAAGAATGTAATTAAATTGATTAGTTCCATGATGGTTCCATGATTCAAAATCAATCACTACAGAAATACAAACATCAATGCAATCCTTACTTTCCGCTTGTCTTACACCATCGCATCCGTTTTTGTAATAAAAAACGAAACGATACGATAGATAACAAAAAGTGGAAGTCCGCATAAATAAAAATAAAACAATTTCACAAGTACTGGCTATACCTACTGATAGTAGCAGTGTCAACGCTAGAAATGAGTTTTAAATCATGTCGAGAGGTCTGGGCCCTAATTCTGTAACGCCATTCCGCGATTCTTTACGTGAAAACAACGTCAATTCCTTAAATTGTTACGACATCTTATTCTCTATGACATATTGCACGATATGGCCCTAATTCTATAACGCCATTCCGCGATTCCTTACGTGAATACCTGTAATGTATCATCTTGATTTTAAATAGTCTGTGTGTATTTGGCATTTGTGTTCTCGCCTAAAACCGCTAATATAAAAATATAGCTAATATGCCACTATGAAGTACAGCAATTTAGAAAATCGAAAGGTGTAATCGCAGTTAGAAAAGATTTGATCCAGTTTAGATTTTAGATTCTACTATCTATTTTTAACTCTATATCTTCTATTTAGAAATCAATTTAGTGTAGTATGATCAACTATATAGTTCACTACTCACTACTTCTTCACTACTTACTACTTATATAGGTTCCTAAATTGTTTTCTTTGAAATGGAATTGTGTGATAACCGCTTAAATGTAGAGTAAGTACTATTATTAAAAATAACTTATGGTCTATTCTAAATAATATAATTAAGTAATTAGTCCATAATTAGTCGATAATCAACTGTCGATTGACAGAGCTGTTCCCATTCCCATTAACGTAGGATAATATAACAGGACCGCTTAATTGAAAAAAATATTATTATTATTATTATGTAAGTTTAAATGCTAACCCGACTTGGAAATATTTTATTAGATCCATGGCAGTTCTCACTCATTTAAACTTGTCCTATGTCAGGCTGTCAGCTGTCGCTAGCGTTAGCTAATGACAGCATTGACAGCCGACAGCGACAGCCTGACACTGACAGTTAAGTTAATAAAAATAAACAAGACTTTTCCTCCAGCAGTGTTCAGTAATCAGTTCAATTCAATATTAATTTCGTTTAATTTAAATGATTTGAATTAAATAATAAAAACACAATCGGCGGAATAAAATTACATCTAAATAATAACTACCTCAACAAATCAATCATTGGATATGCAGGTTAAATATCTGTACTTTGTCATAGTACTTCTTATTGGTAGGTATTTTTTTGAATAACATAAATTCGATTATTGTTTGCAAAATGGACACATGTTTTTGAAACCTTAATTAATTAGGGGAATAAAGGTGGACTTCCAAGTACAAACAGAAATTTCTGAATGTGTGATAAATAACCATACTTTACATTAGCTTGTACATAAATGAAATATAGTAGTTGAAACGTATTTATAAGCTATAAAAGCACTAAATAAACCTGTATTAAATCTCAACTACATACCTACCATTTAAAAAAATAATTCGTAATAGTGCCTTTGCATTTAATATCCATTACAAATCTGAAGTCCTTTTCTGCATTCATGGTTTTTTTTTAAATCAGAGAAAAAGTTCAAATTTGTGCTTATTTATGTTTGAGTAGCTAGAGCATATAAAAACTTATTTGGTATTACTTACTTTTTTTAAGAGTCTGGTTATTCATATTAGTGTTTGTTTTAGGATTTTCACCTGCAACCTACCAGTATGATGATGAAGCTGTTGAAACTGACACACAAGAAGACATAGATACAGACGTCCCTAATGTTGATGAGTCAGAGTCGCTCCTATCAAATGTGGTTTCAGATGTTAACAAAACACTCACAAATCTATACAACCATGTAACTTCTGCGAATGTTACCGCAGAAAACACAACACAGACAGCCAATGAAACTAAGAAAATGGTTAAATGCAAAGAAATAATTTATGATCAATCCGAAGAATTGGAGCCATCGGTGGAAATCATCAATGGCAGTAGACTCTCGAAACTTCTACAAATAAAACCGGACATAACAAGTCGTGATATGGAAGCGGATTGTGTATTGGTGTTATTCTATGCGAGGGCTTGTCCCTTCAGTGCACATGCGGCTCCACATTTTAATGCACTTGCTCGATCTTATCCAAATGTGAAAATGGTGGCATTAGATGCATTGAAATTTAGCGGAATCAATGCTCAGTACGGCATAGTTGGAGTGCCAACCTTAAAAATGTTTCACAGCGGGAGACCGGTTGGTAAATTTAATGGCACAGAATATAATATACAGTCCTTTAGCAAATTCGTCCACGCTATAACTGGCCAGTATCCTCAAGGACTATTAGTGACATCGAAGGACTTTCAAGGACCGGTGTCTAGTGTGGTCGAGAAAGACACAGATTATTTCCTTGTACTTTCATGGTTGTTCATCTTCATTTGTTCAATCTACTATTTTACTCAGTCGAAGTATTGGCAGATGATTGTAGAGATGGTTCAAAACAACTGGAGGGAATCGGCAGCTCAGCATGAACACAATGACTGATTTTTTTTTTTTAATTTAAGTGAATAATACAGGTTTACTGATCGTAATTGAGTGTTATTATTTCAGTAAAAAAAATGAAAAGTTAAGAGATATGGAAGTAGTCTCTATCATCCCCTTCTCACTCACCAAACTGCAATAGTGCACAATGTACTGTTATTTTACGGTGATCTTCTATACGGAGGTGCTCAAGGGATTGCTTACTAAAATGGTACTTGAACTCGCTTTTGAATCTTTTTTTAGTTTAAAATAGTGTCCGACTGAAGCTTCGGCTTTGGTTTTGGCCACCTTTGGCTAAAAAAACCACCTTCGGCGATAGCCGATTAATTAACTTTGCCAGAAATTGACCTTCGGTCGGACCCTAGTTTAAAACCAGTTTAACTTTGTTAGCTTTGACTACAGTAAATTAAATTCTCAATTTTTATTTGACACAAATTAAAAGAAGATCAATATAAGTAGGTATTTAATACCATAAAATACAATAAAATTTCTTTAACAAAATATAACTTTCATTTAAGCATAAAACTATAATTTGCTAAATTAATTCTGCTGGCATTTTTTCGCCATTTAATGCTGCCAGTATATTTTTTGCTGTCAATTCACTCATAGTGTTTCTAGCTTCTATTGCAGCGCTACCAATATGAGGCAACACTACACAGTTTTTCATTTTAAACAGTGGACTGTCGAGGGGCAGAGGTTCTGGGGTTGTCACATCTAAACCTGCAGCCCTTATTGTTTTATTCTTCAATGCTTCTATCAAAGCATCTTGGTCAACTGTCCCTCCGCGGCTTGTGTTAATAAATATAGCTGTTCTTTTCATCTTTTCAAAAGCACTTTTGTTGAAAATCTCCTTTGTTTCTGGTACTAATGCGGCACAACAAATCACAAAATCACTTTCTTTTAGAAGCTCATCGAACTCTACTTTTAGAGCCCCCACTTCTTGCGCCTGTGGTCTTTCACTTCTGTTCACATAAAGAATCCTTTTTGTATTAAACGCTTTGACTCTACGAGCAACGGCTTGACCGATTCTGCCGAAGCCCATTATGCCAACCGTTGCACCAGCGAGCCCAGGTCCTGTCATCCAAGTGGGAGCCCAAGAAACCCAACCTCCAGTCTTGGCTTCTTCTTGAGCTTCTGGTAAACGGCGTGATGTCGACAACAGCAGAGCCAACTGGAAATATTTTTTATAAATTTAAATCCTTACGACATATAAAACAAAGTCCTCTGCCGCGTTTGTCTGTCTGTTCGCGATAAACTACTGCACCGATTTTCATGCTGTTTTCACCAATGGATAGAGTGGTTCTCGAGGAAGCTTTTAGTATATAATTTACAAAGTGTGGGTGAAGTTGAGGGCAGTAGCTAGTTTTACATAAACTTATCCCAAATGTTAACATAAATCGTTAATATTTATTATCAACTAGAGACAGACATAATCACATTTGGTTCATCCTTTGAGTTATGAAAAATCACATTATTTTGCTTGAGCATGTTTATGAAGACTAGACAAATATAGACAAATATTGGACAGACTTTGAAACCACTATCTACTGCTGCCATAATAAAATTAGCATGGACAATTTTATTTTTAAATTAAATATTAGCTTAGAAAAAATTACCAGGAAATTTTACTTCTACGCTTCGACCAGAAATACAAACAAACAACCAATTCTTTCCTCTTTATAATATTAGTATAGTTATATTTATTAGTACTTTGAATGACTTAAAATTATTTGCATATAAAATTCTAAGGTGTTGGAGATATTCACATTTAGGCTCTTCTTAGATTCAAATTGATACTTACAGTTAGTTCAGCTGTAGCATCCGTTAGAACATCTGGTGTATATCCCAATTTAATACCCCTCTTCTTACACTCCTGTACATCAATATGATCGTGACCGACAGATATTGTTGACACAACTTTTAGATTAGTACCGGCTGCTTCCAACAACTCTTTGTCTATCTTATCGGTAAGAGAACAGTAAATAGCATTGACACCACCAACTGATTTAAGAAATTCCTGCCTTGGTACAGGTGATGGGCAAGTCCAGAATTTCACTATACAACTGAAAATTTAATAATAACATTTAAAACTTTATAGTTTATTAATGGCAGAATATTGGCTAAAAAAGTTTGAACTTAGTAGCAAGATAATCTTCACACATTCCACACAGCACCATCTAGTTCCACAGTAAGCAACTAACCCTTGTATTAAGGATACCAGACAGTTGATATACTACATACATTGCTTTCTTTTGTAAATACATACAATATACATAATATTATAAATACAAAACATCCATCATTCTCACTCGGGTACAAAGGTAAAATGTTAACACATGAACATTTGCCCCTAGTGGGATTCAAACCTGAGACCATTTAGTTAACAGCTAGGGTTACTAGTCACTAGACCAAATGTGTCATTTTTTTTATGTAAAGCTTTTAGACAATCCACTTATTTATTTTATTTTATTTTATACCAACAGCATAGCAAATCTACTATGTCACACATACATATTATATTACACACTTGATAGTAAGCTATATATTCAGCAGCCGTCGGCTCTCCGTACTATGTGCCCTGCCCACTGCCACTTCAAGATGCCACTAAGTTGAAGAAAATCTAATAGAAAAAAGAAATACCTACTTCTTTCTTAGTAATTCCACGCCGACGTCGGGCATATCAGACCGGGTTATATAAACAACAGGTTTCGAGGAAGCACTCATTTTTCTGACAAACTTATTGACAATATTGTGTCGAATAGGAATGTAACTACGAAAATGAGGTATTAAACTTGAAACAGACATGAATCGATCGCCGTTTTTGTGTCTTCTGCATTAATTACTTTTCCGGGTTTCTTATATAAAATAACCGATAACAAGGTCACCTTAAGGTCATTCAATTTTCTGGTAAGTATTGAGGCGGCGTTTCTTGAGGTTTCATTGGCTGATTGCCCTTGAAAAACGAAGGTTTTACAACAAATATTGTAAAGTGGAGAGTGGCGATTGTACCGAGTATAACTTTGCCTTTCGTCGACTTTATGAATGATAGGGCATGAGAGGTCATAGCAGCACTTCTATTATATAATACACATTACACACAATACCTAAATAATTATATGGAAATAATCTTAAAGAATATAAAGATTATAAAATCAGATGAAAAAAGCGAAAAATGAGACCGAGGCGATGACATGACAGGAAAACCGGCAAAATTAATCACACTGACAGTGACAGACGTTATAGTTATACTTCTGTCACAAGAACTGTCATTCACTTATCATATATCTCAAGGAGGATAGATAAATATATCTGCTGACAGAAGAAATCTAGTTAACACCGTCTCGCCCTTGACACTGGCAGAATCATCGTGGAATACGATGGGGCCATAACAACAAAATTGGAATTGGAAATCCAGTTCCTCCTTGATTTTAAACCACTGGGCAGGCTGTCCGGCTGTCCCATACTCGTAGAGGGATTTTTCGAAAAAGTCAAGAACGAAAAATGTTATGGCTGAAATAGTAAAAAAAAAATTGTATTTTTTCCGAATTTTTTATTTTGGCGCTCGATATTTTGGAAACGTGGAACGTTAGCTAATGCCTGTTGAATGCGAGATATATTATTTCGATGGTTGAATGCCTGTTTAACTTATTGTCGACGATATCACCACATTTTACGAACTGGCAGAATTGCCAATTTCAAGATATGTGATTAAAAGATTAAATAAAAAGATTATTTGCTAATATTCTCAAATATGCAGTTCATGTATGAGTTGAGTACCTATTCCACCTATTTCCTACAACTATTTAATATTGGCCTACTATAATTTGTCTATGGAATGGAAAATTTAAAAATAATGCTATTATCGTCTTGCCATTTATAACTTTTGCAAAATTATTAGATGAGTATATTTTTAATACCTAGTTAAATTTTTATGTTTATTTGGTACTGTAAAAATTACCAGAGAGTTTTCAATAATGGCTTTAGACAAGCAAAGAATTTTGAATGAATTAGGAAGTGTTGTGAACCAGTTACAGAGCGCAGACTGGTAAGTTTTTAAGCAACATGAAATGCTTTTGACTTAGTAGGTACTTACTGCATAAACCTGAAAAGGCTATCGCGCATAAAACTAGGGAAAGAGAAAGAAAAGAATAGTTTTTTTTTTATTTGGTACGTTTATATGGCAACGGAAACTATTACTCTTATTCACTCGGTAGAGAGTTTCGTCTGTGAACAAGGAGCGCGTTCATCATCATACCATCATTATCATCTATAGGTCCCCATAATTGTCTATTAGGACCCGTCAGAAGTAATCTGAATCCAACAAAGATCGCTTAATTTCTATGACGCCACTTGGGCTAAATTACTATTAATAACACCATAATTAAATTAAATATTTCAAACGAAAACCACTTAAATGCGTATCCTCGAAATTGTAATTTGTAATAAATATATATATTCACACATTCCACACAGCACCATCTAGTTCCACAGTAAGCAACTAATGCTTGTATTATGGATACCAGACCAGACAGTTGATATACTACATACATTACTTTTTTTTTGTAAATACATACATATTATAAATACAAAACATCCATGACTCACGTACAAAGGTAAAATGTTAACACGTAAAAATTTGCCCCTAGCGGGATTCGAACCCGCGACCATTTGTTTACAGTTAAAGTTACTAGCCACTAAATGTCCAAAAGTGTCGTCACGTATATAATTAATCTAATAGATTTTTTTATAAAATGTTAAGATGGCTATTGTTTAAAATGTTAAACGTAATATTTACGCAAACGCATACAAGTTCTTTTTTCATTTTCATAACTTTAGTTCCTTCTAAACTCTAAAATTTCCATTTGTTTAATTAAAAGTTGTACATTTCCAAAAACTGCCTATTTTCATAAGTAAATAGGTAAACGAACTGTGCTCTTTCAAGAGTTATATCACGTTATATAGAGGCATGGAATCCGGTATAGAGATAGGTGCTACGATGAAAGTATACATAATATTTATTTTTACTTTGTTTCAGCGGTTGCATTGGGAAGTTATTTTCGAATTCTGGTCAAGCATCAACAAATCAAGCCACATCTAAATCTCCCTATACTGGTTGCAATCACGGTGCTTGTCATTGTCATGGTTATTGCATGCACAGTTGCAATAATTTTGGCAATACTGACCCGTCTGCTGGCGAACCGAATTATGGAAATGTCGATTATGACAATAATAACAATGCCAATATGTATAATGTCAATAACAATGCCAATATGTACAATGCCAATAACAATGACAATATGAACCGACCTTGTATGGGACAATGTAATCCTGCAAAGCTGTACTCCGACACTTATAATTATTTAAACCATAATCTAATGCAGCCAGTTGTTCAAGAAGTGTATAATGATTTAAAATCAATTAATCCAGCCAATACGGTAATGAATAACCCTCTTGCAAGTAAAATGGGATTGTCACAGCAAAATCCTTCGGTTAAACCAGTGATTGAGGGCAACATGGGAAACATTTGTGATCCTAATATGTTATCTCAAATGCCAAAAAATGATAACATGAACCTTATGATACCGAATACGGCGCAAAGTCCTGGAACGCAAGGTCATAATCATATGGCAGGAATGGGTCCGGAAATAGTAAAAATGGTAATGGGCGAGGGTAATCCAACATATAACAACATGCAGACTACGAACAACATGCAACGTTCCGAATTCCCTGGTATGCAAAATTATCAAACGGCAGAAAGTGGAGGTGCATCAAATTATGGACAGATGCTGGTAGATGCGCAAATGGCAAATACAAATTCTACAAATGGCTTTCAACAAAATAGTATTATAGACCCAAATACAGCTTTTCAACAACAGTCTTCGACAAATCCCTCATATTATATGCAACATGGTCAAGATCAAGCTAATGCAAATCTTACTGGACAACAATTATTTGCTCAACAAAATCAAGGAATGAAACAAGGTCAAGGAATTACTTCTGCAAGTCTAGCGGGTCAACAAACACCTGCTGCAACCCATAATCAATCGTACGGGATTCAAAGCCAAGGAATAAACAAATTTAATGAAATGTTTCCAGGTGTAGCGCAGGGTGATTTAGGATTTGATCCAATGGCGATCGCCATTCAAATGAATCCAGCGAACCAGCAACAGGCCGCAATGAATACAATGCAGAAGCTAATGAACAATAACAACAGTGCTATCCAAAACGCTTTTAATACCAATCCAAATGCAGTAACACCGCAGCCAATAACGTCCCAAAACCCTCAGTATACATCACATGTTCCTCAAACTACTCTAGCACCTGTTTCTCAACAAAATATTAACCAGGGACAAAATAATTTTGTTCAGTCACCTGAATTTGGTTATCAGCAAGGGACAATTGAAAATCAGTTAATGCAACAACATCAGGTGTATCAAACGCAAGCAGCGGTAGTATATCAACAAGACAACAATCAAGAACAATTGATGCAGCAGAGAGACTATGCACGATCAGCAGGTTATGTACAACAAGGAGACTCAATACAGCAAGGAAACTTAAACACACCTGTTCCAACATCTCACTTAAATCAAATCAAAGAGCCTCTGTTGCCTGTAGATACTTCCAAGAAAGTTTATGACCCACGATTCAACACTCTTGGACAACCTGTTGAAATGCTTCCAGGAAAAATATATAAGCCTTCAGTCCCTCCACTTCCCCAAACATTGTCTCCACAACCCATAACACTAAAGTTATCTGCTGATCCAAATAAATACAGCAACGTAAAGTCTACTGTAAGCAAGACTTCTTTGATTGGTAACAGACAATTGGGTAAGAATCCTAGTAGAAGTCAACTTCAACATATCTACAATCAGTACAAAGGCTCTCAGTCCTACACACAACAAAATGTCACAAGTAATAATCAAGGAGGCAGATATTCCGATGTCCAGTTACGTCAACCTATGGCACCCAAAACGGTGGCTGGTGGAATGCCAATTGAAAGGACTGGCGGAGATACTACTGTTAATAATATAATTCCTTCTGATTACCAGTTCACGCAAAAAAAAGTTACAGAAAATATTGGGGATGTACCAAATGTCAACCAACGAAGCTATACTTTTGATAAGGTAAGATATGCTCTTATGGTAGTTATAGTGTAAGTTCGCACAAAAGTAATGACGTGTCCAGACATTACATTTTTGCCAAACGATACATATATTTTTATTGTTGTAGCCTCAATATGCGAATTGTAGAAATGGTTTGCAAGATGTGGTTTACACTTCATATCCCACGACGGCGGCGTGGACATTTAGAGGAAAGAACCGTCCATTCGTTTCGCCGACTCAAGCTATGCTTCGTTCTCGTTCACCACTTTCCCGGAAGTACCTGGCCTAAATTAAGACTGACTGATGTATGTTTGGTTTGATGTGTTGTCAATTTTAATATGTTGAGTTATTGTATATTATGTTGTGCTGTTGAGTTGGTGAATATTAAAAGTATCTCATCTGAGTATTAAACCAGTTTCATTAGCCAGTTTCTAAAAAGACACAATGTTGCCTTCATGTCTACAACGTCGATTCCTGTAGATAACGTTATAATTTATTATAACGTTGAATTCCCAAAATTTTGGACTTATGTAATGTTCACATTCGTTCTATGTAATTAATATATTTTCCGTAATCGGTTCCTAAATGCAAAAGTTTTTGAAATACCAACATTTGATCCAAATATAGACTCGGTCATTACCATTTTGACAGATTTTTGTGCAACCAGCATCTTTAGACATATTTAAGAGACTATCCTGATAATATTAGTACAGGTTTCTCGTCACATTATGATGTATTAAATGTTAAAAGATAGGCACGGCCCCTGTGACATGAGGTAGGAATCTACTTCTACTTCATACACTTCAAAAAGGCTGACGACGATACGAGAGCTGTCTGAAAAAAAATACCTGGCTATTATAGTTAGTTATTAGAAAAACAAGTTGCCTAACCGAGTGGGTGGTACTCGCCATCAACCAATTACCAGCGCGTAGACTGATAATGCAGTTATATTTTGACATCAAGGCATTTTCAATCATAAGATAGTTTTGCATTTGCAATTAGTTAGTCGGCTTCTGATGCAACTGAAGACGACCTTGCGGACATAGCGATGAGCAAACACATCAGACGCCAGGTCAAGCGTGGTCTTGACAAGTTGCCCTGCCAAACATTGGAAAAGTGGTTAAATCGACACACGTAGAGATATTTAGGGTTTAGCTGCGTCGTGTGGCGTCGTGTAATATTGTTTTATTTCGTTTGTTCGGAGCGGAGTGGCGCGGGCGGCGGCCGACAGTTGCCGCGCGACCGCCGCCTCGCTACTTGCCTATGCGTTCTCCAATTCGAACAACAGTTTTGATTCGAACAACAGTTTTTGAAATTTAAAAAAAGAATACAAATTCAAAATGGCGTACACGTGGGACAACAGAGTCGCGTTCGTAGTACGGTATCTTTACGGTGAGTTTTGTTTCTTACTATACTTATAAGTAGTTCACGGCAAAATTTTTGAGTTATTTACATAACAGCTGATTTATTGACAGTTAATAACTTTTTGCTTTCTTTAAACATTCTTTAAAAAAGTAACGACTATAAATTTATTAGTACTTAAATCCTAAATCAAATGCATTACCAATAATTTAAAATGTAAGAGTGTAAGTAATCGTTTAACGCAAAATAAATTATAAGATCAAAACTACAAAATATATTTTGAAGACTACAACGCGAGAGAGCCCATTTCGTGCACAGACCCCATTTCCTATTTTGTGTCCAACAGTGCACTAACGGCCTTTTTGGTTTTGCATGCGTGCATCCGCATCTGTTTGTTTGACCGTCAAAAGGATTTGACCGTCTGTTTGTTAACTTCTTCTAAACCGCCCAAAGGATTGATAAGGTTTTTACTAATGGAAAGAGCGATAAACTAGGAAGTTTGTTTACAATTTGCTGAGAAAAATTGCAATTTGCAAAGCCGAGAGCGCTTCACTAATCGTATAAATAAATAAATAAATATAATCGTTAATACGATTAATATACGATCTAATATAGATGAGAAAAGCCATCTATATTATTAGATCGCATTAATACCTACGCTGTGCTGTGATCTGGATTTCGTAGCATTGCCTACATGGATTAAAATGAAAATAAGTTTAACTTATTTTAAATGTATTTTAATTAAAAATCATCAAATAACAAAACAAATGACATAAAAATACATCGCATATTTTGTATAAATTACCTAAGTAATTAGATATCAGAGTTGTAACGGATTTTTATTAAGTATTCGGTAGGTAACAATTTTATTTTGCCCATATTTATTTCCTCTTTAGTAAAACAAAGCTATCATAAACATACACGATAAAATGTTAATTATTTAAAAATAAATGTTTCAATGCAAAGTAGCATTCTTTCCTTTGAATGTACTGGTTCAAAATGCAATCGATGTTTAAGTATTATTAACGAGCCCATTGGCTGAATGGTTAAAGTGCTTGCCTTAGCGCTCTGATCCCGGGTTAGATTCCCGGCTGAACAAATTTTGGAAATGAACTTTTAAAAGTTGTCTGCGGTCTGGATCATAGAGTAACTTATAATATATATGGGGTCTGGATATGCATAGTTTTCGGTCTCAGTCCTTTTGGTTATCGCATAACACAAACCTATAAGTAAAATACTTTGAGGTCTTTGAAAGCCATACAAATGGTGTGTTTATTTTTGGTGAATTACTTATTTATTAATTATTTTATTTATCATATTTATAAAACTTTTATTAGCTTATAAAAATTTATGACTTATTAAGTAATTAATACGATTAAAATCAAATTCAAATCAACCGTTTCTAAATAATACTGTATGTTTTATTGTTTCCTGCACTGCATATTATAAATCTTATGACTCTACGTTATGACTATATACATTCGTTATAAAAACAGATATATAATGTCTAAAACGGCTCATGACACAACAATTCTATTATTCAAATACTAACTCAAGTGTCCAATACATAGAGTCTGAGTTATGTTTCACGTGTTTTTAATTATGGCAATATATCAATGTTTGCCAGTATGCATTGTACATAGAGTATATTCGCGCTATTATCTCTCTACATTATTGCTAATGACAATTACATGTTTATAATAGCGGCATCAATCACTGATTATCATTTTAAAATGTCATGTATACCGAATTAAAATATGTTGGCAAGAATACTGTTGAGTTTTGTATGCAATTGAACATTACGATTTACGATATAGATTTTTTTATACGTCACTACACTAACCAAAAGAATACTTTATTGACTAGGGACATGTTACTTAACCAGTAGCCAATTCCCTTTTTCTTTATATTTTTTATATATTTTTTCATGCTTTCTTTTTGGTTTTCCTATTTTATTTTTTAACCTTTGGTGTTAACTTTTTTAAATTATGTGATGCGCATTTTAATTTGGGGTGATAATTATTAAAATATTTGTTAACCATCCCTCTGATACGAAATATTTATAAAATATAATTCAATGGCTCAACGTTGACTTAGCTTAGAACATTACAAACTGAGGCAATGGAAATTCTTAAGTTTTCTTACTGGCTATTATGTAATAACTCCATGGACAAAGTGGAAATATTTTAAATAAGTTTTATCGTCTAGTGTCATTCCGACTACTTTCAAAGATTTACAAACTCCACCATTTCGACTTTAATTAATGCTCTTATTTACTTATAATTATTTTTTTCCATTTTTATTACTTTTTTGTATTATGTTTCTTGTACATTTTTATTAAACTCTCCCAGCATTGTCAGACATTGACAACCTTACAATTTGTTTTAGAAGCTTTTACAATTTCTAATAATCACAGGTTCAAACATAAAATGCTAACAAAGATCGTTTACACGGTTTAAATTTAGAACGCAGCTTGAAATTATAATAGAAACATTGACATTGAATTTATATTTGATTGGCGCGAAACTTAAGCGCTGTCAGTGACATCGTAAACATATGCGCTATTCAATCTATGCCAATTATTAACAGTGGGTTGCGTTGAAAAAGTGCAATTGCGAAAGGACCTAGCACTTGGCATCGGGATTACAATTAAAACCTATTGTTTACAAGCTCAGCCAAATGGCAGCGACCCCGACCGTCTAATTTACGCACTATTGCGACACAGATAGCATTGCACAGATTGCAAACTTTTCATATTACAATGTTGGACGAATACATGACAATCTTTGCCAGAATAAATTAAAAAATATTTATTAGAGGAAATCGTATGACAAGAAGCCAGAAGCAAGTCGCTAGTATACTTAGTAGGTACCTTATATGTTCCAACTTTCAGCTTTCTAACCTTATATCGGTAGTTTTGGTTGTGCGTTGATAGTGCATTAATATACATATTTATTTTAATAAATCTAATGAAGAGCACTAAATCTTATAATTTTAAGGGGATAAAGCTTTTGATTGAGAAATGAAAATTGATAAATGTCCACTTGTTACACAGATATTGACAACAATGGGTACCTAGACGCACATGACTTCCAGTGCCTGGCACTCAGGTCATGTGTGTTGGAAGGGAAGGGCGATTGCAGCGCCGCGAGACTCCAGAAGTACCAGCACATCATGCTGAGTCTATGGGAGGAGATAGCGCAGCTCGCTGACTTCGATAAGGTGCCAGACTATGTCGGTTATCCCCATTCCTTTACATTATATACTCGCTTCACTACGCTACAAGCAAAATAAAGCGCTTTTCTAGAGACTTGGCTGGTTTCTGTGTTCTTCAGTCTATTGGTGTTCCGGATTTCAAAATTTATTTCAGGATTTAATACAATTTGTTACCTAATATGTCCGTCGTCGGTTAGAGCAATGTCGAATAAATGATGAGTTCCGAAGCAGGAACCCTTACTATAGCCTAACCTGGACTTTAAAATTTTCATAAGTACTCCATGTAAAACAAAGATTGAACAAGTATGTAAAAAGATGTAAAAAGTATGTCCTAAACGCGTATTGACTTCACAATAAATAGGTACACAGGTAGAAATAACACAAATAGTGAAAGTACTTAGCAGTTTCTAATTCTATTTTAAAAAGTACCTACCTACTAAGTCAACCTACTAAGTTGAGTTTTTTACAATACTTGCCCTTTTGTAGAATTTTTTGAATACACTTACCTATTTTAATTTTTCAATGACACGAGAAAAAAATCCCAGTTCGTAGCTAGTTACAAAACTTAGTTACGTACGCGCACGAAGGGGAAAAATTATGTTCCGAAAACGAATATCAACAAAACATCGCACTAACACGCTACAGCTAACACGCTTCCTGCAAAATAGTTTTATCATTGATCCCAACCTCTTTTCTAAACTAGGTAATGTTACAGGACGGAATGATAACGGTAGATGAATTCAAAACGGCCGTTAAGAACAGTTGCGTCGGAAGAAAATACGAGGATTTCCCTCAGGCAATGAAGGCGTTCATTGAATCGAACTTCAAAATGATTGATATAAACTCCGATGGAGTTATGGGCGTTGAAGAATACAGATATGATTGCGTTCAGAGGATGGTGGTTGAAGACATCAAAGTCATCGATGACGCATTCAACTCACTCTTAAATGTAAGTACCTACTATTCGCAATTGTTAGCAACCTCTACTACTTTTATTGACCGACTGATAGATCCTGAACTACTATGATAGATCCAAGTAAGATTACCTTACCTTTTCAATCTCACCGAATGAATCTGAATGAATGAGCAACTCTTTTTGCAACGTAACAGAGCACTTTTCACTATACTTTCCGCCTTAATCAATCAATCAACTTCAGTCGACATAAATAGCAGACGCTAACACAATGTATTTATAACCTATTTATGTAACAAAAATATTTTTTTATGTAAATTTTGGCATCGAGGCACTTTTACAACAGGTTCATTGAACAAATACATTAGTTTTTTTACTTATAAATAACAATATGAAGAAGAGAGTACGGATATAATTACTGTGCGGTCATTTTGTGCAACTGGACATTTTGTCATCATTTTGTACAGTCGGCTGCAAAAGTCGATTAACACATTCAAAAGTGCAAAACAACTGAAAAGACAGCTTACTTACTTACTGAAGCTTTTTACGATCGTTTGTACGTGATGTGTATTTTGTTCTCTAGTTGTGACAACGACTTATGGCGCGATGAGTGTTTGTTTTGCACTTTTGAATGTGTTAATCGACTTTTGCGGCTGACTGTACAATTGGACATTTTGATACTCCGGTCATTCTGATACGTAGGATAGGACCTAATGGACCGAAAGGTATAGTAGGTAATAGTCATTTGGGCAGCCCACCCCCTTACAGAAGACCACTCTGTGAAACAACAGCCTGTCAGAGCCTTATCTCGTATTCATAACCTACCTACAATGGTCGGCAGCTCACTTGCAGTTGTGTTAAGTATGTAGGCGACGGTAGCCACATACCACCAAGTAGACCGTCAAAATATAAATAAAGATTTCATTGCCTAAATTTTTTGAAATTAATTTAACCTACTTGCGTAACAGAATAATAATAAATAGAAATACTACATCTTGCACTGAGCTTTTTTTTTAGGTAAAAACAGTAAGTACTGCAATTAATTTCAGATTGTAAGATAACAAAAAAGTCGGCAACATTCCGCTTATTGAAATTCTTTCAATTTGGCACGCGTCGATGTAGATGCATGACGAAACCTCTGATTAGAGATGTGATCTTATTGCAGGCGAGGGTTTAGAGTTAGTCTTAGTCGATATCGATGCGTTGGCTATTGACGTCACCGTCGACTCGTTTAACTTTGTAGTTCACAAATAATTTCTATAATTACATCTATTTATCTATCTATACCAATATGTATATATAAAGCTTACCTATTCTATTTGTTTGTTTGTTATTTTGGATCTCAGGAACTACTGGTTCGAATTGAAAAATTCTTTTTGTGTTGAATAGTCCATTTATCGAGGAAGGCTATAGATAGGCTAATTTAACATAAAACGAATCGTATGTGTACTTTTTAAATCCGACAAATACTTTTACTATATGTCATAAAAGAAAAACAAGATAAAAGAAAACAGATCGAGAACTAATCTCATAAAGCTAGAGAATTTGTTTATTTGGATACATAGCTGAACTTGAACGCACTAAACTCTGAAACTACGAGTACCAGTCGGGTTAAAAATATTATCTTTTTAATTTCATAGGTTATAGGTCCTATATAACATAGGCTATATTATTATCATCAAGCTGTGGCCCTTAGAGGCCGAGCAAAAGGAAAAACTAGAAAGATGTTGAAAGAATAGTAACGTTTAAATTAAACGGTAGGTGAAACCACAGGACACAGTTAGTTTCCTTTATATGTGCGAAAATGTAATAAAAATAATGAGCTCCAATTTCATTGCAATAAATCACGTTGATCGGTCGATTGTGTAAGTGTTTGAAAAACAAAAGCATAGAAACATTATAAGACACGAAGTGTAGAATTCTGAACTATACAAAGTTTGTTAGTTGGCGCGTCTCCAACTGATGCTTGATATGATAGAGTTGGAAATATATTTAATAAACATTAAACAGAATATCGTGTTTCGATCTATTGCATTCACCGCTTCAATGAAAATTTCAATTCGTTCATATGTATTATATACAAGAATATTATGAGGTTTTATGAGTTATGAAATGGAAGCTATGCAGTGTTTCTTGATACACTTATTACTTACCTAATCAAGGAAGCTTGAGACGTCCTAAAAATGACATAGTAAAAGCTCAGACCAAATAAAAACCATAGACAGAATTTTGCAGACGAAGGAAATTTTAGGACAAATACCTATTATTTCTCAGATCGCTTGAAATTTTTCGAGTAGATTAAATGAGCTAGCAAAAATTTTGCCATATAAAAAAAAAACAGATAATAAGCGGTTTTAGTTAAAATATTTCAGCAATCTGCTTTTCTTAAAATAATTTTTAAATTTTATAATTGGTATGTTTGCATTAATTAACCGAATCTGACGTGTTGGCAGTAACATGTCGTTGTAAATCATGTTTGTGACTTTAATGCACAGAAATATTCATTTTACGGAAATTATATTAAGTTCTTATTTTAACCTACTTATTTAATCTACTTTTGAAGATCCCGTTGATCGAGCGGTTTATATGCTTAGTGCTCCGACTCAGAGGTCCTAGTCCTAGGTTCGATTCGCTCCGGTCTGCCTCTAGTTAACCCTTTAACGCTTGGTTTTGGTAGCCTGACTCATTTTTTTTAACAGAAAGCAACTTAATGATTTAAAAATAAAAAAAAGTACATGAAGTTCAAGTAAAGGTATTTGTGTAAGGCTCTGGCGAAATGGACACGAAAATAATTGTCGAAATACACGATCAAATTAACATAAACGTTAATATAGGTATCGCACAACTTGATGGGCTCCCTGACCTTAAGCGGGTACAGATCGCGCGGCGAGAGTTTGGCTTTGACCTTCGGGTGGAGGGGATTACTGCGCATGGGTACTGTCACGCACACAATACTTTTCCTTTTTTATGTACCAGGTTGGATATTTGAGTGGGTCAAAATTCATGTACAGTGGTAATAATGCTAGAAAATAATACGAAATAGATAAACTTCTTCATTTATTAAAACTATTGATTATTAAATACAGTGTGTCCCTGGATAATCTGCAACCCCAAAAGGGGGTGAAACTACACCAAAATGTAATTTAAAAAAAGTTAACATTAAAAAAAGGTCTTAGCAGCAGTGCTATTCAGATTCTGAATCAGTTAAAGGTTTAACGCCTTCTATGAAATCACCGCATGGTCCAGTGGTGCTGCCGCGACACGAAATTGTGCAACGTCTTTTGCTTGTTGAGGGTCCGGGTTCAGGGCTTCCTCGGTCGCAGTTGTCATCATCATCATCATCTTCATAACCATCATCAGAATCATCGTCTTCGGAACTATCATGGACGCGAATTATAAATTGCTCGGTAAGTAAATCAACTACATGGTCACTCTTGGCGTACTCTTCTTCTATATCTTTTACCTTTTTACATATTTTTTCCCATTCCTGGGCACCCATTAAGGATACTTTTTCTTTGATAAGTTTGGTACATTCTTGTAAATTGTAAATCACTTTTTAATATTTAACAAAAAAAACTTAACTGACAAACTTAAACAAACAAACTCAACAAATAATAACAATCGACAACAATAAACAATTAACGAAAATAGCAATTCACTTGTGAACGTGATTGTACAACAGGAGTGCGCGGTACGTCGTATCGATGCGAGAGGCAGGGAACGACTGGAGCGCCAATCAGAGCACCGCGTGCGCCTACACACCCGCCCCGCACCCCGCTAATTGCCCGTTGATACCCAATTTCTGATTTCTGCGCAATAACGGTCAAAGCCAAACTCTCGCCGCGCGATCTGTATCGTTCGTTTGTGCATGTAGAATTGCGAACAATACAGCGGACCTGCTTTCTCTCGTACAAAATGTCATCATTGCGTCTCGTTCATTCTGTAGCTACCCCATCCCCGCGTCGCTATACCTCACAAACAGTCCCAAAATCGGTTACTGCGCATGTTTATAAAAAATAATGTTTCCAGGATGACGACAGGAAGAAGGGTGGGCTGACACTGTCCAGGTACCAAGAGCTCTTCGCGCAGTTCCTCGGTGACAACAGCGAGGATTGTCAAGCGAAACACCTCTTCGGACCATTAGAACTATAAGAGCGGCTTTATTTATAACAAAGCCAAAAATGACTGACATCTAAATCTACTTTTTACATAATATTAAAAAACTTTATTAGTGTTATAATTAGATTAATTGAAAATGTAAATAAACTTGCAGATTAAAGAAATTAAATTGAGAAACATTTCATTCGTCTAAATTGTTACATTTTCGGCAGAAAAAAATCGACGACACATTACATTTGAAATTCGTACCTGGATGACGCGACTCGTGACGTCACATGAGATTTTTATTGGCCGACGCGTATTCTAAATTTAAAAAATTAGGTTTACGCCACAGACAAAAATGGCGCCCGAAAATAAAACCAAACCGCGCGTCGATCGTCAATACTATTCGGATATAAATGAACGAGTAAGTAAAATTATGGGTTCTTATTTTCTATTTTAAAATGAACTTGTTAATTAATTATATAAGTGTGTATTTTTATTGTCTATTTTTAAGTGTTGCAGTTAGTTTAATACAATATTTAATCAGTTGTTATGATCCCATCCTTTTAATTTAAATATCTGTACCTACAATATGCGTGAGTTATGAATTTTTCTTTTTGGAATGTTATTTCCCCTCGCCGTTATTTGTTTTAAATGGTATCATTATAATGCAATACGAACGAAATACTAGCGGTTTTTTTTTTATAGAAATCTACCTTCTATCTATTATATTATATATTATGGCAGTAACTGTTGACTTTACCTGTTTAATAATAAAACTATTATAAGGACTATGTGGGGAATATGTTCGAGAGATGTTGATGTTGTGCTCACTCATACAAAATGAACATTTGTTAACGCGATATTTAATATTACTTACTTTAATTTATTGTAAATACTACGATTTGTTGTTATCGAAAAACTTTATCGAAAATGTTTTAGTAAAAAAGTCGAAAAAAAATTTGTTTTATTGAAACGACCCTGTGTTTTTCTATCTTTTTTCTCATGTTTGTTTCATTTTTCTCAGCGCCAAATACACTCTTATCTATGATTCTTCACAATCCTTACATATTATAAGTCCTCCTTCACTTCTGTCTTCGCTTTCTGGGGCCCTATAGCCAAGAGCGAACCAATGCAAACGCTTCCTTTGCGTACTTAAGAAACGAAAGAAATAAAACCCGGTGATTGGTTGTTATAACGCCACATAAAATATAGAATAGACCAATCACAAAGCTTTCTACCAGCGTAGCGTAGCTTGAGCATAGCGTTTACGACTATACGTTTGCTCTTGGCTATGAAAAAAGATGTCTTTAAATTCTTCAGAAAAAAAACTGGTTTCTACATAAAATTTGAAGACTGCGTGTATTTATATACTCCTTGATTATGAAAAATTAGGGTTTCATCACACTGTTTAATACATTTTTATTAATAGGGGCACTTATTCTATGGCTTAAAGAAACAATATGTATGTAATTTTTTCAATAAATTTTATTTATAAAGGCTATTACATAAAATTTACAAACACCCAATGCGTTATTATACGATAATATCTAGTCAAGTACCAAACTAGATATCGTGTAATAACGCATTAGTTAAGTACCTAATACAAAATATTTGTACAAAGAGCGATGATAGAAAACATTTTAATATTTTAATTAGTTTGGTGTAAGTGCTTCACTCTCCGAGTTGAAATCTTTAAACCCGCCGACTGGATTTGAACAATCCTATCTACAATCACAATAGCAATTATATGTATACGAGTTTTCTACACTAACTACCTAAACCATGGAGAATAGAGGTAAGAAGGCCCAAATCTATACATGAGAAAGTGTCCCTCGAATACGCTCAATTGGGCGGCGTTGTGGCGCTCTAGTAGCATTTTATTTTATTTACGGTGATTTCATGAACTACGAAACCAACCAATCATAAATCAATCCACCAATGCTACACAAGCGCCATTCTAGTCAATTTATGTACCATTATTAATGCTTTATTAGCTTGCCACTTTTTCAGTTTATCACTCACGTAAGAGGTAAGGAGGACCGACCTCCTTACCTCTATCTACCTTCCAAAAAGTAAACCAACATACACAGATTTTTTTTAAAGTCTGTGCCGTAGACAAAATTTGAAAGCAACGAAATTGTCACTATGACAGCTTGGCTACCGCGCTATATTTGACAATTCGAATTCGAGATGGTTTACTGAGTACTCTATATAGAAAAGTAATGAAATTTTAAATATATATTAGGGAACTCACCGGCTTTATTAATAACTAGAAAACACGTAATTAGGAAATACGTGTTTCCTTGTGATAGATTGGATAACTTATAATTAGTCTGTCACGAAATCAACACCGCTCTTCAACAGCTACATACAACAATATGCAATAAAATAGCTATCACATACACAATAAATATCAAATGGAATGTAATTTTTTAAAATAAATTTAATAATAATAAAAAATTAAGACGCACTTGCAGATAATAAATATTTATATTTAGGCAAGTGATATTTTCTTCTGAAACCAACATTATTTAAATCATAATGAAAACAGACATTAGGTATATCCATTAGTGAGATTAGTGATTATTAGATTATGTAAATAGTCCCAAAATAAATATCAGTTTATAAAAAAAACATCAGTTTTAATACGCAATGTAGGAAGATACGATATTAAAATCATATATCTACTTACAATTAGTAATTAGTTATCTCTACTTCTAGTAGACATCCCTCTACTTGCAATTTAAGCAATAATACAGCCAGATACATAAAACTAAGTTGCTGAAATTTGATAAAGTACACTTCTAAATAGCATTTTTTGAAGTGTCTCAAAATTTTTTCATAAGATATTACATTTTCGACAAATTTATAATAATGTTATTATTACTAATTACTACCTAATTGATTAAACATTTTCATTAATTTAACACATTTTTTTTATTAGATATTAGATGTATACACTTAATAGTTATGTCTAACGTATATTAAAAAAGCTGAAATAACAAATTATGAAATTCCAAATTATAAATTTCTATACTTTAGTAAAACATACGCGTATATATATATCAATTTCAATATTATATAAAATTTAAAACTGTTTTTGTGATTGATATAATTATTTAAATTTAGTAACAACGATCTTCGATTCTCTTTAAAAAAATTCACAGAATTATTTGGCAAACAAAAATCTAGGCGTAAGTATGGAAATTCGAACGTTTAGTTTACAAATTAAAGCTAGAAATACAATAGCATAAAACTGGCATAACAAATTTCGTTTGAGCTAGACTCGTTATAATAAGCATTGTTCGCTCTGTTCATTAATTAAATATGTCACGACAAAACTATATCTAATTGTCGCCAAAATGTTAAACATATACTTACTAAAAATTTCCATTAAAAAAGCCCAAAAGTAGTATCGATACATCTAATTTCGGAGCCTTATGAGCTTCGAAATAAGTACTACAACTAATGAGCTAAAGTTTTAATGAAGATTGTGTGGTTGACATGTTAAATTAACAATCAGAATCAATGCATATATTATCTAGAGATCTGATCAAAGGATTTTTTTGTTATGGTAACAAAAAATGCCTGTTGTGTCCCTTAAAAATGCCTACAATAATATTTAATGCTACGACAAATAGATAGTACATACTGAAAATAAAAAAAAAATCAAAGCAATTATTTTGGTTTACCCTGCTTGTTTGGCTTCTCAAACACCTAATTGACTATCGAAGGCACAACAGAAGCAAATAAAATTCAGTCGCCTTTTGAAAACTTAAGAGGCGCAGTAATTAAACACAAAATTGAAAGCATGAAGCTCTAACATTATCTTCTAATCGACAACACAAATGTCCTTTTAAACAAAACCGTAGTATAGAATATATATATAGAAGAGATCCTCAATTAATATAAATTATATCTATTATAGAATAGATCCTCAATCAATATTAAGTACATTACTTTAAATATTGTAAACAATTATTAATTTACTCATATATTGTGATACTCCAGCGAAATAATATCGCATTTCAATACTTTTATTACAATAGGTAAATTTTCTATATTATATTAAATTTTAACGATTTTTACACGTTATTTTAAGTACACTGAACTTTATCGGCTAATAACAAGTTTTATTATCGATGGTTTTAGTTACCTCGACGTCTCGTACGCCGCGTAAGTTCTGCGTAGTCAAAAATAGTCAAAATATACCCTGAACTAACTACTATGTACCTAGACCTACTAAAGCAAAACCGATTAGGTACTGTGAAATCTGAATACAGAAAATGAAATAAACTACTGTATACATATTTATCTATATTAAGTAAGACGTCATAAATACTTAGTTCAACTCATCTCTGCGCGTGGCGCTATGTGTGCGTAAAGTTTTAAACTACTTTTAAAAGTGACGGCGTGTGCGAGTCAACAACAATGCCTATTGCGTCGCTGTCATGCGAACTATAGTTTTTATCACAAATACACGTAAACTATGGAGAATAGAGGTAATAAGGACCAACGGTATACACGAGAAAGTGTCGGTCGGCTACCATTAAATAGGAGGCGCTGTAGTAGCATTGGCGTGTGGTGCTATAAGCGCTGTAGCAGCATTGGAGTGTGGACCTGTAAGCGCTGTAGTTGCCTCAAAGTGTGGAACTGCAAGCGCTGTAGTAGCATTGGAGTGAGGAGCTGTAAGTGCTGTAGTAGCATTGTAGAGTGGAGCTGTAAGCGCTATAGTAACATTAGATTGTGGAGCTGTATGCGCTGTAGTTGCCTCAGAGTATGGAACTGCAAGGGCTGTAGTACATTAGATTGTGGAGTTGTAAGCGCTATAGTAGCATTAGATTGTGGAGCTGTAAGCGCTGTAGTAGCATTAGATTGTGGAGCTTTAAGCGCTGTAGTAACATTAGATTGTGGAGCTGTAAGCGCTGTAGTATCCTTAGAGTGTGACACTGCAAGCGCTGTAGTATTGTGGAGCTGTAGCACCATTGGAGTGTAGTAGCTTTGGAGTATGGCGCTGTAAACGCTGTACCTAGTAACATTTATTTACCTACGGTGATTTCATGAACTACGAAACCAACTAATTAAATGCTGCACAAGCGCCGTTCTGACTAATTTATGAAAACTATTTAATGGCTGTAGTTTTCCAGTGAATTAGTAGCTTAATTTTCCAGTTTAACACCCATATAAGTAAACCCTCTTTACCTCTCTTCCACATAACGCAAACATAAAGATGACGAACTATGTATAAATGAAATATTTTGTTATTTTACAATAAGGTAACAATTGAAATTAAGTATTGTGATTTGTGTAAAAATAATGAATAATGTTCTAATGTCTTACACGTTACACGCAATCTACATATGAAAACCTTACTAAACCACAATAATTTTCATAAGCTATAGGACACATAAATATTCTACATATTATGTAATTTTAATAATATGTATCTATTTATCTATCATTTGCGACACACAATGAGGCCTATCTTATTAGTCTACGTATTAAGTTCGCTTTTTTTTGAGGAAATATTATTTTTAAAACTTTATTTACACTAATAATATAAAATATAAAAGCAACGATTGTTGACTATTATTTGTAAATATTTTAGGTACCTACATCCTACATATAAACCTGCATGAATGCGAAAGATAATTATATTATATATTTTAATATATAATTATTCAGTTTAACTGTCTCAACAGATACAAATATATTTCCATGAACGTAGTCTCTGAATTAAGTAGGTACATAAATATAAATTTCTTATAGTTTTGGCCCGCGATTTCTTATCGGATTCTAATATAAGATCCAATTTATGCAACGCCTTGAAAAATAAAAATATTTTCGTAGAACCTACAGTCAGTAAATAAAATGTAACCTATAATAAACCTATTAATTAGCTCATGCTAGAATTACTATTAATTCAGTAACTCTAGACTTTGACTCTAGGGTCACTTCGGAAAAAGTCCAACCGAGCTGAAAATTTGTATACACGTACCTGTTAGCTCCCCAAACAACCTCTGAAAAGTCCCACGAGTCCAGAGGTGGGCATAACTTTTGACAGCCAAAAAACGATGAAAAACGTTACCTTTTTCGGTTTTTTGTCTATATCTTCGTTCCTGTCGATCTTACCGCTATGAGGTACAGTTATAAAAAAGAAAGAATGGAAAATTCTCTACAAAAACGGTGATATAAAGTTTATCGATAAAACCGAACCCAGAATCTAGTGTACCTATCCTTTTAAAGGTTCAGACGTTTGATTTGACGATGCAATTCATGAGGAAAGCAGAAAAGACTTTATTCATGGTTATTACATTGTTACTAAGAGAACTTTCTCTCAACAGATGTTAAACATCCTCCGCACGAGTAATTTTGTTAACATTTAATATTAAATATAATTAAATAAATATTAAATAATACATATCATATTAAAAAAATCAAGTATTCTTATAATTATACCATATTTTATAATATAAATTCTATACATGATACATTGAGTAATACTTACGCCCCTAAATGCCTGTTTCAAAGTAACGAGTATTTGATATAAGTTACTATAACATTTGATATTAATAAAATTTCACTACTTATAACTTTAATTATACTGTTTAAATTAGCGAGTATTTAGCAAATATTTAGTATGATTAATGTTACTATTTTATAAATATTAAATTGTAATAAGAGTATTAAATTTACAATTATCGAGACATTCGTTAAAGTTATTGAAAATAAAATTTAATTAAGACAATTATTTTACATGAATATAGTCCAAACCACTTAGACACCTAAGTACTAAAAGATAAAAAGGGGTGTAATTCTTCTGTTGACCAATAGATGGAGTCTGAGTCAAAAAATGCGATATTTGAGGGTCCAAAAATTGCATAAAAATTATTTATTAGGCTAGGTTCCTACTAAGTCGGACCGGCGAATTTGCCGCGCCTGTAAAACAGCCGGAAAGATTTATTTATAAGGCTAGGTTCCTACTACGCAGGACGTGCGAATTTACCGAGCCGGCAAAACTGCCGGAAATTCCAATAGCTGTACAATTTATATGAAGCTGTTCACGCTATGCCGGATCCGGCAAAAACGCCGAGCTCGGCATTTTGTCACTGCGATCCGCAGGCTTATTATCTTCTAAATGGCTCTGCTGAGCGACAGGCGAAAAATTTGTGCAATATCACACTAAATCGTGTTTTTGGTATCACGTGACTCATAACACTAGTGTGGTTTGCGTAAACGACGGTGCTGACTCTTACAGACAACAACTAAAATTAACGAGTTAGTGTTATATTGCACAAATTTTTCGCATTTTTCGCTTGTCGCTCAGCAGGCATTTAGATAATAAGCCTACCGATTCAATGTGAACACCTATCTACAATAAAGTACGCCGGTTTAACCGGCAAATTTGCCCGTCCGTCGTAGTGTAAACCTAGCCTAAGTGTGTCATTATCGGTGGTGCAAACTATGGTCTACATATCTTCTGTGACGTTGTTTATGGTGCCACTAGCAGAGGCCATAGGCTCGGTCGCGTCTAGACTGCCGTAGGAGGGGCCGCGGCGCGACGCCACGCGGACCCGTCGTCGTCGGGTTAGGCCTGGCGGGAAAATGTTAGTGTTGCCATCAACCAAACCTACGGTTTCTACTAATCTCGATTCATTTCGTCCTAAGAGCAAATAATAATATAGAGTACAGTCCTCATTTATTAACGAAACAAGATTTGACATCTGTAATCTTCCATTTATTGACGCCATAAATAAACCTTGTAAAAAAACTCCATAAGAAAAATATATTTGTAATGTCCTCAATAAATACTATTTTCAAACAACATTGAACAGACGCATAGTATTTCCATTTTATTTGTTGCTTGGAGACCAACATCCATAGAACAGATATTTGGGTTACTCGCATAAAGACAGATTCTCAAAAAGATTTTATTATCTTTGACTGTTTCCGATTCATTATGTGATTTTAATAATATGCTTCCAAAGTATATTTGCTCTAAGGTTTTATGTAAACAACATTCAATATCTAAAGCTCCTTCGATACACGCACAACTACATAGGTAGCCAAATGTGTAAAAAAAATGGTGTGATAAAAATTTAATAATAATGGCGTGAGAAGCGAAGGTAGTAAACACATAATATGTATTTAAAAATGAACATAAACTATCACTTCCATTCTTATATTTAATTTGATAATTATTATGGATTTGTATGAATAAAATCAAATTTAAATTCAGTGGACTTTTATGTGATTAATTTCAAATTACTTTATCAACTAACATAGTGCACAATTAGAATAGATTCATTCTTTCACAAGACGACAGTTAAATTTTCAACAAGAAATAAGGCACAGTGTTTTATACAAGAAAAGCTACGTCAATCCGAATTTTCCGGTCGATTTGATCACTTCCTAAAGAATCCATTCCATAAGAAATGAAAAGTGTATAGGAGACGGAACACCCAAATCGAATTAAAATATGAATTGTGATTTGCGACCAAATTATGCCTTTGATTAAGCTACGCAATGGAATTGAAAAATAAATAAATTGAAATAGTTAAAAAAAATAAACTTGAAAATCTACGTAATTAATAAAATTATGGTTTCATAAAATAGGGCATCTTTATGGGGATTTAATGAACGGAAGAAAAGGACTATTTAAAAAATGAACAAGTTAGGAAATGACGACTTTGGAAGTCGATGAAGATAAGTTAGGAAGTAGACAATTTTGGAAACTGACAAATTAGGAAATGTTCAAATTCAATCGAAGGGAACCCAAATGCAGCGATTCCTGCATCCACCATAGATCATTTATTAGAAATTTCAGGTCGAAGTTACTTTATTAAGAAGTACTAATCAAGTAGATGATGTCTGATCTATGTTAGGTAAGGCTTTCTTTTAACAACACTCTTAATATATGTACATTATCTGGTATATTATGGACGATATTGGTATATATCTGTCAAAGAATAAATCAAACTGCAAATTGTGCAAAATTCACGTCACATTTGCTCGATTCTGTGAAATTTCGACTCTACAATCGACGTGTTTAGAGTGATTTTAGTTTAACGCCTCTTACGTTACTTTGACCTGGATTCAGAAGCTCCTTTGTACGCACGAAACAATTTTACAGTTAAAATTAATTGCACATTGGACCTTGGTATTGTTATGACGGTGTGTTTTTGGGATATTTTTTAACTGTGGCAACACTGAACATGCATAACTAGCAACACTACATGCCGTGCTCTAAAAATAAAATAAAACAAAAGCAAATTATAAAACATATTTTATTGCTATCACAAATACCATCTTTAGGCACATCGTGCAACATTTTTTTGGTGAATATAAGTGTACAAGGAAATATGTTTACACGACACCGTCAACCCTTAACTATACCATAACCTTTGGATTTCCCTTCTTTTAAGTACTAACTTTAAGTAGATATTTCAGATTTTTGCGATACATATATTCAAATATGTCACGAATGTTTATTAATACAAAATGAGATTTTTAAGCCTAATTGTAAAAACAATAAAACTTGCAATAAAACTTTAAAAAAATATAATGTCATATAAATTTCAATATTATATTGCGTATCATTATTATTATGCCAAATTATTATCGTAATTTTTTTTTAAATATTTCATTTAAACAAATTATAAAATAATGAAATATAATAGACAACCGTGATAAGACATTACATTTCTTTAATCAAAATTAGACTATTTAAATAATAATTGCAATATTTATATTCGTATATTTTTCATTTAGGAACAAAAGGGATAGGGCTATACGAGAATCTCTTAATGATAATAATAATAAAAAAAACGAAAATAACAAAAGATAAAACATAATCACTAGAATAAATATAATTTGTTCTTAGTTCCCTTTGACGGTTTACAGACGCTCATACCTGTAAATAGACGGCTAAATGTATTATTGGTAGAAAATTGTTGCAAAAGAGATCACCAACACCGAAGGTTACAGTATACAAGAGATATTCTCGCGAGTCGTTTCGACTCTTCACCAGAGGAATTAGTCAACCAATAAGCACAGAATAGCTGTCTACCCACTGTTAGTATTGTTGTGATAACGTTTAGCCAACATTACAGAACTTTAATTCTTAATTTATATTTTAATTTAATTAATACTGTTCAAATTTTTTTATTAAATACTCGATACTAACTCGAAAAAGTAGATTTTTAACCTGTTCACAGATGACAATAAATAAATTGATACAATGTTTTGATCAATAAATATAATCATTATTAAAAACTGTGTACAAATTATTGTAAATATTAGCTTTTGCAATATTTTTGCAATATTTGCGATGCTTGACAGGTTTTCATAATAACAGCTCCGATTCAAGCTCAAGCTCTTTCAAGCTCTGTACTTTGGCAACACGTCATTTATGTAAAGAATTACAAGTGCAATCTCTCTTACTTTCGCTGTGGAAAGTGCATAAATTAAACTAAATTAAATTAATAGAAATAAAACTGACTTTAATTTCGATATACGACAATAAACGCAACCGAATCTTCCTATATGGAACAACAAAAATTATATGCTTTAAAGATCTGCTATGATATGTAGGAAAAAAAACGATTGTGGGGGTAGTTGTAATTTATTTTATACTATATCCATCTACCTACTCACCCCGAGTTAACAACAAAAGTCCATTTCAAACACCTATTTCCAATAATAAAAACGCTGAGCAATTTGGAATATTCCAACGGCGGTAGTCTTTTTAGAGCGTAAGTCGGAATTAAAATCAATTTTCTTCATCTACTTATCTATAACACATCACGAGATGAACGTCTAACAGTTTCAATACAGAGATGATTGATAAAAGCTAACTATGGTTCTTTCTACTCTATACGATCTAGTGATATAAGTACAAGTCTACGATCGAACTCACGCGACGCAATTTGCACGGTTTCTAAAGAGATTTTTGATTCAAGTTTGATTTGACTACGCACAAGTTATTATTTAACATCTCAATGTAGCTAAGATATAATATTCAAAAATCTTAAGTCAACATAAAGTTGTTAACATAAACATGGTTAACAAAAACCTGTGAACATTATACACTCATTTGAGATTTAAATAATAACAAAAGTATGCGTTGAAAGCGTTCGATGTTTTTAAGTACACGACGACGTATAGACAAAGAAAAGGCGGACTTAGTTTGCTCAAACGATAACTTTCTACTGTTTACAGGTGCGAGCTCGTGCGGATATATCTATTAACCGTCATCTCTATTCAAACGACCACCATTGATTGATTGGATAAGTGGGCTTATAATTCGCGCAAATTACTAATGCGCTAGAACCTTGTCACATCAATATCCGCGTGACGTCATCCGCAACTAAAATCTCGCCGGCCGTTATTGCTAAGAGCCTGTCCAGATGAGGCGTTTTAAGCGCGAGGGCATACGCGCGTACTCGCACGTTCCCGAGATACTGGAGCTACACACTCGCGCGTAAAACGCGTGAAATGAGCGGGACTCTCGACTCGCACGTTTTACGTGCGAGCGACGCGCGTGACGAGATACTCGGGCGCCATTGCTGCGTCCAGTCCAGTACTACGCGCATGTCGGTGGCGAGTGGACGTATTTGGTGGATAAAATGGAGCGTGATAACTAGCAGGGAATCTCGAATCCCTCCCAGCGTAGAAACGCGCGTAAAACGCGTTATCTGGACGCAATATAAATTGAAACGTAAAACGCCTCATCTGGACAGGCTGTAACGGTACTGAGTGTATCACGAGATTACATCAGAATGGCGGCCAGGCGGATTAGCAATTTGCGAAGCATATACCACTGCAACTCTTGAGTCATCGCTTGGCGAAACTCTGTCCGCCTCTTTTAATACGCCTCTTTTAAGTACAAAACTGTGCAATATAAAAACAGGCAGTGGACGTTCACACACGCAATTACACATCGAAAAATTAAATTAAATTCGAAAATAAATAGGAATGATCGTTCTTACCACATCTAAAAACATACAACGATCGGAACATGCAATTACAAGTAGAATTTTAAAAAATATAGTTTTTCTTTTATACAGAAACAGTGACCCATACCGATCTTTAATGTTAGAAAAAGTATGTAATTTTCGATTCATGAATAATTTCGGAATTTCGGAAACTTAACATTTTCTTTTTTTTTAATTTTTATACACTTTCACAAATCGAAAACTGAAAAAAAATATATATACAAAATGGCGGTCGAATTATGTAATTAAAAACATACCACCAAGTTGTTGCAATTCAATGGTTTATGACACTACATCCATGTATCGGTTTTAAGTGGTCATAAAATCGAAAGCAATTTACACCAAAATGTTTAGTATAGTAAATTTATTAAATTAAGAGTTTATTCATTTCACTAATCAGATTGTTATAATAAAAACCAATACGTCAGTACAACGTTGAAATTAAAATGAACTATGAGAAAGAACTTACTTCCAAAGTAACCCAATAACCGTTCCAGTTATTCATTAAGAAATGTTTTTATTAAGTTAACTGTTTCACTTGGAGTGATACATGCCTAAATATTTTTAAAATCATCAAATTTATAAGTTTAAGACGAAAATCCGAAATTATTAATAGTTTAAACGTGTTCTGCCATATAGTTCATTTCAATTGTAACAGAAAGTATTAGGGCCTACTTTAACCGCTCGGGGGCGCCACAGTGCACATAGCAACACCGTTTATCAAAAATTAACACTTAGAATGAGATAATGAGCGTCCCAAGTGAAATCAAATTAGGTAACGTTGTCACAGTGGTGTGGCGCCACCTAGCGGCGGACTCAGGCCAACGCGTCAAAGTTGTACTGAGTGAATACTTGTCCGTCTCTTACTCGCGTGAGCGACGTCTCCGCGACGGCCATCTGCTTCCCTCGCAGCATCTGTTTGGCCAACTTCTGCTTGTTCAGCGGCGAACCTGAAAACCACATCCCGGTCACCCGCCTGACGAAACTCCACCACTCAACCCTAATAAGCCTTTAGTAATCTAGTAGGTATAGTGACGAGCAATTTAGTGGTGGCTAAACGACTCGCTACTGCCCAGATATCTTACGCTTCACAGTCGAGTACAGTACACAATTACACAAGTGATTGTGGTGTTTTGCAAGACGAACGCTATTTTAGAAGAGGCGGATGAAGAAATTTGTTTTATAACTAAGCAAAATCTACGAGTACAAAAATGAATTAACATGAGAGCTATAAAATTTATCTTGTAAATACATATTCGTAAACAAATTTTGAATTTTTTACTCCAAGGAAAAGACATTATGCGACAACTTGATTAAAAAGACATGTTCACACTTGTTTATCTCGAAAACCGTTGAAGTTAATCGCCCGAGAAATAAAACAAAATGGATCGACTCTACATATGTATTTAGTTACTAAATTGCTTGCTACTCGACTAATAAATGCCTAGTCCAGAATATCTTTTTGAAGGCTCAATAATATAATAACTATAGAACCTTCAATTGAATTTATTTGTTTACATTCTTTGCGTTGTCTCTGTGGCCTTGCTTTAGTTAGTACTGTTTCTGTACTGTTCAGAAGCTTTTGCAGTTGCAGACTAAATATACCAATTTTATAGTAATGTATTGTCTTATGCTTAAAAAAAACCTCTAATTAAATAGATTAAATAGTTGGCGAGCAAATGCAAACAATTTGTAAAATGGGGAAAACGGTTAAACTTTAGTAAAATTTATAAATAGAATACTGTGAGTAAAGTAAAAAAAAAACATAATAAAATTAAAAATCATGCATTAAAATTGTGTCCGGGAAATTTAGAAAGATTTCAGAAAAGTGAGAAAAAAAATTGATTTGCTAAAATGTATTTTATAATTTTCCTTCCAATTAGTTTGAGAGAAAGAAAGAAAAATACTATAACAAGAAAAAGTTGAATGTAAGTTTTTTTTTTAGAATAAGAAAGAAATGAGATTTTTTGACATTTATTTTCGTCTACTATGACAAGGCACCATTTTACTATGATATACATATTTCTTTATCACAATTATATATGATAAGTAAAATAGTAATTTATATGTTTAATTTCATTTTCTTCAATATAAAAGGTAATATGAAATTAATTTTGTGCAGTTTTCATATAAAAAATCTTGCATCTTGCACTAGCTGCTGCCCGCGACTTCGCCCGCGTAACTTTTAAAATTATATACTAAAAACTTCCTCGAGAACCACTCTATCCATTGGTGAAAACAGCATGAAAATCGGTGCAATAGTTTTTGAGTTTATCGCGAACAGAGTTTATTTTATTAAGGATGATCTATTGAAAATCTAGAAATGGTACCTTGTCTATTCTAATGACCAATAATATAACCCCTATTTATAGCCAAGAATAACAACGTATTTCATATTTTATTAACAGCTGTAGAATATCTTAATATTAACATAATTATTACCGTATTAATTTTAATAGTTAAAATTACACAAAGGCCGTTTGGATCGCGATTTTAAAGCACACGTTGTGTGCTTCAAAAATGCACAAAAAATCTCACGTAAACGCGAAATCCATTCACACTTGCAATTTTATTTTGAAATTTGTTCATTGAAGTGTAACATCACTTGAAAAGGTTACTTTATCACAAGTACAATATTACGTTGGTGAGCAGCGTAATATTGACGTAATATTAACGTAGTCAAACGACCTATACATATTTAAGAATCATTACGGGATTTATAAAGTATAAAAAGCTGCAGAGAAACCTAAATGTCACACATCTTTAAAAACGTTTTACAATTACACAACTGGTTTTTCTAATCAATATCAATTAGATTTCTCTGCACCTAACTGCATAATATATGCAAAGCGAAATAAAATACAAATTAAATAGTGTTATTACACTATTTAATTTGTATTTTATTAAATAAGCAACCAAATAATAAAAAATAAAAACAAATTATAAGGTCCAATATACAAGCGAAATTGTAGAGAGTGCAAACCAAAAACAAGCAAAATATTTGCAAAATGTGAAGTGAAAAATCACAATTTCCTATAATAATATAATGTTACTAAAAGCTTTTTTTTAGAAGATATTAAACTTCAGAGGATTTATAATATGTGGCTATGTTTCAAGTAAGTTTATGTCTGACGTACGAGGTTTAATTTTTTGAAATTTTAAATTAAATAAAAAAACCTCTTAAAAGTAACATTTTTGGCTCAAAATAGCGTGTATGAATGAATATCACTCACCAATATAACTGAGCATGACTGGTAAGAAAATGAGTCCGTGCGCAGCTCCGAACAACACGATTCCGAGGTACATACGGAAGTAGAACACCTATTAAAAAGAACACTTAGTACATTTATCATATTATACTTAAAGCAACCAAAAAACATTGCTTTTTCATGTGCCGCCGCTCCTTTCAGGTAAATTTGTGAGAAACAATGCGAGCTCATAAATAAATAGGCTTAGGCGTGCGCGTCTCTTATTTACTCACAAAAACACAAGAGATGTTATTTCGTACTAGTCTATTATTAGACTTTTATGAATTTGTAGAAAATGTACACCGATCTGCTATTTAAGTGTATGCCATATGTTAAAACTGGAATAAGAGATAATTTTATTAGTAGTAGTGATGTGATGTACCGGATATCCGTATCCGTATCCGCGAATATACAAAGGAGACTAAAGATCCGTATCCATTACTTTTTGACGAATCTTTTATCGTATTATTTTTTAATTTATAGATGAAATTCTATATGTAGGTGATTAGAAAGCAATGAAAAATTATTAAATTCCATTTAGATTATTTTTTTATTTCTTAAAATCAAACATTTGGAACCGTTATAATGCAAGCGTCAAGTGGCGGTCGTCAACTATCGTTTCAAGGTCACGCGCACAGACACCGATTGCATGTTAAGATTAAGATCCATATCCGTATCCGTATCCGGATCTACATTTTAAACGATCCGGCACATCACTAATTTTATTATTAGTAATCCACACATGAGAAAAGCTTCAAACCTGGAATATCTGACTCTTGGCGGTGCCGAGTACGATGATTCCGCCGAACTTGGTGAGCGTGATGCCGGACAGCACGGACGAGCCCATGCGAGCCAACGCGTCCGACGCGCGCGCCACACGCGATCCCACGCCGCCCACCGCGAACGCGCCTCCGTTCGACACGCTGAAGCTGTGCACCACGTGCGAGCAAAACTCCACCGCTATACCCACCGCTATCACCTAAGGGGGAACACACCAAAGCGTACGTGTCAGGCCTCAAAGACTAGTCAACATCCTACGCACAACATTGTCATTATTATTATCAATCAACTCACCAAATTAACGAGCGAGACAGCATTCAGACTGATGCTCCACCAATACATGAGACCGCCGATGTTCACCACGATCATCGTGATCGTTATCACCACCACCTGAAATTCATTAAATTTATACAATTTATTCTAACTAAACATTTTCATTTGTCTTTTAAATTAGATATTTAAAAAATTTCTAGACCATTACAATTCAGTCTGCATGGTTAAAAAATATTTTCTCTTTGTATATACAGGGGCTCTAATACAAGTAAAATAGACCCACGTATTTAAAAAGTTGGAGGAGTTCTATCCTCAAATTCGAAGATAGAAGGACCCAGACCAGTGAGTATTATCCATTTTAGATTCCCCAAACATACAAAAATTTAATGGGTCTAAGTTTACTTTATAGCTACAAAGAAAAATACAAATTGCAAAACTTTGCATAATTCAAATCTTCTTACCAAAGCCGAGAATAGATCGAAGCCCATGAGCACAAATGTGACTATGAATATGGAGAGCACCGAGATGCCCATGGAGCGTAGCGTGTCGGACCACTGCGTGAGGTACTGCTCGTAGAAGACGTAGAAGACCGAGTAGGGGAACACGGTGACGGTGGTGTTGGTGCCCTGCTGCTGCAGATTCCTGTTCAGCGTCTCCGTCAGATTGGCGGCCACCGCTCGAGCGCCGCGCAACGCCGAGTAATAGTCGTAGCTGCTCTTCAGGACTGTGTGGTAACCCTGAAATCACCCATGTCATAAACTCCAAATATCTTCGATTTCTCTATTGTGGAAGCAAGTAATTATTGAGAGTAAAGGCTACTTCGCACTAGACTAGCATAACAATTTATTAGAGTAGCAAGTAACTAAACGTGTCTGAGTACCAAAAAATTAATCGAGTAGATTTGTTAATTTGTTGTTAATTGCTGCCGCAAAAATGTATTTTCGGTGGAGCGAAAGAAACAACATTCAACTTTTGTATCTAAATAATCAACATGAAAGCTTATTGTGAAATGTTCACTTTTCACAATGTATAAATACATAAGGTAGATTTACAAAATGCAATGTATTAGCTTGTTCACTCTATTGCTTTGCAGCCCATTCGCCTTGGAAAACACCATGCACTTGTGTTATTCTGGGCAGTAGCAAATAGTTTAGCTACTAGATTACTCGCACTATACTAGACATCATCATCAATACAACTTTTTCTTTTTCAACGCGGGCGCCAGCTAGTATAAGAATAAAAAGTTACCTGATAGTACGTAGCTCCGACTACAGTCCTGTTGTTGTTCATTTTGTAGTTGACGGCCTGGCCGTAGGCCGCGTGGCCCGCCTTGGGGCAAGTGTACGACGGGTTATCCTGCAGGAAGAAGGGCACGAATCGTCCGAAATCCTTCGAGTTTGGACGCTGTTCGGGCGGCACCAGGGATATGTTGCACGACGCGCATTTATCTGCCCCTGGAACGGAGTAAAATTAACTTAATCGGACTTAGTAGGAAACCGTGAGGTGGCAAAAGAACTGTGTCATAGCAGTTTACCGGTAAATTAAACAATAAATCAAAATAAACGTTTAAACTCACCACCATCGTGAGGACAGTAGCTTCCGTTGCTCTTGAAGTACTTGCAACAGCCGGAATTCGAACTCCAGTCGAAGAAGTCGTCCAACCAAGCGTTGGGCGGCTGAGCTATGTATGTTTCATTTGGTTCACGCGATGCTGGAATAATGATTAAATTATAGGTTGACAGTAAACAACAAGTACAACAGCTAACTTATATTCTCATTATAACAATATTTTCCCATAGTGTGAGATTTGAAATTGTGATATTTTTTTTGTGAAGGTCAGCAAGCTAGGTTATAACAGGGACTTATTTACGGGAGCTGGATTTGTTTCGCTACGTACCTGTGTACAGCTGCATGGCGAGACTGTCCGGACGGCAGTAGCGAGTGCCGCATATCATGTTCTGAGTGCGCTTATCCGAATAGTCCAACCCCTCGGTCACCACGAAGTACACAGGCGGTCCTATGTTCAGGTACCGCTTCAGATGCAGGAAGTACTTCTGTTGGAAGCTGTCCTGCGGCATGGCTAGCTCCTGGTCGAGGCCGACCTCTATGTGCGGCGCTACAGCCACCGACGAGCAGAGCCAAGCGAAGAAGATTATCATGACGGCGGCGCGGACCTCGCGCTTCATCAGGAACGGCACGTACACGTGTCTGAATAGATTGTAGAGGGCGCCTTCGCCGGCGTCTTCCCCGGCGGACACCTTGGTGCCGGCGCAGCAGCAGAACACGTCGAATCTGTTCGCGATCTGGCGACGCGTGTCCAGAGCGAACAGCGCCACGAAGCAGGTCACCTGTGGAGATTATGCTTTCATTTATGTTCAAGGCGAGTATTTTTATTTTTTGAAGTTATTCACTTTCTCTAAATTTGCTTGCATAGTGTGAGGTAGACAGACAGGCCGATGACAAATGGCTACCGTCGCCTATATCACAAGCAACGCCACTGTGGTGTTGCAAGTCTGTATAAGTATTATATAGGGGGTGCTTCCAAATCTAGACCGGAGCCAAGTGTGAAAAGTTCATTTCAAAAGTTGACCCTGTCGGGAATCTAACCTGGGACATCTGAGATGGAGCTTTAAGGCAAGCACTCTAACCACTCATTGAAGGGGCTCGTTAAAGGCTGTATAGAGACACGATTCAATCATCGACCCGAGCGTGACGGCTCATTTACGTTCATTCCACAGCAAAGTGCGCCTAAAAGTTTTCAAAGAGCAATAGGCGGAGCGATCGTCCGCATCTAGCGACGCTTGTATACTGACCTGAAGCGTAAAGGCCACTAGAAGCGCCACGGCCGCGTACAAGGCGAAAGCTCGCACGGCCGGCATATCGCTGAGAGCACCCACGCAGAAGCAGACGGACTCGGAGGCCGAGCTCAGGAACATCGACGGCCCAACTCGGCCCAGGGTCCTTCCCACGTGTTCGGCCACCGATTCGTCCGGCCTCCGTCCTTCGCGCTGATTCGTCTGCACCAGGATGAAGATGTTGTCCACGCCCACCGCCAACACGAGGAACGGGATCACCTCCATTATGATGAGAGTCGCCGACACGCCCACGTAGCCGAATATGCCCACCGAGCACACCACAGACGCCAAAACTATCAGCACACCTGGAAAAAAGTAGGCGTTTTAAAATTGTACACAAGCGTGCAGCTCAGTTTTTTAATTTAGACCAATTTTAAATTTTATTTTTTTAATTTATTTTTTTTAATTAGACTCACCTCCAATGCCGAGGGTTACTTTACTATCGATGAGTATCCTGGAGAAAGTGGTGAACCTTCCGAGAGAGATGGCGATATAGGCGAACATGATGAAATACGAGACGACGATAGTGGACACGTCCGCCTGCGTTTCGCGGTCCAACTCGTCCATCACCGATCTCTCAGACGTGTACGCGATATCCAAAAAGTCTTTCATCTCTTTCTCCGTGTACTGCTTCATGAACTTTATGAACTCCTTCTCCCATGCTAATGCAGGTTTCAACTGAAATATTCAAAATCCTTGTGTGATTTTCATACTTTTTTTTTACTCAAAAAGCTATTGTATTATATTTTTACGATTACATGTCTATTTTCCAACTGTGACTTTATAACTAATGCTGTTATTTTTTTGAAGTGAAAACGTCTTTTTTGGGCACTTTTTGACAGGCTGGCTTAATTTATTTCTTATAATTGTTAACATAACAGACACAGACATACATACCTGTTCCTTGTCATATTTATTATTGACAAGTATAGTGATGATCAGAGCTGTGGCCTCGTTGTAGCGCGACGACTTTGTAAGTGGCTCGCCGGGCTTCAAGAATCCTCCCAAAGCGACAGCTGGCAACACTGGTCCTCCGTATGACGATATACAGTTGGTGTCGTATGAATTCCTAATTAAGAAAACATCTTTTAAACTTCGCACTTTGGTAGATTCAGTTAGTGTTAACACGATCATTGCCTCACCAAAAATTTCAAGTCTCATATGAATGGCCAGTGGTATAATATTATGTTGAACTCGTGTGGTGAGTCGTCGGCCGTACGAATGAGGAGAATAGACTCGCGACGTTGAATTTGAATTGCATATATATCTCCAAATTTCAAGGTGGTTTTTGAATGAATAAGTTGTGTTTTACATTACTCTATCTCCTAGTATTTTTGAAGAAAAACCTATAAATAGTTCGGACTCACGTAGCGAGTTCTAAGCCAATATGCGATTTTAGTGAACTCGCCAGTCGAGTCCTCGGCAACGAACGGGTTAATAATAGTTACGGAGAGTGCAACTCACTGCGAACAGGTGAGTATTTGGTCAAAGTAGTCTTCCGGATCGAAGTTGTTTTCATCGTTCTGCCACCAGCCCCACACGGACTGCACGGCGCAGTCCTCGACTTTGGGCGGCCCGCCGAACGGCGAAGAGAGCGGCGCGAAGCAAATGTCCTCCACCCGGACTTTGTCCGTCTCCGAAACGTTCGCTTGGATACCTTCGAGATCAATTAAACATTTTAACCCTTGTAACTTTCGTCGCGTGCCTCGCTTACCTCGCTAAACGATCAGTGCGACTTCAAGTCTTATAGGCAGGCTTATTATCTAAATTTGTCTGCTGAGCGACAGGCGAAAAATGCGAAATATTTGTGCAATATGTATCACACTAAATCGTTAATTTTTACGCAAACCACACTAGGTGTTGTGAGCTACGTGATAAGATTTAGTGTGATATTGCACAAATTTTTCGCATTTTTCGCCTGTTGCTCAGCAGACGCATTTAGATAATAAGCCTGCCGGACACAGTTTTGGAGATACTATAACTCAACACTATCTTTTTTTAAGATAGACATACGGACAGGCTGACAGTCCAATTGATGTTAGGCGGTTAGGTTACCATCACCCTCTTTGCATAAAAAATAGTATCATATCCGACAAACCAATTTACTAGAATCAGTTTGGTAGCTAATAATCTCTTAAAGTAAATGTCAATAATCTCTAATAATAATTTTTATCTGCATCGGGTTGTTGTGAACTTACCATAAAGATGGCGATAATTTTTTTTTTTTTTTTTTTTTTTTTTTTCAAATAATACAATAGACACGACTCACTCATAATCCTCTGCTGGAGTGAATATACCTCCTGCAACACCTTCTCGTGGAAGACGGGCCCGAAGGTGACATTTCCGTTTTCCGTCTCGTGCACTATCGGCTCGAGGCCTTTGGTGCTGATGATTAGCATCTCGGTCCTGTAAAATGGCTGGAAGTGAGAGTCAAAGTACTCCCGCTCCATACGAGACCTGGAGTCCGGCGCCGCCCAAAGTTCCACGGGCTCGGTGGTCACGTGGAGGTATCTCACGCCGTAGCTGAGGCTCACCACCAGGCACAATCCTGGAATAAAACGCGTGATTCGTGAGATAATTGGGGTCGAGTGATTAAGAGTGATACACGCCTTAGCGTTTGGACTCAGTGTTCTTAGTTCTTAGATTCCCGATAACCAACTTTTTAAAATTAACCTTTCAAAGCTGGCTCACGGTGTGCATCCGTTGTATGGTTATCCCATAACAAAAGTATAATAATAGTACTTTGGAAGCATACAATAATTGGTGTGCCTTATTAAAAAAAAATAGAATGAGTTCAAAATGAATTGGCCGTATTTAAAGAAATTTTTATTACAATTAAATTTTTATTACATTTTTATTTTACTATCAGATGAAATTCAGGTAAGACAGTCTTATCTCAATTAAGTTATTGTATTTTAAACCTAAACATGTTATAAATTTAAGAAACTTGTACACAAGAAAACTTATCATTTGAAATAATGTTACCATAAAACATAATACCAGATACTTATACATTTTTTTATATACATCACTTACCGCAAAACAATACAATCCAAGGCCTCGAAGCCATGTGATAGCCCCACCATTGGAAGAAATCCTCTAACATTGTCTCCGTTTCTGCGCCCAATTTCTCGAAAAACGAAGCTTGTTCGCCATCAGGCTCGTCTATGGCCTGCGGGTTGGTCGTCATCTCTTGTTCGTTATCGGATGCTACACCTGATATTAAAATAAAAAAGGCTTAAACATATTTCAATTTTTTTTTTCTTAGAATATGCGACAAAAACAAGACGGTATGTCCTAAATATTTGCATTATTGAGAAATATGTGGAGGCAAAGGCACTGCCGATAGTTCAGCATTTAATGGAGGTGTAAGATGCAAATAGGATATACAATAGTGAATCTCCAATCTGGCATCAGTTACGTAAGCACCAAAACGCTAAAGCACACGTGTTGCTATATCACGGTGTGTTGTTTTCTGACTGAGGAATACATTGTGCCCTGCTACTCACAAACCGTAACTTCTAGACCTGGTAGATCTTCGTAGTAGAATGTAGTATAACCAATGGAAAATAGAGGTAAGAAAGATTAACTTTTGTGGTGTTAAACTGAAAAACATTCAAGCTAACGACCATTAAATATTTGTTTATAAATTGGGCAGAGTGGCGATTGAGTAGCATTGGTTTATTTGGTTTGGTATGATTGGTTGTGTAGTTCATGAAACCATCGTAAATAAAATGCTACTACACTGCCACGCCCCAATACTACTAACATGCTATTTAATGGTAGCCAACTGACAATTTCCCATGTATAGAGTTGGTCCTCCTTACCTATAATTTCCATAATATAACCTTAAAGAAACTCTCAACAGAAAGTTTTTCTATTTACTTATATTTCTTATATAGCGTTCAAGACCATCATTCTTAACGCTTGTTGATAAATATCGACGATCACAGAAACGTTTAAATACCAACACCAATAATAATAATAGGGGTGTGCAATTTGATATAGTATTAGTTAACAGTCAAGTTACATTAAAGCGTGTTACATAAAAGGCTCTAATGTTAGTGTAAATCAAGTAATTTTCAAGCAGACACTACTACACATCTATAGTGGTATATAAATTTATTAAAATTGCTTAAAAGTAGCACCCTTCTTACGACCCGGAGATGGCCGTGGGAAAATTGGCTTTGTTTGTATCAAAAAAATGTTTTCGTCCATATATTTAAATATAAAAATATAACATCTTTCATTTCGGTAATAAATTTGGAAAACAACAGGACATGTCTTGAATCATAAAAATAACTAATAATTTAAAGTATAGAAACGAATATCCTCTGTGTGTGTATCCCAAAGGCGTCATTTTAAAAATATCATGCTGTCACCCTTTTAGTCCTTTAATATATATTTTTATTTAATTGAATATGTTTGATAAATGTTTATTTTTGTACTGTGTTATAAAAGAATCACAAAGAAACGGACAGATTAGACATTCTTGAGTATTTTCAATGTAGATCTAAAATAAGATGACACTTTTTAAACCAATGCCAGAGAATAGGTGAATAATGTTGTACTGGAAGGTTATTATTTGGCATTGGGAAAGCAATAGAGAGAAATTGCTCAAGAAGAGTTTCAAATCTATACTTTTTGAGCATTATTAGTTAGTGTTACGTTCGAAACGGGACAAATAATGAAGTGTATTAAATGTTATTATGAAGTGGTACGTACTGCATCGATGCGCGTGAAGCGGACTCGTCTCGGGCCCGCCGGCGCGACGTTCGGCTCCGCGCGCCCAACCGTCTGTCCCCACACCACACACCGTTAGTTAGCAAAACGATAAAAGACCGTAACCGTTATATATATTAAAACACGACATCATATTCAACGGATTCTACTAATCACTTTCCATATTGTAATAATCTCAATGTTGCTGAGTTTGGTTATTTCGATAAATCACAGAATATGTAGCTGAACTTGTAACCCCCGGACCATTTTGGCCACTTTCTAACTTGTTCGCTGCAAGTCAAATGTGTATCTATTTATCCATCTTAACCATATTTATATAAAATTTTCGTGTCTCAGTGTTTGTAACCAAACTCCTCCGAACGATTTTTATGAAATTTTTCGTGTATATTCTCGGTAGGTCTGGAAATAGGACGTAAACTATTTATACCCCTAAGTGACAAGGGTGGCCCACCACAAATTTTATTTTTTATTTTTGCAAAACAACGTTTGCCGAGTCAGCTAGTGTTGACATAAAACTCAATCCATGTGGTTTTAGAGTCTTACGTATGTAACTTCTTTGCACTTTGCAATATTCACCTCTAGTGACGTTAACATGTGTTTTTATAATAACTGATTTAATTAAAAATCAACAATGAAACATTAACTACATATCATTTTGTGCAATTATCATTTTTAAAACATGATTTGATTGTATTTTATTAATATCTGACTAGGTTTTTCTAATTTATAAAGACTTATTTCCTTTATTGCACTGTAACTAGAACTGAACTACTTATATGACTCTGTATTCAATTTGTCTCTGTAAAAAAGACGCTAAAACCGTGTCGTTTGGTCTAACGTGTTTTAATAAAGGAAAAGAGAGATGTGTGCGCTTTTATTTAAATTTTTGTACATTTTTTTTTTATTTTCATCATTAAAATTTATAAAACCATCCACCTTTTAAACAATACCACGCACAAACCATGCAAAATTCATTCAAAGAAACAAGTCAAACTGCAATCGAGTGTTTAACGCATTAAAAATAATATGCAATCTTTGTTCTCAATTTATATTCAACGCATCTAAGTAATATACATTTCATTATTCCTCAAATAAAGATTTTTGAGGAATTAACAATTGCCCAAATAAAATTGAAAGCTGTATTAAATGTAAATAATATTGCGTTGAATGCAAACTGAATTTAACATTACACTATTAAATATTAAATATAGCAGCAGACCAATACAAGAACGGCGATAAGTAAATACTTTATTCTATAAATAGAATTTTTGATATTTTAAGTTCTGAGGATTTTATTTGTGCATATTGATTATAATTTAAAAAAAATTAAACGTATTTGAAATATATCAAAACTACAACCAACTTGGAGTCGTGCCACCTCAAGTAGTCTTATTTAATTTTTATTTTTTATTTTTTTTAATTACGTGAAACTTAAATAATAGTGTAATATTGAAACTTACTTTACAAATTTTCTCATAATGTTGAGTAAAAGTATAATTAAATGCAATGCAAGCATGCAAACGATAAACTCAGTATACTCCCATTTTTATACTTTCTTATTTTATAAAAATAAAACTGTAATTTCATTGATATATTGAATTAATATATAAAACAATACACTAATTGCTAGAAATTTAGAATCGTTTGTGTTAAATTATTATTTATTTATTAAATAAGTGAAAAATGGAGAGTATATATGAAATATTATAGACTAATATTATGCAAAAAGTTAGTTTCTTTTTTAAACGGTATTGTAGGAGCCATTCACCAATCACTTTAGAATTTAGTCTGTACACTAAAGAGAATGCAGTAACTAATAAAAAACAGCTTGTTAAAAGAAACAATACATCTAAACATGACATTTTTATTCATGCATACTTATTCTTTAAGAGTTTTAAATAATTTTACCATTCAAAAATATTAAAAATTAAAAAAAAGTTTTTATGATCAATACTTCATTTGTATAAAATATTTTTTCGAGCAAAAGAGATAATAGTGTTTATTTGAAAATATTAGCTATGGGATACATGCATCGAATCATCTTTTTTAAGCTGGATGGAAAGCAGAATTACGTTTTTCAAAGGCTTGAAAAACCTATTATCTATAGTTATCGTAGATCGTCGAGTTAATATTGCATTAATAATAATTATGCGGGTTGCTTGTGGTTCGAAGGGCTATAGCTGCACTGAAAGCCTAATGGACGAAACACACGATCAGTCCATCGCGTCAAATGGACTCACGTGATGAAGACAAACTTTGATCGTGAATGGTAAAATCCGTTGGCTTGATTGATGTCAAACATTGGATTTCCAATCGCGCCGTTGCGTCACGTCAGTTCATCGCGCCAACTGATCGTGTACAAACACTACACGATCAGTAGCAGTAGCACTACCATGAGTTATGACGACCGAAATCGCTAGCGAAAGATGAGCGAGAACGTAAAATATTTGTATGAAAAATTGTACAGCGCCTCTAGCTGTCACTCAAAGAACTAAAACCGGTAACATGAGTTCATAACTGAAAAACCTATCGAATGTAGTCGCTAGCGACCATTAGCGACTAACGTTTAACTTGACATTTCTATACAAAACGTAGTAACGTTAGTAGTTAAATCATTCACTAGCACATTGAAGGGTGAAAGGTTAGTTATCGACACAAGTAAACTAACGTATGATTTCGATAGCAACTCATGGTAGTGCTAGTTCCGAATCAGAGCTCATGTCTACGTCACTCGACCTGGTCAAACTCATGACAGAAAATTGGACTAACCGCGAATGGGCATAATGTTTGGCGTCGCTCCATTTGATTTAAGTCATTTGGAGTCACGTCAAATGACTGATCGTGTATTTCGTCCTTTAGGACTGTGGAAGTATGCAATATATAATAACTAATAAATCAAACATTTGCATACATGTGATGCCATCGATGCTTATAATATTTGTTTGCAGATTCGTCCACGTTAAAGTTAAAAATTAGCAAGCATTCTTTCCCAAGACCCAAAAGCTCAAGCTATTAAACCGCAATTCGCTTCAGAGTCATCAGCAAATGAAGCAAACGGAAGTAAACTATTAATATTATAAATGTAATTTATCTTGGAAAATATAAGACAAAAATTTCCATTATCAATATGAAGCTTAATTTAAATTTAATTGAAAAAAAAAAATTAAATTTGGCTTGAACTCTGGGTCTGAACATGGAGCTATTCTAAACTCTTAACGCGTATGAAGCGGCTAGAAGGATTAACGCTTGATAGTGACAGCACAGCACTCACCGACGACGTTTTCGTGTTGGTTGCAGCAGTAGACTCCGCCGAGGAATAGAGTTGTGAATATGAGGAAAACTATGGCCATGACTACGGCGTATCCGTCCGCTCCGCTTATGCTGAAGGGCTTCGGCCTCGGCGGTCGCGGAGCAGGCGCCGGACAAGACTCTTCGCAGTCCAGACACGAGCAGCCTGGCTGACCCTGTGAACGTAATGAATGATGACTAAATTCCCTATAATTATGATGGCGTGAGGAAGTCGAAAAGTATATTTTTTATTTGAAACATCTTTTGCGGCGGATGAGACTGGCTGAAGTTTGGCACCCAACAATTTAGGCCGGTTTTAGAGCTCTCCTCACGTCGGTCCGCGGTATCAATAAACGCGTGCGTACGGGCGGTCGAGTTCTGTAACGATTTCGAATTTTCATACAAGTGACTGACAAGCACGACCGACGTACGCACCGACCTAAAAACCGAGAGAGCTCTAAAACCGGCTTTATAGCGTATTTAATTTAATATTATGGAGACTAAACATGTGTGTAGCCGTTTATTTTGTTAATTTTGATAGTTAAATTAATTGGCTTTAGTCTATACAAAATAGTTTCAAATTTTTCAAATAATAATATGCCAGGTCACTTGATGGTAGGTGGCTGGCTACCGTCGCCCATAACACAAGCAACGCCACAGGTATTGCAAGTGCGCTGCTAACCATAACAGAATTAAGGATAAGGAGCGATAGGGTAACTATATTCGCCAAAACACAACAGCACACAGTCATGCTGTTATTTCACGGTAGTCTTTGGCACCCTAACCACTCATCCAATAGTTAATCCCTAATTATGTGTTCTCACCTGCAATCCTATGTTACAGGATAACGCTGGAGGGTTGTACGGTACAAATCCATCGCTCGGTTCATCCCCATACTTGTAGTTAATTTGAAAGGGAACATATTGATTGCCATCATTCGCGTTGCCCATGAAGTCGAACCAACGATGGGGCGTACAAAACGTTGACTTGACGCCGCACATCAAATCCATTGCCAGGGAACCGGCTGACGGCATTTGTACCTGAAAATATCACATTATCGCATTTTAGTTTTATGTCTCTTGCAATGTTTTTCCTCGTAGAATCAGCGCTTCAATGTCAGTCGTCTATCGTCCAAACTTGACGGTAAATGGGTATCATTTTTTGCATGACAAAAGTACGAGTGTGATATTGTTATGTGTCACCCATATTTGTGTCATGCAAATATGACAAATGCAAGTATGACAAAATATATGGGTGGCTGCCATAAGTGTCTGTCCTTCAGATCAAATTTAAAAAGTTATCATTGTGTCCTATTGAAGGACAATTTTGTCAATGTACACAAATTATCTGAACGACATTAAAGTAATTATGGACGACATTAAATTGGATTTGAAAATTGGGCCCCAAACCATGAAGAGCATTAAGAATTTATGAAATGTACATTAAATGGCAATTTATGAGATCTTCGAAATAACTAGGTACGGTACGATAGTTATCGTTAATAGCTAATAGCTATTAAAGTGTAATTGTTTCTAGAAATTATGGTATTAGATATTTTTAGAAATTCATAAAATATGAATCAATTTTATTACGACGTGAAACTGCTTCGAAGACGAAGTGGAAATATGATATAAACCGCTTCGAGGCTTATATCATACATAGACGTAAACCTCAAACATTACTTATGTAAAATTTTTACATAAGTAAATAACGCCATAACAAATCTGTGTAATCTGAGCATGAGCGGATAGAAGACAATTATAAAACTATGAAATTATGCTTCTACCTCTGTTATCTTTAATTAAAGTGTTTTGAATAAAAACCAATCAATTTCTTTTATCTAACTTTTAATTAAAAACAGACATAATAATATATTACCTGTTTACACGAATCGTATGTAACGTTGACATACGTCTCGCCGATGTGATAATCCACTTCTGCCACAGTTTGATGTGTAGCTGAAAAACGACACATTGAAATTCAATTAATAAACACAACCTTTTTAGAGAAACAGAAACATCTTTTCAATCACGAATAAAAGTATAACTACTGTGTTGCTATATATCAAATTGCTGATTTTATCTGTCAACTAGGAATACTGTTTGTTAAAATATTGAATTAATACTAAAGCTGCAAGTGCGCTGTCTATTATGGTAGGATTGCTAGGATTAATCCTTACCAAAAACAGCACATATGCTATTATTTAGTGGAATCCTGTAAGGAGGTAGCGTAGCAACTGTCGACAGGGGGATATCCTAGTTTATGACTATGAAATGTCTCACCGTTGAATGGAACCAACTTAGAAGCCACCATGAATTCAGCTTGATTCGGTGCGCACGTCATAGCGCACACATGTTTCAGGAAGTTGTCAACGCAGGTGGGGCATCGGGCCAGCAAGTTGAGGGCCGTTGCTATGTTCGAGTCCAGGAAGTTCACCTGTCTGTCGTCGCAACACGAATAATTGCCCGCCACTATGCTCGGACATAACTTCTGCAGTATCGGCTGTAAACAGAGAAGTTCAGTTCATATACAATGTCAATTTAATTACTTGGTAACACCTATAGAAGTTTTCAAATTTAAATCCTTTAAAAGATATCCTTCACATTTCCTTCAAATTTCCTTCAAATCGTAGATATATAATTAATAAAGAAAAACATGTTCCGCTTTTCGGGATCATTCTCATTTCAGTATTCAGATCTAGTTACTCATACTGAGTTCATTAACATTATATTTACACACTTCTAATATTCAAAGTATTTTTCATGATTTCATTTAATGACAAAATTAAAAAAGTACAGTCGAACATAAATGATTTTAAATGAAGCCAGGCATAATCACACACATGACATGACTATTAAAATGTTTGTATTAAAATATATTACAATATGAAAACCTTGTAACCTTGATAAAAAATTCACCACACAAAAATATAACAAATCAGTAACAACTTTATATGATTTAACCCCTGAAAGGGATTTTAAAGAAATCTTTGTAATGTATGAGATCAGAATAAGTTTTAATCGTAATGACCTTAGATAACTTAAGACATAAAGACCAATACATTTATTATAAAGTTATCTTCAACAGAGTGTTATCTATACAAATCATCATAATTAGCAAGCTCATTAACACGGAGTTTATCGCTCATGTCTGAAAGACTTTTATTAAACTCCTCAAACGTGAGCAGACATTCATAACGGCCTCATTATACTGCTACGATTTACTTGCAATTTATTTTAAATGTTTGTAATTTAAAAATGTCTCATTAATTTCTTTTGTTTTTAAAAATCATCATCACTGTCACAATAATTGGTTGGTATATTCATTATTGGTATAATTTGTTTATATTGAATTTGGTAATGGGTAAACAGCAAAAAAAATTAACACGAAACAAAAAATTGAAAAAGCTAATAATACTTTGATCAGAAATTTCAATACATTAGGCTGACAGACGGTTCATCAAGTGATCGTGTAGTTCTTCGCCTATAAATACAATCAACACACCAGAGGGGTGCAATTGCGCCGCCGACCATGTCTGGATAAATATAAAGGGACAAGTCGAGTTTAGAATAGGATCGACTATCCTTACAAATATAGATAGATACTCTTTATTGAACATCATAAGTATTCGAGTTTAGGAAAGATACAAATAGAAAATGTAAATAGTGCATCAATAGAGTGTCTCATCGCTTAGTTAGAGCGATCTCTTTTACCAGATTTGGGTGAATATGCAGAATACAATACGAGTGCAGATGGCGATTTGTGCAAGAATATATTGTAATTTGTCAACATATAGGAAAACTATGAAATCTGATTTCAATATAATAATACTTAAATGAATCAATCAAATTGTCGCATATAGATGTCGTTAATTATTTAGATTGGACATTATTATTAGACACATTTATTTATTTATTATTATAGGGTTTTCTAGCTAGACAATGAGTTATCGTATTCAGTACCAGGTGCGCAGTAATTTATTAGAAAAATATTATCTGGCCAACATCATAGCGTTCGATTTTTCACAATATCTGATAAAACTAAATGTGATAGGCAATTCACGATAGGTGGTTCGGCATTCCTACTTTGCTGTTTCGTTATAACTGGTATCTTGAGTGATGTCACTTGTATTAACAATAAAATCTATACGTCAAATTCTTATGCATTTACAACCCTGTCACCGTATCTTTAACACCTGAACATAAAAATTATACATAATATAATTTATGAATACCTATATCAGCCGACAACACACCTTATCTGATCAATAGTTGGATCATGCAGGCTTTATGTTTGTTTGTCATGACAGGAGGTATTTTTATGACTAACATGCAATATACATTACACATAATACATTACGTTGATTCTTTCAAAATCTACAAAAGCACACATTTTGAGCTAATATAGTTTTCATTGTTAAATTCTTAAGGTAGTACTTTTATAATTTCTTTATCACGTCCTTGACTTTCTAAGGTCGGCTAGTGCACTTGCAGCCCGCTATAAATTGGACTGTCAGCTTGTCAGGTGACCTTTACATAGAAAAGCCTTCAAGTTTATCCTACAATTTACTTAAGAAAGATAGGCTTAGCCTTATACTGTTACACGAGCCATTGCCAGTTGGATAGACCTTGTAACTAAATATTATGTTGTTTCACTGCAATTGACATCATAACCGGTTTTTAATTTAATAATAACTACTACTACTTCGCGTCGTGGCAACAACTTGCCATTTCGCTTAGTTTTTTCTGCAATAAATATGAGAACTTCCGCAATATAATGAACATTGTGTTTACATAAGTATATCACATCACTCGTGAGTAATACAAGCTAAGAATCGCCTGAACACTATATTCCTAATGGTCAAAGCACGACACTTATGCTTTTGTGCGTAGGTACATACATACGTATTATTATAAAGCAAAATGATATATGTGTGAACATAATATGTGTAGTGTACGAGTATTGAGAGAACGATTGGCACAATACATAAACTCGTTTTTATTTGAGCACACTATGTTGTGTAAAGTATAGAAAGTTTGAAAGTAAAAACGAATTGCATTAAAAAGAAGCGATATTATAAATGTACTTAAAAATATAAGAATAAGTTAAAACAAATTTAATATAGAAGAGTTATGTATGTACTTAAGTAAAGAAAAGTATAAATGTATACAATTTATTATTAATTTCATTATGTACTCTTATGAATCTATACAATATCATAAAGTCGCTGTCCGCCCATATCTGTTCTATTTAGATAAATTAATTTAAGTATAATATATAAAAATATAATTATAGAATACCTACATTTTTTTTAAATTTCCCTGTATAGTATTGAGGAGCATAATTTCTCATTTTTCTGCGTTGGAAAGTTAAATGAAAAAATTATACATTGAGACATTTCGTAGAAAAAGCGAAGAGGAATAAGCTGGCAAAAAAAGATATATTTTTTTATGATTCAATCGATTGTATTACTAATCATCAATACGTCACATTTATTGGAATTACGATGATTATGTAATTTATATACTTATAACTTAAAGGCGACATTATAACTCAAACGTGATACCTATGTAGTATGAATGAGATGTGATAATATGTTTCTAGAGAGGTATTAATTATAATTCAGATTTTTTTTAATCTGAGGGAACAGATGCACTATTAACTACTTTTTTAAAACTGTGTTTAACGACCTTTACATGAAAAATTCAACCATTAATTAACGAAGATATACTTTATAGTAGGTATGTATATTTATATATAGTAACTTCTCAATTAAATACTCATACTTTCTCCGACATGTTTAATTTTAAAATTATTCTACTTTCTCTAAGTCTGTTATTTAGATGTAGCTGAGTGAGTCTGTTTATTTATTGAAGAGGGCTTTTATTGAGTATCTGTTTAGTGAGGATCAAACATAACTGTTTTTAACAAAAAAAAAACACCGACTTCAAACCGTTTTCTCACGGATGCCATTGTCAGAACTGGACCAAATTGAAATGGGACCACACGGGAAGCACCAAATTTCAAATAAAAAAAAAATCATCAAAATCGTTTCACCCCATAGAAAGTAGGAATATATTCAGTAGTAACAGTAACAGTTCGTAACTCTATGTTTCACCCAGTCGAATATACCTACTGTGTATAATTTCAACAAAAGGTAAATAATTTTGTGGACGGGACACGTAGCCATGTTGGATGGCACTTAATTAATAAACTCTATATGGGTACTTGAGGACTGAGGTAAACTCATTACATGTTATATCAAAGTAAACAAAAGAAATTAGACATTTCCAAAAAAAAGTGAACGTTCAAAAATGTGAACTACGTTTTTGATTTTATAAAATAACATTTAAATATAAGCATTGGAACAGGTAAATTGAAATTGTAGGACCTTCGCGTGTCCGTTGGGGGAAAACACAAGACGTATCGATTTTGTCGTAGCGTTTTAAAGCAGGCAATGTAATTGTATAAGTAAAGTAGTTGCCTACTTATCTAGACTCAATATATATTTGTAACTAAAAGGGCTATCACACCTTACAATTTGAACGTTTCCAATTTAGGAAATCGAAAGGTGTGATCGCAGAAAGAACAGATCGGATTCAATTTAGAGAGTTCTAACTCTCTGTTTCCTTAAATTGAATACTGTGATCGCGGCGTTTCAATTTAGGAAGTTTAGGGATGTCCACTTAAAAAATACATCGATGTTTTTTGTCGATGCGATACAAAGAGGCTATGCATCGGTTAGAAACATTGACGTTTTCTCAAAATCGAGTACACTAGCTGCTGCCTGCGACTTCGCCCACGTAACGCGTGACACGTTAATATGCAAAATGGTTAATTATTTCGTTACCTTTTTAAAATAAAAATTGAAACATAAATAACATAGGTCATTTTTTTTTATTTATTAGAGATGGGTTTGCTCTTGGCCAACAACCAGCTGGGTAGCAAGGGAGAGGCCTAAGATGTAGCGAGCTCACCCAGAAGATGCCTATATTTATATTTTATAACGTTACGAGGACGAAGTCGGGCACTAAAATAACTACTTAAATGAAGAAATACCTATTTAAATGAAATAGGTAATAAAATAATATACTAAATAAATAGGTAACACAATCAAGATTCTTGATTGCAATTGATTTCGTTAAAATACCAGTAACTCGTTATATACCTAACTAGTAATTTCCTAAAGTTTTATTGTTCATAAAGTTGTCAATTTTATTTGTAGAATCTAGAAAGAGAACCGACAAACGTTGCCGCCTTATGACAGTGCAAATGAATTTAGACCTTAAGTCGTAGTATGTATGTATGTATGTATGTATGTATGTATGTATGTTCCTCCATAACTCTTAAACGAATTAACTGACTTTCACGAAACTTTGGTAGATAAACATTTAGACGTACAGGACACCAGCTAGTTTTGTAAATAAATGAAGATTCTAATACCGACCTTTGTGCGCAGCAATAGTGTTCAATGTTGCTTGCTTGCGCTGCTATTTTACTAATAAATATTATGTAGGTATATAAAAAGTCGTCATTAGTCAAGATCAAAAGAGTGAGCTTTCTGTACGGAAACATTTCAAATACCAATTCATTCATTGTTATAGGTTTATGATTTTTATAAATAATACAATGAACTATCTCTGACTTATAAATAAAGCTAACTTAGTTACAGTAACTACATACATATTTAATACGATATATCGATACAAAGCGAAGTATCGGGCATCCCTACTGCGTTCACAAGTGTTGCCACATTTGTGGAGGCAAAAATCCGTACCGCCTTTCACTGTTTCCTAAATTGAATTCGATGTAGGAAATGCTTATCGCACTATTCAATTTGAACGTTTTCTATTTAGGAATCTAAGTAGAGAGCTCGTGATCACACTACGCTAAATTGATTTCTAAATCGAAGATTTAAAGTTGAAAATGGATAAACTCTAAATTGAATCCAATCTGTTCTAACTGCGATCACACCTTTCGATTTACTAAACTGTAACATCGAAGTTTTATGACTGTTGCGGAAGCGGCAGCTCTGAACTCTACCTATTCTCTACTTTGTACTAATTCAATTAAATAGAAATGCCACAATAAAAGTTATAAAGTTTTTTAATATTTTCTAAAATATATGAAACTACAAGAGCAAAATTTGTTTGAAATTCTTTAGAATTTAATTATACCGAGTGAAGTATTACTTATATATCGTATATTGATTTGTAGATATCAAAAATTTGTATAATCCATACTATCCATACTTACTAATATTATAAATGCGAAACCTTTTCACGCCTTAACTACTCAACCGAATTTTGCATACACAATACACGTTGTCAGGGATACAGGAAAGGACATAGGGTACCTTTCTTCAAAAAAAAGTACTGTTCCTGAGTAATCGTCTAAAAATATAAATAATAGGGCGCTACCGTCGTCACAGTAATAACGATGTCAGGCGTTATTACTCATATATTTTCTTTTTCAACGCGGATGAAGTCGCGGGCACCAGCTAGTAATATAATATTTGGTTTAAACTTAAAAAAATAAAATCAATAACTATTTGTAAATATAATTATTCATCTTAGATATAAAATCAAAATCAAAATTTAATTCATAACAAGGCTTATTTATCATTTAGTCATTTATAGGTATGACATGCATGCTAAAAATCTGTAATGTATACCGAGAAATCCGTATTCTGGCAACACTCTTCGATTTAGAAATCTGTTTAGCGTAGTGTGATCACGAGCTCTCTACTCAGATTCCTAAATAGGAAATGTTCAAATTGTAAGGTGTGATAGCCCTTTTAGTCATTTTTCACTGCAGTTACTTTTACTAACCCTAAATATCTATCTACCACATAATATTATGTTTTCTTTTTTAATGTATAATTATATAATATTTTAAATCAGTGCACGTACGAATCCTGCCATTAGATTGCTATCTCGAAATTATTTTCCGTGTTTTTCGAGATATACATCATTTTTATTTCACAATAATTGCCATCATTAAATTGTTTGCTAATGGTTTTGTTTGACGTAGAATTTTAGAAATTTTGCAACATTTAATATAAAAACACTTAGCTTCCAAAAATTCTGTTTATTTTTTCGACGACAGATGTCGCTATGCCCGCAGTTTATAACGCGCTATCGTTTCGTTCCTCCAAATCCCTTAGACTTTTCATACAAGATTTCTATCTAAGCGAGACGCTCACCGAGCATGTCATGTGTCGCATGTTCGATCCGAATTTACTATTTTACCCCCTACTACCAAATTCTCCGAACAAAACAAACAAACAAAAACAACCATCCAAGCCCGCCTAAAGAAGTTTTCAATTTTTCACTTTAAAAAACGTTCACCATTGTACGAAGTGAACGAAACGAATGCATTTTATTTAATATATTATGTAGCCTAAGCCACTTTTGCTTTAGTAAACAGCAACACACAATGTCAAGGATATATTATTCAAGATCCATTATAGATTGATAGGTATTCTTGAGCGCATCGCATTCCTCCTTCATATAAATTAAAACAAATGATGAACGCACGCGAATGCTTCAAGGTGCACGGCGATCGGCGACGGGGCGTCCCATTCTAATTAATATGAATAGCGTCTACGCCGGCCGGCCCCCCGGCTGTTGGCTGATTAAAACGATTGACACAACATATTGACATTAATTTCGCTAACCACATAGCATCATGTTACCAAGTGGAACGTCGAATATGTTTGAAATCATCATACACAGCGAAATTTGTTACTGTTTCTAGTGTTCGCCCACTAATCGAAACTGGATCTCAGTTTATAGTACACATTTACCCACAAAAAAGAGTTAAATTATCCACCATAATTATTCACCACACATTTTAGTTCTTGAACTGAAAGTCAAAAGTAGTTTGTACTGAGTTTAACTGGAGTGAAGCTATTATAATATTAAATTTGACGAGTAAAAATAAAATCTAGAAACACAGTAAAATATTAATGAAAAATCAACATTATCACAAGTAGGTACTTTTCCTTACTACATAATTATGTACAAATGGCTTCCGCATCGATTCTTATAAGTGTACAACGTGACGTCACCATATCGACACACTTTCCAGGCAGACCTACTTCATGCAGTTTAAGGTCGGATCCCTTCAAGGTAACGAACGGGCAATTAAAAAAAAATTCGCATGAGTGCGGTGTGCATTGATAAACATTTAATTTGGAGACAATATAAAATGAGACTAATTGCAGCCACGAATCAGGTTCAAAATCGCCTTTCGCAAAAAAATTATTTGGTCAGAAATACACTTCGTGAATCCCGAGTGACAATAACAATCTTGTTTACAAACAATTTGCCTTGAACAAATCACTAGTCAAGAAACTAAAGAATTTTCTTAATGGAGAAAGGAGGCTTGTTTATGTGGAATTCTAACCACCAATTTTATGTTTTACTTTCATTAGTGCATACATCACGGTTTACCCATAATACTAGCCCAATAGTGCGAAATTTCCTCGGGATCGTCGGGAATTCCTAACGTAGATTATAAATTATGATTATCGGTACGAATGATGAAAGAAACATCAAAGACTTCTGCCGACCTTAACATATGATAGCATTTACAGTATGTAATATTTACTGATACTATGTTATATGAAATTTATAGTTACGAAAAGATCGTTTCAAATGAAAGTACCTATGCATAGAATATTCGAAAATCAATACTGTGAACTGTGAAGCAGCCAGGGACAAAGTTCAATAACTGTCGAATCAAACAACAAGAGCATATAGATTATTACTCCAGTTCCAGTGAACCAAATATGTCAAACAATTCGGTTATAAAATAATTGATTTTCTTTAGGGCTTCTAAATAAATATTCGTTTAGGCCAACAACTTCAGGTCATTGGTTTGTAGCCTCATGTCCTACATTACAATTTGGTTTAATTGCGATTGACTCTATCAAGGCAGACACCAGTAATTAAAATGATGCGAGGTGCAGATTCACCTGTATTCTACCTTGACACTCTTGACAACACTGTTTCTATCGAGTTTATCATTTGTGACCATAATTTATTGTAAAGGATTACCATAAATTTATGCTACCAAAATTTCTTTCGAGTGCCACTGGTGTTCCAAGTTGCGGTTTAGTAAGATTACAACAGGGAGTTGTGGTTACTGCGACCATTAATTGTTGTTATGAGATAAAAATAATTTTAAATTTAATATTTCCAAATAACAAAAAAAAATATATCAACGTAATCAAAAATCCAAACCAGGTGGTGATATAGGATTGTAACGATTATTATTATAACATTTGTATGTGACTAATAAAATTTGGACATATTATGTGATAAGAAAATTTAATATTTTGATAGAAATATAACGATTTTAAATGTTGACCGTTTAACGTAGTGTACTATCGTCAAATGTAGCCGTATTTACAGTCAAAGCGTACAGATTTATATTTCTGTTTTGGAAGCATAGAAAGACGTGACAGATTATAAATAAATAGTAACTAAATAACATAATAACTTTCTGAAAACAACCCTACGCGTTAGGTAAAAGGGTCAGTGCCGTTTTACAACTAAAAATAATTTTGCCTTCTGCTAATTCGCATATTGCTAACTCGTCCGGGTCAAGTCCACTTCTCCCTTGTTCGCTATTGGTTGAAAACTAGGACTTTTATGACGTCAGTCTTGCATGGAACCGCTTCATAATGTAGCCTTCACCCGATTGGCTAATTATAGAGAGGCAATATGGGTTATAATTTTAGACCAACGAACTTGCTAACTCGCGTTGGACATTTCTGAATTGCATTAACCCTAATGTTTAATAGTATCCATGCATTAACTAAACTAGCTCATAACTTTTCTGTGATATCCGCCCTGTATGATTTTGCATAGATCTTTAGGGGACATTACATCTAACTAAACGTTTGACTGTCCATCACCAAATTTATGAAAAACTATCTGTAAGCTAATCGAAGTATTCGCACAACCAAATTTTAAATTAATCATATTGGAATTTGTGTAACAACAGTTTGGAAATCCCTTCAATGTCCATTGTTTCGTTACAGGGAAGGAAAACATTTTAAGGAAATCTACACACATGTAATATGTTGCCTAACACCAGTGTACATTAGACATAGTGGACAATAGTTCTTATTACGAAGGTGTGCTCACCTTAGAATAATTTGATATCGGTTGTGGCGGACCATCGTAGGCACAGTATTTTTTGTTGCTCTTATCACACACTCCATACCAAATGCAATGGTCTTTCGCTGATGCCGTGGGTATCTGAAAAAAGAAATTTAAAAATCAATCAATTTAAATGTAAAAATCAACATGAATAATGGGGAAATGAACAAATACTTGAAATAATTGACTTATTATTGTATCCACCTACTATAGAGGCTAATATTATGTGTTTTATAGTAAGTGGCATATGTGCTAGACTCCTAGACAAACAAAGATAAGAAGTTAAGGTAGAAATGTATTAAAAACACATACTTATGACTGCAGATATGAAAATAGTAGATTAGATAATACTGTAAATAGAATATTTTGCTTCGAGTATCTATTGAAGATGTAAATGAATTAGATAAATTTGACAATTCAAATTGAAAAATATGTCATGGTAGTAGATTATATATTAATTTCTGTCATAAGACCCGCATCAATATATTCTTGAGTCTAGTTATAAATAATTCATTCATTCATAAACACCTAACGGCTCCCACTTCTCTTATTATTCTGTTGTCCCATATTTACACTTAGCAAATAACCGTAACAAACATAAAAACGCACTAAAAATTGAACTTTATCGAATATGACGCAATGTTTAAAATTGTGTGCAACTTCCACACGAATCTATTATTTATAGCTTTGGTAATATCTATCTATCTATCTATGCACGTTCACAACCAAACCAGTGTGGACGTCATTGAAATCATATTTATGTATCACATTTACGGGAAAATTATGCGCATGTTTCTAATGCTTGGGATAAATAAATTTAATGTAGGTATATACCAAAGGAATGTGTCATATATATATATAAACTCCATAAGAATCGAACCTGAAAAAAATCACGACACCTCCACCAAGTGTCAGAATTAATATATTAGAGGTCATTAATATCCAGAATGATATTAATGAACATTGGACATTATCGAACTTGATTAATATGAGCCAATTTTAAAATACATCTCATAATGAATCCGGCTCCCAAACTAAATAGGTATCTTATCTGTTATTATAATTATTTTAAACAAAACAATACTTATTCACGTGATTCCTGATTATTGTAGTGAATCATAATTATATCCGCCAAAAGTGTCAATAAACCATTGCTGTTGTATATTGTTTGAAACAAAGCACTTAAAAAAGCCATAAAAATGCATAAAAATATCATAACTTTAGATAATGAACTTTTGGTGTGTTTACGTATGAACATTTTTTTTTTAAACATTGTGTAATTACAAATTTTAAATAATTACAAATGCATATTTTTTTTATAAAATTAATTTCATAATAAGCACTATAAGTAAATTATAGTTAATTAATATGTAATTCTCTTTATAAGATCTGCATTGGTCGGTATAAATTTCTTCTATGCCATTATAATATAAGATATGGCACAGGAAATAAAAAAATCTCAAATCCAAATTGAACAAAAATTAGAATGGTCAATGTATACGTAACATGTCATTTTAAATGCTAACATAGCTGTTCTCTCCACCAAAAAAGAATTGTTTTTTATGCTTTAATATGTATGTTATCGACAGTTGCGTCAATCACTCGGGATTAAAAAGATAGCTAATAAAGTTTATTTATTTTATTGTTTAATAAACAAATATTATACACTGAAAGAGCAAAGGTTAAAATAACAATACCTAAATCAAAGGGTACGCTGACCACGAAAACATTAAAACAGTTTGATAAGCTCTGTTAATATCCGTGCGAGCCGCGGCGCAAGAGGAGACGTCTAGACAGTCAGGGCAATATCATGAAGGGTGAAATGCGCCGCGGAAGGACGTGCCCACTGCCCGTATATATAGGAAAAGGCCTGGCGCACTCCGCGCACTCCGCACTTTGGGTATAAACATAAAATTGGTAGGTATTATATTATTCCTAATAATCCTCGGCTAACTAAAGTTTAATTAAAAAAAGAGAATAGTATTGTAGGACCTCTGGCGTCATAATATAAACATTTAAAGTGTTTAACACTTACCTAAATGAATTAAAGGTCAAAGATGCATAATTTAATTATCACCAATCATAATTGCAACAATTAAAAAGATAAAAAACAATACAAATATTATTGAAACTTAGCAACATTGTAAAAACGTTAAAACAATATTGTCATATTGACACAATCAACCTTCATGGTCGGTTTAAGACTTTATACAGACGCATGGAGCGATAAGCACCTTTTGATATGATTGTTTTACTGTATTATTAAAAAATGAATGAAATGATAAAAGAAAAAAAAATCTTAAAATGTTAACAATTATGGATGCAACTTCCTTTTGAACCAGCTGAAGTCTTCACTACCTCTGCATCCTGATTTACCAGGCCGGTTTAAGGTAATTTCTTTTTGTGCATAAAAAATATCGATCTACACTAATGAAATAAAGCTTTAATTAATTTGAACTCAGGAACTACATGTCGGATTTAAGAAAATAATTAAGTACCTATAGCCCAATCCTTGAGGAGGCTTACTAGGAGGCTTACTAGGAGGCTTAGGGTCTAGGGCCGAGGCTTAGGGTCTAGAACGAAAAGAGACGAAATGTTCATGCCTTTCTCAACCGCGGAACACAGCTAATAAGTCAATCAAGTCTAAACACTACAAGCTAGGCCGCTAGTGCTAAAGTTATATTATAACCTTATCTTATAACAATGAGTTTTGATCAGTTACTGTTTTAACATCTAGTCGTGAAGATATTTTATAAATTTTAAGTTAAATTTAATTGTAGAAAATAATATGAGTTGACTATCTAAATATTTTCTTTCAAATTTAAAAGTTATTACAAATATTAAAAAAATAATTTTCCAATAAGAAATACCTACTCGTCTGATTGGTTGATAACAACCACACAAAGAATCTGAAACGTAATTCAAATCTTGGTGTTTACTTTGATTGTAACTTATGTTTAATAAGTTACATTCTCTAAATACTTATCATTTAATTTTGTACGGCACGTTAACTGCCTATAAGGATTGATGACATTGAGGGAAGCCATTGTAATGCCTCAAGATCGATACCAAGTCAATGGGTAAACAACTTATATGAATATATTGACCCAAGTTAAATTGAACTTTATTTCATTGAAATAAAGCCTAAACCTAATAAACATTTTTATACGTAATTTTTAAACGTCATAGGTAAACTTAAGCACTAATGAAACCCTAACTTAAAGTCCTTTCTCCTCAAAAATAATAATAAACTCAAAAACTACTGGACTTTCAATAACAATTTATTTCTCTCTTTTTCTCTTTAATAACAACTCCGCATTATTGAATTAATAATACTTAACTTAATGTGTATTATGGTTTTGAGTCATTGATTGGTTAATTAGGCTATGTCAACTATGATTCATGTTATGTATCAACCTCGTTGTGGCTTGCTTTAGGGTCGATCGGCCGCTGACTCAAGTGGACTTCCTGTATTGTATCTTCAACAAGCGATAACTGTAGATCTGTGCAATTTTTGTTTACAATACACCACACTGACTGACATACGCATGAGGCGGAATAATCTATTAAATTTAAATGCCGGCATTCCGCATGAAGTAGGTATGAATATGCGGGACTAATGTTGCTCCTAAATAAAGCTAAATCCAATTTTTTATTGTGTTCATTTGAATTTCATACTGATAATTAATTGGAAAATTATTGTGACATGACACATAGCTCGTGCCGCCTGCGCCTGATGTCAGCCATCCGATATGTACGGAAGCCTTCATAATAATTTAATCCGAGGCTCTTCAAATGTGGTATTAGTTAGGGATTTAGTTATTTGCAAAAATCTTACAGAGACCTTATTGTCTGCGGATTAAGTAGGTTCCATCCCATAAATAGTTACCGGAATTAAAATGACATTATCGCTTAAACTCTCGCACCCGCACATAAATGTAAAATTTTATCAAGTCTATATACCAACGTGACAAGAGATGACTCATTAAAAACAATGATCGGAAAATATGGTTAGGATGAGCTCATAATATTACAAGCATACGCTGCTTAAAAACTAAAGGGCCACAAATCAAAATTACATTTTTTAGAGGAGAGCTAATCGAAAAAAATTAAATTATTTTTTGTATATTTTTTTCTTATTAGACATAATTATATATCAAATATATGCCATATTATACATCGTTAGAAGCGTATTTTTAAGTAGCATTAAATGTTTTAAGTACTTTTATAATAAACTGATTACTATAAAGAGATATAAAGCATATAAGTTACTTTTGAATATATAAAAAAAATATATGTTTGTTGGGTATTATGTACACTATACATAAAAATATTTCTGGTTTGGATTCTGGTGAACTATTCTCCCCTTGTGTTAGACCAGTTGTGTACATTTTTGACAAAATTCAAATAATAACAAAACTTTGTATTGTAACAAAACAAGGTCAAAGGTAAACATAGGAGTGAATATAAATACTATAAAATGCTAATAGAAGTTGTTGTACACGTCATTCAAGGTATTTCTATAATGACTGACAAGACAAAAGATATTCCGTTAAAAGAGGAAATTTTTAACTGAATGACTCCGTGTGGGTGACGTCATGCATTATGTTATGAGGTTTTTTTTTTAAATTATTTAAATCACATTCAAACCAAAGACTATTGACCTTAGTAAGGATGTATGATACCTACCTACTCCATATTATTTATACTGATGAACAGTTTCTTGTAAGATAAGTAAAATGAAACAAATTTAGATAATTTTAAGTATCGTGATCTGAGGGTACAAGTGATTAATGTTTAATTGAACTTTTTTTTTTTTTTTTTTTTTTTTTTTTTTTATTAATCCACGATCGGTCGCCAGACCATAATTGGATGTGTTTTGAGAATTATGGCTTTGCGGGGAAAAGGCCAGTGCCTTGATACCCTTATAGGACAGTCCCTCGCTTTAATCTCCTGACATTGACTGTAGGGTTCATAAGCTCTGCGGCGAGGGGGTTTTTGTGGGAAGTTAACCGATCCGCATACAATTTTTTGAACCGGTTTATCTCCGAGTTGATTGTGGGCACGTTAAGATAATTGTGGATTTCGTCATTCCTAGTGTACCAAGGTGCATTCAGGATGATCCTAAGAGCACAATTTTGAGCGCGCTGAAGGCAAAGTATGTTGGTTTTGCTTGCAACTGCCCAAAGCTGGATGCCGTATGTCCAGATAGGCTTGATGACAGTATTATAAATAAGTAATTTGTTGTCTACTGACAGCACGGAGTTTCTCCCCAGCAGCCAGTGCAAGCTTTTGAACCTTTGATTGACAGCATCTCTCTTTGCCTTGATATGATATTTCCAAGTGAGACGTCTATCAAGCAGGAATCCAAGATATTTAACGTAGTTTGTGTGCGGTAGAGTGTCTGTTCCAATCCTGACTGGGGGACAGTCCTCCTTCCTTAAGGTGAAGGTAATGTGATTCGATTTCTGTGCGCTTACTCGTATGCGCCACTTACGTAGCTAATCGTCCATTTTGTCCAAGACATTCTGCAGCCTCTCACTAGCCGCAGCGGAGCTCGGATCACAAGCTATGTAAGCAATATCGTCGGCATAGGTGGCAACAGTGACATTTTCCGAAACTGGTAGGTCGAATGTAAAGATGTTATACAACACAGGGCCAAGCACAGAACCCTGAGGTACTCCAGCATTTATTTTGAATAGACTAGACCTGGCGTCTCCTTGTTTGACTCGAAAATATCTATCCGATAGATAAGACTCAATTATCTGGTATATTATATGTGGCAGAGTCGACTTTATCTTGCACAGGAGGCCCTTATGCCACACCCGGTCGAATGCCTGCTGAACGTCCAAGAAAGCCGCGGAGCAGTACATTTTGCGTTCAAGTCCCTGCCTGGCTGCATGATACACCCGGTGAACCTGTTCAATGGTTGAGTGTGATTTCCGAAAGCCGAATTGATGATCAGGTATAATAGCAAAGTGGTCCATGAGAATTTTGAGCCGAATCAGGAATATTCTTTCCCAAAGTTTGGATAGTACCGGCAAAAGGCTTATTGGGCGGTACGAAGAAGCCTCGTGATGGGGTTTACTAGCTTTGTGAATCATGATCACTTCAGATATCTTCCACGGCGATGGAAAATGACTCAATCTGAAAATGGCGTTGAACAGACAGGCCAGGAAAGTGACACATTTCCTAGGCAGTTCTTTAAGGATCCTTGGGGTGATGAGATCATAACCTGGGGCCTTCTCTGAATCCAGCGTTCCAATTTCCTTCCATATTTCCTTTGGGGACGTTGGGCTCAATGGTAAGCACATTTGCAGATCTTGACTCAAAATGACGTCCATCTCTGATTCATCCAACAGGCTGTCATTGGGCTGAAATACAGAAGCCAAATGGACTGCAAAAGCCTCTGCCTTCTCATAGTCTGTTCGCGCCCAGGCCCGATTATGAGATCTTATTGGAGGTGAGGACTCTTGTGGATGGTTCAAATTCCGCGTGGCTTTCCAGAGAGAACGCTCGCCTCTGCCAGATGGAGACAGAAGTTCAATGTTTCTCCTGGCGTCGTCATTGGCAATATCTCTTAGGAGAGACCTAAGTTCCTTTATGGCACGGTTAAGTTTCGCCTTGTCGGATTGGTGTCGGGACTGGTGCCATACTCTTCTTAGTCGACGTTTTTCGAGAATTTTCTCCTTTAGGAAAAGAGGTAGGGCGCGAGTTGACGATTTTGGACTTGGAGGAGGTGTATTTTTCCAAGCTGCTACTTGTATCAGGTTAGTCAAATAAAGACACGCCTCATCAACGTCCCGACCCGTCGCCAGGGCTATCCTTAGGTTAATACGTTCATCTAAGCAGGCGCGAAAGCCCTCCCAGTCAGTCCTGGAGCTATGCAAAGTTTCTGATTGCTCACGAAGGATGACGGTAGTGCTCACGGTTAGGATCACGGGAGTATGGTCAGAACATCCATCCAACGATGACTCAATGGCTGTATAGAGATGATTAATGCCGCAGGTAACAAAAAAGTCCAAGAGGTCTGGCAGTCTACCAGGATCAGAGGGCCAGTATGTAGGATCGCCGGATGAGAGAGGGTGCAGATGATTTTTGTCCATACAATGCTTTAGCTCTCTTCCTCTTGCTACGGTACAGCGAGATCCCCAAAAGGTGTTCTTGGCATTCCAATCCCCTCCAACGATGAAGCGGCAACCAAGAGTCTTGAAATAATCCGCAAACATGCTCTCAGTAATTTTATGCCTGGGTGGGCAGTAGACCGCAGACAATGTAATGTAGCCCGCGCGATCCTCCACTCTTACTGTAGTGGCCTGAATGTGAGCAGTGGAGTAGGATTCTAAGAGAGTGTGTCTTATAGATGACCCGATGACAAGTGCGGTTCCGGCATGGGCTTTCCCATCGGGGTGGGCAGTGAAATATACGTGAAATCCTTTAATTACGTACGAGCTTCTTGTGGTACAATGAGACTCTGAGATAAGAGCAATGTCTATTTTGTGACTTGACATTATGGTTGCTAACACGTTAATGTTACCAGATAAACCATTAATGTTCCAGGTCGCAACACGTAAAGATGTCATTTAGACGATAATTTACAAATGACTGTTGTCAGAAGATTCATTAGACTACTAATTTGGTGTAATAGAGTGTCCATCTTCTCATTTTGTTGAATAAGTAGGTTTTCTAGCTTAGTGCTTTGTTGGCTGTTATTATCGGTTTTGCTGTCTTTCTTACGTAGTTGTTGATGAGTAGTTGATTTTCCAGGACGTCCAGCGACCACATCCGAGTAAGACAGATGGACTCCCAACCGGTTTTGTGTAGGAGATGTTGGTATTGGTACACTAGGTTTGACAATCCTCGGTGTCTTGTTTTCTGAGTGAATCTTTAGCCGGTCGATATTACGATTTGATTTCCTGGCTAGAATTTCTTGATAGACACGACAGCCTTTGTAGTTCGCGGGGTGATCACACGAGCACAAAGCGCATGTAGCGGGGGTGTTACGGTCTTTTTTCGGACAGTCAGATGTTTTGTGCCCTTCTCCACATTTCACGCATCTGTATGGTCTCATGCAGTTATTCTTAGAATGTCCATATTGTTGGCATCTATGGCACTGCACAATGGTCCTAGATTTACGTGGGTCCTCAATAGTAACTTTTTGGTGGTAAATGTACTGAATATGTTTAACTTTTTTGTTTAGACTATCTGGTTCCAAGTTAACAAAGAACGTTGAGGTTGGAATTTTGTCAGGGCCATATCGTGAATTCACTATTTCACCGCGTACTTTGTTACCAGTTTTTTCAATTTCCTTAACAATTTCTTCGATGGGCGTAGTATGGTGAAGGTTACGAATTACCACGCGACAGCTTCTTGAGTCCTTAGGTGAGAAGGTGTGGCCAATAAGACCTTTCTGTCTGATGATGTCGATTACTTTTTTGTATACATCCGCATTATCCATGAGAACACGAAGGAGGTTCTTATTAACAACCTTAAGCTTAAAGTCAGTAGAGTTTACGACTGATCCAAGAAGTTTTGTTAACTCGTTTACGTCTTCTATTCCATATAATAAAATGGGTGGAGGTTTATTAATTTTGGGTTCGGTAGGAGTGTCCTCCATTTCATCCACTGCTAGTCCAGTAAACCTGTTACTGTGTTCAGGTTGAACACGAGTTGGGGATTCGTCACGAATTTTCCTTTTTTTGCTGACAGGAACCCTTTGCCAAGGTGGTGGTTGGCTTTCTATCTCTTGGTATTCTTTGTTGGTTGTATTGGCCAAAGGCAACGTAGGTGAATCTACTTGGGGTTTACTGCCCAATGATGAACTACGAACTCTCGTGAATAGGCTGGGGTGAAAAGCCTGTTGAACATATCGTTTTCCAGTAGTGTTAACTGACGAAAAGGCCTGGGTATCCATCTTTCCGTCGTCTTTTTTGGGATCGTGGTTAAGCAAAACTGTGCCCCCCCCAGAATACGTGGGGCAGCCCGAGCTATGCTCAGGAAGGGATTCTCCGGCAGCGCCGGTACCCTCCTGGGGTAGTTTCTCTTTTAGTGTTGCTTCCATATTCCTTGGTTACCATTTTTCTTTCAGGGTTGATTTCCCCTAGCCAGGTATTCGGTTATGGCGCCGAAGGCTCGCCTGTGCCCTTCATACTTAGCTGCTACAGTCACGAGGTAGGTGTTATGTGTGGGGCTCGCCTCAAGACTGTAACATTGCCCAGGGGGTACGACTCACAGCATTAGTGAGCCCATCATTAGACCGCGGCGGCAGTCTAATAATGGCGGGGACGTTGTATGATAGGACTGGTCAGTGCGCGCCTAATAGCCTAGCTCCACACACCTAGACGTACGCAATCGGTATTCTCAGCTTTTTTTAAGTATATGTTCCCTAGCAAAAACACATACCACCGAGACCAACACTGACTTAATTGAACTTAACTTTGAACTTTATCACGAGATACAACACCACAACTGAGAATCTGTGATCAATGTCTATCACTATAAATTTTTTTTTTATATTTAGCACTAACTAGAAATAAGCAAGAACTTCATTAGTTAACATTAAAAAATATGTTAATATGTTATGTGTATTTAAAAGCACCAAAGGTCAACTATAATGCCGACCTTTATCATAAAAAGAAAAATACAATAATCTATTGGGCAATTTTATAATCCAGAAAGAAATTAAATAAAGTTAGAATGAAACAAAGATAAAATGTTTATTTGGTATATTGTATATTCTAAAGTATTGGTAATTTATAATTTATAAAAAAAGTGAACAAAAATGGTCTCTGCTCAGCATGTAGGTAGTAGTCTTGATGTCAAGATAATTCGTAGTTTTATCCCTAAACTATTCTGGTCGGAAATCCTATGGTTGTTTATGTTATTGTGTTTATTTATAACCGTTTCGCACATAGCGTTATGTGTTTGGTAATTTGCCAAACCATATTGCACACCAATCAAGGTTATGAAAAGTTTTATGATTTCCATGCAAACGCTACTCTGATCCATGCTTGTGTAGGTTGGCTGTATAAACACTAAACGTCTTTCACAAGTCAAACAAAATTATGTCTCTCTCTTGTTAAACATAATAGGTATTTTGAATTTGGCTTTGATTCTTGATATTTATGAGCTTTATCATATTTAAAAATTTCATAGTTAGAGTACCTACTGTAAAATAATTGTTGCAATATTATCATTATGTTATCAAATCATTGTTTCAAGACGCGTGCAATGCAACATTCGGCCAAAGAAAACAAACAAAATCATACTAATTACTGTGTTTACGATTACACTGGCGTTAATTTTACTGCCTCGCTTCCAGGAAAATTCCAAGAGTGGCTATTATTGTTCATATTTAAATGGGAACACACCTTGCATATGCATTCATTTTTGGTTTCCTTGAATAAGCCCTTGCTGCAGAGGTAATGACCTTGACATTGTGAATTTTAATTTTAGACCATGACTGCAATGGGTACTATTTACAAATTTAAAAAAATATCAATAAATTTTTTGTTCAAATGTCCAAAGGTTACAAAAAAAAACTTCCACACACTTATTATAATTCCAGTCATGGGCACTGACTGTGTGTCATCGAATGAAATGTGAAAACCTTGCAAGTGCTTGTAACTGAATACACTTAGTTATTATTATTATTTTATTATCTATACTTCATTTAAGTACTTTGTTTATATATAGGTAGATAGTTATTAAACATAGTACCGACTAACTTAGTGATACCTACATTTTTTTAATTAACATAAACACTATTTCTTGTTATAATAATTATAGATGGTAATACAATATAATATTATAAAGAGGAAATATTTGTATTTTTGTTTGTAACTCAAAAAATACTGGACTGATAGTAAATATTCTTTCATCTATAGAAAGCTACATTATCAACAAGTACCATAGGCTATATTTAAAAAAAAAAATTGCATAGGAAGTTGTGTGCAATAGCTGGTTATAAATAAAAATATTTTACACCTTACTAAGCATACTTAGGAGAAATGCATTATTTTCATCGCCAAATTTGATTCTCAATAATAAAACAAAATATCCTATTAGAAAAGTTAACAGAAAATAAAATATAAAAAGAATAAAGTGAAATAAACCAACATTTAATCCAATAAATGTCCCCTACATCAAACATAACTCAGCCTCTGTTATTTCAATGATTGGTTTAAATGAATTTTAATTGGACATCAATCTTCATATAATGTAAGTACAACACTGACTGTTATGGATTGTGCAATATTTGAACTGTCTTATTAACTTTGATTTGTTTTAGCTATGGTTTTAGACATATAAAGATCCATACTAATATTAAAAATGCGAAAGTTTGTATGGATAGATGTTTGTTACTCTTTCACACAAAAACTACTGAACCAGTCACCATGAAATTTTGCATGTATACACATTCTCTGGGACACCAAAAAGGACATAGGGTACCTTTCATTCAGAACGAGGATGAGATCAATATTGTTCTTGTAATGTTTTCAGGGTTTATCCTTTAAAAAAACACACACAAACTATTAAAAGTCAAAAACTACACTTTTTTTTTAAATTTCAAAACTGTCCTTTGTAACTCACAGTTACTTCAATGTTGACATTGGATTTTTTTTAAACCATTTTTATTTCATTTACTAGGTGGAAAAAACTTAATTTTAATTGCAAAATATACATTTATTTAGTAACTTACAAGTTGCCTTCAATGTTCATTTCAGTTTTTTTTATTTAATTATTTTACTCCTAGCTCAGACAGCTAGCTCAGTATTTACAGCTCATCCCTATATAAAGTAGGGTGTTACAGTTTTTTCTAATTTGAAAATAGCTGTGTATTTCCTTTTTACAATCCGTTTTTCAATACAAAACTCAAACAAATAACTCAGTTAGTCATTATCTGAGCGAGCTGTGAGCTTATACTTTAAAAGTCAAAGTAACAAATACTTTGAGTTATAAAGTTAAACTCAGAAAATAATCTGTTCTAATTAATTTCCTTCTGTCGTCTTGAAAATAATCAGAAAATTTATAGATTACTAGCTGGTGTCTGCGACTTCGTCCGTGTTGAACAGTGAAAGGTACCCTATGTCCTTTTTGGTGTCCCAGACAATGTGTATGCAAAATTTCATGGTAATCGGTTCAGTAATTTTAGTGTGAAAGAGTAACAAACATCCATACATCCATACACTTTCACATTTATAATATTGGTACGGATTTTGGGCAGCCCGTCTGGCGGCAGTAACCACCCCCTTACAGAATACCACCGTGAAATAACAGCATATGTGCTGTTGTGTTTCGGTAAGTGAGTAAGGGATGCCAGAGCCCATTACCCCCTTCCCTTCCTTATCCCTTATCCTTAATCCTTCTATGGTCAGCAGCGCACTTGTAGCACTTATGGCGTTGCTTGTGTTATAGGCGACGGTAGCCACCTTCCATCAAGTGGACCGTCAGCCTGTCTGTCGACCTTAACATAAAAAAAAAAAAAAAAAAAAAAAAAAAAAAACAAAGGATTCATTTAAAATTTTATAAAAACTATTTAAACTTCCTAAATAAAAAAAAATCTGCTTCAATTTAAAATAAAGCATTTTGCTCCACTTAACAGCCATCTTCACGAGTAATGGAATAATTATTAGAGAAGCATAAGTAATAAATGTTATTGTTTGATATTTTTAATCGTACTTTCTTCCTTTCTATGCTAAGTATTTTTATCGTTTCCTTTATAAATAAGCTCCCTTTGTATGTAGGTATAGTAAATAAACCAACAATTGCATTTACGTTGAACAAAATATGTAATATTACGCACTTAAATAGGAATCTTCTTATGACAGCGAAGCGAGGAAATTAATAGTGCGGAACCTTTGCGGAACCATAAATTGCAAATATTAACATATAGATACTTACGTCTTGTATTATATGAATCAGTAGCAACCATCCGCAAGCGAAGAGAAACCTCTTGAAAAAACTATCACGGTCGCCAGCCATTGCTTCGCGAATCGCGTATAAATATAAAATATAACTAATATGGTAGTTGTATGAACTTTGTCATATCATAGTTACACAAAAATATCCAAATAGAAAGTACACAATATATCATAAAACAATTTACAAAATACGACGCACTTTCGTTATATCGAATCCCACTACACACAATAAATAACTAAACTACAAAGAAAGAATTCATGTAATTTGTAGTTTTTCTACCTCACAGTCACAGACAGACCATCAGACAGAACGTGACAGAACCACGACAGAACCTTCACGCTAAAGAGTACTAATGTTCTGTGGACTGACTGACTTCCATAGAGTAACTTATATCTGACTACAGTTCCGGAATCAAGTCCGGAATAGTCACGAAATAGTAGTGGTCAATCGCAATCTTATCGCCGTCTTATCGCAATATTCGCAATTCGCTTCGCAATCGAAATTTCTAAACCAGAATATAATCGAACTACTAGTCTATGCCTGAAATGACACTGACACCTGACACTGACTGAACTAATTTGGTTCTTCGTGCTAAGGAGCGTAGAAATAAGGAGAACAATCTTGTATGGGTGTTAAACTAAAAAAGTGGCAACTAAAATCGTCGAATTGAGATGGCGCTGGTGTGTCTAGGGCAGTGATCTAGAGAGTTTGAGAGTATGAAATGAAACGGAGTGAAGTGCGCGCTGAGTTGAATTGTTTACTATCACTAGCTGCAACCAGCGCCATCAGTTCGTCGTCTTTCAACGGACACTTTTAATACACGGAGCTTGCGCTCCTTTACCTCTATTCTCCTTGCTTCGTGCCTTCGTTAAGTCACGTGATACTTCCCTTACATTTTGTTGTTATCGAACTTCGTTATCGTCTTCGTCATGTCACATTGTCTAGGGCCCCTGGTTGCCGAGAATTCCAAAAAAAAGAGTATGATTTTGTATGGTAGTATGAGTTATGACCAGTTATGACACAATTGATACAGATCTGTTGCTAAACTTGATAATTTATCATTGTCCCTACGCCAACGAGAAAGAGAGGGGGGCTGAAATTTGATTTTTAAATTAACTATTTAAATGTGTATACAATTTTTTAACAAAGAAATTGTTCAAAATGTTGTTTTTTTCTTTCAAAAATTACACGGTAATTTACACGGTACATTTTTAGCAGTTTCACCGTAATTTTGTCTAAAAAGGTCTTAAAACACCGTATTTTTACCCTTGCAACACGGTAATTCACGATTTACATATGGAGACACTGTCTAGAGTACTATATCTACACATACGTGACTTTTATTTTCTGTGAACTACTGGAAACTATTCCACAATAATACAAACACATTAAAAATAAAAATATAAATAAATTGAATTTTGTCATGTATTGTATATACTATAATTTAATTTAGCTTTATGATCTCAAATTAATGAATTTTTTACTTAGATTTGTGTTATGTGTTTTGTTTTGTGTTTATATTATTGATTACAATTCTGATACCAAATTGTGTTAAAAACACAAAATATTGATGCAGATTCAATAACAAAAACTCTTCTAACGATATTATTAAATGGGTTTGTTTCATACGAGTATTTCAAGTTATGGATGGAAAAAAGAGAAAAAGATGTGGATATGTGACTGGCAGACAAAAAAAGAAACTAATTGAATTAATAACAAAACATCCCCAGTTAATTTCTTGTAAAATTACACAAGACTTTAACCATAAGGACTGTCAGAGGCTTTGGCAAAATATTTCAAACGAGTGCAATTCTATACCAGGAGCCAAAAAAACTTGGAGACAGTGGCGAAGAGTAAGATGATATATGTATTGAAAATTTTGTTGTCATATTCTTTGACATGTAATTTAATATTGGTTTAGTAAATAACATTCTTGGCATGAGAACACTGGCAATAAAGTCTTATTGGTGATGATTTTCTCATCATCAATGATGATTTGGGTCTTGAACTCTGCACCTATTTTCCTTTCACCAAGAAATATGCTGTTTAAAAACAATTTTATTTTATGAACAGTTTTTTTTAAATATTGATTTTATTTATATTTATGTTCAATCTTGTGATAAGCAGAAACAACTGGCAAATTTTGTTAGATGTCATTCTTTTAGTTGATTTTCTGAATACTTTAATCAAATCTATACTATTATATAAAGCTGAAGATTATGTTTGGTTGTACGCTCTAATCTCAGGAACTACTAGTTGGAATTGAAAAATTATTTTTGTGTTGGATAGTCCCATTTATCAAGGAAGGCAATAGGCTATAGAGAATGCGCAGGCAGCAGCTAGTAAAGAATAAAGAATAAGAAACATAAAGTAGATAACAGTACTTTAAAAGTGACACTTAGCATCCCTTCATATTTTATTTTCTAGATTAATTATAAAAACTACTATCTACTAATAAGTTAATTATTAAAAAAAACATTTTAGACATGGCATGATCTGCGATCGAAAGCAAAGAAAAAACAAGCCGATACTAATGGTGAAGTCCCAACATCGGCCATAATCCTCACAATGGCTGAACAAGAAGCATTATTAGGTATTAAACATATAGGTGACAACTATACGAGTTCCCAAGACACGACAGAATTTGTACACATAGATCAAGTAAATGATCCCGAAAGTCATTTCAATAATGAATCTGAATCTTTAGCGTCACATAGGTCGGATTCTCCAATGGAGACCAAAGTGTTCACAAGTAGAAGAAAAGTGACGAAGTTAAAAAATAATACTGAATCAAAACATGGATCTCTTTCGAATGACTGTTATTTTAACTGTGATGTATTAGCTGAGCAGGAGCACAGAAAAATACAAATTAAGGAGGACTACTTAAATTTTAAAAAGGATTATTTAAGACAAAAGTTGAATTTATTGAAACAACAAACCGAAGCACTTAAAAGTATTGCTAAGGAATTATCAAAGTAGTAATAACTAAATATGAATTGAAATGTAATTATCAATGTTTATATTACAATGTATTGTATACACAAGCCGGAATGCAAAGGGCAAAGCAGGAGAATAGGAAGACCTGGGAATTTTCATAATAAATTATTCAGTAATAATTTTATCCACTTATTTCCTTTATAGCACCTGTATCCTGTATTCCATAAGATGCTAATGAACCTACATACAAAGTGGCTGTAATTTATTTATTCTTAGATTATGTAATTAATTAGGCATACTAAAATGTATTTTTTTATATTATTATTTAGCCCATTGAATAACAGATGAGAGTATATATTTCTAATACTGATCAGTAAAATTATTTAAGTACTTAATTTTATATGAGCCTAATAAATATGCGACGTCAATTTTAATATTAGTAAAATGGGATTTCTAATTGATGGCTTTTCTAATTTGACAGATGGCGCTGATAATCATATGTTTTGTAATAGGATTAACAAAGAACATTCATTTTTATTGGTCTCCTTGAATGATATCCATGAATAGTAAGTTAAGTTCATAATAATTTATAATCGGTTGATAATATTTTTGGCCGCGAACTATATCTATGGGCCTCAGATAACTAATAATTATCTGTTCTGTGTTACAATCAATGTGTGATTGTCTATGCCATAGCATAGATAGTCTGTGCAGATCGCAGAATACGAACGTATTAAGATGAAGTAATCAAACAACAAATAATCTTCTATAATTAATTCTGTGAATAATTGTTTATATTGTTAAATTAATTTAGTTGCCCTTTTTAGAATTCTATTTTATATTATGTTCTATAAAAACTTTGTAAAGCCTAATTCTTCGGGCAACGGCTCATTTGTAACTCGAATAAATGGTGATGAAGCGAGAAAAGCTTATTTAGAAGAAATTCAAGATGCAAAAGACCCCTGCGAGAATGAGGCAATAGTGCATGATGATAAAGTAACTACACACCAAACAAGAGAGATTAAAATACCAGACAGAGAATTGTTTATCGCAGTACAAAACAATGATGTGCAAACAGTTAAGGATGTTTTAAACTACACACCTGATAAGATAAGTTTGGTCGACGATTATGGATGGAGCTTACTTATGATAGCTTGCCAAGCTAATGCAACAGAAACTGTAAATGAACTTTTAAAACGTGGCATAGACACATCGGTAAGAGACAAAGCAGGGAACTCTGCACATAGCCTCGTCATAAGAAATAAGTATATAGAATTAGCCAGTATATTGCTTAACCACAAAAGAACTGAAGAGAAAAGTAGAAAAAATAAAGTTAGTATTAGTAAGAAAGAGGAATATCTATGTGAAATTTGTGGAAATAAAGTTTTTCAAGACAGAAGACAACATTTGTCATCAACTATTCATAATATAAATGCCAGCAGAGGTAGAAATATTCCAGCAAATTATGTTATTCCCGAATCAAATAAGGGTTTTCAATTGATGGTGAAGGTCGGTTGGGATAGACAGTCTGGGCTAGGTCGGGATGGATCGGGGAACAGATATCCTATTAAAGCTGTACAAAAGAAGGACAGAAGAGGTCTCGGTCACGGTAAAAGAAAAGAAGAATTTACAAAACCAACCACTCCAATGAAATACAAACAGAACACCGAAAATGACTATCAAAGAAATAGAAGAACGGAAATCAATTTTAGAAGAGAATTTTACTGATTATGGCTTAATAAAACTAGTTTGAATAGAGTAACCTTTTCGTTTTATTCTTTAAGGCACCAATAAACTATACTACATACATTTTTTCAAAAATCAAACAATGTTGTCAAAAAATATTATAAAAGAAATATTTTTTCTGTGCTTTATGTTTAACAGTAATATGTGTCATATTATTGGCAGTGATTAAACATATTCCATTAGCTATAAATAAAAACTTTAAAAAAGTTTTTTATTCAGGAAGGAAACCAAACTAAAAATATATATATTATTTTATAAATCAAACCAAGGATTAAAGGAAAGTTTAAAGAGTAAGAATTCATAGAAATTATTTAGTATTGTAATGTAGGTACTTGAAAATTTTAAAATGTCAAGTATGTATGTGTTAATATTGTGCTAAAAGAATTCAGTTTCCCCTCTGAATATTTATTTACAATTCCATGTTGTCATCTTTTCACTTTATCCTATGGGGAGTCTTAATCTATAATTACATTTTATATAACATTCAGTTTTACTAAACCTATATAAATAATAAAAATACAAATAGTATCAAAGATTTGGAGCAATCCAATCGAGGAATTTAACGGCCACCTCGAATCCAACGAAACATGCTGCATTTGCAGGAAAAGCTCGAAGCATAACTGGAGTGACACCTTTATACAGAGCTGTCGGGCCTTCTTTTGCCATTAACTGTTTGAAAACATCCCTCATGCCGTTCGGATATGTGCCTTCTGGAGCAGTTTGTAATCTGCTCTTTAAAACGTCAGCGGGCATGCCAACTAACCAGTTAGCTATACCAGCACAACCACCAGCTACTATAGTTGCCATGAATTTCGTTCTTGCGCTTGCATCCTCGGGAACAAGTACTTCTTTGACCCATTCATAGGTCATGAAGTACATTCCGCTAGCTGGAACATCTCTTAATATTGTAGCTACACTCCCCTTGTAAATACTCCTTATTCCGCCTTCTGCATATAGCTGTCTAGCACAGTCGACCATGCCGCTGTATTTTTGTGGCATATTCCCTCCTTGCTGGATTTGTAACAAACATTTTATTCTTTCACCAGGTGCCATAATTGATGTAGTGAATATACCAGAAAAAGCACCGGCCGCAAATAGCTCCGGTTTCGTTAACGCTACGTTTTCGTCACTCTTTATAAGTTTTTTACCTAGGCCGAATCCAAAAAAACTAATTGCAAAAATTGGCGCAACTCCTGTGAGAGGCGCAGACATACCCTTGTAGAGACCTCGGAAGCCTTCCTTTCGAACCGTCTTTTTTATACAGTCCCAGGTCCCCGCATACATGGCAACCTCGCCTGGTTTAGGCACAGGCATAGTTTGTAGTCTCACTTTAATCGTATCCATCGGGTGTCCCGCTAAAACTGTGCATATTCCACCGAAACCTCCACACAAAAAATATTTTACAGGGCTACTGTTTTCGGACATCTTTTTCGTTACTTTCGTTCGAAGAGAAAGGAAAAAATTCAAGGGAATGGACTAGTTTTTGCTCTATCAATTTGATTATAAATTCGAATTCGTTCGGTTCGACAGGTAGGTAGGTACGTACACAGCACACACAGCTGAATGATCTTTTATTGAAATGTCAAAGTCCAAGTTCACATTGTTTTTTTATAAAGTGAACGGGTATGGCAAGATACACGTATATAATTTTTAATAATCACATTGAATTTGAATTTATAGGAATAATAACGGAAGTGCTTATTATAAGTGATTATTATGTCAACGTTTTGCTTTTTTTTGTGTATATTTGTTAAATTACTCTATGTGCTGGCATTGCCTTGGTGAAACGTAGTGATTATATTCTCTTTGATTCTCGTTCTTATTTCAAATTCCACCTTGATAAATAATTTCGACAGTTCTGCAATTTCATAAGTCAAAAGTATCAGAGAAGAGATGATATTATTATAATAATTTGGCATGGTTTTGCGTTTATAGCATCAGTTTCTAATGCTGCTCCAAAGTTAGTTAAAATTAATGTCGAAAAATATTAAATATTTTTCAGTAATGGTAGTATTATGGGACAATAATGATAAATTAAATACATACTTAATGTTGACGCCGTTTTTACTATAAATCCACACATGCAAGCGAACGCACCACACGCATTACTCCACCTACATATTTAATTTATCTATTTTTTATTCCCTTTCCTACCCTTTAAATCAAAACAGACCATTATAAGCTGTCGCAACGTTCGCATCTCGATCCGCAAAATTAATCTCTGTTAATTAGGTACTCCTAGATAACTCTGCTAAGCGAGATAAGAGATAAAGCTGAAGAGTTTGTTTGGTTGTACGGTACGCACTAATCTCAGGAACTACTTGTTTATTTTTGTGTTGGATAATCCATTTATCGATGAAGGCTCTAGTCAGTTAGGCTATAGAGAACGCAGACGAAGTCGCGGGCACTAGCTAGTCATTTATAAAAAGAACTTGTAAGTTTTTCAATTTACATTAAAACTATGGGATCGTTAACATGTTTAAACTCAATAAAACTTTGAAATTATATTTATCAAGGCCTTGTTATTACTTTTAAAAAAACACAAAATCGTTTTGAACATTTGCACTTTATTGAAATATTTTTTTATAAATCCAAACTAGCCAAGAGTTCATCATCTTCGTCGTTTTCTATGAAACTTTTGTACAAGTCGTCGTTGTTATTAGAACTTGTTGTGACTTTGGCGGATTCCTTTCTCACGTTTGTTCCGGGAATGAAGTCGTTCGCGTTTCTCGACGTCGAAGGCGTCAAATATTTACTGATGTCGCACTGGCTCCCCTGAAACAATATTAATTCATAAATGGTATACATTTTTATATTACTATAAACACTAAAAGAGAATGAATGAATACAATATAAAAGCAAGATATAACTATGCTAAACTACATAAAAAATAAACATAAATTAAAATAAATAAACTAAACTTAAATATTTACATAAAAATAAAATTAATAAATATTAATAATAAATCTGTAGGGGTCGGTCATGAAGTAATTTACTTGGTTTTCAGAAATATCGTGTATATAATATAGGCTCTATACATGATACTGAAACTAAATTGACCATTTTTAGGATTTTTTTCTGTATGAATGTATGTTCATAACCGGCGATCTTCAAAAAGAAGTTTTAAGATCTCCTTTTACGAAAAGTACTTTACCTGATGTCTAACGGTGGTGTCTTCGTAGCTGTCTTTGCTGAGACCGACGTTATTCAATACCTGTATCAATTCAATTTAAAACTTTAAACAAATATGTACTGCAAATTTTACTATTTTTATGTAACCTATTTTTATGTATGGCCATTAATAAATTTACTTGATCGTGTCCAAAAGGCGATTACAATCTTATTAGTTATCTTATTAAACCAAGTGCGCTGCCATAGACACAAAATATATGGGATCTATAGCATCTAGTTGTAAATAATTGTGCAAGTGTATACTTACTTGCGCATTGTCGTTACGTATGTATGTGGCTCTACAAAAGGCCTGCTTAGGACGCCTTCACATTGGGTCGCAAGTACAAAGTACTCTTTTTAGTATGGAAGCCGCGCTGCTGCTGCCGTTGTACTTGCGACCAAGTGTGAAGGCACTCTTACGCGTGAAAGTGTGAACGAGGCTTGCGTTCTACCAGTTCTACTATACCTGCAGCTTGCCCTGCAGCAGCGGCCACATGAGATCGTCTGCGGTGCGCCGTGCGAGTAGATAGCGCACTCGCACGGCGTGCGGCTGGCCCAAGCGGTGCGCGCGAGCCTCCGCTTGCGCCAGCACGCCCGGGTTCCAGTGCAACTCCGCGAACAGCACCAGAGTCGCCGCCGTCAGCGTCAGTCCGGCGCCGGCCGCCGTCGTGGACAGTACGGCGCACCGGCACGACGCCTGCTCCTGGAACCGGTCCACGAGCGCCGAGCGAGTGGCGGCCGGCGTGCTGCCCACTATGCACACGTACGGAGTGCGGCACTCGTCCAGCGCTTCGCACACCGCTTCGATCACGACGCGGTGGTGGGCGAACTCTCTAAATCACTGCCCTAGACACACCAGCGCCATCTCAATTCGACGATTTTAGTTGCCACTTTTTTAGTTTAACACCCATATAAGATTGTTCTCCTTATCTCTACGCTCCTTATTTGAGAGTATGAAATGAAACGGAGTGAAGTGCGCGCTGAGTTGAATTGTTTACTATCACTAGCTGCAACCAGCGCCATCAGTTCGTCGTCTTTCAACGGACACTTTTAATACACGGAGCTTGCGCTCCTTTACCTCTATTCTCCTTGTATGCCACTTTTTAATTTCTACACTTTTTTGACATACTAAATATTCCTTCCTTTCGTTCATCTTTCCTTCTTATTTTTATCCCGCCACCACACTGCTTGCGAAGTTGGGCGATCGAGGCGAATACGTTACTTCGCCTTACTTCGACCGAGTGTTTAACGTCATACTTCATACTTCGATCAACTTTCCCGAATACTTCATCGAGGAACTTCGCGAGTAGTGTGGTGGCGGGGTTAGGTTTCGAAGGATCTAAGCCTGTCTGTTGTTTGTATTTGTAAGCACCTAATCATTTTATGTTGATTTTAAGTCTCCCCTAAAAATAGAAAATAATAGTTAAATAGCTGTATTATCACTAAAATAAAAGATTTCAATTTTTATTAAAATATATTTATTATTCCAATAAAAACTTGTCAGAAAAGTATGACAAAACTAAACATGATAAATTGTAACTTGTATGTCATTTTTCCTTTTTGTTTATTTCGGATATTTTAATATACTTACTTTACTTAACACAATATTTAAAGTTGCCTATTAATAAAATTTATAACTGCTTATTTAGTATATTTACCATATAGTTTAGTGAGTACTATATAAATTTAAAAATATAGTAAGTATATCAGTAATTAATATTTAAAATACATAATTATGTAAAAAATTACGCAAAAAAAAATACAAAAAGAATATTAAATAACAGCATTATGATGGACATTGGGCTCAATCAGGGTTTTATATTTAGTTTGTTGCCATTACAAGTTCCTTGCTTCACAATAGTAACTTTGTCCCGGGATTTACTGGTAAGGCATTCGAACATGCATTCATTATTGTACGTTTGTCCATCCGAGCCGCACAGAGGTTTGAATTCTCGCGTGCACTGGCATGGATGCAATGCTGTTGCGATGCCGACGAAACAAATTACAAGTAGGAACATTCCTGAAAAAATATAATCATTTTAGGTATTTATTTCAGGTACCTAAGTAAGGCAGAAGGATTCGCCGAAGAAATATCACAACTTGTATTTGTATCTTTTCTTCTGTAACTAAGGATTCTAAAACAATATTTACAAAATTAAACGCCTATTAATTATTGACACGCCTATTTATAGGGAGAATCAGTTTTTTAGGTGCCCAAAGCTGGTGTAAACCATTTGGCTTCCTAATATTAAAGAAAAGTAACAGGGAAACACCAAAGATTTAAATCACAGATGCGCCCTTGCCATACTTCAGGCGGCGGAAAATGTGTCATCTTTGGGAAGAGTGAGCAATGAGCGTTCTCGTGCTGGACAGTTGACGTTACGTGGATAGTTTTCAGAAGCACAGGGCGCATCTGTGGTTGAAATCTTTGGGAAAACCAAAATTGAATTATGAAAAAATAGGACTCAAGCAACGGCACAGGTGCTGGACTGGAAGTGCACTGTCGACTATAGCAGCATTAAGGATAATGGATTGGGAAGGGATAGGAAAATGGGCTCTGGAGGGCTCTGGCATCTCTTACTCTATCACCGAAACATTCATATCAATTAATCATCATCAATACTTAATACTAATAATAAATCTGTAAGTGTATTGTATTTAAGTATGTATGTTCCTCCATAACTCTTAAACGAATTAAATGATTTTCGTGAAACTTGGTTGATAAACATTTAGACGTACAGGACACAGTATGGCTACTATTTCTTTTTCAACGCAGACGAAGTGTTGTTATTTCACATTGGTCTTCGCAGGTTTCTTATAGAAACGCAGCATGCCCAGTAGCACTACCATGAGTTGCTATCGAAATCTTACGTTAGTTTACTTCTGTCGATAACGAACCTTTCACCCTTCAATGTGCTAGTGAATGATTTAACTACTAACGTTACGGTATTTCTCGAGAGCATCAGTCAAATTTGTAACTCATGGTACCTATTTTGTATAGAAATGTCAAGTTAAACGTTAGTCGGTAATGGTCGCTAGCGACTACATTCGATAGGTTTTTCACTTATGCAACTCATGTTACTGGTTTTAGTTCTTTGGTGACCGCTAGAGGCGCTGTACAATTTTTCATACAAATATTTTACGTTTTCGCTCATCTCTCGCTAGCGATTTCGGTCGTCATAAACTCATGGTAGTGCTACTGTCATCCTACTTACCTAACAGTTATTAAGTACTTAATAGTCACTTATTATTTATGTTGTATGAAAATATGAAAACTTAATTAAGTTTACTTACCAAAAAATCCAGTTATTTTATGCATCTTGCAGGTACTATAAGTTATCTACTGTTTTGTAATTCAGTGTTACATTAGAATCCTATTAAACAGAGCAGTTAACGTAATCTAATCTCCAAGGACCCTAAGCACTTGTGCAACTTGTTAAAACAGTATTAACAATGGTATTTATTTATATTAATGATTAATCAATGTAACGCCCGCAATAAGTCTGATTCAAGACGACAAACGACTTCGGTTTTTATACAAACATATTGTTTTTCAAGCGACGAGGAAAATTGAACGTGTTATTTCCCGCCAATACTCGTTCATTTACAGGCTTCAATATAATTACTATTATTCACGTGTAAATACCCTTTAATTTACTAAGCAAATGTTTAATTGTTTATAAGCAAATTATTCTATTAAAATTACATAATCCAATATTTTATCATGTTATTAAGAAAAGCTTCGTTTGAAAATAAAATGAATAGTTTCGGAACACAGAACGGTAGTTATATAGTTATATTAGTTACCTACGTCATAGTTGTACTTAGTACAGTTTTGGTATATAGATAGGGAGTATAACTAATAAAATAAGTATATAATGTAAATATATCTGGAAATACCCATTAGAAGAATGTTCTAAGAGACACTGCATTCAGTAAATATTTGTCACAAACACCTACACAAAATTCACAGAGTGTATATAAAAAATATATCATATTTTTATTTAGGTATTTATAATATTATGAAACTAGAGAGCGCAATATCTATGAAACTTCAGATATTCTAAAATACTACAAAAAATAGAACGTAAAACTAGGTATAACGCATAACATAACGCATTCGTGTGACAATTTTGAATTCAATTCCATAAATTTTCATACCACGGGCTAAACGGGCTTAGGCTTAGGGCTCATTTTAAGAAAGCTGAAATTTTCAGGATCGGTAGTATAACATAAACTTAGAAAGGAATGGATACTCGCTAAGCTGAAAGCGGGGCCGTTTTATGGGTTGCCTTGCCAGGTATCAAGGTAGAAAAATACGTAAGCTAACTTACGTCATTTTAGGAAGGCTGAATTTTATATATATTATTAAGTATAGTAAAAAAAAGTATAATATTTTAAAATATTTTCCAAAGAGACAAATCTGACGGGCCAAACATCTTCCCAGGCTCGTAAAAGTTTCTCTGTGCAATTAAAACAAGCAAGGAAAGCAACCCATAAAACGGCCCCGCTTTCAGCTTAGCGAGTATCCATTCCTTTTTAAGCTTATGTTATACTACCGATCCTGAAAATTTCAGCTTTCCTAAAATGACGTAAGCCTGGGGTGACTGGGATCTCAATCTATTATACATCACTACATATTACAAAACAAAGTCCTCCGCCGCGTCTGTCTGTCTGTTCGCGATAAACTCAAAAACTACTGCACCGATTTTCATGCTGTTTTCACCAATGATTCTCGAGGAAGGTTTTAGTATTATGTAATTTACAAAGTTACGTGGGTGAAGTCGCTAGTTGAGAAATAAATAAATGTTATGGATTCATTAGACCTTATTCACAGTGATTTGAAAATCACGCTGTATTTTACGGTAAATATTATGCAGTATTTTGCTCATTGCACTATTTTATGTTGGTATACAATGACTTTGTGTATAATGTTTGCATTTGGCAAACAATAGCAGTTATTACTTATATTTATTTAAACAATCGAACCCACTTATTTCTGCCTCTTACCCTGATATGTTTTTACGTAGGTAACGTATAAAATGTTGTTATAAGCCGTCGTGATGGCTATAATTCTAAGTACCTAGGTAGTTTTTTTTTTAATTTTATAAGGTGGACAAACAGTCCATTTTGGCGTGACGGTAACACAAGCAACGCCACATGTGCTACAAGTAGGATTATGGATTGAGAAGGCATAGAGAAATGGGCTCTGCTCTGACAACTCACTCACAGAAACACAACAGCACCCGTTCTGTTATTTTTTATTTTTATTTTTTTTTTTATTTTATTTTATTGAGACACCAACAGCACACAGAATCATCCAGGTCATATACACAAGTCACACATTTCACGTTTACATCTGTGCGCCAATTAAAGGTATCTACAGCTATACAAATTATACAATATTGTCTCTGTCAAATAACAATTTAGAGAAAAGAAAAAATAGAATAATAATAATAATAATAATCAAATCAAAAGCACAATAGCATACAAGGACAAGAAGCAATTACTTATACAAGTCATAGTAATAACAATAAAAATTCAATATAAATCCAGATCAAAAAATTCGCAATCACAATATTATCATTAATATTATTTGAACAAAATGTCAAAATGAAAGCAGTCAATCTACACTTTCAAGCTTTGAGAGTTTCCTTTTAAAGCGATTTAGGCTGTCATGAAAAATATCCAACTCCAAGTTTGTCTGGAGAGAATGGAAATTGGAAATCATACGATTGACCGGGGAGAACTTGCCCAAGTTTGTGCGTATTATGTCACAAGAAAATATCTTCGTAAGAGGATATCTAGGTATAGCACGGGGCACCGCCACAGATAGGAGATTCAAGACATCAGGTGCCGAGAAAATTCCGTTAGCTATTTTATGCAAGGTAACCGCATCTGTAATCTCGCGACGTTTCTCCAAGGACTGAAGCTTAAAATGTAGCAATCTAGAATTGTAATCCAGAGAAGGGGAACATTGTTTATCCTTATGAGCCAAGTATCTTGTAAAACTGCGTTGTATACGCTCCAGCCTCGCTATATGAGACCGATACGAAGGGTTCCAAACCGAAGAAGCGTACTCTATAACACTCCTCACCAATGTTTTATATAGATATATCACCGTATTTACATTTGTAAAGTCTCGGCTGTGTCGTTTTATGAAGCCTGATAGTTGAGAAGCTTTTTTAGCTACAGTGTCTATATGTGAGATGAATGTAAGTTTGGCATCCAAGACCACCCCCAGGTCACGTACCGTATGGACCTCTGTAAGAGGGGTGCCACCCACGAGATATATTGATGGAACTTTATTTATTTTTCTAGTAAACTTGATATGACTACATTTATCAGCATTGAGTTCCATGCCATTCCTTGCACACCAAAGGAGAACTGAATCCAAATCTTCTTGGATTAGTTTGGAGGTTATTTCGTAGTCTTCTATTATAATGGGTTGGATACCAAACCAGAGCCAACTTTGAAAAGCTCATTTCAAAAGTTAACCCCGCCGGGTATCGAACCCGGGAACCTTCAAACAGAGCTCACCGTAACAACTCATCCAACATGCTTGTCGAATATAATTATGTATATCATATACTTAGTAAGTAAGTCTATAAGACCTATAAGGTCTTTGTCGATTTTTTATATCATACTAGCTGCTGCCCGCGACTTCGCCCGCGTATAAAAATAGATAAAAACCTATTCTCAGACTTACTAAGTGTACCTACATATAAAATATCATCAAAATCGGTTAAGGCGTTTCGAAGGAGTATGGCAACTAACACTGTGACACGAGAATTTTATATAAATATAAAATTCTCATATTATGAGATGTAAGTAGGTAACATTAATAAAATTAGTTAAGTAGATAGTTAATTAAGTATATTTTTTACTTATTTCAAAATTCTCATGAATATTTATAATATTCGTATCACTTTAAATAAACACAGGTAACTTGACTGCGTGCACTTCGGTTTTTAACTCTGACAACGATTTTCGTTAGGTACATTATTCAAACCAAATGTAAGAATTTACAATTAATTTATTCATACCGGAAAACGTATGATGATAAAGGCAACACAAAGGAGTATAGTTATTCCGAAGAATCGCAATTGTTAAAGTAGGGAGTCGCAAATAAATATAAATTAAAAATACAGGTTCACAACCATTTAGGTAACAGTGGTAGATAATACATGACAAATAAGTCTTGTACGTTGACTGGTGAAAGTCAGTAAGTATCAAGTGTTTGACGTAGGACTGCAACAGATTTTGCTATGAATTGCAATACAGGTGAGACTTTCTTAACAGACACTTAAAATGCGAGAAGACTTATTTTATTATAGGTATTATACTAGCCAGTTGTTTTTTCATATTCCATTTTTTTTCACTAAGTAGATAAGTGCCATCATAAAATTTAAAAAAAATCATCTAATATTAATTTATTATTATAAATTTGATATTCAACGTATTTCAATCTAAAAGCATTTAAAAGAGGGTTATCTTAATAGTTTGTAACGGAAGAAATTTGTCACACATTTTAAACTGCATGGTCAATCCATATAAAAATTTGTCACACATAATTTATATGACCAACTCGTTTAGAAACAGTTTATGCCGCTGCTATATTGGTTGGTTTTTATGTAGTTAAGTAAACTTCATTTATTTATGTAATTATTGAACCATTTTGGCTTAGCAATACAATATCAGCAATTTGCTTTTATTTTGACAGGCAGGCTCATGGTTGATGGTTCACTTGATGGTAAGTGGCGCTGCCGTTGTCTATTATCACCATCAACACCATCAGATTTACTTGCTGCCGTTCTTGAGAGAATAAAACAGCGCTCGTGCTTTTATTTCTCAGTGGTCTTCTGTAAGTTAGTGGGCATTAGTGTGCCCTCTACAACTAGGTACAACAAAATTTATTATTGAATTTATTTAAGAACGTGACTGTGTTAATTGAATAAACCAAGTTAATCGTGATGATTCAACTCTATGTTCACGTGGTGTTAAGACAAGAGGCTGTTATTAAAGCCATAACAATTATGAGATCAAATTGCCCCCAGTTTCCTTCTTAGTGCATGTTAAAGGTGAAAAATCATTATTATAACTATTATATTAATGACACGCAATGTAATATTCACACATTAGGTACCTAGGTATACACGAGCATGGTTAATCAATTATCTACGAACTAAAGATTTATAATAGGTCTCCTCCGAAAAACCGTAGGTAACTTAACATATTTAATCGTTTTATGATCTAAATTGATATAATATTTATCGGAGAAATTAATCGATTATACGTAAAATGATCTCCAAACAGGTAGTAGCAATCTCCAAGCAGGGCACATTGCACTCCAAACAGGCCACCCTGTCTAGCTACTTATAGAATGTCTATAATAGGTATACTGTCCCCTTATAGAAGGCTACCGCGAAATACCTGTACCTATGTGTGTGTGCTATTTGTGTTTCAGTGGATTGGATAGGTACGTAAGGGATGCCAGACGCCATTTCCCCCATTATCTTTTAATCCCATACCATTTATGCTACTAAGGTCGAAACTTGCACTGCCAGCACCTACAGCTTCGACAGTCAGCACGCCTGGCAACCTCTAATTAAAAAAAAAAAACAACTGCAATTTTACTCTGCCGATGACAGAGGCCGGCCTATTGATAACCGCTTCAGGGATAGGCACTATATCGCTATAGATATACAGACAGGGCGCCCCAACGATATGCGACACGAAGGGAAAGTATCTACCTTAAATATCGTAGATAGGATATTTGCTGAAAGAAGACTTTGTTATTTTTTAAAAGCTTGTAATACTGCATTCAAAGATTTTCTAAAAATTACGTCGTCGTCGGCAATAAATAATATTCTTGAAATTTGAATCAAACATTTAACGTTATTCCTTTCTAAAGGTTCATAATAGGTCTCCTCCGAAAAGCCATTTTCGGATTTTTTTTCACATTTACGTCGGTTCGATTCCCAGACGAAGCAAGTAATTTTTAGAAAATCTTTGAATGCAGTTATTACTAACTTTTTATTTTTATTTTTTATGTTAAGGTCGACAGACAGGCTGACGATCCACTTGATGGTAGGTGGCTACCGTCGCCTATAACATAAGCAACGCCATAAGTGCTACATTACTAACTTTAAAAATAACAAAGTCTTCTTTCAGCAAAATATCCTATCTACGATATTTAAGGTACTTTCCCTTTCTGTCATAGTCTTGGGACACCCTGTATGTGTATAGTGACTAATAGTTTGATAAAATTGCGGTTGTTAGAGATAGGCTTAAAGCTTCGCTTTCTTTCAGTGTGCATACTGGTACTAATGATGACGTCACTATCATACGCTGACGACAACTGGTCCTCGGATTGTGCTTGCACCAGGATTTATTTACCGCTGTGTGCGTCAGACGGAAAAACTTACAACAACCCATGCACCTTTAATTGCTACGCTCGACACGTGTGGGATAATTACCGAACTGAACTCTATGTGACTAAGCATGGGAGGTGCGAGGAAGCCTACGCTTAACAAAATCTTTGACTATAGGTACATGCACATATTTCACTTTCGTAGGTACCGTTTTATTGTCAAAATTGAGGGATGACAAGTATTTAATTTGTTGCAGAATTTGGTTCATTGATTATGCTAGGGCAACAATCGATGTGCTTCGGCATTACGCAGTAGCATAATAAAATTTAAATTACATACATTGAAAGCCCGAGTTCAAAATTCAAAATTCTAGGTTCAAATTGCAAATGTGCGCCGGCCCTTAGGCGCAGTCGTTGTCACTGCATCTATCTATATACAAGCTTTACGCACACATAACGCTGCAATGTCGTGGCCATATCATAGAATTGATCACTTCAGGAAAAGACCAGCTATACACGGAAAAGACTTACTTAATTAAAAATATATGCTGAGTTTAAGTAATTAAATATTTTCTCTTTCAGTTATTCTTTTCGCTATTCTGTTCACGGCGACGTCGTCAAAATCGCATCGGGGATGGACACATTGGTCTCAAAAGGATTGTTTCTGCACATCACAATATGATCCAGTATGCGCTTCAGATTCCCGTCGCTACTGGAATTTGTGTACCTTTAAATGTCGAATTAAATTTTTGACAATAAATGATTTACCGCTTATTGAAGGCGTTGGTTGCGAATTGCTGCCACCTACTGATCCGCTCATTTCATTTTAGCATATATCATAATTTGCTTATGATTTCTAGATAATCTTCTAGACAAGCATCTCCTTACAGAAGATAATTTGGAAATATTATTGCATGAGCAAGGTATATCAAAGCCATTTCTCTTATATAAAAAAAAACAACACATACACAGCAGGTGTAATATGATGAAACTGATGAAATCTATATACATTATAAAGCTGAAGATAGTATTATATAATATATTGATAACTAGCTGGTGTCCGCAACGAAGAGATAAAAGAGAGCTAGCTAGTATCTAAGAGATAAAATAATAAATAAATAAGTAAGATTTTTTGGCAATGGAATAAAGGTGATGTTACTTATAAATAGATAGGTATATAAAATTAATACAAATTTTTAAAAAGATAATATTTTAATTATCATATTCTTACATACGAGTAGTATTGTTGTATAATTATTTTAATCATGCTTGTTTGTAATAAATTTAATAAAGTTTTCAATATAAATAATATACATTATTGTAAAAAAATATGTACATATTTGAAGTTTTATTTATTTGTATAATCCGTGTAAAATTTTAGATTTAACAGGTACCTAGGTATTTATTTAAATTATGAAAAAGTCTAACTATTAAATTTTTAACAATGCTATAGTTTTGAAGTCATGAGTTCGTTAAGATCAAATTTTTTCCTCGTGAAATTAGGATTGTAAACTGTTTCGGGTAAAAAATTTTGCAGAAACATATGTGTGATCAATCCTGTGATACCCCATATTTTATGTTTCATCAAAAAAATAGGTAAAGAAAATTTTTTATATTCAAAATGTGCATGCATGTTTGCATTGCAAAACGATTTCATGGGCACCGTAAAAATTTCTTCCACTTCTTGTTCATTAGCCTTCAACTGTTCAATATTAAAATTTAATACTTCACCAACTACTGGAGTTATTAAAATATCTTTATTACGGCCTTGAAACTGAGGCATTATAGTCCAAATATCGACGCTATCTCGAGAAATGCCGATTTCTTCTTCGGCTTCTCGTAAGGCTGTTTCGATGGGATTTTCATTGCCATCTGTCATTCCTCCAGGAAATGATACTTGCCCTTTATGGTTCCTTAGATGTGCAGATCTCAAAGTGTAAAGCAGACACACTTCTCCGTTGGCAACACACAGAGGGATTAATACAGCGGCAGAATATTTGGGTTTTGTATTATGGAGAGTTATTGCTGGCATTTCTCGTAAGCCTGCCACACACCTTTCACGAGCAATGCTCGATAATAAAACTTTCGGAGTCAAACTCATATTTGTGTAAAAGTTTTAAGTATGCAAATTGTAATTCGTTTAAGAAAAAGAATAGACGAATTCATTAACAACTTATAAAACTGAGTTTTGAAAATGATACACAACTTGGAGTTTGAACTTGTATTTTTGTTTTTGTCAGAATTTTCAATCAGTTCACTTTCTTTACACAACTTTTGTTTTGACAAGTGACAAGATCAATCAGCCTGATCAGCTGAGATGAGAACTGTCAATTTCAAATTATTGGAAAGTATTTGAACACTGCCTATTTTAGGGGAAATTAAAAACAAGGAAAAGAGAGTTTGTCATTTTCTCTGCATAATTAGTTAAATCGTGCACAAAGTTCTATTATATTAAGTTACAGAATTTAATACGGTAATTCTGTGTTTTCAGACAAACTAATTAATAAAGTTTTGAAACTTATGTGGGTTATACTTTTGGGTCTGCTGATCAAGAACCACAACTCTCCACTTGCCATTTTCCACTTCACCCCCCCACATCACAAAGTTTGTCCTTGTCAATGGTTTTTTAAGTATTTTGCGAAAACTTTAATAGATGCAAAAAAGTGTCAAAGGCAAAAATTACCCCCACTAAATTCTTAACAAAATATGTTCCATACACTTTTCGATTATCTTAACGGTTTTTAAGCTACAGCCAATTTTCAACCAAAATTTCATAGTTGGAAAACTAGCTATAACTTGAAAACCTTCAAGGTAATCAAAATATATTTTGTTAAGAATTTTATGAGGATAATTTTTGCTTTTGAAACTTTTTTATATCTTTGAAACTTATTAAACGTTGAATGTTGTTTCAAAAACTTGCTATAGCTTTAAAACCGTGAAGCTTATCAAAATAATGTATAGAACATATTTTGTTTAGAAATTAATGTGTTTTCAAGTTATAAGTTAACTTATAAGTTTAACTTGGAATTTAAGTAAAAATTGGAATATTTGTTTGATATGTTGGCAACATTATAAACTGAAATTTCCTCCGTCACGTCACTCACTGTCAAAACTGTCAAATGTCACTATTTTTTTATTCAAATCTTTGTTTACGTTTTCTTTGCCACAATGCCCACAATTTTGCATAACTATCGACAAAAATGACAAACAACCTTGGACTTTAAACTATAAATTTAAAATACTATAAAAACTTAATATGAAATTAAAATAGTGACATAACGATACTTAAATATGAGTCACAAAGGTTATATCAGCATTAAAAACCTCTTTTCACTTACAAGTCGCGAAAGATGTTTGGCGAGTTTTAGGAATCAACCTTCAATAAAATTGGGTAAAAAATCGCCTTCAGAAACCGCTGCAGTGCTTGTGCCTCTGTGTTCTGTTGACAATTCTCCTTCACTCCTATACACTGTGAGGTCATCGGATCTAAGAACTAACAGTGGTCAAATATCGTTTCCTGGTGGTAAAACGGACGATGGTGAAAATGCTATAGCTACTGCTCTAAGGGAAACTGAAGAAGAAATAGGTTTATGTCCATCAAAGATTGAAATCTGGGGACCAGGGTCCGCTGTGCCAGGTAAAAATAACAAAATAATGATAATACCTGTCATTGGCTGTATCAATGATTTGAAAGGCGAAGATTTAAATGTAAACACTAACGAAGTCGCCGAAGTCTTTTCTGTGCCAATAGAGCACCTCTGCAATCCACAGTGTCAATATTATACACAGTTTCAGAACGGATTCATTTTGCCAGTATTTGTTGTAAACAATTACAGAATATGGGGTGTAACTGCGTACATTACACACGTATTTTTAACTTGTTTACTGCCGAAAGACGTTTATAGAAACGATTGGATGAAAAAGAAAGTCATATTTAAGGAATAGATGTTATTACAAAGAAATAAATATGTTAGCATTAATTTTATTTGGATTGTTTTGTTAATGGTCACCTACTGTTAAAGTAGCTATGTAAAAAAGTTATGGATTGTTTTCTGGAAAATATATTTTATATTACTGTATTTAAATAAATTAATAAGTACTATTAATTATTCATTTTTTAATATAACACTAGCTGCTGCACCGTAGCTTTGTAAATTATATACTAAAACCTTCCTTGAGAACCGCTCTATCCATTGGTGAAAACAGCATGAAAATCGGTGCAGTAGTTTTTGAGTTTATCGCAAACAGACAGACGCGGTAGGTAACTTTGTTTTATAATATGTAAGGATATTATTAACTTTTTGGGAGATGTTTCCAAGACACTGGACTGGGAAACTCGAAGAACGTATGTGGTGACGAACTTAGGGAGTTGGGAAAGACCTACATCCAGTAGTGGAGACAATAACTCCTGATAATGTTTCACAGTCATCTGGGCAAAAGAGCAGTACAAAAGAGAGCACCATGAAATAACAGTGAACATTGAAGAGCAAGTGGGATGCCTGAGCCCATTTTCCTTTCCCTTTATCCTTAAAATCCTAATTGTGGTGTTGCTTGTGTTAAGTGTTAGCGACAGTAGCCACCTACCTTCAAGTTGTCCACCTTAGAGCGGGTCAATAACAAAAACCTCAATAACTTCCAAAATATTGGAGAAAGTTTATTTTAAATAAAAAGTATTACTATTTTTCACTAGATCTCAAAAATGTGCTATGGTATCAAATTATGCAATTTCCACTATGAGCTGTTAATACAGCTGTTATACGATTGTTCACTTTTTAACCCGTCGGAAATATCTTGGCACTTCAAAATAATAATGGACTGGACACATTAAGGAAACTTTATATTTTCAATTTCTTTATTATAAAAAAATTTACAAAAGCTGCAAGCTGTTGGCACAATTTTATAAATGGGCAAAAAGTTTAAGCTTAGGTAAGTTAAGTTAAGGAAGGCACAGAAAGTAAGCTATATCACATTTAAAGTCACCAGATATCAGCTGTAAATGACAAGCTATAATTTTTTTTTTAAAAAAGCACCAGAACAAGCTAAGTGTATATAATATACATATTTTATATTTTTTTAAATGTAAAAAAAGTTTAGGTGAATATAAATAGTTCGATCGATCAAACGAACGGGGGTAACGGAAAAGAAAAAAATAAATAAAACGCAAATTAAAAAAAAAACTAATATTTATCCAGGTTTAAAGTCCTTAACATTTAATTAATGTCTAATTCTTACATACATTGTCGAATTGACATCGTGATCGTCTCTCGCCGTTGTCTTGTATCTTGTTACTGTACTATAAACAATATTTGAGTTCTCCTGTAACATTTACACATTTTTCCATCATAAAGTCTTTTCATTTCTGAATTAAATTAATACTTGGACATTTCGCTGCTGCACGCAATTCAAAGGTACCAAAAATCAAAAAAATCCAAAAATATTTTTATTGCAAAAACAATCAATTTCCTTCATTTTTATTTATATAGATTTAATATATTTTTTTTATATTCAAAAGTAACTTATATATTGCTTATTATTTCATCTGGTATTCAGTTTATCATAAAAGTACTTTAATGTGACATAAAAATACTCTTCTAACAATGTTAATATGCATATATTTGAAGAAAAAAATTGACCATTTTTTTTCGATTGGTTCTCCTGTCACACAAAAAGTGTAATTTTGATTTGTGGTACTTTTGAATTTAAGCAGCGATTTGTAAGAAAAAAGTATCATGTTCCTTCAGTTTTAGAAACTGATATTATTTTGATAGCAGAACAATTCCTATGGATTTTTTCCTTTGCAATATAAATACTTAATTTACATATAACGTTATATTCTATAAATTAAAAAAGAAATAAATTTCAATGAATTAAATATAAATTTAAAATACTGTAAAATATTATGATGAATACAATATATTTTTTATTTATGGCCATTCAAATAAACTGACTTGCAAAGCAAATGCTACTATCAACTTCAAAGAAATTTCTCTCAAAATATCAAAATTTATTCATTTAAATATTCAAAACTAAGTACCTATTCTGACAGTCTACTCAGATTTTCAGATTTGTTAATGTTACGATGGAAAAATGTATATATATTTACACCAAATTATATAATGTCAATGACACTACCCACATATACATATAATAATAATATGTATATATAAATTAGGTGGTCCAACTTAAAGCCTCACATCTAATATTCTATAGAAGCTTTGTGTGTGAATAAATAAATAACAAAAAAAAAACATAGAAATATTATAGTTTTAAAATAAATAAGTACTAGAAACGATATAATATAACCTTTATCGAAAAGGTAACTAACATTGGGACAGGCAAGAGTACTATCAGAATGATTACAATATATTTCTTATTTTATTTTTTTCAAAATCGCGCACTGACAGAGGCAGAGGTATAATAAACACATAAATGGCCGCCGATCCTAACTAAGGGCCGGCGCAGATTGGAGGAAAGCATGGCAAGCAAAGTTTTTTTTTTATTTTTTTTATTTTTTTTTAATTTAGGTACATACAATCATATTGTATGTACCTAAATTTATTCTAAGGCTGACGAAATATTTTCATATTCATTATTATATCGATATTTTAGTATTTTTTTTTTCTTGTAAAGTTTCATACGGAAAATAATCTAAGAGCAAAATTTGTTTGAAATTTCGTGTTGAGAGGTTACTTTACTTTGGAATTTATTTATAACGAGTTGTGTGTGTTATAAATCGTGTATCGAAAAGCTGTCTTTTTACATATGATTTAACCTCTATATTCAAATATATAATTTTCACATGTATTATGTAGTAGCGTTTATTAGAAAAACGTGATCTTGTATGACGAATTTTAGAGGGAGCTTAACCTTAAGGGCTTCAATTTATATAATTACTAGCTGGTGCCCGCGCCTTCGTCCGCGTTGAACGATGAAAGGTACCCTATGTCTTATCTGATGTCCCAGAACACGTGTATGCAAAATTTCATGGTAATCGGTTCAGTAGTTTTTGCGTGAAAGGGTAAACAAACAAACTCGCATTTATAATATTAGTAATTCATTGCATGCTACTGTGGAAAGCAGTATACAAATTTGAATTATACTAAAAGGTACAAAATTCTATATGAAAAAGTTAAAATACTTTGCCGTGCAGTTCCTCCAATTTGCGTTGGCCCGAAATTGGAACATTGAATACTGTAAACGCGAATCAATCTTAACTATATATTTATTTTATATAATACGCCATTTGAATTCGTTGTTTGACCACTATTCTAAAATATCTAATAAAAAATAATAATTTTTATCCGCAAGGGATTTTCTAACTTTTTAAGCATATCAAGTATTTACTTTGTTTAGCACCTCTGCCGACATATTATAACAAAAACAATTATCAAATAATATTATTCAAAGGTAATTAAATAATGACCACAATAATTACGTTTGATTGATCTTAATTTTAGCATCTTTTTTTATCTCGCAGAACATTTGAACATAATAATTATCACCACACAAAATGGTCAAGTTAAAACCGTTCCAAAATTTCTAAAGCATCCATACAATCTCTTAAAAATTTACGAACATATAATAATGCGCACGTGAACGTTTTTTAAATAATTTTATAAAAATATAGCCATCTGTCTGTATGTCTGTATATTGGCTCGGAGGTAAAAATAAGCTCGCCATTGGTACCGTAGAATTGTAATCATTTAATTAATAGGCAAAAATTATATTGTCAAAAAAAAATTTATATAATTATGAAAGAGTAACAAATTGTAGTCAACCCACAGCTGGACAAAAAAAAATCAAAATGTCCTTACTGTTGTTTAAGAATCAAACAAAATATATTTTCCTCTTAACTTAAAATTCTCTTACATAATATTAATTCCAAACGAAAACGGACCTAACAGAGACTTGGAAAATAAAACGGTGGATTTTCCTTTATAGGAGACCTCACACTCGCACCATAAAAATAACGACTGATAAATAAACATGCAATAAATTAATGACGATTTACAATAAGCTCGAGCCAAGCGGCGGGTAAGGCAAATACTAAATGAACCTGGGCCCTGATTCTGTATTTTCTGTGGTTCCTGTGAAATCATAACGTGCCATAGATAATTTGTCTTAGGGCATCCAGAATAGAGACATAAGAATTCCATGACACAACAAGGCAAGACGTTAGACGTGGTATGAAAAAGTTAAGACCAAGAGTGTGGAATCGTAGATGGCATACAGAATCAAGGCCCTGAGGTGGGCCCGAAGCCGCGCTGACACGGTCGAGTACACGCCAAGACCGATGCACTCGTACGACTCCTAGTAGGACCTAGTAGTCCTAGTCCTAATAGGAGGCGGTCCTAGAGCGCTCGAATTAGAACGATGTCGCGTCGTCCGAGCGAGCTCGTAATATAATACCCGCAGGCATATTATCTAAACACGTCTGCTGAGCGACAGGCGAAACATGCGCAAAATTTGTGCAATATCACACTAAATCACAATTTTTTAGTATTTTTCGCGTGTCTGCTGAGCAGAGGCATTTAGATAATAAGCCTGCCGGTTGCAATTAGCCTCGTATAAATACTAGGACGCTACTCGTGTAATGGCAACCGGGTATTACGAGCACACTCAGACGATTTCGTCCGATTCGAGCGCACTAAGGGACCGCGTTCTATTACCGCACTCGTATAAAATTGACTCGTACGAGTACATCGGTCCGTGTGTACTCTGACCGTGTTATTAGGCTTTAAGAAACGAACAATTAAACGGGATAGCATGCCAATATATCTTGTACTATTATTTACCTGTACAGTAGTAGTACACACTTGATAAGGCGCGTCATGAATCTTTGTCCGCGCAGAAAAGAAAACTTAACCCTTCATATGCCGGAACGTGGATCCGCGTTAACAATTCTGCACCACTCGTGTGCCGGAACGCGGATCCGCGTTACGCCCACTTCACGCGATATTTTACGTTTTTTCTATATAAGTAGTTGATTATAAGATGTAACGCTGACGTTTTAGAATGCAGATATTTAGTTTTGTCTCACTCGCACGTGCGTAAGATGGCAAGCGGCGCACGCTAACATGGCGGCAAGTGGCGACCAATAGCTGTACTGGGAAAAAGCCGCCAAGTGTTTGGATTGGTCGGTAGCATTACGCAGGCCTTAAAAATTCGTCTTTAAACATCGGTAGAGATAAACTAAACTAATATTTTTTTGTTTTATCTCTTAGCCATATCAGTTGAGTACTATACTGTAACAGTGTGAAAAAAAAAAATTTGCATATACACAAAAGTAATATATGCTTTATACAATGCAGCCGTTTACTATGTCTGTTACAGTTTAAAATATAAGGCAGTAACTAAATCGTCCGAATAAGTCAGTGGTCGTGTGAACGGTCCCCCTTATATGTTGTACCAAGGCTACGTCCAAATTATCCCCAAAACCACGAGTTCCCCTTCCGTTTTATTGCTGTTCTACATTGTTCAATTCGTTCACGTCGATCGGTATGGATGTCGTGAACGTCGGCGTCTCTAGTTCTTCGTGTTTCTTCATTTTCAATGCCTGAAAATTGTGTTCACAAGAAAATATTATTTTACAACGCTATGAGAAAAAGGTACAGTCGGCCGCAAAAGTCGATTAGCACATTCAAAAGTACAAAACAATGCGCCATAAATCGTTGTCACGACTATAGAAAAAAAATAAACTTTACGTACAAACGATCGTAAAAAGCTTCTGTAAGTACAAAAGTTAGTGTTCAGTTGTTTTGCACTTTTGAATGTGTTAATCTAGACTTATGCGGCCGACTGTAAGTCAGATGCTGAAAGAAAATAAAAGAAGTGTATAACTGAAAGGAAGTTAAAGGAGTCCTTGCGCAATTTCAAATATTCGCAGTCAAAACTCAGCATATTTTGGAAAGATTTAATAAAATTGTAACTCAAATATTACAAAGTAATAACCCTAATGAAACCAAGGTTCGTACAATTTTAATTTTAATTAGTGACAGCTTTTTTTAAGCTCTTCGTTAATATCTCTATTTTAAGTGTCAGTTATTTATATAACTAACATTTGAAGTAAGTAATTTTTCTTTAAAGCTTTTAAACCAATTACGCTGCCAATTGTGCATTTTTTATTAACAAATCACAAAGCTTTAATATTATTAGGTTATAATTTATATCCTACACCACAACCCCACTACTACCACATTGTTAATTAAGACAAAACGTTACAAATTACAAATATCCACACCGTTTTAATGACTGTGTCTCAAAAAAAATATGCCAAATATTCACGAGATTTGGTTGTGTAAATAATGGTAAATATAAATGTTTAATTAATGAAAAGGATATGTATGTAATGATTTATGCACTACATTATAAATAAAACAGTTGCTAAATTTTATGACAATGTGTGTGTGTGTATATATAAAGAAACCACGGATGTTGTTCTTTTAGAGAAAAAAAAATAAAGCGTGCGATTATTGATTACTACATTTAAAAAAGTTTATTATATGTGTATCAAGAAAAAGGTTATAAAAAGAACATCGCCGTAATCATTAATCAGTATTGGATTGGTTTGAATTTATTTTAAAATATTTTTGTATGAAAATGACAATTAAATTTTAATGACCTTGAAAAATGCATAGCCATAAATTTTAATAGTCTGTTGAATTTGAACGAAACTAAAAGCACACTAGGAAATATACTACTGGAAAAAATTAAATAATTTTTCTGTATGTATGTATTTCTATTTTGTTCGCTATGACTGTATGTATTTTTATGGCGATTTAATGGCAATCACGATATATTATATTATAATGGTTTTGTAACAGTTTTTATGGTTATGATGACGTCATGGGACACAATTAATCAACGACAAGCACACCGTAACGTACCGCGTCGTCATTGTTGTTGTTCTGTCGCACAGGCTTCGGTGATAAACCCAAACCCTTTGCGGACAACTGCAGGCGGAAACACCGATTGTAACACCAGAGAAAGATCCCAACAGATCCAAGCGATAGATATATTTAGGAAATACATCGAAAACTTGTTTATAAGTGGATGGAAAATATAAATACTTGGACGCAATCAGTAAGGTTTGTTATTTTCTTGTTCAGGGGTGGCGAACCATTGAGTTTGGGAGTCGATGGGTATTTAGTTTTATTATTTTTTACCCAATAATCTATGGCCTCATTTTCTTTAGGAAATTGCTTCGTCAGGTCTAGAGCACCTTTGGTTTTTTTTTAATCACAAAGCACGATGGTAGTGATAATAACAGCAATAGTAAAGTAATTTAAGTACTAGTTTTATTCATTATCCAGTATAGAATGCATTCGAGTGTACTTTTTCGGGAAATTAAGAATTTGACTAATCGAAAATCTGACCGATTACGAATCTGTCGAATACCGAAACAATCAAAATGGCAAAGTTGATCCAAAGGTTCGCCACTCCTGATATAAAGAGTTACTTTTCTGGACTTAATCTCAATAAATATGCATTGATTTTAAACAGTTTGATTAAAAACACCAACCGGTTATAATTAAAAACATTTATTATATAATCATTCGATTTTAACGCTTCGTTACTTTTGAGTTTTTACATTTTTAACCTTATTGCGATTTTCTTAGGACTCACACTCCTTTATTATTTCAATAGCAACTAGCAAGAGAACGTAGCGTTTCGCATGCCACATTTTCGGCAAGTCGCGGTGTGCAAAGGACTTTGAGTGCTAAAATCATTGCAATAAGGTTGAAAATAATATGTTTCAGAAAAAATCTTTTGATGTGCTGTGCCATCATACCACATCATTCCGTCATTCGTCGCCGGCTCTAAGGAATGAATGGACCGAATCTATGTTCGAGCCATTCATTCATTCATTCATAGTGTTGCAATAACAAACTGATTAAATCAATGCATGATAATAGGTGTCAGTCAGTGTGTATGCGTGTGCGGAGGGTACTCGCCTGTTGCAGCTTGTAATGGTTGATGATGTCCTGGTCGGCTGGACAGCTCTGCGTGAACGCGTCCAGTTGGTACATGTGGTACATATAACGCCACAGGGCGCGGAAACCCGTCTGGAACCAACGCATTTTTGCATTCAATTCAACAAATTCAATTTAACCTTATTCGATATTGGAATTCATATATAACGTCGGACATGATTATACGATGGCTTGATGGCGGGCTACCATCAATTCAAAAATGCAAGCAACTCCACGGGCGATTCGTGTAGCGTTCTCCAATTATACATTCAAGATTGGCAACACATTTTTTACGCCTATTTTTGCTTGTATTTCAAACTTTTTGTGTTCAAGGTTCAAGAAAGTAATAGAGGTAGGTTTATTAACCTAGGAAAAACCCAATATGTATTTATTAAAATTACCTGAATTTGTAGCAATCCGCTGATAGGGTTGCTTTCATATCTACATATTATTATGTTGCCTTGACGTCTCCCCTAAGTCTCTGCTCAACTTTCTGACATTGCCACTTCTCAGACAACTAGTTGACCATACTTCTACTTCCTGCACTTACTTTTAGTAAAAGTTTGCAACAAAATTTCCGACTGCGGTAATCAATATTTTTCTTGTATAAATGAAACTCACCGGAATTTCAAAGTCGACGAAATATTTGCCGGCGACGCGAATGTGTTGAAGCCTCGGCATCAGCTCGCAGTCGAAGCAGCACATTGTGTCGCCCGTTAAAAACCTACACACAATAAATACAACGCAGTGTTGAAACAGTGCACGGAGAAAGTGTTGCATCATAGTATGTAACATAGTCACAATATACTATAATACAATACCTAGTTCCCCTGCGTTCGAGCAATCCGTCAATACGTGCAAGATGCGCGCGTAACGACGCAGATTTCTGTTCATCCTTACGCACCAATACAAGCTTCAACTTCGAATACAAATTCTCGATCAGTGATGCCACCTCTTTGTCCTGAAAATTAATAACTCAATTAGTTTAGTACTTCACATCACAATCACCATGGTATAGTAGGTATGCTTTTCAATGGTAGAATGTTAGATGATAATTATTGAAGCTATGTTCTACTTTATTACCTGTACAAAAAGATTATGTCCACCCGGTACAGACTTCATGATGTGACGTTCAATTTTCTCATTCTCCAATATTGCGAGACCGTTGTCGATTAGAATCGGAGGGTGCGTTGCCTCAAAATTGGTGCGGAAGTCTGGTGGTGGCTTCTGCATATCTACTGTTGTCACCTGGAAGTTACCAATTTTCACATTATTAATAATATCAAAAGCTATGAACATGTTTAACTTTGAAACTATCAATCCTATATAAGACTTGTTTACCTTTAAGCTGATGGTCTTGAGCTCAGCCAAAAGGTATAGGTCCATGAAATACTCCTGGCAAAACAGACATGCTCCCTTCCGTCGGCCGTCGATTGTCGATGCCTGGAATAAAAACATAACTTATATGAGTAATGTATTTCACTCGACTTATTATCTTTAAAATGGATAACGTCAACGATATGCATCATGACATAGTATCTCAGGAATTAAGAACAAAATTAACTAATTGACAGAGCCGTGTATGAGGTCGTTTGGGTTAATCCTATCGTGTTTTTGTCCTCATAGTTAATGTGTCGTTTCAAAAGAGGATCTTTAAATGAAAAAATATATAATATCCCTATTTGAAAATAGGTTTTAGATTGAGCTACGTGCCCACATAAATCATAGTTTTGTGGTCACCTGACACTCGGCGGTTCAATCAATTGGAGCGAGTGAATGATCAAACATATTGGCTTACTTACTTATTTTACTACCCATTCCAATACACCGTGATTGTTTAATTAAATATTAATTTCAAACTAGTCTAGTGACGATTTCAAGTTTGCAAGTAAGTATTATATTTCTTACTGGCTACTCTATACTATCTCTGTATTAGATTGAATCACGGCCACCATGTAAGCATAAGCAAGCCTATGGTGGCAAGCGAGTAGACAATGAAGAAAACTTTATAGTTTTATATTTAATTTATGCATCTCGACTCACAATTTATATGAATTTAAAACAGGGTACTCATTCAAATTTATGACATTTTTATTTATTAAGTGCGTGTTCAAATATTCAAGCGGTTGAAACAGTGTGTTAGAAAATGTCATAAAAGAACATTAAGTACACTTTAGAAAGGTTTAATGAAGTATTTTTTTTATATGAAACTTTTTACTTAAAACTGCTTATTTTAGTTGTAATCTTTCGATGAAACGATAAAAAAAATTGGCATAATGATTAATACACAGAGAAGTGAAAATTAAAGAATTTTCCACATTCACAGGATAGGTAACGTTTCTGAAAAATCCACGTGATTATTCTAACTAATGTGTTCGTAAGTGGATTTCTTAATGTAACCGGCAAGGTGATTTCACCTTTGACATTAAATATTCATAAGTCCCATTGTTAAATTTATAAGTTGTCCCTGAGTGAGACTGAGTTGTAACTTGTAACCTAAGCTAGAAATTTTCATACAAAATATTTATTTATACCATCTTTTATTTTTACCATATTTAATTTAATACTATGGACCCGCCCCGGATTTATCACCGAGTTGAAATTTAAAAAAACCCTATTTTAGCGGATATCTAGGCTTTATAAGTATAACAGCTGGAGCCCGCGACTTCGTCCGCGTTGAAAAATGAAAAATATAACACCTGACATCTTTGTTGCTGTCGCGATGGTGACGCTCAATTTTTTTTAGATTTTTAGACGATCCTTCGGGAACCTAAATTTTTTTTTTCAGAATAAAAAGTCTCCTATATTTAAAACAGTTACCACTGTGTTTAACACGGACGAACGTAAAATAAAATGCAAAGTGCAACAAATTAAAAACCTAATTGCATTAAGAGTGCATTACAGTAGAAGAAAGTTTTTTATTGCAAGTTATATAATAAAACAAAAACACACACACTGGAAAGCGAACTTGTGTCAGTTTAAAATGTTAGTAGTTTTTGTGTTAATAATAACATTTATTCATTAACTGAGTCGTGTATTTATAGACATAAAACCATGTACGGTCAACTTAACGCAAGTTTGGTGTGTAATAAAACCGTGAGCGAGTGCGTGTTTTGATACACGCATCTATACTTTATTATAATAAAGTAGGCGGCGATGTTTTATTCACCATATAAGGTGCGCTTTTCTGAGAATTCGTCACGGAATAACAGAGAAAATTCGCGAAAATAATACGAGAAAATTTATGTCCCTATAATGATAACAAAATTAAAAAACACAAATTATGAAGCTTATTGTGACAGACAAGAATAAATTTTAAAATAAGTAGGTATATAAACATAATTTTTTTAATTATATAAAAATATTTATTTATATAAAACTAGCGACTAACTAAAGGATACACTGTTTTCATAAATGAAAACCGATTAGGTTTAATAAAAGAAATGATTAGTAAGAATAGGGATGTCATGGCGATTATTTCGAAAAATGTTAGCGGAACCAAAATTTTCTATAAGAATAATTAATATTATGTTATATTATATTATGATGATTGGTCTTAATGGCAGGTAAGTTTAAATCATTTTACGTTGGCGTAATAGAAAGCTCATTGTTGGCGCTTCATGAGTCATGATACTCATTGACTCAGCTGCGAATCGAGGTTAAAAGGGCTTTTATGCTAGTACGTAAAATAGACTCGCTAAGTAAAAACCTTTGTTTAAGCAATTTACATAACCTACTCAAAACTTTTACGTTCATGTAAACAAATAGATGAGTTGTCGAAGTCTGTATTTGGGTAAGAGCGTTTTATGCGTCCAACAGTCATTTCGGGATTAAGATTCAGACACTAGCTTAAACAAATTTAATTAATTTATTGTTTTAGCAATACTACTTAAAAGCTTGTAATATGACAAAAATGCATAAGAAAATATATAAAAATACATAAGAAAACTACAACTCTAATCTCTAATTGATCACATAGACAAGCAAGTGCTTGTCTGAATATTCCTTGAAGGAACTTCGTCCGAGTAACTATAAATTGCAGCCTACGTTTTATTCTCGTGTATAAATAAATTAAATTAGTGAGAATTTTCACGAAAATTCTTTCAGCAATTTTTGCGTGAGAGTAACAAGCTCACTCACAAACTTTGTCTTTTATAAATCGAGTAGGACTTCTCAAGCCCTCATATAAAATAATTCGTCGCACAGCCTTAAATTTTTGTATGCGTTTTGCAATTCCTTTTTTTAAGTTAGCAATTGCACTAATTTCATTGTGGGTAATATTAAAAGTGAATTAAATTATCAATCCATCTAAAGACTGCTGCAGTCACAACTTTAGCTTGCAAAAGCTTTACTACTCAGCAAAAGCTAGAATATAATAGTAATATAAAATTATGCCAAGTAGTATAAAGATTGGACTGCTAACGAATAAGAATAGTTAGTATAAGAATAGAACGAAGGTTCATGTAGTAAAAGTTCATCATGTTTCTGCCGAGAATCGACTGTAACTCGCGTGATGCCCTAAATGCATTGTTGCTGGCGTTTCAAAATCAACTTTAATACAAGAAACGTGCACAAACATTTGTTTGTATAATATTCACAACATTCGTCTGATGAAATGTTGATAATGTAATGTAGTTTTCAAATGCACCGCTAATGGTGTTCTAATCGGATCGTTCTCTACGGTGTAGTACCCACACGTTATGGTCAACTGATCGCGAGACGTATATAGGTACATATATACAAAGACACACAACAATGTGACTATTATCTGACACATATCTCGACGACAGCGACACATTATATTACGAACATCGATTACGAAAAACAATTCTGCACATATGCAATTTCAGTAAGGCTAATAAATAATACATGCGAATACCTTTGCGAATTATGTACTAAGAAAGAAGCATATTGTATACATACATAAATACACGATAATATTTTAATTATCATAATATTTTGTGTTTCTATTCTAGAACATTATGAATATGGAAATATTTAATGAGTTGCATTGTTATTTTACGAGTCTTTTAATGAAAACAAAAACATTTGAAACGTCATGAAATCGGCATTCTTAAGAATCATTCGTTAAACATGGTTATATTGGTGATAGTATTTTTTAAACCAAGGTTTGAACCGGTTTATTGCCATTTTTAGAAGATGTTTTGTAATAAGAAGGAAAAAGTTCAAGGACAAACATTGACGCATTCGTATCATTGCATCAATGTATAGCTTATAATATTATGTTATGTTTAGCTTTCTGTTGAAATTCTCTCTTTAAGATTATTTCCTTTAATGAAGTAAATGTGTTCTCTATATACTATTTATTCTTGATATTGATTTTTTTAAAGATGGCAGGCAGTCTGACGATCCAAATTGATGGTAGGTGGTTGAGCGCCTTGCAGTGGATCCCTCCATATTTATAGCGCTCAGTATGGTGGTAAAAGCATTCACCATTGTACAAGGTGATAGTACATACAAAGAGATGCAACATTTCTTCTTAAACTAAGGAGTTATAACCATTCGTCAAAATCTCTGCATATCTAAACAATAACTAGCCCTGGTAAAAATTAAAATGAAAATTGTAGAAAATGAACCTAAACAGAGTTAGGATATCTCAGCCAATATTTAATTATTGATACAAACATATTAAGTGCCATTCTTAGTCGGTTGTCTTGTCAATTTAAATCAATAAATCAATTAAAGTGAAAATGCTGTAATTATTGATTTATGCATGCCGTGATTGCATACAATGGCAACCACACGTGATCTAAAAGAAAAAGTTTCTCGTTTGTGTCTTTCATCACATAATAGTAGGCTACCCCTTAGTCATTGACAATGCTCGTATTAGTACTTTCGGTCTCACTTTTTGGAATCGTTCGTGTAAGGTATATTCTCTTAGCTAAACAACTGTCTAAAATATCCATTAAAAATTACAAAAGAAAAATTATAGGACAGCGTCAACATTGACTCTATTTTACGTCTTTTCTTTTTACAAAACATAGTTTCAGTTTGGTCAACGCTCCACATGAGCATTGCAGGTGGCTACCGAATAGGGTTAAGCTTCTGAATAGGGTAATAGGTCGCATCATTATCCGGGCCATATTGATGATGGGAAATACGATTTAGTCCTGATTAAAAGCAGGTTAAAAAAATATAAACTGCATTAATTCTGAAAAATAAAGCCTGCCTGGAAAATGTCAAGAAAATAACGACGACATTCTTTTAGCTGTGAGAATAGGAGTCAGAGGCCATTCATGCATAGCGTGTTGCTGCAAATTGCATTAATCATATTGGTAGGACACTTCCTCGATAACCAGTATTTACCTATTGAAATATCTACGTAAAATAAACATTATTATTTCATTACTGTACTTCGTTGAAACAAGGTGGAAATATGGTATAGCAAATTCCTTCAGGGCGTAGAAGGCCATTTGAACTTCTGGATTTACCTAACCACTCCAGCTGACATAACTTTTGCCATCCCCTAACACACACTTTAAATTTAATATAATATATTATGGTAACAAAACACAAACAGTCAATAAATCCTGCAATGTTGTTAACGAGGTAAAAAAATCTTGTTGAACGACACCAGTAACGCTACGCCTCGAAGCGCTTCACTCCGCGAGAAGAAAACACGATTAATTGCAACACCAAATTACAACATTCTAGCGAAACACGATAGGATACTCTTGTAGTAGATGTAAAAGCAGCGAGCCGTGACAAACAAACATCAAAGTCATCGACACAACCCGAACCATCCAGTCACTTTCAGTTTCGTGAAATCGAAAGCAGCACACACGTCTCCAATGTATATATTGGCTAAGATAGCCATTTTTGCAAAGATAAACCACGAAAAACTTGATGGTCCGTCACGTCCTGGTCACGTCACCGTTACCGCACACGCGAATGCGTTTAACGATCGTCAATTTGTCAATCTCAATGTAGAGATGTTCCGCACTATAATAACCAACCGAGACCCACAAATATCCAGTTTGACATAAATTAAGCCATGTAATCTTAAATTAATTAATAACATTTTCAAACTTTGCTAGTCTGAAATCCAGAACTTCAGATTGTCGATTGTACGCTCTAACTCACCAAATGAGATTTGGTTAATAGATAGATACTATTTGTTTTAGCAGAAATATAATATGTTCGTATTTTCTACAAAGGGGTGCAGTCAGAAGAATTTAATACAAATCACAGGAGAAAGACTCTCTCAATGTAATTGTTATAAAAGAGAAACAGATATATTTTAACACGTAAACTGTAAAGATTTACCAAATAATTATTTTGCAACATTTGCAAATTCTAATAATATAAAATATCCACAATGGTAAAGACAGCGCAACGTTTAGAAGTTCCAGGGAAGTGCAGTGACCTGCGACAGTGAAATGCAACCGGACTGCGCTGCGGCCTTCTAGCGACCGTGAAAGTGGATATACCTCTCTAATTACCTCGGCTTACCTTACATGGGATCGATTTTCTAACAAACTGTTATTTGATAAAATGAAGATAAAATTTAATACAACAAACCACATTACACGAGTACAGAGAAAATTTGAGAAGAAAACACACTGACTACACAGCGTGTATTTTTTTAAATTTATTTGAAATAAATAACTGATATTATGTTGAAAAATACGTTTATTATAAACGCGTTCAATTGTTAACTCCAAAATAGAATACAAAAAAATCTTCAACAAATTACTTAATCAACAGTGCCATTAAATTGTAATGGTAAAACACCATAAACTGCAAGTTAATAATTAATAGTATTTCACTTTTCATGTAAAGATCATCAAGTACCTGACAGTCCACTTAGTAGCCACCGTCGCCTATTCAGTTTGAAATGGAAATATTAGTTATTCTAAAAATAATGTCTATGAACTTTCAATAAACATGAGGCAGTGGTTGTGTGCATTTAAAGTTTCAACAAAGCACGTAATCAACAAAAACTGAACGAGTCCGGAAGCCAGGGGGTGCGGCAGCTTGCACAATCCAACGTCATCCGGTGTGGCTTTTACATTTTTTTGTGTTTCAAATGCAATACTAACATTTATTTAAATGAGAACTAGTTCGATAAAATAAATAGTAAAGATAGACTGTAAGAAAATGACTCAGAGACATAAAGTACAAAATGAACTTGTATTAACTACTATTAACTTATCGGTTTAAAATCTTAATTGAAAAAGTCCATGAAATAGATAATAACCGAATGCACACTTAGCGGGTAATTAAATTTGATTCGTTATCGAGGTAATGAAATGACAAACACTTTTCAAACACGGTAGGTATAGAATGAATAGCTGTAAATACCCTGTCGTCCAAGTACAATCTTATTAAGAGACGCCACTTGAGTGAGGTATAAAATGGACAATATAAATTCTGAACGTGCACTGTGCGTGCCATGTAGCGGTATGCAACAAAGAATTCTAAAGGTTGGAAACTCACTTCATTAGTTGTCGCTTATAGAAAATTAAAGCCTATATTACTTAAAGCCTATATATAAAAGCCTTATAGCCTATTATATTAAAGAATTACTTACTCGAGGGCATTACAGTGACACTATCATCAATGTATACAATTATTACGTGTAATGATGATTTACTCATGTGGATTTCCATTTGATAGACGAACTATAATGAAACAGAAATCTTTCAAAAATGCTATTCAGCTAAGATATTAAATTTCTTAATGTCAGTTTTTTTAGGTTATCACGCGATAAAATGTTGAAGGTTAAAATAATATTTTTAGCATTTACAATACGCATACATTATCCGTAAACGCACACACAAGGCATGACGTTAAGTTTCCAGAACATCCTCCAAGTAGCCTTTTATGTTTATCCGATGATGTTTACAGCGGTTTAGTAAATTGCGATGATCTCAACGTGCGGTCGTAAGCACACTCATAACTTAGTGATGTCGATGATAGGGAGGGTGACATCACAGTATAACATTCAATTAAGTTTTCCAACAAATAAATTCAACGTTTTCCTATTGAGTATGGATCATTAATTGAGACAAATTAATTGATGAACAAGAAATTTAATCCTCAAAAGATATCCATGATAATCCATGCCAGCTGCAGCGTGCAATTTTTATTATACATTAATAAATAGGAACGCCCAGAAAAAGTCTTCAATCGTCCAACATACTTGTTAAATATCAAAACACTAATTACAACATAATTACTAATTATTTATTCTTTTAGCAAGTCTCAATCAACAGTGATGGACTAGGGCCAAATATATTGTACATACGTCGATCGATTAATTTAAAAGAAGATAAACTTAACCCGAAGTGAATTGATGTATATTTGGGTATTGTGTTAGTTTGGGAAATACCTATAATATCTAATAGCCTGTCGTAAGCATGTGAACTTTCAACAATAAAGTATTACACTCATGTAGCTAAAATAGAAAGGGTAACATTTGCAGCTGTGACCTCAAGTAACTACGAATAGTTTGTCAGTCCACTGGCGCTAGACAGGACATTGCGCAACTTAGACTAGGATGTTATGTGATAAATAACATATTGTCATAGTATATGTTAAGCTAAACACCAACACATCTGCTAAAGATGTTAAGTATCAACCAAAGAAATAATAAACTTCGTCCTTGTATAATAATCAATTTAACACTTAAAATAGTTGTGTACTAAACTTTATTTTATTTACTTTTGATTGAAATAAAAAAAAGAGGATAAAGTCGTTTGGAACATTAAAGATGGACATCACATGATGGACTACATAATTATCGTCATCTACAATATCGTTAAATAATTAAATTAGGCGATAGAGAATATACATGGTGTTAGTCGTGGCATTTAGAGTTTCATTGTTATAATAAATGAATAAATAAGTATACAATGAATAATAGTTCGTGCCTGAACATAACATGTTATTTTATGGAAAATTCATGTTTTGCAACCATTATCATGATTTCAAATTCCATCGATATTGAAATACTGTTGATAGATATTGGAAATTGAGAATAATAACAATAATAATTATGGCAAGCAAATTTAATATTGTAGATCATTTATAGATGAATAAAATACGTAACAAGGATACACCACCTGTATATTTATGGAAAATTGTTACAAAAGAATAATCGTTGTAACTACATCAATTATTTAATTAAAAACATAATATACAAAGGTAGCTCTCAATATTCATTACATTAATGGACTGAAATCATGACCAAACTTTACAATGTTTAAAGAAGTGTCAATTGTAGAGAATTATAGATGCAAAAGTCGCTGATGATTATGGTTTTGAAAATCTGAGACATTTAACGTTAATTATTTTCGACTACAGTCTAAAAAGTTTTTAGTGATAACCAACAAAATACAAAAACTTACAACACATTTTCATCATCAATTATGACAATTTTTGTAGCTGTGACAGATCCAAAAATATTCGATTTCCTTACTGTTTAGACGGGGACGACTCTCATCAGAAAAAAATAAATCTCTCTAAGAGAAAACTGAAAATTACTAAAGTTCCGAGTACCTACGACCATAATTCGCTATAACAACGGAGCAATTAGATGTTAATGAGGTCATAATTGTATCTTCTATCTATTACATCGATTGAACATCACTTATTATAGTATTACAATACAATTAAATACTGATAAAATAATAACGCTCACATCTTCTCATTAAATTTAACGCCCAATATTGACAGTAAAAATAAGAAAAGAAAGGATGTATATGAGTATTCATAGACGAAGAGCAAAGTATTGAAAGCAACTTTGTTTGGATCGTAATCTGCTATTTCTCTTCAATTTTTTAATCTTTCAACGAATGGTAACTGTTAAGTAGAATTCATAAATATTATGTGTGTTAATGTGTGATAAACTTATCATTATATTTTATTAGTTACAATACGAGTTTTCACCAGATCGTTGTGCATTCATGTTCGGGAAACCGCCATTACCTGTGACAAAACAAACAAAAAAACTGTTAAATCACAAGATTAATGCTCGCTTTACTAATTGACACATTTTTCTAGGTTCCAAGTTATCTTGTTAGTGGTTTCTGCTTATTTCCACGGCCGTATCTAATTTGTAGACAGTACTTTCCCTCGGCTCGTATTCAATGATGCGTTTATTTAGTTCAGCTGTTGTTGTGTCCAATTTGTACGATGACTTTCGCCAATTGTTCAAAAGCTTATTGTTCCAATAAAAAAAAAAGAATAAAAAAAGAAACCTCATTTATTGTCATTTGTGCTCAGCTAGTTAAATAATAAAAAACAGACACAAAAATCTTTAAAAAAATATGGATTTGTGATTTTAAAAAAAATTACCTTATCCTATCATGATATGCTACAGAAGGCGTCCAACTTGTAATACTCCTCTTTTTACATAGACAAACTAAAATGAATCAGAGATTTTGAAATCTTTATCATGTCAGCAAGTAATTTGAAAGAAACCCGGAAGAATCATACTTATTATAGAGATTGGATAGCCTGTTATAGCGTAAAATTGATCGATTGAATGAATAGTCGATCGATACTGTAAATTATTTCAAAAGTAATAAAACGAATAAAGGTTCGATAGTTACATTAAAATAACGGCCATTAAACATGGTGTTTGTATAGTGCTAATAATGCGCTTATCTTCCCCGGTTGTCCTCGACCGACAGGCGGTTGATTGCGTCATTGTTTCTCACACCGCAAAACGGTAAAACGAAATACAAATTATGTAATTTAGGAGACATTTTAAATTAAAAACAGTATCTAAATACATGACATCGAAAGTAAAAAAGCACAGAAATGACACCAATTTAAAACCCGTTTATGACGTATTTTATGTATTTGAAAGAATACTAGATCTGAAGTAGGTACAATCAGACGAGAATACTTTACTCCAAACAAACAGTAAAAAAATTAATAGTGTGCGTGAAAGAAATATGTATATTATTTTCTTTCGAATATAAGTATATTAAACATTGATTGATAATAGTAGAAGTGCAATCAAATGTTGTAAATATGCAAGATGCAAGGTGGAAGCTATTATATTATAAAAAAAATTGCCTTTACATCTATAGAAGTTGTATTGCAGATGACTCCAAATCTCCAATATCAATAGTAAAACCGAAATATGATTAATGTGTTAAACAATAAATTATTATTATATTTTAAAGGAATATAATAATTACTGAAAATTCAATTTTAAAAAAAATCTAACACACAAACTTAATATTAATCGTATTCGATGTGGAGACCCTGTGGAATTACCAAAATTGGATTTAGGCAGACCAAAAAGAGACGCTTGAACCAGATGCTTTCAAGTTCAATGAACTAAGTACATATATTGTAACTTTGTAGGCGCAATGAAGACAGACATTTCAAAGAATATTAAAAAAAGACGTATTGTGATAGGCAAGTATGACCTAATATTGCAAGCCGCGCCAAGTTACACATGACAATACTATTATAGCTATATTAGTCATACATGACTAAAAGTTTAACACTTAGGACTGTTCACATACTCAGTACGTTGATAATTGGGATGACCTTGGAAGTGGAACACGTGACAGTTGTATTAATAGTTCTTACTGAACACTAAACGTGCTTAGCTTCTAATATTATTAACGGTGTAACGATTAAGCTCAGTGAAATCTATTCATTGTGGTTTTGTATTGATGTGGTTGGAATAAGAAAAAGAAATCGAGAGAAAGCCTATGGCAAAGAAAAATTCAAAACTGATTTTGAAAGACAAGTAGCTGAAAAAGCTATTGTGATCTATTTAATTTCATGGCTTTTAAATTCTACGTGTGACCAAGACTAAAGACTTACCCCACCCGTATCCGCTTCAATACTCGATTTCAATTTAAAGCACCACAGCCGTTAGTTATAATGCCTCGAGCCACTTAATATATACCAGACAATTAAATTAAGATCAATGTACTGATACAATTAAGAAATGACACACATAAAAGCGTAAATAAATATACCTATGGATGAAAAGAAAATTTATACAAATCATTATAAGACCCTTTCGTTACCGACCACAATATGACAATTTGCGGTTTGAATTCGAACGTTATCTGAGAACTCGTGTTTGAGCCATAAAGAGAGCAACATCGTTAAAATACAAAAACATTCCGAACGAATACACGCAGACGTTGTGTACAAATGTAAAAATTCGAAAGCCACCGTCACACATAACAATAAAGACAACATAGGAATAATAGGAGAAACAAGCAATGCAAGTGTCATAGATACGGCACGAATTGCAACAAATCATGAATATGAAAAGCGTAAGGACAAAAAGTACGCTCCATTAGCTCTGTGAACAAAACGTAACACAAAGGCGATGAGAGAAGCGATCACTGTGCAAGTAGGCCACGTTTTATATTCGCTTTATGAGGCACAAAACTCAGCCGTGACCGGATTTGGAAATATCTCTTTCGAAACTAAAATATATTTATTATTTGAGTGTAAAATGGTAACAATTATTACAAAATGGAATAAATATCACATCAATTAGAGTAGCACGGCTATTCAATTTCAATTTTCAATGCATAGTACCTTTCCCTATCTTGCAAGTGGATACACGATAAGGAGATAAGTTTATCATCATCAGTGTTTACTGTTTAATGCGGCGCGAGGTGGTCATAAGGAAAAGTCTGCAAGTACCCTCCTAGTTCCATTGATCCTAGAAAGTAAAGTTGCGGCCATTCGAACATTTGCTTTGAGGGCATTTGGTACTAACTAAGTAACAAAAAAAACTAATGCCTCTATTAGAACTTTACTTCCTTTACTTCTACAGCTCTGGTACATGGGCCGATCTGTGTCTCGGTGACTAAGCTGTCGGTGTCACTTTCCGATTTTGGCACCGGCGTGTCGGTGCCACGTACTAGGAACGTTAGCATTGTCCTTACGAAGTAATATAAATAATATAATATGTCAATATCTAGTTCATCATATCTTTTCATTGCTACTTTTTTAAAATTGAAATGAAAAGTAGAAGCAAACTTATTATACCTCAATGCGAGATTTTTAATGTCCCTACTAAATATTATACGCAGTTATCAGAGACATTAGGAATTTACTAACGCTTAATCTCAAAGGGAGGGTGTACAGAGCAATGATATAAAAATTATCAGAAACCGGTTGTTATCTGATGATGTCACTTTTGCGATACTGAAGTGAATATTATATTTATATCATATTTTATTTTTGTGAAAACAAATACAACTAAATATAGAGAAATCTCACATGACCTGAGAATGTTTAGGAAGTTGATTGACTTTTAAGTTGGAAGTCTAAGCGCCTGTTTCACAAACGTCAAGTGTGGCCTACTTGACGTAACTGTCATTTAAAGTCACCGGTAACCGGGGATTATGGAGCTGGTATACCTTTATTTGTACGGTAAACGTCCCAAATATTGAATAGAAAATAATAAAAAAAATTCGCCTATCGAATGATGCAGTAAAACGAGTGCATAATCCAATAAAACAGAAAATGATTTCTAAAAGTAACTAATCAACACTTTACATGACGTTGGTGAAAGAGGCGCTTAAGCTTATAAATTAATGTCTACGTATTAAAGGAAACTGTTTCTTTTTGGAGCACAGAAAGTCACCATATAATGTTGGAATATAAAATTTTTAAACAGCTTTGTACTTATGTAAGCCGGCTAATCTAATCGAGAAAGCTATCTTTAGACGAAGGAGTTTTGTTTAACAACTAAGTACTCACTGCAGTGTTGCAATGACTGTACACATACTAAATTTGTGATAAATTGTACTCGTGTTTGAAAATATTTCTTGGACGATTACGCGCAGGCTTCATTTATTTTAATAGATTAATTTACAATTAAAAAACAGGACATTACTAAATGTGATAGAGCATGTTTTTAAATAATTGAATGGGTTTTTCAATCCCATTTTTTAAATTATATTCAATAGAAAGATAATTTACATTCTGGATTAAATGAAATTGCAACTCCGTGCCGTGCGCAGCGAGTTGCTTGTATCTAATGATACAATACTTTCAAGTGTAATAATTATTATTACTAAATAATATTTAAAATAATTAAACATTAATGATTTTGCTATTTAAGTATTCACACCATGGCGTTATCTAATTGATAAGTTGTGGATACTTCTACTCGTATGTACGTGATAAACATAATATCGTAACGGACTATCAAATTTATCTATCATAGTAACTACTTTTAATTTTTAATAGTAACACAAACAAGCATTACCTTTATACAATTATTTTACTGATAAAGCATCTTGGGACTGATAGCTGACCATATGTTTGTGGTATATTTTGTGCTTGTACTTTCCTAAGAAATTTGGGTTGATTGACTCTAGCACCATTTCTTCGGCGGAATCTGGGATCTCCTTAATCTCCTTTTGAGATAGCGAAAGTGCATAGGTAGCGGTGGTATTACTCTTATTGATTAAATAGATAATTTCAAGGGCCTAATATTACTATATTTATGATAAACCTTCTTTTATGTGAAGGTTTCAACAAATTCTCAAGAAAGCTAGTAGGTATGCTGTGCTTTACATGTAAAAATATAACGAGAGCGCCTAAATGTAATAAATATTATGCACATAAGAATGAGCACGCATAGATTTAAAAAAACGTGTAAACTATAATGGTTATTGTACATTACGATATAATATTTTCAGCTCTTAACAACATAGGCTCTCCGTACGGACGGTATTGTAAATCCGGTTTCTGGGATGAGTCACCCGACCTCAGAGCGACCTCCTCCACAACATCTTGTGCAGCACAACTTCGCGAAGATTTGCTTAGAACTTTTTACTTTTTGTTATTCACGTGCAAAAACTCGTTTGTTACCTAGTTGGAGGACAAACAATTTTATTGATTGGCGAGGTTGTTTGATTCTTGTTGCGTTTCGTTTTAATAGTATATCACTTATTTCATTATTATTTTATCTGATATGTTATTCGATTCAGAGAGTTAAAGCGACATTAACTCTTATTTAATCTGAGGTTAAAGTAAGTAATACACTCTCTAGGTAGAAAAACACCCCCCGCTATAAGGTAATTTTAAATTTTAAATTAAAATCCGTATGACAAAATACACAGCACACGTATAATGTAAATAAAATCAAAGTTCATTTATCACATTATGTCATTATCATGATCACCGCACCTGTTCGGAATGGTGATATTTTATGTATGAGAAGAAACCGGTAAAAAGAAGCCTCAATTTCGCAAATACTCTATTAAAAAATAATCAATTTGCGATGTTACATATTCTATTCTATACTTACATATTCTATTAATAAGAGTTTATCAATTTAATTATAAAAACGATTGGCAACCTTAATTTATACTGTGCAATATTGTTTGTCCTTGTCATTCGTGTGTTGTGTGAAAGGGTCAAACGCTGTTAAGATGCGATTTCTGCTCGAGTAGCATTTCATAATACGAGGAGCTCTAATTTCAACGATTGCTACACCAGATCAGATAGAATTCTTTAACAAGTATTGATTACTTGTATGAACACTTATCTCTTTGTATGACTTATGCCCTTTTTACCTTTAATTTAGATTCAAACTTCGACTTCAAAAACGAATACTTCGACTCCTCTCCTAGAGACCTTTAAGGAAATTCAATCAATATATGATTCTAATATTAGAGGCTATTCTAGGTTTAGTCAAAACCAATCCGTTTATAGATTGGTAACTTTGGTACTTATCTTCCGATTTTTAAAGAATGAAACGCAAATGGATGGAAGTAATTATTATTAAAATACTAATTAGTCCTGAGCATGGACCCATGCAATCCTTTCATCAGACAAGACAGAAGTGTTGTAAAAAGCAACAAGCAAAAGGTGTTTTCTTCCCCCTAAATATGCAATAACTTCGCGAGATAGATTGTCTCGGATAAGAGATAATAACAGCTTTCAGTGGCAAGCCATGTGTACACAGAGGAGAACGCGTTATGCATTATGTATGTTCGATTTTCTATATGGTGAACTTGTTTGTATTTTCATTATAAAAACGCGCCTTAGGTGTGTGTTGTCAGCTATTTGTTGAAAACATATATATTTTACACCAATTGGTGGCCTTTTTTAAAATATAACACCTGGCAAAATATATGAGCAATAATTTATTTAATCTTTATTCCTGCTATTTTTTACCAGAAGTTGGGTGTTCTATGTTATTTTCAAATATCCCTGAAAATGCGTATGTAAAATTTAATGATTCGGTATCGTAAACGAGCCGTGTTAAATATTTTTCGTACCAACAATTTGTACATTACGTTATCTTGTGTTTGTGCAGGCTAATCTCAGAAACGGCTTAACCGATTTGATTGCAGTTTTTACTTATGTATTGTAGCTAGCTTCCCGTAACATTAGTGTTCGTTTCATTCAAATCGATTTACAAACAAAAAAGATATACCGAAATACCAAGCGTAGTAAAACCGCATATACGAAGTTGCTAGTTTATAATATTAGTATGGATTTTAAATGTTGAAGTACTCACAAATGATGTTCTTTTTAATGCAATTAAATGCAACTGAATAAATAGGAATGGTTTGTGTCAGTTATACCCACATATGGCCATATGTCAAACTTAAATGGGGAACGTGCAACGGTCGACATAAAAGGCAGGTGTTTCACACGCGCCATAGAAGGGATTGCCATAGGGAATGAACGATGGGGGTAAACAAACTTAACATACGGCCAATTTTTAAATAGGTACGTATTTTAGACTCCATTTTATTATTTACTAGCTGGTGACTTCGTCCACGTTGAAAAAGAAAAGAGTAGCCTCCTATCCTGTGTCCCGTACTTAGAAATGTTTATCTAGCAAGTTTCATGAAAATCGGTTAATTCGTGTAAGTTACGAGTTATGGAGGAACATACATACGTAATACATACATACATACATGATACAATACTTACACTCACAGCCATTAATTTTATTAGTTTAAATAACTCGAGTCTGTCTAAAAACAGCAAGGTGCATATGAAGTTGCATAAATGACAATGTACAATTAATAATTATTATATTAATTATACTAGCTTCCTGACCCCGCAATTTTATAAGTATAAGATAACAAGAGATGGTTATTTTTAAATAAATAAAAAAGAGAGAATAAACAGTCATGGATTAGCGTCACCCTATTTGCGGGAACGTGGCTTCATTGTACGTTTCACCTGTCTAGAAAAAAAAAACTCAGTCAAGTGAACTGTTTATTAGGAGGGATGGATGTCGAGTTATTATTCGTTTAGGGAGCACATACAAAGGCACTGTTTGCAGGCAATAAGATTACATTTTATATATTAGAAGATATGCATAAGGACAATAAGTACTTAAGTTTTTGTTTGATCATAAACGATTGATGATTCGGTCAATTAAAGAAAGCGGCACTTCTTGCTTCTAGCTCACAAAATATTTTGCTGTTTACATTCACACAACACAAGTCGGTGTGGTTATTTAAAAAAAAAAAAACATTTATTTATTAGGACTGTCGTCGATAATGGTCATGGACAAAATTTTGTAACTTATTTCTTAAAACTATAAACTTAGTAATTTCCGCTGTGCGATGTTGCACATAAATGTTGTATCAGGAAATTGTTTGCTCTGAATGTAATTAAACATCCAGATCAAGTCCTTAAGTCAGATATGGCTATTGTATGCCTATTATATCCTTGCTTGACTATTTGATGATTTCGAAGCGAAAATTCCATTATATTTTACCAACGAAACTAAGCGATCAAGCTTTCACGAAAGTCTCGAAACGGCCGACAATTCAATAGGCATATCCCATGTAGATTGCGTTGCATTTAAATGTAGTTCCGTGATAGAGTTCGCTTTGAAAATATCGTGTCTCGCTTGTAACGCAATTCGCCCTCGATCCGACACGTCTCGATTTATCGATGACCGTGAACATCGATTCGATAGTCATGAACAATAGAATCTAATCCTCCCTCTTACTTTCATTGCACAAATGCACATTCACATTTTAATTTCTTAAATTCGAACTATATCGTATATATATACATATTTTGGCACGACAGCCACAGAGTAATTAAAAAAAAAAGGAAATTCACAATTCATCCATTAGTTACAAAAGAGAGCACTTTATGAATGTTTAATTGTGACTTTTACTTAAACAAATTACATTTTACATGTTATTTGACACACTTGATACAAGTTATCAATACTAATAATAAATCTGTAAGTGTAGGTATGTATGTATGTTCCTCCATAAACGAAAAATCATGAAACTTGGTAGATAAACATTTAGACGTACAGGACACAGGATAGGCTTCTTTTTTCTTTTTGAACGCGAACGAAGTCGCAAGCACCAGCTAGTCTTATATAAAACCGTTGTTGGCCAATAATAGTAAATCATAGGACACAGCGTACAAAACTTTTATATCACATCCACATTTAAAAAACCAGTTTGATATCATATACTCGTAACTCATAAAATTTTTAGGTTCGTCACAAATCAAGACATATTTTTTTGTGAAATACCTACTTAGTACCTGGGGGGTACACACTGCGAAGCCCATCTGGCTGTAACGAACCCCTTACAGAAGATGACCTTGAAGTGGTCACAGTGACTAAGAAATGAAAAGCCTATTATACCTTAAATGTCGCTTGGACATTTATTTTTAATCTAATTTTTGGTAGAGAATTTGCTTCCCTTCTGGCTTTGTATTTATAGGCAATGTGTCTACCATAAAATAAGAAAAATATTAATGAACAATGAATAAGTTTGGAAGAGTTTGCAAGTTTAGCGTAGTGATTTTGTTTGATGTAGAACTTTCAAACTACGCTGCACTTCGTGCAAACAGTAGGTTTACGTCGTATATCTATGCGCATTAGGTCGGTAATAGAACATTACTTGTCATTATGTAACAACTACTGCGGAACGGGACAGACGAAAATAATTTTGTTAACAAATATGTTGAGACTCGAGACGATCACGCGGCACAAATGAACGTAGGAAAAACATGAATATGTATTAACTGTTAAAGGTTATTAGTCCACGGAAATCTATCGGCTGAGGAGTTTCGTTACACGGTATACTAGTGGTTTTTAAAATATTGTAAGAAAAATAAATTGTGGTAGAATTTGAAAAATATAGTACATACTTATAAAGATAGATAAATAACGACTACATTTATTATGTTTTAAGTAAAATTTGAAGAGTGACGTCTTATTTTTTACTACTTCAAACAAAATACCGAGATAATTGGCTTCGATTCAATAAAAAATATTATTTTTATTTTACAAATAGCAAGTACGAATTTTGTGATTTTATAGTGAAGAGAATATCTCCGTAAGATAATTCTTTAGTGTTTACCATTATTTCAATCTACTCAAAGGATGTGACGTACTAATAACACATTAAAGTCTAGTGTACAAGCCAATTATAGTTGAACACATCATTCTTGAACATGACATCAATCCATTCTGAAAATAGTGCTATACAATAAACAAAAATAATAATAAAAAATACAAAACAAAAATAAGACACCACGAAATAATATAAATGTCAATTTTATTAATAACTATGCGAGCCAATTATAGCTACAATCTGAATATAGCAATATAAATAAAAATGATCTAAACTAAAAATGTGTTTACGAATGCATAAAAATTAGAAAAATTGTCTGTTTAAATTTTCCATCTCGTCTATAACCAATACATATTTTAAAGAGATTCTATAAAGTAAATTGTACTTTCAAATCGATTGGTCTCATGTTGTTGTGATGTGCGGGTTTTATTAATAAATATTATTTTACAATGATTTTGGGGCAGTACGAAGTGCGCAGAGTCGGCCAATAGTAGATAAAGACTGCTCACAACAAGGAAACAACTAAAACACTGCACATGCACAATCTACATCTCACCACGGGAAACAATGGCGTAATGAAAATCCCAGAACACGTATTTTATATGAAAACCTAGCAACGCGATCGTAATCTGACAAAAGTTACAGCTTATTATTGTGAGTTTCAAAGAGACATAAAAGTGATCGACGTGGCATTCAATATAATGACCATTGTCTATCTATTCGCTATATTTATTTAGAAGAAAGAAGAAAAAACCACGACAAGTAAACAATCGGTTAAGAAAATTCTAAGAAAGACAAAGATATCAAGTCGCTATCGGTAAGGAATTCCATTGTAGTGCAATCGAATAATTGGCCATCGTCACGATATATCGCCTAAATCAAGTGATGGCAATTAGCAAATAGTTACTGTGTTTATAAAAGAGTATAATTACTAACAGGCGATACTGAATTACGAATGGAGTTAATAAGTATGTTCAATCAACGTTTTAGTTTCGTGATAGATGCCCCTACCTAGCTAGAACTACTCGAGTGTAATTAAGTTATTGATTTTAAGAAAACGTAATAGAAAAATGTGGTCATTGGAATAAATTAGTATTTCCATTATGATCGAAAATTTATATTGAGCTTTACAACAGAAAATATTTCTTATTTGATTGGACATGAATATTTTCATTATTAAATTTAGTGTTATTATTCTTTATAATGTTTAATTTTTCGTGTGTTAACACTAGTAAACTTTAACATAAGTAATCCATTGTTTACGACAAAATATTCTAAATTGAACCAATATACATTTAGTGTTCATCTGTGGAATAGGGCTGACTTGATAGAATAGCACTATCTTTTTTAACAGCTGACTCGCCATTACCTGACGTTTGTATTTAAGTATTTATTACTTAAGAAACATTACCTCAAAAAGTATTACTGTAAAGAGAAATGGCTAAACAGTGATTACTAAACATAATGACATCACGACTAAACAAAACAAGACATATTGTAGGTAAACGTAAACAAAACGGAATAATATTGTTTGTACCTTAACTAGTTTTCGACCGACGAAAAGAAAAAACCAAAAAGGGGGAGGTACTCAATTCGAAATATTTTTATGTATAACTTTTGACAGGGTGGCCCGATTTTGATAATTCTTTTTTTATTTGAAAGGGTGCACCCCCGAGGGGGTCCCATTTTAATTTGAAAAAGAAATCCAACCCTAAGGGTAGGAAAACAGGGGATGATTGATTGTTCACTCACCGATTGTAGCGTATAACCACGCATAACTTTTTACAGAGTAGTCCGATTTTGATAATTCTTTCTTTAATGGATAGGGTATACCTCGAAGTTGGTCTTGTATAAATTTGGAAAAAAAATCCTATCCTAAGGGTGGGAAAATTAAAAATTAAGCATGTAGTAAATATTAGATTACAGCCACAAAAAAATATAAAATAAAACTTTTTAACAAAAAATAAAACCGCCGAAAAAACTGAAAAGCATAAAATAATCTTATTATCATTTTACCTAAGTATTTCTGAGACGGCGCCAAACAAGCAAAAATTACGTAAAGAGTGATGCGCGGCGGCGACTCAAAATTACTTAGGTAAAATGATAATAAGATTATTTTATGCTTTTCAGTTTTTTCGGCGGTTTTATTTTTTGTTAAAAAGTTTTATTTCATTTCGTCCGCATAACTTTGTAAATTATAGCCACATTTTATTCTAATGAATGAAATTATATTGCTGCAAAAATTCATCTATCTTTTGCACTTACTTTCGCATTTATAATATTAGTAGGACTCTTTCGAACATACCTTAATGTGTGTAAAGGTCTCACACATTATGGAACAAATTACATTTATGTAGTCAATAAAGCAACACAGGCTATAATTAATGGTAATATAAAGAATAAACTATCTAAAATTTTAAATTACATAATAAAATATATAAGCAGTGACTAACTACTTTTGTTATTACAGAGACCATAATTTATACTATAAATAAGTATCGAATAAGTAGAAGGAGCTAGTTAGCTTAGTTACTCGAAACATTGATACCTAACTCGACTGAAAAATATAACATTTATTTACACTTTCGTTTTCGTTTTCCTCGATTGAAATTCCTTAGACATCGGTTTCTAACGTGCCCAGTTGTTAAATGTATTAGTAAATATTATATCGTTTCAAAATATTTGAAGCAACAGTCGCCACACGAGTTTAGTAACGCGTAACTTGCAACACGCGCCGTGTCTCGCAAAGCCTATACCACTAGTTGCGTTGCGTAAATCAAAGGCGTGGCGGAGTATCCATGAAGGTGAGACAATTGAGACAGACACGACACCGAAGACGCGAAGTGATCTTAGAGATAAAAAAGGCTACGTATCTTGAAGAAAAGTTAAGAGTTTAGATCACCCAGAAATCTGAAACCATTGAAAGAGCCGTTGACTAGACCATTGGTCGAAATAAAAAAAGGCTACGTATCTTGAAGAATAGTTAAGAGTTTAGATCACCCAGAAATCTGAAACCATTGAAAGAGCCGTTGACTAGACCATTGGTCGAAATAAAAAAAGGCTACGTATCTTGAAGAAAAGTCAAGAGTATAGATCACCCAGAAATCTGAAACCATTGAAAGAGCCGTTGACTAGACCATTGGTCGAATGGTTTTGAATTGATAATTGCAAAAGTTATATAAATATTTAACAAGCTTATAAGCTGAAGAATCAGTGTGCAAAGAAACTCAATGTCAAGGACCATCTCACCCAATTGAAAAACAGACTTTGAATCGTTTGATGGTCATTTCAGAGTACTTTTTCGTTTAAAAGGAAGTCAGAGCAAAAAGCCGGACGGTTGTGGGCGAACGAGTCGTGACAAAGGTTTTATTATTTGCGCTTTGCTTTTTGCTAGTCTTCTTTACATTGAGTAGGCAAGTAGGCATGTATTATAACATCGAAATAAATTGATTACTTACTATTACGTTAATAGAAGACATTGGACCTTGAGATTACAAAGGAAAATTTCGAACTAGCTTAATGCGTGTCCAATATCTCATATTATTTTAATGACTAAATAGATTTCTGTCTTTTTAAAGTGCCATTTAAATGAGACTTCAATGAGGAATACAATTAAATCAGTATTAAAGTGTCCGCTTAATGTTTCTTGGAGACATTTTGATGCGATGACAGAATACATTAAAAACAAATCGTGCAAGAAGATACAGAAATACGAAACAAGAGGTGCAAATAACAACTATGCTAATACGTACTAATTGATTATTCAATAAAACGAAGACGAACATTGTAAAGAAAAATTTCACTTATAATAAAATTAACATACAATTATAATCACAGGTATTGTAAGGTGGAGAAGCTATTCTAGCCGTCACTCAGACCCTGGATACACGAACTGTCGCGTGCAATATCACTTTCCCTGACAATGGCGGGGGCGCGCGCGCAGGTTTCAAAGGCGTAAACGCTCTCTCGTGCGGAATGTATGTCCCGGACGGGATCACTACCAGTTTCAAGGAAACTTTATGAAAAACATGGACCACACTACAAGATTTTTACAGCATAGAATAGAACAGGGATGTCGATCACGATCTATCAGCCAAGGAAATATTGGCAGATATAGCGGTCGTTCACAATTTTTGTTTGATGATGACATGCTTCACAGCTACAAGGTCGTAATAACACCCCGTATTACTTTTCTATACGGGAACAACCACCTGGTAGCGGCTTTATCAAAGCAACGCGCGGTATTTGTCAAAGAAAAGCCGCCACCCGCGAACTCCCACCGATTCTTCTGAAAACTTCTGGTACTAATAACCAACAACACGTATTTTTTATACATTTAAAAAGAAGTATACTTACATAAAATGAAATGGGGAAAAATATTTTCAAAGGATAGTTCCCCGAAACACGTGCTAAGTGGATGCAGGCATTGTCCGCATAACGCCAATTAAAATTACATAATTCTAATGCACTTGATGTACGGCCAAAACAAGGCGTTTTACGAGCGTCCAACACGAATCTTTCGTTGTTACCCCTCGCCGCATTCACTATGTTACCGATAACGAAAGTGTTTTTTAAATCTAGCTAGATATTATTTTCTATTTGATCTTCTGTCGTCTTCTGTTTTATTCAACGCTCGCTTGAATAGTTTGAGAAACGTCTATTTATATTATTTACCTTTGCCAATCGAATCAAAAATCTTCATTAACCTTGTAGTCAATTTCTAGTACTCTAGTATAGGATATAGGATAGGTACTTCTCATCCAGAAAAAAAAAGTTTCAGAGAATTTATTTATAACAAAATTTATAACAGTTATAAAGGTTGAAAAAATATTATTTATAATTTATTTCATCATATGTTATATTTTTTATTTTTTAAGGTGGATCAGCTAATAATTTTGTAATAATATTTGTAAAGTGTGCCATTTTATTTTTACCATCATCCAAGTCTTTCCTTTTGTACTATACAAAGTTGCAATTGCAACACACGTTATTTTAAGCTAAAAAAAACTATTTTGTTCTATAACATGCAGAATGCAGATGTTTTTTACAGCTGTCGAAAGGAAGAGTTAATTGGGGCAAGTTTCGTGTGAGATGATTAATTGTGTAGGGATAAGTAATTGACAAATATATGTGCTTAATAATTGTGTAGGGATAGTAATTGCATAAAAAATGGCCTACAATGACATGTATGATAAAAGAGAAACCAACCTTTAAACAAACATTAATTTGTTGCTATTAATAGGCACAAAAAACATGAAATTTCTGAGATATCATACTAAAGTTTGGAACCAAAGTAAAAAACCAACATCAAAATTGATTTAATTTATAATTTCTAAAATCAAGGTATAGGTACATACATGATACTAAAACTAAATTGACGATTTTTAGATATTTTTTTTGTATTTATGTATGTATACCGTATGTATGTTCCTCCATAACTCTTAAACAAATTAACTGATTTTCATGAAATTTAGTAGATAAACATTTAGACATATGGGACACCAGATAGGCTACTTTCGGATAGGCTAGTGGGCGCCAGCTAGTATGTAATAAAAAGATTTGTGACATTTTCGAGGGAAAGTTCTTCTAATTCAGACTAAAAGTCAATATAAAGTCTTTATATAAAAACATTCTAGGTGTAATGTAAATTTTAATTTCAATTGTTGATGTTGCTATCTATAAAGATTTTTATAAAATATTAGCATTCATGGTGTATGTTTTATTATTTATTTTTCATGGAGTTCAAGTGCTTTGAATGTCTTTTCACCAAAGATATAATTATTTTGATGCATGTCACATTTTTATTCTGCCTTTGGTTATTAAATACAAGTACCTAAGTTGAGAGTTGAGACAACAAATTCTCTTAAATACCTATTTACTGACTTCACTCACTCTACTGGGTACCCTTAGGAACATTCGTCTCACTTAAGTAATATTGTAAGTGAGATAAATGTTTCTTACTGATGTTCTTATTGTTTTACTGGTGCTTGCAACTTCGTCCGTGTTGAAAAAGAAAAAGTAGATCTGGTGTCCCATGCATATGTCTAAATGTTTATCCACCAAGTTTCATGAAAATCAGTTTATTCATTTAATAGTTATGGAGAAACATACATACGTAAAATACCTACACTTACAGATTTATTATTGGTATTGATTATTCCCCATTGAAAAGAGATAAACCTAAATTTAAGAAAAATACCTATGAAATTGACACTAGTGCCTTCTGAATATAGTCAAGTTCCTTCTAGTTTTTCTTATTCTTATATTTTTAGAGCTTCTATGTATCTATTTGATTTTTAGTTAGAGTGTGACAACACTATCAGCTCTAACGGCAGGTTTTTACAGCCGGCATAATGGTGATAAGTATTTTTATATGATTTTAACAGCAATAATCAATAGTAATCTTACGATATGATTGTACCTACCTATCCTGTAATCATTTATCAATTTTATCAACAAACTTCAATGTTAGTGATTAAGGCTTTCATATCATACAAATTTAATGAGACCTATTAAAATATGTATTAAACTACTTTATCATATGATAATGGGAATTTCATATTACTCAATGGTTTTAGTACAGCAATTACTTAGTCGTGATTAATTATTTTTTTAAAAAAGGACAAAAAGGATGAAACTTTCAGTTATTTGCAACACTATAAAATATTTCCAATTCCAATTTTTTTGTTATGGCCCATAAAATAATTATTGGTTTAATATAGTTCAGTGCAATGAAATGCAGAAAATGGCATTAAAATAATAAATCTACGAAAATAATATAAAAAAGGCAATGTTTGGTGGTTACCTATTTACACATTATGTAGTACATTTTATAGCATAATATATATTTTTTTTGCATTAATTCAAAATTAAGTTATACTATTAACTGTAAAACATAATATGAGAAGCGGTCTAAGAAATAGGAAAGATACGAAATTGTTCTAAAAGTTCCAGGGTACGACGGATCTTTAAACATTGTCAAGTTTTATCAAGAAGAACCATCTTCTTTTTTTTAAGTATGTTTAAAAACAGCACACAATACGCGCCAAATGCACCATGCAAACAAAACAAAGTTGCATGTGACCTAAATAATGCGCATTATAACTCCAGTAATAATATACTTTCATGAATACGAGACATGTTTATGGCAGTTAGTGCAATATGGATACAAACGGCCATGTTATTCAAAGTCCTTATTACTATTACTCGTATAAAACTAACGTCGAACCTCTTTATAGTAATCTAACAGTTAGCGATTCAATTCACTAATTCTTTACGGCTTTTTACATCTATGAAGGCCGCAATGCGCGTGCAGTGTTGTAGATGCAAAGAAATTCAGTATGTGGTTTTTATACGCATAAACAAAACGTACCTTGATAATCAGCTCAATCTCTGGAACATCTCCATTAGCCGTACCATTTTCAGCGATTTCATCTGACATCGTGAACTCCAAAACACTTCAAAATTACAAGAAAAATGACCTTTTCTCACTATTACTTCTACACAAGCACCACTTGCATAAAACACCGATTGACTGAACAACTTCGTGTCAATCAATCCATTATTCCCATTCGCCTCGCCCGGTGGCCGTTGATTTTATTTGCGCCTTACTTCACTCATGATTACAATATTATAAGACCTGGTTACAATTTAATTAATCTAACTAAATTCATAAACAACAGTAGCTGTACTGTGAATTATTATAATGCCCGGTACGCACTACGCGCTCGTTAGGGAGAGCGTAACATTTTTATATGAAATATTATCATGACATTGATAATAATTTACAATTTTCCATACAAATATTTTTCATTCTCGCTAGCGAGTGCAGGCATTATAAAATCATACTAAGCCCCCCAGACATCTGTATTATTGTGACGTTATCCTAGGTCCTGCTGTGTCCTGTTAACACTGCTGAAACACAGATAACTTCACAGATAATCACTATATATCACTATATAATGCTCATGAATTGAGAGTTTTTCAGTTTAACATACATGTAAGTTAGTCCTCCCTTCCTCTATTCATTATTACATGTTGCACTAATCACAAAATTAATAAGAGCAGAATTTATGTGGCCTATGTTTTACAATTTAGTTAGTCTGTGGTTAAATTTCAATCGAACTGTTCATTTACCCTGTGTCATCATGTGTCAACTGTCATTCTCTTACGTCACAATCACATCCACAAATCCACATCCATCAGTCAGTCAGAGATAGTCGTCACGTCAGTTGTGACTTGTGATTATTAAAACAAAAACAGTGAACACTACGCGTTTCATTTTATCTCGTGAATTGTGATAATTTCGGTAACAATTTCTGTTGTAGAACATTTACTATCCAAAGTAATTTTTACTACAATGAGTTCAACAGAAACTTGTGCAAAAGAAATGACTTTTGCGGAGAGGCAAGCTGAGCGTATGAAAAGATTACGTACCTTACATACGGCCAGAAATGAAGCAAGGACTCACAACCACCAAGAAGTAATCGCAGAAGAGGCTAGGAACAAGTTGCCAACAAATTACGAAGCTAAACGCCGCTAAGCGGAATGGCTGTTGGACGACCAGAAGAAACGTGAAGAAGCCTCACAAGACGGTAAAGATTACGACAGAGTGAAACTCCTGAATATATCGGCAAACGAAGCTGAGCGATTAGAACGCAAAAGGAAAAAGAAGAACCCAGATCAAGGGTTTTCAACTTACGAGCAAGCCACTGTAAGACAATATAATAGATTGGTTAAGAACATGCCTTCTATGGACAAGGAGCAGTATGAGAAACAAAAACAAAAATACGGCGATGCATTTTATGGCGGACCAAATGTTATCATTCATGGCTTACACGAGGATCGTAAGGATGCTATTGACAAAATGGTGGATGATCTTGAAGGCCAGATTGCTAAAAGAGCGAAATATTCTAGAAGGCGCATTCATAATGATGATGCCGACATTGATTACATCAACGAAAGAAATGCCAAATTTAACAAGAAGTTGGAGAGGTTTTATGGAGAACATACAGCAGAAATCAAACAGAATTTGGAGAGAGGCACAGCTATATGATTTAATTATTTTATATCTATAGAAAAGATTCCAGTATGTACATCTTCCCAATTTAAGAAGGTATCAGTGGTAAAGTTAGTCTACTAGACTTACCGGATGTTTCTTAAGACATCTGGACATTCACATTTTGTGTGAATCTTGACACACAGTCTAGGTATGACTACATAAGTTGTTTTTGATTGACCTAATAAATAGGTAGCTTTGTGAAACATCTAATACCACTTAATTCTGTTAAAATTTTGTTATCTATATAGATATCTAAAATTTTGTCAATCTACAAATTATGTATTAAAGGTGTGCTATTGATTTTTAATAATTAGTTAGAAATACTTTTATATTTAACTAAGCTATTAATGTTAAATATATAAAATTGTATATATTATTTATCTATTGTTTATTTTCCTCTCCCTTTAAATGAAATATTAAAAAATATAATATGTATTTGGGATTTGTTTTTTTCCTATTTAGTTGAATCAATATTCTATTTATGAATATCAATATTATATTTTCTCCATTTTCGAATGAATCTCTATTACCATTATCTCTACACCAAGATCTGGAATTTTTTTTTTGAGCTTGTATACTTGGGCCTAGCCTATCACCCGTGTCCGCTTGACATTAATTTCTGGGACACCTTGTATAAAAGTTGCAATATACTGATTGAATACTATATCTATGTAATTAAAAATATTGTCTTAATTTAAATACCTAATTGACTTCTTTAGCACTCATGACCAGATTTAATAAGTGTCTGTGGAGGTACTTTAGCATTGTTTAGAAAGCTTTAAATTTTTTTATTAGTTCATGATATATATAGGTACAATAATAATTAAAATAAGTAATTGTGATTAATTTTTCTGTGTGTTGATTATTCTAATAATGCAATAATATTCATACACCTACATACCTACTTGATTAATTTAAAGAATAATATGCAAGATCTATACTGATAGAATATCTAATACTTAGTACAGGAAAATTTATTATGCATGTTGATGAAAACCATCAAAAAAAGCAAGATTGAATATCTTGGGAATGACATGTCTGCTTCAATTATTTATTATTGGTAAGGTGGAAGGCAAGCGACGCGCTGGACATAAGAGAAAGTCATGGCTAAGAAAAATATCTGAGAGTGGACTGGAATTGCCTAGGGCCTAGGTCGAGCAAGTAGCTATTCCAATTGGCTCTTGACAGAGACTGATCAGGCAGTTGACGGCTAACCTACAGGGACTGAAGGGGCACAGAGAGAGAAACATTGTAGATAGAGTTTTTAGAATATATGCACTACCTATCGAAGGTATTTTAGAATCCAAATTGTAGAAAGGGTAAGTAGGTACTTATCTAAAAAAAATATTACTCATATGGTAAGTTACAAAAAAAACCTTCAAGCTTTTAGAATAAGTAATTAGTTTTACATTGCAGATAATTTAGTTTTATATAATAATTACTTTTTTGTTATAATTAACAGAGTTAATATGTACCTAAATCTATACCATGAATTTTTTAATAAATTATAGAGCCAAAAAGATCATAGTCTAACCCTTACCCAATTCTATCGGGGTGGCCAATTATTGAATTTATTTATTAACTAGCTGTTGCCCGCGACTTCGTCCGCGTTAAAAAAGATAAAAAGTAGCTTATCACGTATCCGTACTTTTAAATATTTATCTACCAAGTTTCATGAAAATCAGTAAATTCGTTTAAGAGTGATCGAGGAACATTCATACGTACGTATACATACAGAAAAAAAATCTAAAAATCCTCAATTTAGTTTTAGTATCATGTATAGAGCCTATATATTATACACGATATTTCTGAAAACAAAGTAAATTACTCCATGACCGACCCCTACAGATTTATATTAGTATTGATTAATGATTTTATTAAAAATAAAAACAGTAAACAGCAGTCGTTAATATAGTAATAGAGTAAATCTAATAGTGTAATGCCGGTTTTTTTATCTTGCTTGCTTTGCGAGTACAATTTAGTTAGTCTGTGGTTTCGATTCTGTGTGAATAATTTCGTCCTGTGTCATCGAGTGTGCTTGTCACTCGTCATGACATTCTATGTGTCACGCTCAATCGGCTCAATCTCAATCAATCCTCGCGTCGTCATCGGATCATCAGTCATCACTCATCAGTTTAACTCTTATATTGTTTGTGTTGTGAAACTTGTGAATTGTGATATTCTTTATTACAATAAATAAAACGCTTCACATTACATAAAAATTTCGATTTATCTTGTGATATCGAATCAAATTCGGTAACAATTTCTGTTGTAGAACATTTACTATCCAAAGTAATTTTTACAACAATGAGTTCAACAGAAACTTGTGCAAAAGAAATGACTTTTGCGGAGAGGCAAGCTGAGCGTATGAAAAGATTACGTACCTTACATACGGCCAGAAGTGAAGCAAGGACACACAACCACCATGAAGTAATCGCAGAAGAGGCTAGGAACAAGTTGCCAACAAATTACGAAGCTAAACGCCGCCAAGCGGAATGGCTGTTGGACGACCAGAAGAAACGTGAAGAAGCCTCACAAGACGGTAAAGATTATGACAGAGTGAAACTCCTGAATATATCGGCAAATGAAGCTGAGCGATTAGAACGCAAAAGGAAAAAGAAGAACCCAGATCAAGGGTTCTCAACTTACGAGCAAGCCACTGTAAGACAATATAATAGATTGGTTAAGAACATGCCTTCTATGGACAAGGAGCAGTATGAGAAACAAAAACAAAAATACGGCGATGCATTTTATGGCGGACCAAATGTTATCATTCATGGCTTACATGAGGATCGTAAGGATGCTATTGACAAAATGGTGGATGATCTTGAAGGCCAGATTGCTAAAAGAGCGAAATATTCTAGAAGGCGCATTCACAATGATGATGCCGACATTGACTACATCAACGAAAGAAATGCCAAATTTAACAAGAAGTTAGAGAGGTTTTATGGAGAACATACAGCAGAAATCAAACAGAATTTGGAGAGAGGCACAGCTATATGATTTTATTATTTTATACCTATAGAACTGATTCCAGTATGTATGTCTTCCCAATTTGAGAAGGTATCAGTGGTAAAGTTAGCTACTAGCTTTACTCGTGAGTTACCAAATGGTTTCTTAAAAAAAATTTCATGTGAATTTTAACAGGCAGTCTGCCAGTCTATGTATGACTACATAAGTTGTTTTTGATTTACCTAATAAATAGGTAACTTTGTGTAACACCTATTACACATTATTGCTGTTATATTTTTGCTTTCTATATCATAGTACAAATTTACATATACATACAACAACTGAAGGCTATAAATGCATTAGGGCACAGGTCTGAGTTTATTGTCTTAAAAAGCTTTCATACATCATTACAGTGTGATGATCATACTGTAATGGTTTATGAAACAAATTATTCAAACTGTATTGATTTGTAAATAATAGACTATTTGACTTGTAAATAAATAAGATTTATAATTTTGTAAGATTTTGGTGATAAAATAAATTGTATATATTATTCACCTTTTTTAATTTTCCTTTAATTAAAATGTTTAATATTTGGAATTTTGATAGTTAAGTTTGTTCCTTAACTGAAACAGGGTTTGATGTAGAAAAAAAAACTCTCATTAAACAAATTTCCATAACAAGTTTATTTTGGTAAACATGTTTATTAAATTAATACAATATCAAATACATATTAAATAGTCTTAATTTATCAAAGCAGCATTTGGAGAATAAAAAATAATATTACGACAGCAAAACCCTTTGAAAATTAAGACCAAAGGGGTACATAGTGATACTTCTTTGATAATGTATAATATATCTTTTATAACTTATAGTTTCAATATAAAACTGAATACTATATAAAATCTGTGCAAGTAAAATTATATAAATTGATAGCTGTAAAAAATCTTTTAGAAAATTAATTATTTTTACACAAATTTATGGGTTGTTAAGACAGATTTTAGGTGAGAAAAGCTCTAAATGTTTTTATTAGTTGATGACATTCATAGATTCAATAATAATTCAAATAAAATAGCTCCAACAAAAACATCGTTAATCTACCAGAATTGATTAGGTACCTATGCATTTATATACAAATAATTTAAATATACTTCCATATTACGATAATCATGGGTGTATTAGTTACTTTCTTATGCTGATAGAACATACATTGATTTTTCAAATTGTTACACTTCATGATCAGTGTTTAACAATTAATCAATTTAATATGGAATATCCCACAAAGAATTTCGCCTTGAACGAGGCTTTATAACAATAAATAAATAAAACATTAAGGAAACTTTTCACATCTAGTACTTAAAGTCCTAAATGAGATTCTAAATCTGGGTAAGGCCTAATTTTCAACATCAAAATTTAAATAGGTTTAGATTCAGAAAATAATATTAATTTACTTGCACAGCAATATAATCAATAAAATAGTGTTATCATAATACATACTTATCTATACATAATATGTACATAAGTAATCTGAGCACATTTTTATATTTTACTTAGAAAATGCTTACAAAACTTAAAATACACAAATAAATGAAATCGGGAGATTCGACTAGAAATCACAGTGTATGTCTCAAATCTTTTTTTTTAATAGGAAGCTCGGGTCGCATGGGAAATATTACAGTAGCTTATATATTCTACAATTGCATTAATTGATTAAAATACATAATTATCATTAGCTACTGCATAATAAAAATAAATTTAAAAACTAGAGAAGACATTTATTAAGCTAGCTTCAGCTATTGTCGACATTTTCAATATTCATATGGAAACGAAATTTAGTAATCGTGACTAGGTTTTCTTAATGTAGATTAAATAATTTTAATCTTACATAATACATTCATATAAATATTTTTTATAAGTAGATAATTAATTATAAGAAAATATGCAAGTTCCCCACTGCGAAAATATTTAATTAAGTAAGTAATGTTTTTTGGGAGCAATCCTATATGTACATTTTATATATATTTTTTAAAACATAACAACCCATGTAAAAGCATAGTAAAAATTCTTATTTTTCGATTTGATTACAATTATTTTGCGTATATTGAACTTTGAACCCTAACTGAAGGGGGAGGTTTCTCAGATATTTTTAATGTTATTTTGAAAACTTGAAAAGACATTTTAAAGTTAACGTAATCACAATTTTTGCATTATTTATTTACTAGTACCTATAATGTTTCAATTTTACGACATTTTCGTAAAAAAAATTATATTATTGCTCCAAAATTGGTTTTTGTTAAAGAAGTAATACTGTAATTTTAATGCTTAACCGAAGGTTGCTTTAATTTTTCCAGTAATTGCTTCAGATTCCATTAGGTAATAGCATTAGTAAAATTTTTCTGAGTCAGTACAGTAGACCTCAGAAAAATGTACCTATTACCTACTTACATTGGAATTATACCTTTATGCCTACTTAGGATACAGGTATCCTTTTAACATTTATAGATAAGGTAAAAAACCTACATAAATTGTAGGTAGTTTTCATTTAAATCTTATCTAACAACGAGCATTTTGAAACTCAAAATTTTGTAGCCATAAAAATTTGACTATGGTTAGCGACTAATAAAAGAATATTATTAATTCTTTATTTCCTTTTCTTGGGTAGAAGCATAGAATTACTACCGTGGTAGAAGGGAAAGTTTAAATCTTTTTGAAATGCGCCTTAAATAATTCGAATTAATTTAAATTTCGAACAAACACAACTTTTAATTTACGGATCGAAGTCTATATTTAAAAAATATTTATCGTGGAATTAGTCGCTCCGCGTTTGTTGCCATATGGCAACATTTTTGTGTCCTTAATGAAAAAACACATGTGATGCAATAATAGACATGATAAAATTTAAAGAATCAAGGAGATACCGACCGAATACTATACAAATCAGAAGCAGCTATACGTTATCTGAAGTATCTAGATGTAGTTTTTTATTTAAATTATATCATCTTGTTACGTTTAAAAATATATGCGATTACATTTCATGCAGCTCATTCGTCTCGTAAGTATTTACGAGACGATTATCTCTAAACAATCACAAATTGTATTGAAAATATGGCATAACATCTTGTTTTTTAACAAAGCATGCATGAAACATTAGTTAATAATAAAAAATAAAGAAATTTATTCTAAAACGCTTCTTCTGATTTATTTATTTTGTGACTAAAATATACAATGGACAAAAATATTTTTATATAACTTTGCTTCCCTATTCAACTTAAGTGCAGCAGTGTTTTAAAATGTAAATAACTTAGTTATTCGCATTTGGTACAACAGAGCACTCATAGAGAATAGGAAAAACATTATTAAAAAAAAAAGAAATTATTCAATAAATCAGGTTTTGGAATGTGTTAAATCAAAAGTGTTACAAGATTTAAAAATAAAATCAGACTTATTTAATACCAAATGCGAATATCACAGATTAAATTAAACACTTAGGTACGCTACTGACTGCACTTAAGATCTTACTTCTTTTTCGAATAGGTCTGCTACTCATAAGACCCATGAACGAACCATATCTGTAAAAATGAAATTTTGAAATTAAAAGCCAATTAAAGAACAAATTGTTTACCGAACTAAACCATGACTGCAGAACTAGATTACTCTAAATTAAGATAGCGTTAAAATATACAAATTACCTACCAATTTGATAATTAAACAATGGAACTTCAGATTTTTTTTTATTTAGTTTAAAATATATTAAAATTAAAATATGCCATACATTCCATACTCTACAGTCTACATTATTAAAAATGCTACAAATAGACTTGATGTTATTGGGGAAACATTTCTTTAAATATGCAGTAGTACCTAGTGTTCAAGCAATAACCAAACGTCGCCGAGGTTACCCGCGAAAATCAAGCGAATTCAAAATTTCTTTCTTCCACCGTCATTATTATTACTTTTCTTACTATACGATTAAAATACGTTAGCAATGTCTTCTATACGAATTATCCATGTAAATTTATAATTATACGAAACTAAACGATCTACGATTTTTATTTACATCAAACGAATGAAGAAGACATCCTCAGCATTAACACCTAGTGCACTAAGAAAAATATTTATTTAAAATATACAAATATTAATTATGTAGAGAGAGACCATAAAGAATAAATTAAATTATCGAATATATTTAATTGAAATGTCATTTCATTATTATGACATATCGAATTTAAGTTTTTAAATATAGCAACCCCAGTAATTAAAAAATAATAATTTATGCTCTTTCATTTTTCATATATATTCATATTTTGATTACTGCAATTACAGAGTATATTGACACTTAATTAAATATTAACTAATGTATATTTATGTACTTACTCCGTCGACCAGGCATGAGACGAACTGTTATCCCATCTGGCGATCGAACTGTATTAACAGACAAACACATTAATAATTCATCATATTATAACTTTTTAATTAATTATTATTCCCCTTACATACACTCAATATATAATCCAGTAGAAGATTTTTTAAAAATGTCAATTTATTTAAAAAAAAATGTCTATTGATTGGCTTGTGATTGATTATAATTTTTTAAAAATTCACTGAAAAATTAAGTATATAATTAGAAATTTTTAATATAAAATAAATAAAGGGTTTTATTGCAGCACAGAAAAAAACAACATTCCACTGACAACACAAAAAAAAATGTTAGGTAATTAAAAAAAAGGTACGAAAGTCACTTACCTCAGTTATAGTCGATGGATACCACGTCGATTACAATTTATCGGATTAATTAAATTAATAGGTATTTATTTATTTTAAATTATTTACAATTTGGCAGTATGGAGATTTACATGGTTTAACTAAACAGTGTCTCTGTTTAAACCAAGAATCGACAAACTGACTCAAAAGAACCAGTTCTGATTTTTCTACATTATCTCTTTTGTAGTAAAGGATTAGGACACAAAACATACGAACAGACAGACAAATAGAGTGGATAGATTCACAATTTGTAAATTATGTTTGACAAACCTATTACCTATATGAATTATATAAGTTGATTTTTTTAGGAAAGTAAAAGCTTCTCTTGAGTTTAATCTGAATTAGTTACTCTTGCTTTAATTATTCAAAAAATGATGCTTTAATTATTAGACTAATGAATGGGCGGACATGAGAACTTGACGTTTTGAGAATGGGACATATTGAGCACACAAGTCTTTATGAGAAAGAAAGGGATAAAATATATTTGTCTTTTACGATTATGAATATAAATGTACTTTTATTCAGCACTTGGAATAATCTTCTTCAAAAGTTACGAAGATCAGAAATTCAATTGAACACAATTTCAAGTAATTTTTTTTAATAAATCTCGAATAATGGAGACGATAGTCTTCAACGACGACATTTGCTAAAAATATCCAATGAAATATATCTCCAGCTAAAAATATAGCAAAGTATGTTTCAACGTTATTAGTAGTCAACAGTTTTTATACAGTTTTATGTCAAATCATTTACAATAAAAACTAAATCATTTTTTTCTAATAACCATTTTATTAACCTAACATAATAATATAACACAAATTCATCACATTATTCAAAAACAACACTCTTAAGTACTACGACAGAAAAATAATTGTGATTTTTGATCGGTATTAATTTTAAAATTCAAATTGAACATTTCTTTGGTGCTCGTCTTTTTTTTTTCATTTATTCATTCCTTTAATTTTAATATTTTTATTTTTTCAAAAAATTTAACTTTAATTGTATGTTACATTAAATACAAAATAAACAATGAAATTGAAAAACCAAAAAAGCCTATACTTTTAATCTTTTTATTAATAATAAATCAGCCATAAACAATTTACATAATGATATTTTGCTATGTGAGAAATAATAATAACAAAAATAGTGAAATCCATTGTACATTAAGACATGTAAAATTGTAAATGAACGTAGCAAACGAAGAAAAACCTTATATTTTTTTAGATTTTTAAAACAATTACCACAGTCTTTTAGTGCGTGGAGAGGTTAAATATTTAAATATATTTTTCCTGTGAGTTTTACTAGAATATATTATTCATTTAATAAATTAATATGTATTAGTAACCGTTTTATTTTTTAACACAAAGACGAAATAAAAAATTTCGGACTGTAAAAATAAAAAGGGTAAAATAATTTTAGCAATAAAATTTGAATACAGCACCTCATCCTCATTTCCATACAATGGCAGACACATTTCTTCTATGGACATAAATTAATATATACTTTATTAATTTATATGCAAAATCCCTAGAAATTATTATGATACAAAAAATTCTAATTAACATTTAAGGCAAAAACTTTTTTACATTATAGTAACAAGATAAAACTAGATTTTTAAGGCTTAAAAATTTGTGATAAAATGTCCCTACATTAAAATACCTACCTGAAAGTTTTATGTGTGTGTGTGTGTGTGTGTATATACTTTCCTATAATTTAAATTCATACTTGTATGTAATACTTCTTTCTGTGGGGGTTGTATATTGTGATCAAATATGTTTTTAGTTGGTAAGTCTTTTAAAATAAATAAAATTTTCCATCAAGAAAGGTTTGAAATAATAAAAAAAAAAAACAAGTTTAGTAATATACCCACCGGCACAAAATGTAGCCCAAAGATAAAAGTATTAGAAAATTAAAAAAATAATTTAAAAGTATTAGAAGTTAAAAAAATTAGAGTTTTTAATTGAGTACAATTTATAACTATAAAATCCTTACTAATATTATAAATGCGACAGTAACTCTGTCTGTCTCTCTTTCACGCCAAAACTACTTAACCGATTTAAATGAAATTTGGTGCACAGATAGTCTAGAGTCTGAGAAAGGACATAGGGTACCTTTCATCCAGGAAAAAAGGGATTATCTAAAATATAAAGCTGTAACTAACGCCTGTCCAATATATTATAGCAACAAGTGGTCAAGCGTTGTAATTGCTTTTATATTTTTAATTTATCATCACGTACGAAGTCGCGGGCACCAGCTAATTAGTTATATTAACTATTGACTACGATTTAAAACTCATACAAAATTTATTGTAATAAAACATTTGAAGTAACTTTTAACTTTGGGCCACATTTTGTGCCGATGAGTATATAATATATATTATATTTGAAACGATTCTCTCATGTACTCCAATCCAAACACATATATAAAATTCCTACCTAAAATTGATTTTCCTGTAGAAAAAACTATAACAAATGACTGATTTTGTACAAAATATCTACTATTAGTTATATGAGAGTGGAGTTTGCTTGACGTTGTAAAAGTTGCTTATTAATTAGTTAGTTTTATCATTCCGATTTAAGTTGTGTTCTAAAAGCTAAAATTTTTATGAACCATTTAATACGACATAAACTTTAGGATTTTGGAACACTTATAATTTTTTATACAATTTATAAGTTAGTTTTTACTTCAACATACTTTATATATTTAAAATTCTAGTGATTGAGTGAGTGAAATCGAAGATACAGTATATAGATTGTATATAGAAAACAATATTCAGGACTTTAGGAACACAAGATAGATTTTGAACTCTAATAATGTTTAATTAATTTAAACTACGTATGAATTATTAGTAACATGTGAGTGATGTTTTAAAAGTTGAAGCCGACTACAGTTTGAAAAACTTGGAGCTTTATTAAGCATCTACTATTAAATATTTAATTCATATTTATTATATTGTATAAATATAATTAAGAAGTTTTAACTAATTATGAAGTAGACAATTCTAAAAACATGATGAACCACAAAGACGTATAAATAGAGCGGACATTGGAAGTCTTCGTCAAAAGGAATTAAATTGTAGCACGCAAAATAAGTCAGCTCGATATGCTAGGTGAATTAAAAGTTATTCAAATTTTTTACATGGTAATTAGGATGTTTATTTAATATTCATATGTTTTAATTAGTGATGTGCCGGATATCCGTATCCGTATCCGCGGAAATACGTTAGAGAAGAAAGATCCGTATCCATTTACTTTTTGGCGGATCTTTTCCTTTATTAATTTTTAATTCGTAGCTGAAATTCTACATATTATACATACTTATAATCCAGTTACTCTAGAATCTCACTTCGGAAAAACTCTAATCAAGCTGTAAATTTGTGATGTACCTTTTAGCTTCCTAAATAACCTCTGAAAACTTCATATTACCGTACCGACAGGAAACGAAGATATAGGCAAAATACTGAAATAAGGTAAATTTTTTCACAGTTTTTTGGCTGTCAAAAGTTATCACAGGTACATGTACATGGAGAGCTAAAAGGTACATGTACACAAATTTTCAACTTGGTTGGAGTTTTTGCGAAGTTTTTTAAATTTTTCGTCTATGTTCAATATAAAAAATGTAACAAATCATCTTTTATTTATAGTGATAAAAAAGAAAAAGTTCTATAAATCCACTTTAAAAATAGAAAATTTGAAAGTCTAATATATTTCGCTCCTATTTTTCATCTTATCAATTATTAATTAACAAGCCGTTGTTTGTTACTTCGCCTTTCATCTTCATTGTTTTTATTGTTGGTTCAAAAAAATTACAAAATTTTATTGAAATCTGAAAAAATTACAATACTCTGCGTATCCACATTATGTATACTAAAGCATATTTGTTACTAAAAAAGTACTTCAGATATTATTATTTATTAAATCTCTGTGCACCATTACTTATATGATACATCTTAGGGCCTCTTTCACCATCTGTCAAGTAGGCTAACTGTCATTTAGTCACCAGTAACCGGGGATAATGGAGCTGATACTGATATACCTGTGTTTGAACGGTAAAAGTCCCAAACATTAAAAAGAAAATAATAAAAAAAATCCACTAAACCGACTTACTTGTACTTGGTGAAAGAGTCCCTTAGCATATTAATTCTTCTGCAAGAAAATATCTAAGTATATATAACGATAACTTTAAAAAATTTCAATGCATATATCTATTATCTAACTTACCACCCAACTAAATGGCTACCAATATAATACAAAGTTAACAAACAAGATACAACGACATAGCTAAAGAAAAGGCTCTCTTATCAGATAATTTTCTTGCAGAAGATTTGCCAATTCAGTTGAATACAAACTCTTATAAATTCATAATGTAAAAGACACTGTATATCACAGTTAAATTCGTTTTACCTATATACTTGTTTAATTTTATATTTAAATATTAATTAATATAAAATTTATTAGTACCCACCAATTTCATTTAAAATAATTCTCGACAAGAATGAGCAACAAGAATAAGTCGATTTTGAGCAAAATCACTGTACTCACTCACTTCAGAATATATGGTCAGAGACCGCAATATTTAAAAAAAAGAAACAATTGTAAAGGCATCTCTTTTTTTCTTGTGATTCAATAAATTCATTACTCTTGAAAATAAATAAGGAATATTTTTTTGGCAAGTCGCATTAATATAGTCTTAATTGAGATCTTGTGATGATTTGCGAACTGACCAGTCAAAGTTGTGATGTAAATTTACTATACTACCCTACGTTGTATTGTAAATAATAAATATTATGTCCTTTAATCTCTAATTAATTTCAATTTAAAAAATAACACAAATATACACATATAAAAAAACACGTCACAGCATAAAATTGTAATCAATAGAAAAACACAGTTAATAATGGGATAAAACACTTGACGGGACGGTTTAAGGTTAGTCCATGTATGGCGCTTATAAAGAGTCCTCATGCAAAAACACATCACGTCACGAAAACTCCGAATTCGTTACATGTTAATGTCAAAACTGCATGCTATATCATGCTGGGGTATAAAGCACAACACTTTATTAAATAGCCTCATAGATAAAAAAAACACTTTGCAGAAGAGTTCAAAAATGTCAATTAACAGTTCAAATTTGGAACAACAGTGTTGCTCCCCATTTGGGTGATCTCGGAGACCTGGGCCCGGTTCGATCGGCTCCTGTCGCTCAGTGAGCTGAAGCCGGAGTCCTGTCTGAGTACGGGGGACATACCTACAAATATCCGGGGCATGTCGCACTCCTCGCACTTGTCTAGCAACGGATGGTTCTGGAAGGTGCACATGTGGCATCGCCAAGATGGTGGCGGTCGTTGTCCTGTGTATATGTTGTTGTAAAAATTCGACTCCTCCGGATCTGAAAGGTGAAGATTTCGTCTAAGTTATTAATAAATAATAATAAATATATCTTCACACATTCCACACAGCACCATCTAGTTCCAAAGTAAGCAAATAATGCTTGTATTATGGATACCAGACAGCTGATATACTACATAAATTACTTTTTTTTGTAAATACATACATATTATAAATAGAAAACATCCATGACTCAGGTACAAAGGTAAAATGCTAACACATAAACATTTGCCCCTAGAGGGATTAGAACCCGCGACCGTTTGGTTAACAGCTAGGCTTACTAGCCACTAGACCAAACGTGTCGTCAAAGCTATTGGTAGACAAAACAGTATTTTGTTTAGTAATTAATGCTAAAACTTATATATAATTCTTCATGCATTTTCTGGGATAAATTTATAGTAATTCTATCATAAAATTATTACCAATTGTCTGAACCATGTAAGTTAAAAAGTAAATTTAAAGTTATCTTCATTCAAAATTAGAGCAGTTCTTTGTTCTTAGCAGAAAGAGAAAGCAAGCAAAGAAAGAAACATTTATTTAAATTTGATAATCTTTATCCCCCATAGACCTGTCACAACACACACAAACTTACTTGGAGTTTTAAAGAATCATTTATTAAGTTAACAGATTAATATAGCAAAAATATTATAAGAAAAATAAGGACTGTTAATAAATGAAACTTACCACTTCCTCCTGTTTCCAATCGTTTAGCCAGAGTGTTACATTTATCACGCATTCTTTCCACATACTCTTTCAATCTCTGCGCGGTCGCCGGTGACGGCAAGGGTGCTGCCAAAATCTGTGTTTCCCTCGTCAACTGTGCCAATCTACCCTTCTCTTGTGCTAGAGCTTTAGTTAGATGTCCTAGTCTTTCCTTTTGCCTTTCTATTAGGGAACGTTCTGCAATTTTAGATTATTAATTAATTGTCATCATGCAAATAGAAATACAGCAGGCTCTATGTGTGACTCTGTTGTTGTTACTGACTTGATGGTCTACTGTGGTATTCACTGAGCACCTGTCAAAATGTCTATGACGTTTTTATACACGTGACACAATATGCTGATGTAGTTATTAACGCATTATTGTGTCAACATTGGTGTCGATAGGTTTTAAAAACCACTACTAGAAAATATTAAAAATAACTATTAGAGGTAGGTGTGTACTCTGTGTACTATGGAATCCGTACATAGGACAAGGGAGAAAATCGGCAACACACAAACTGAAATTTATTTTGAACAGTTTAAATTTAAAATCATAGGGAGAGCAAATAAGCAACGACTGCATGTTCACACTGTGTTCAGAATATTTCAATGATAGTTTGGTAAAATAATTTTTTATGCACCTTTTTTGTTTTTTTTTTAATTATAAATTTATGTGAACATGTTTGGTTGTGTTTCACAACTAGCTGCTGCCCGCGACTTCGCCCGCACAATTATATACTAAAACCTTCCTTGAGAACCACTCTATCCATTGGTGAAAACAGCATGAAAATCAGTGCAGCAGTTTTTGAGTTTATCGCGGACAGACAGACGCGGCGTAGGACTTTGTTTTATAATATGTAAGGATTTGCATAACATGAGAATAGAATAGAATAGGAAGAAGGTAGGATTTTTTTGTAAATACAATTACAGGAAATCGGAAAACTATGCTTTAAGTTTATATATAATACATGTGTAGAAGGAATTCTTAAGATTCTTGGAAAATATATAAACAAATATAATGATTAATATCAATAAGATAAGAAATTCAACTTTATTGAATTTAAAGATAACTTCATGTTATCTTACTCACTCACAGAAACACAACAGCACACATGCTGTTATTTCACAGTGGTCTTCTGTAAGGTCTGTTTATAGGAAATAGTAAAAAAATTAAATGATTGGATACCATTTGTTCGTTCCGGAGGTCCTGGTGCTGCTCGCATAGGTCTCGGAGACTCTAGCCTTGAGGGCTGTGAAGGTGGAGGTGGCGCAGGACGTCTCGGACTAACTGTAACTGTTACATGACCCTCAAAACCGTCCCCATCTCTTGTTTCTCTCACCGGACTTGCCATGTTTGATGTTGGTGTACAAACAGTTAAATTCACAGATGTAATAGCTCTTGGACTATCATAATCTTCTAACCAAGGATCACCGTATGGGCGGCTTAGGTCCATATGACAATTGACATTAACTTGGACATTGAGAGGGTAGTTACGGTCTTGCCGTGACCCTCCAGGTGTTGTGTCCTTCAAGGGTTGATTTTTGTATTGTGTTGAAACTGGTGAAACTGATTTACAAGTGTCTGTTTCTGGCTGTTTCAAATTCTCTTTAAATGCAATATCTGGCTTGATGAAATCGAGGGTACTAGGTCGTTTTGGCTTCTCCTGTTGCTTCTGTAGTTCTTCTTTCTTTATCGTCTTTTTCTCTTTCACTTTCTCTAATCTCTCATGTAAGTTGTGTTTTATTTTATTACTTTTAAGTATCTTGTAGTTTGTGCTCTCTGGTTGTTCTATATTAGACTTTATTTCATCCTCTTTAGCATTCTCATTCGTTGACTCCAAATCACTAGACTCACTATACTTTTGGTAACAATTGTCTATGTTTATTATTGGAGATGCGACATCTATGTCAATTTCATCCTTCTTTGGTTCGACAACATTTTGATTGGCATCAGTGTTCACTTTGTTCTGATCATTCTCGTCTGTTTCTGATTTTATGTCGTCTATTTCTTTCGTTTCAATGCTGCTACTCAATATAGCTGTCTGAGGCTCTTGACAAGTGACAGATTGCACAACTGTAGATTTGGGTATGTCGTGTTTCAAAATTGGTTGATTACGGCATCTTAGAGGTGCATTAACTTTGAGCTCGTTGAGCTGCCGTGCAGCGGCTGAAGACGATGCGTGGTATGCATGCGTTAGGGAGGCCTTGACTTCGCTGTGGAGATGTGTCTCGCAGGCTTGCTTGTCGTGGCAATACAACTCGATGGTATTAGAAACAACATGATCGGGTACACCGGGAAACTTTTGTTTTAACTCATGAAACAATTGCATAAGCGATATGTTAGTGCATGCACATGGTGATTGTGTCGTAGAGCTTTCGGAGGGGGCAGACATCGCCGCCCATCCTCGCGGGGGCTCACCTCTACGCACTGAATCGCGACCTCGCGAGAGATCCGTAATTCACTTCCAGCTCAACGGTAAATGAAATTAAATATTTTCATTATCAAACTTTTCAGTAAATATCGTATTGTAGATTCCGTGACGTCACAGTCCTTCAAAAATCACTATTTACGCCAGTTACGTATACATACCAAATTTTTATATATATAACCGTTTACGGAATATCTACGTGCCTGTACACATGTGACGAATAATAGCTTAAATTAAGACAAAGATTATTTTTTATATCTTTTGTTATCATTACACTCAGTTATTTTTCATGAAGTTGCAACATATTACACAGTATTTTGGATATGAATAGATTTTCTTTGTATAATAACTGAAACACTTGATCACTTTAAGCTGTATTACAATTAGATCACATTAAATACTGCAAATGCAAAAGCAATCATTAAGTTTAAATAGAAACCAAAAATAAATTACGAAAATCGCAGACATGTCAGTCAACTTTGATGACTGACTGCCATTTTGCTGGCCATAGACTAAGAAAGAAAACTAATATTTAAGAGTATACTATACCCTATTTATTTCAAATTCCAAATTATTTAAAAGTTACAAATTCTGTTTTATGTTTTATTTTTAAATTCGATATCGAGTTATTAGTAGTGTACTATCCAGTGTTCACCTAGTGTTATTAATTAGTAATAATTAGATGTAGACAAATGTTGATACCGTAGAATAATGTTGATACAATTTACATGACAGCAATATTGAGTTCTGTGGCTACATCAGTCAATAAGACGTCAATGTCAAATTAAATTATAATATAATTTGATTGATTACAAAATACAAGTCAATAAAGAATATTTATTTATTATTACACTACACAATATAATACATTAATAATTTAATACAATACAATACAAATACATCACAATAGATTCATCGGTTTGTTACTGTTTGTTTATTAAGTTAATATTATATATATACACCATATAATTACTATTTTGTTTGTTAGGAACATTGCTCAAAAATGGTGGAAGATCTTCGTAAACATTTAAACCAATTAATAGAAAAGTATGTATTGCATAGGTTAGGTACTATATTACAAATATTGCTTTAGTATTGTAGCTAGAAATATAAATGTGTAACAACTGTTCTAGGGTAAATGGTCTTCACTGTATACTGATTACGGATCGCGATGGGGTCCCATTGGTGAGGGCAGTGACTGACAAAACTCCACCATTAGCCCTTCGCCCTAATTTTATTTTAACATTTGGTATGGCAACGGATCAAGCGAGCAAACTTGGACTTGGCAGGAACAAAACCATCATATCAATGTATTCGAGCTATCAGGTATGTACCTTTGTAATTAAGCATTTTTATAATAATGTCGCCAATTGAATATCTACAATGTTTTATGCCAGGAGATAAATGGTGTCTTTATTTTTAGGGGCTCTGACATACTTCCTACATCTGTCAACTTATTTATGTTTTTTCATAGGTCAACTTATTTTGACATAGGTACAATAATAATTAAAACTTTATTTTATTTCTTACAATTTCTGGTTTACAATAACACACATTGTGTATTCTTTTAATACACAAGGTGGGTTATTACTTTTTTTATATGTTATGATTAACAGACCGGCTGACAACCCTCTAGATTTATTTCTTTTACTAGCTGGCGCCCGCGACTTCGTCCGCGTTAAAAAAGAAAAAAGTAGCCTATTTACCAAATGTTTATCTACCAAGTTTCATGAAAATCAGTTAATTCGTTTAAGAGTTATGGAGGAAAATACATACATACAATACCTACACTTACAAATTTAATAATTAGTATTGTGTATTGAGTATTGATGATAAGTTTTTATAACTATTTATTAAAGTGCCATCTTATAAATAGTACTTGTATTGTTGTCTATGAATGATATCAACCCGTTACTTCAAAGTTTACAAGACTGCCCTATATGAACATCCAGTACTGGCAATGACTTCAAGTCCACTGAGAGCAGCTCAACCTTCCACGTACCATAGGCTAATATAGTAATGTTTTCAAATTTCAGGTTATACAAATAAACAAATTGCCTCTAGTAATAACATTCATTGGAAGTGATAATTGTAATACTGGCCACATATTGTCACTAGAAGACCAAATTGAACCATTTTTGAAGGATTTAGAAGCAGTTGTTGCCGAACTTAAGCAGGATTAAAGAGAAGTATATTTTTTACATTGTTATAATAAGATGTATGTAAATGTTAAACAGTTACTTGTTTTTTTTTTCCTTAATAAATTTAATTATCTGTTTTTGTCATTATTAGAGGTTTGCATTTTAAAATCGAGGAAAAGCGATTTTCCATCACCCCAATATTGTAAAATAAAATAAAAAAAATATTAGCACTTGTCAACCTAAATTTGTTAAGTATATTATTATTATTGGCCAAAAAATTTGTTATAGCATGTATATAATTGTACTGTATATATAGCTAATATAAATTTTATATAAGTTCTGTATACCACTTTGTGTACAGCTAAGAAAATAAATTCTAAATATAAAGTATTTTTATTTAACCAATTTTTTTGTGACAATTCACACAAAAAAATTTAAAGAATGACAAACAATTTATTATAGTCGCGTGTTCAAAAACAGCTCCTATTTTGACTAATTCTGGTTAAAATAAATTAGGATTATTGCAAGCTAAAGGTAATTAAAAATTATAAAACAAGGCTCGACTTTTTATGCTATATATATCTGCTGTAATTTGCTAAGGAGTTGGATATCTCGCAGACTACTTGATGCTGCAGCATCAGGTTAAGGTTACCATGTCATGGAAATACCACTCTTCAACTAGGTAATGGGCTGATGGTCTTCGAACTCGTGCACAGATCTTCATGAATTTATAGCGAAGAACTATCAAAATTAGTCCATCCGTTTGGGAGCTACAATTCCACATACAGATATATACAGACACGTCAAACTTATAACACCCCGTTTTTGCGTCAGGCATCGCGGTTTGAAAACCATCTGGGTCATGCATTATTTTGTGAAAATATAATTACTGCTATTGAAAATTATAATTTTATTGCAATTTTCAATTTTCATTGGACACACTGCAGGGAAAATTAAGTCTAAAAACAATAGTTAGTAAGTCACAAAATTAGAATGTTGTTTTTAGATATGAATGTTTGTAATTTTTTTTAAAGTAAATAACTACCTGCTGCCCGCGACTTCGCCCGCCTCACTTTGTGAATTATGTACTAAAACTTTCATCGAGAATCACTCTATCAATTGGTGAAAACAACATGAAAATCGGTGCAGTAGTTTTTGAGTTTATCGTGAACAGACAGACAGACACACGCGGCGGAGGACTTTGTCTTAGTTTTATAACATGTAAGGATAATAAAAAATGCAAACAGAAAAAATGAGAAACCACAATGAAGTTTGTTTACTTCTTTAATAATAAACATGATTACAAAGTGACAGGAGTAATGAGGGGTTTTCCAGTGAGTGCGTTGATTGCATTGTTGGCAGCCAATTCGCCCATTTCCCTTCGGGTCTTTATGGTCGCACTGCCGATGTGAGGCAGGATGACTGAAATTTAATACTTTAGTCAGACAAATTGACTGGTGACTTTTTTTTCACACTGTAATAATCTCCTAACTTATATTTCGTTCATAGAAACGAACTAATAGCGTTAGAGCGCTTTTTCTCTTTCACTCAATTCCATACAAAAGACAAGGACAGCACATAATTATTGAGTGGGGGTTTACAATAATAGGTGAACGTTCACATTACGCTGCTTTTAGCTTTGTAAACTATAATAAAATATTATAGTCATACTTACCTACGTACCTACCACAACCCTACACTTTGGTTCCTTGTATGTATAATCATAAAATGAAAAATATACGCGTTAGTTAATATACAATAGTTATATCAACAATATTTGTTTACTCTATTCACTATCTGATGTATCACTGCTGTCGCCTCCCACATTTATAATAAAAATTTTTGTTATAACAAAACAGTAACAGATATAAAATAGCGTCTCCACGTTATTTGGAAAAGAGTCAACATGTAACCCGCTACCGCTATGTATAAAAGTACATGTACTGTGTAAACTCACATTGTCAGTTATCTCCACCAATCACAACCGAACGCTTTTTCTCCCTATATAGCTTCTTTTCTCCCCAGCATAGCTAATCAAATAGTTAACTTCGTTAATCGCTAATCCGTTACTAAAAAAGTTACATTTCGGAAAATTTAACGGAAGTTAACGTTAATCGTTAATCCGTTAACACATGATAGAAATTGCATTTTTGATGTATTTATTTTTTAAATAAAGCGAGTAAATCAATTTTTAATTATTATCAAAGTCAGTGTCCATCCATGTAATAAAGTATATATTAGTATTGTTTAGGCGGTTTACGATTTAAATATTATGTAAATAACAGTTGCCAAAGGGGGACGCTAGATGTCGCCATCGGTGTGTTGTCGCACGTCAGACAGATGGTTTATTTACAAACTATTGTCTAGTTTTGGCAAATAGTAGGTACTGGATTAACGATTAACGGACTTTAGGAATGTTAACGGAAGTTACCGAGTCCGTTAACATTTTTTCAAGTTAACTTAAACTTAATCCGTTAGTCGAAATGTTAACTTCGTTAATTAACGATTAACGGATTAACGATGTTGTGCCCAGCTATGCCTAAAGCTCGTTTCCATGAACGAAATATAGAATAGAATAGAATAACAGTTTATTTGCAACAAAGGACATAAATACATAATAAAAAAAGAAAAACACACACACATACAAACGTCACATACCCCTGTCACAAACCGGCTCCAACTCAGCATAATGCAGGTTGTAGAAACCTACGCTGGTCTTCCGTTGGAGCCGATGGTGAAGTATAGGTAAATATAGTTTTAAGCTAGTCAATACTCACATATATTAGGTAATGTAAGTAGTTTATGGTCTTTAGGAAGCGGTTCTGGCGATGTGACGTCAAGGCCGGCTGCGTATATTTCTTTGTTCTTTAACGCTTCGTACAGCGCATCTTGGTCTACTAAATCTGTAATAAAAAAATCTTAGCAGAATACAGTAGAAACTCGATTACCCGCCGGCTCGATGGCCGGCCCTCAGTTATAATTATGTATTCGCGATTATCTACAAGTCGAATTGCCGACGACACAATCTATTATCCTAACAAGAGAAATATTTTACCTCCACGTCCGACGTTGATCAGTATAGAGTTCTTTTTCATTTTTCCAAGAGTGGTTTTGTTTATCATTTTGTTAGTCTCGTTTGTCAATGGCACCGACAGTACAACGAAATCGCTTTCTGTCAGCAACTTGTCTAAATTGACGAATTCCGCACCCAAAGCTGTACCTGCAAAGTTTAGGAGAGTTTTAACCTTTCAGTAGTCCTACTTGTGGTGTTATAGTTTGATCGAAACTGCTGTGCCACACCTTAAGAGTGCGAAGTGAGGCGGGGGAGGAAGGGAGGAAAAAATAAAAAATGAATTCGAAAATGAAGCTCTATATCGACAGTTTCAAAATATTGTAAACTAGCTGGTGCTCGCGACTTCGTCCGCGTAGAAAAGTATAAAACGCCATCTATCGTATTTTGGATAGATAGCGCTATCTCCCGGGCCAAGCCGCTAGTATTTACTTTTATTTTAGATTTCCCGTAGAAATGAAGCATTTCCCCCCGGTAAAAAGTATCCATGTTCATCACGGATAATGTCGGCTTCTAATGGTAAAAGATTTTTTCAAATCGGTCCAGTAGTTTCGGAGCCTATTCTATACAAACAAACAAACAATCAAATATTTCCTCTTTATAATATTAGTATAGAAAAAACGCGATATGAAATATTTTTTCTAGTGTTATCTGCCTACCTTCAGGTTTCTCCCTGTGTCCTGTATAAAGAAATCTGTTTACTTCGAATCCAGCGAGCCGTTTGACGATCGCCTGCCCTATACTTCCAAACCCTATAATGCCCACAGTGCTGCCTCGAACATCTTGTCCGAGGACTTTGTCGAAACCTATTTCCCATTCGCCTCTGAAAGAAAACGTTACAATAAGTTTAGTATTTCATTTTGTTTTCTTTAATTATACTCTAATATCAAATTAAATATAAACTTAAAGGACTCTAAATTAAAGAGTCATCTTAATATTCCTCATTTATTTTTAATAGACACGTTAAACTGTGCGTTAGACCTTATTTTTAATAGTTTCTGTGACGTGGCCACTTTGTACAAGATCATAAATGGTAAAACATTTGACGGGGCCATTGTCCCAGGATATGATTTTTCGGACTTAATTTTTCGCGTGTTTTTATTTTTAGGCCTGGGTGTTTCAGAAGATCACTGAAAAATAACAGCATGTGTGCTGTTGTGTATTGGTGAGAGTAAGGTATGCCGGTACCCATTTTTCCTATCCCTTATCCTTAATTCCCCATCTTCCTATCCCTTATTCCTAAGCCTCAAGCCACAGGGCCGTCAGAGGCGTCTGACTTTTACATAAAGACATATTTTTTTTTGAACAAACACACATAATATGTGAAGTTTTCATATTCATAAGTATTCAATTAAAGTCAGCACGTGCATTCCCCTTTGGTAGAAATATTTTGAGTTCATAAGCTACGGTAGACACCAACCATCAATAAATTGTAGCCTAGTTTTGCCTGGCTGCCTACCAACCGTTTTTAATAAATAAATAAAAACTACCTACAGTAAAATTTGGAAACCGGTGTATTCGGTGTAAACTGTTGTATATAATATGTATTTAATTTAAGATTCGTCAATATTACCTACGGACTTGATCTAGATTCTCAGTAAATCGTCTTGCTGCTCCTAAAATAAGGGCGACAGCGATCTCTGCTACTGTTGGGCTAAGGACATTTGGAGTGTTGGCCAGCTGAATACCTCGTGCCTTTAGTTCGTCGGGATTACAATGATTATAACCTGCCGATGCTGTTGCCACAACTTTTAATTGGGGCCCTGTACCGAACAAAAGGCTTTAAACAACTTGGTCCTTCGAGCCAAATGAGAATTTTATATATATTTAATACCACATATTATGTTGTGAGTCTTCAATCATGGTTATTATTGAAAACGATTTTTTCAACTGTAAAACACGTGTCACGTGATGCCGTGACTCACGTGCAAATTGTTATAAAGTAATATAACTTTATTTTATAACACACTAGCTGGTGCCCGCGACTTCGTCTGCGTTGATAAACGAATAATAATATATTTATTGAAATATGAAAATACCTATCTTTTACTTCACCAACGTCTTGTAAAGTGTTGATTAGTTACTTTTAGAAATCATTTTCTGTTTTATTGAATTATGCACTCGGTTTACTGCATCATTCGATAGCCGATTTTTTATTATTATTTTCTATTTAATGTTTGGGATGTTTACCGTATAAACAAAGGTATATCAGCTCCATTATCAGCGGTTACTGGTGACTTTAAATGACAGTTTGGCCTACTTGACGTTTGTGAAAGAGGCGCTTAGGAACATAAAACGTAATAATTATGTTTACCAGCTTTATCGAGCAGCTCTTTGGTGATAGGCACATTAGAAACCCAAACAAGTGCAGATACACCTGGGATCAGATTTAAAAGTTCTTTTCGGTTTTCATTCAATCCTTCCTCACCGAAGTTCAAGTATTGTGACTGTAGTACTGTAAAACTGCAAAAAATGCAATTAAATATCTAAATAAAATATGGGAAATCTCATGAAATAAAGGAAGAAATGATAATTCTTATTTAATGCTAAACTTTATGAATTATGAAAATTACTCAAATAACTTTTAATAACAAGGTAGGCAATTAAATAAGTTGTAATTAATATAGTTTAAAAAATACCTATCTTACTATAAAAATTTATAAACGTACATATTTAATATGATAATGAACTGTTTTTACCTATATTTTAAAATTTACTGACAACTCGTATTTAAAAATGTTTCCATGTAAATATAAGTACCTAGGTACTTACCATGTTTATTTATCTACATTCTATCAAATACAGTAGGTATAAATATTTCAATATTACATAATATATTAATATTAATAATTTTCAAAATATTTGAAACTTTCTACCAACTAGTTATTTAATACTATAGGTAATTAAACATTCTAGGTGCCTATACTTTATTTATGTACTTGGGACTTTTACCTATTTTTTTAAATGTAAAAATTTTAAAAGCTTCTTATTATTGAAAAATATTTGATTTATGTAAGTAATTGTAGGTATTCTTGATAGTTGATTTTCATGAAAATATAAATAGAAAGATAACACAAAAATGTCTTCATTCACAATTTGTTATGTGTAAAAAGTAAGTGAAAAGGTTATTTAAAAGATAGTTTTAATATTTTACACTAATAAGTGAAGTATAATAGTAGAAAATACTTACTGCTCCTTTAGAAGATTCAATGCACTTTCCGGATAGTCTTTGGACGACACCAAAACCTTCAAATGTTTCGTCATTGTTACGTTGGAGTGAACGGGGAACACTAACAGAAGCGATATTATGCCGGCTACTAAATAAAAATGTACACGTGAATGCATTGTCATGTCAATTGATGTTTTATCTTGACAATGAAATGATAAGTACGTACTTATATATTATTATCGTCTGGTCTGCACACAAGCATTGCTCGGTTTCAAGGTTGGCGAGAATCAACCGTTATGTTTTGTATTACTAAAGCATCGATGTTTACGAGAAATATTAAAAGGTCGTAACATTGTTACGCAATTAAGTCGTTAAAAAGATAAGAAAAATGAAACGTTAGAAATAAATTGAGCAGAAATATATACTTACTTAGGTAGGTATTTACAACAGATTTATTATAGGTTATGCGACAAGTGTTTGGATTTGACAGCTGTTTTCAGGAAACAAGCGATTCTTTAGTAACCTTGGATTGTCGAGTTTTTATAATATAGTACTAGCTGTTGCACGCTCAGCAGACGCATTTAGGTAATATGCCTGCAATCGCCTCATTCGCGAGGTGTCCACGCGCGGACGGCAAGCGAACTCGATGATAGCTCACTGCTAGCACGCTTGCCTCACGTGAACTGCGCGGGGGCGGTGCGGCGCTCCCCGCCACCCTTTCATTCCCAAAGCTTTTCTTTTTTGTTTAGTCTTTCATTTTATTCATCATCAAGACTGACAGCTATCAGGGTCAATTCATGAATTGTTAAATTTGACATCACTAAACTCAAGTGTGCACCTAGACCTAAACGCTGACTGCTCGGAAATTCGTTGATCACGCAAGGTTCATTCGTTGACCACGTAAGGTTCATTCGTTTACCACGCGAGGTCTGGTGCAACGCGGCGTCCACTCGAGGACCACCTGTCGACAACGAGTGGACGCCGATCGACGAGGCGGTGCTCTAATGAGCTGTGACCTTTACTCCGTGGGAAACATGTTTTTGAATGTTAAGCTCTACGGACAGGCTGACGGCCCACTTTATAATAGGTGGCTACCGTTGTCTGTAATAACTCAAGCATGGCCATAGGTGTTGCAAGTAAACTGCCGAACATAGGATAGGGAAATAGGCTTCAGATATATTTTGTTTTACTTGGCTTAGTTATGAATGGAGTGGAGTCATTTTTTAGTTAGCCTAAGGTTAAATATTAATTATCCTCTGGTGGAAGTAAACATTAAACATTCTCTTACAGAATACCACCGTGAAATAACAGCATGTATGCTATTCAGCTTCTACGACTAAGAGAACTCCCTCTCCAAGTATGTTAGAACCCAACTCCAAGTACTTATTCTTTCTCTTTATCCTATCAAGGTTATTACGACTTTCATTCTCTTGGTTACCATCAACTAATCTGAACCTGCCTACCCCTTCCACATAAAAAAAACACAAAAAACATTTGTTTATATTTTTAATAAACAATAAATTATTTACAATAATAATGATTTTTCATTTAATTTTATTTATTTTTCAATAAGCTGGAAACGTCATAGGCTCCCCCTTGAGAGCTGACAAAATATTGTTTGCCGAAATTGTCGCCATTGCATTTCTTGTTTTGACAGTGGCGCTGCCCAAATGCGGTACCAAGTCTGCGATAAAATATATCACAATTGTAAATATATTACACATTACACCGTTTCCCTATTGCACTGTCTACATTTCTATTAGTATACAGTACTCCCTTAAGCCCATCGTCTTAAGAGATAACAGCACTCGTGGTGTTTTGATTCAATGTGCGAATAAAGATGCTGCAGTCAATTCTCACCAATAGGTACTAATAATAAAACTGTAGGGGTCGGTCATGGGTCATGGAGTAATTTACTTTGTTTTCAGAAATATCGTGTATATAGGCTCTATACATGATACTGATACTAAATTGACCATTTTTAGAATTTTTATTTGTATGTATGTATGTATGTTCCTTCATCACTCTTAAACGAATTAACTGATTTTCATGAAACTTGATAGATAAACATTTATTTAGACTGTTAAATAAAAATGACATAAAAATATACTTACAACAATTGGGTAAAGTTAACAATGGATGATCTTTGGTGATCGGTTCGGGGGTGACCACATCGAGACCGGCAGCGAAGATACGCTTTTCCTTCAGAGCTTTGTAAAGGGCTTCTTGATCCACTAGTTCTGTTAATCATTATAAATCTTTTAATATATAAAAGACGATGTGTGTGTGTGTGTGTTCCCTATGGACTCCAAAACCGCTGAACCGATTTTGATGAAACTTTTGACGAGCCCGTTGGACGAGTGGCAAGGGTGCTTGCCTAACGTTTCAGGGGCCCCGGGTTCGATTCCCGGCGGGGTCAAATTTGGAAATTTTAATATAATTTTCAAAATTTACTATGGTCTGGATTTGAAAAGTAGTGGTAGGTAGAGCACACTGCGTTTCGCAGTCATTTGGGCAGCCCGTCTGGCGGCAGTAACCACCACCTTATAGAATATGTACCACCGTGAAATAACAGCATTATGTGCTGTTGTGTTTCGGTGAGTGAGTAAGGGATGCCAGAGCCCATTACCCCTACCCTCCCTTATATCCCTTATCCTTAATCCTTCTATGGCGTTGCTTGTGTTATTATAGGCGACGGTAGCCACCTACCATCAAAACAAGTGAACCGTCAGCCTGTCTGTCGACCTTAACATTAAAAAAAAACTCACGACAATCTTCAGATTAGTCCAGCGGGTAATCCTGTGAAGTATGGTAGCGATAGGACACGAGCGAAGCCGGGATCGGGCAGGCTTATTATCTAAACGAGTCTGCTGAGTGACTCTCGTAGTATCTCGTAGCTCATAACACTAGTGTGGTTTGCGTGAAAATTAACGATTTAGTGTGATATTGCACAATTTTTTTCGCATTTTTCGCCTGTCGCTCAGCAGACACTTTACATGATAAGCTGTTTCAAAAAATTAGAGGGACGAAAGTTTAAAGTCTAACCAAGGCTTACCACCCCGAGCCACGTTGACCAAGACTGCGTTCTTCTTCATAGTATTCAAAGTGGTTTCGTTGATCATGTGCTTCGTCTCCCTAGTGTACGGACACGAAAGAACCACATAATCGCTCTCCTTCAACAATTCAGTCAACGGTACGCGTTCACTGTCTAATGATTTTGCTGCAAAAATATATATATATATTACAGATGTTACAAATTTTAGGACAAACTCTTTCTTTCTCAGATCTTGTTAATTTGTTAATCAGTCCCAGTTATAAATATTAGCCTAATAGCCTAGCCTAAAGGAGCGGGTCGCTTAGTAAATAAATATCATTCCGATAATATAAAGAGAACTTCTATGGCTAGTTTTTATATACCTTCATGTTTGTCCGTTCTGCCGCTGTAAAGAAACCTGGCAACACCGAACCCCTTGAGCCTTCTGACTACGGCTTGGCCGATGCCACCGAGGCCTACGACGCCCACAGTACTTCCGCATATGTCTTGACCATCCACTGCACTCCGTATTTCCATTCATTCCTGATACAGGAAACATCTCTTTTATATGACCCAAATTTATGACTGAGAAAACAAATTGTGTTGTCAAGAGTGCGAAAACACTCACGTGTTAATTTCTTCAACGCCTTCTTTGAACCTTCGTGCCGCTGCAATCAAAAGGCCAACAGCGATATCGGCGACGGCGTCGTCTAGCACCTGCGGAGTGTTGCCCAGAGGCAAACCTCTCTTCTTTAATTCATCTACATCAATTTGATCCACCCCAGACGACATGGTTGATACAGCTTTCAGCTGTGGACCTGTAAGTACCATTTTAATAAGTATTCTTATTCACGAATTCAAACAAAATAAACTGTTTACACCGGGAATAACTTTTTTAGACGTAGCGTTGACGCATACAATAGCGAATTTGTGGATCATATCTTTTTGTCCAAACAGTTCTACGATAGAATTGTATTCCATGTATTCCGTGGCAGTTTGACTAATTTATTAATTAATTATAGGATTCAGATACGTAATAGGCTTTTGATGGCTCTTTGAACGTTAAAAATGTTGGTAATAATCTATAGTTATTTTGTATTGTGTAGGATTTTGTTTCAGAGACAGTAGTACCCATGTATCTATTTAAAAATAATATTTTAATAATCTACTCTTCCATAATTCATTTTTAGAAATATAAATTCAATTACACTTGGGTTTAATTTTCAATGAGCACCAATATAGGTCGTGTTCCCGGTGGTGACGGCTACTGGCTCGGAGAAACTGATGGTATCGAAAAATATATTAACTTGATAAGTGATGTGTGGATTGGATGTGTGTAATCACAATCTCACTCAAACACAAATACTTCCTATATGAGTTGGTATGGCCAGTATTAACGTTGGGAAATCCTCTTGAATACCTGCGAAGGGTTCAAGAAGGGGGCACTGCGGGGTTATGACGGATTCCTACCGGCTAAAACCCAACGACTTTCTATCTAGCGTGGCCGTTAAGAGGGAGGGGTCGTGGGGACGTTATTACATGACTTCGGTGTCCCGCCACGGCTATCCAACGCGGGGAGCCTAGGTCTTAGCCCAAGAGTGAAGTTATTAATGTACCTATTAGTTGAATGTATTTCCAATGGTATGATTTGGTAGCGCAGTGCACTTGCGAGAAAGCCACTGTCCCCCATTTTGTTTCCATGTACCTAAGTGTTTACCTATGAAACAAACCTATGTTTGTTATTTATTCAAATAAACCATTTTAAGTCGTAACTTACCTGCTAAATCTAATAATCCTGCGTTGAGTTTATGTTTAGTGTTCCATATTATTGCATCTTGTCCAGTAATGTTACTTTTTATTTCCGACAAACTCTCTGGGTCTGAATCAATGCAAGGGACTATGGTGACATTTACTCTAAAAAAATATTTAAAAAATTAACATTTTAAATCCTGTTATATAAACCTAAATATTAGAAAGCATATAAATGAATATATACTAAGTTTGCATTTACTTGTCCTTTAATAGTTCTAAACCAGCGGCCGGAAAGGTTTTGTTCACAATAAGAACGTGTTTCAGCGACATCTGTAAATATTTATGTTAAAATCATTGGCAGTATTCATAATTATGTCTAAGAATGTCTTTGATGTGAGTTACTTTGTTACTAACAAATAAAAATTGAAAATTTACTAACAAATCAAAATTTTAGTCTTTTTTGATTTAGATTTTAGATTTTTTGATGTATATGTACTTTTCTTTATATAATATTGATGGGTGAAAAAAAATTCGATTCCAACCTGTAGAAGGGATGGAAAAAGAAATTTCTTCAAATTATCCAAAAAATGGTAAGAGCTATAAAAGAAATTCTCAGACAAAAATTGTAGAGAATTTAGTCCTACATGAAAATGTTTATAGTAATACATTTTTTGCTAAAATTAAAATTAACTGAGTTAGGGAGGTTAGATAGTTAAGGGATGATTATTTTTGGCTCATTGTGATTCTTAACAAAATTCTAGCACATTAAAATAATTAGAAAGTTGAACTAGTTAATAGGATAAATTTAGTCCATAAAGTTCTACTTTTAAAATAAATTACAAAGTTGAAATACTTGGATGCTTTTGTTCAATTAGTTCAACTAGTTGAACTTCCAGTTGAACTTTGTGGAATAGAGGAATTTTACCTATACAGACTACATCTATGTAATCCAGCAAAAGTTTAATGAACAGTTTTCAAAAATGTAGATGAATATAATATATTTCTTATGTTTAACGTAACGTTAAATAGAATGAAATTATTAATTAATGAAAAATATTAATATTTTAATTTAATCGGTGAGTAAAGCCCACTGATGTTCAGGTTATTGACACTTACTGCAGCAGTCATGTTGGGTAGGTAGGTAAGCAATTGAGCATTGACAAATAGGTAATAATAAAATTATCACACTTACGATTACAATATAATTTTATTCAAAGAACCTCTTCCTATTCGTCGAAGATTAATAGCGTTGAAAAATTATATTTTGTTCTGTAAACTCAACTAAATAAATAAGATAAGTTGAGTGTTTGATGATCGCGTGATTGTTTTCCGGTGATGTAATAATCACTACAGTCTACAGTACAGCAAACTAAGACTGAGCAAGTAGCGAGGATGCTTATTTGAGTGAAAAATTTGAATTAAATAACCGCATAACAGTGACGTGACCGCGTAAGACGCGTTAACATAATAATCAGCTGTATAAAGGAAATGAAGGAATGTTATGTATTAGATTGTATGATGTAATGTCAAAAAATACAAGAAAGAAAACTATGATTATAATAATTACCTGAAAAAATGTCTTGATAGTCAGTCACCAAAAAATAGTTCCCACATAAACCTTGAATTTGAATTCGATGAACGCTTGAAATTTCGATGCCTTTTTAACATTATTTTGTCAGGAATTTTTTTTACACCAATTTCCGTAAAATGCAGTAATTTGGCAGTAATTGCAATATTAAATTAACCAATTTTTTTATATTTTTTATTGTTATTGGTCTTCTTGACATTGACAGCTTGCAACAGATATACTCTCTAGCGAGGTTTGCAACTTATTTGAGAAAATCTTCAAAAGCAGTTGTAATAGTTCCGCTACTGATCAATAGATGGTACCACTTTTTGATGTTCACTTAATACAAAGAAAAATAATAGATCTCAGTAGTAACTGTAGTAAGCATGTCTCATTATGTGGTCCCTTCGAGATTTATGTATGAGCATCAGATAAGCATTACCATTAATCACAGATTATAAAGTAATTAGCTGCTACCCGCGACTTCGCCTGCGCAACTTTGTAAATTATATATACTGAAACCTTCCTAGAGAACCACTCTATCCATTGAAAACAGCATGAAAAACGAGGATGCAAGGATGCAAAGGATCCTTGCATCCTCAATGAGGATGCAAGGAAACAATGTGGAGGATATGTAAGGATAACAATAATCTAGTAAAATATGCATGAAATTGCATTATTCTAGAACGTTTAATTGTTCAACACGTGGCTGGGGCCAGGGCCTGGCCCCTGCCATACTAAATTATTAAATGCAACATAAAATTACTGATTATTTGGTATTGAAATGTCACTTTGCCTTGTTACTATGCAATAAGTATATTCACACAGATGCGTGATACGCTGCACACCTTCTGGCACACTGTTGGCTCAGCCTCAAATATTGCAACGGATAATTTGTTAGAACTGATAGGTACGAATATTGCAATTAAAATTCTATTTTCAATGTAAAATATATAAAAATTCGAAAACGTTTTTTATATACCTGTGATCAAGAAATAAATTATTACCTATTCTATTACATTCTACTTATCCTAGAAAAAAAGCCTTCATATTGGTGTGGGATTTAAAAAAAAAAACGAACTACAAAGCGTACGAAGTCGCGAACACAGCTATGTACGAGTACAAGAGGATGGGTTGCTCATAATTTTGAGAAAATACTACAAGTAAACAAAGCAATTACGATGAAATGTCAAAAAACGAACAAATGATTTGTCCAATATAATATTCTATCTATATATCGATTCACAATAAATGCGTCATGTGCCAATTGGAAGTGACAAGATATTTAGTCGATAGGGCTGCATTCTACATACCCAGCTGCGTCCAAACGAACCATCGGCACTGTCCAAACTGTTGCCAAAAATACCAAGCGATAGTTCAACATCAACACTGCATCGTTATTGAAAAACAGCATAACAATTTTCAATTTAATTTAAATTAAAACTGATTAAGTGTAAATTGAACCATTATGTGATTATCTACACATATGTAGTATGGTGCAATTGGACTTCGACCCCAACATCCAAAGTAAAAGTATTATTTCAGCTCCAAATTGTTCTATAAAAGTCCACTTATTGTTTGGTAAAAATTTACACCTACATTTGGGAACATTATTTTGATACATTCAACACTCTATTACGCTCAGTATTCTATTTCCTATTGATATAATAAATTTTGATGTACGAGTATGTTTGTTGCTCTTTCATGAAAAAACTACTGAATCGATTTTAGTGAAATTTAACTACTTACATACATATAAAAAAAAAAGTTTTATTTATTATGTTACAATACAACTAGCGACCCGTTTTCGGCTTCGTCCGCATCCGATCGCTACCAAACTCCATAGGATTACAAGCGGACTAATCTGAAGACTGTCTGAATGTTTCATCAAAATCGCTTCAGCGGTTTTGGAGTCCATAGGGAACGTACACACACACACATAATATTTCATATATATTAAGAAGATTAACTGACTTATGTAATTTTATAAGTTTTGTGTTATGTTTCAACATCAAACATGTCGAGTCGGCAACATACTTCAGACAGACCTAAGCATTGCTTGGTTTGCTTCGTACATGATTATTGTTAGGCGAGCCTGTCAGCTTGATTGTCACCATTCATCATCAAAAAACGACGACTTTTCATATCTCACAAAAATAAGTCTTAAGTGCCCGAAATAAATCGAATGTTGTTTTCAAAGAAAGACGGATGACTGCATCGTGGAAACGGATGAAAATAAACAAGTGAACATCTGGCAAATTCATCGCACACAATTCCCTCTCTCGGGGTTCACGTATGTCTTCAAATGTAAGCCTCACACGGTAAGAAGTAGTTGGAAGTGGTCGGAGTACGTGTGGAAGGGCAGGATTTATGTGTTGGTCGGTTTACCCCGGTCGTTATCGACCCGATGTGGCGCCAAATCGGCGCCCGTATCTTGTACAAATGTTAGGGGTTTCTCCATAGACTTGACACTTCCCGTACCATAGATTTTGAAAATAAAGACCTTGGTCGAAATTTGATCCAAATTGTTGTTTAGTAATGGTAGCAGTGACTACACCTACGAAATACCAATTTCACTGAAAATGAAATAACAGAACGTGAAAAAAAATTTGTGGGTAGAAACTGGGTACAAACCAGCTCCGTATTTTTAAATATTTAAAAAATATATATTTTAAGTTTTTCCGTTGAGTAAACATGGAAGTCTGTGTCTAGTTACTTGATACACTGGTGTAATCGTTGGTGATTTGATATACTTAAGCATTCTCTTGAAAACGGTGAATTTATGTGACCGAAGAATAAGACCGACTGTGTATAAGTGCTAAAAATTTTCAGAACATTTGATGTTGTAAATATTCATAAATACAAACGGTGAACGTGTTCTTTTACAAATAAATAAATAACCAGTTAATCGGACAAGAAAAAATAAAAGTGTATAAGGGTGAAATAAATAAACTGTTATTGTAATTAATAATGAAGATACCTAGAACATTAACTTACTGTTACACCCACATATAAATTTAGCAAAATTGCGGATCACATTACCATATGTACAACTTTTTCAACTGTCTGATCATAGGGCTCGGTGGCGTAGTGGCTGAGCCGATCACTAAGTTGTTTCGTTCCAGGGTATCGAGGTTCGAATCCTGCCGCCCGCATTGTGTGTTTTAACATTTTTCAGTTTTTTCTTGATTATCATACAAGTTGAAATCGTTTCATGTGTATGATTTCGAATTATGTCATGACGACTAATTGTATCGGTTGCTCAGTGCGAGTACAAGTTGATAAATATTTGTTATGTTCTTCATGCGACAAACCTTGCTGTGATTGCTGTGGAAATATTTCACTGGAAACTATCAAAGACCCTCCACCCAATTGGCTTTGCCCACTTTGTGTATGCAAACAACCTAAACACGACAACAGCAATACAACCGGTTCGAGTAATTATGGCTCAAAATGTCACACTGAGAAATAAAAATAAAAACAAGGACAACACACAATTGCAGCAATCCCCGCAGTGTAGAAACTGTGTAGATCGTCTAGAACTACAGCAGCTTATACAGACTGAAGTGAAAGACTCAATTGAGAGGTTACTTAGAACTGCCTTCGACGGACGTTTTAAAGAAAATCTAAAAGACATCCATCTTATGATGGATAATCTCACTCAATCTCTAAATTTTATTAACAACCAGTTTGAAGAATTAAATCCACAATCTCAAATAACTCAATCCAACTCAAGAAAATTTCTACTGAAAACGAAAGGTTACATGCCCAGCTTAAAGATCTGAGTCTTCGTCTTGTGAATTTTGAACAATTTGCTCGTGAGACGAACATTGAAATTAACGGTATTCCAGAAAATAGACACGAAAACCTTATTAACATCACAATGCAACTTGGAAAATCTGTGGGTCGGACATTGGATGAGAGCGATATTTTATCTTGTCGTCGTGTTGCTCAGTTAAATAAGGACAAGTCACCTGATAGACCTAGAAGTGTAGTTGTTAAGCTCAAGAGCACTATCTGTCGTGACAGTCTTCTCGCTGCCGTGAGCAGGTACAACCGGACCAAAGCAAACCCTGACGAAAAACTTAACACCGGCGACCTAGGTTTTGGAGGCAAGAGGTGTCCGATTTTTGTTCAGGAACACCTTACACCTGCGAATAAGATGCTTCACGCGGAAGCCCGAAGGAAAGCAAAGGATATGAACTACAAATTCGTTTGGATAAGAAACGGTCGTATATTTGCTCGAAAAGACGAAAAACACCCATTCATCTTGATACGTGACCAAGAAGCATTAAAATTGATGGTTTAAATTTCGTCAAAATAAATTGCGAATGTTGTTGGGAACTTTGTGTTATCATTCAGCATCTATTATCAGAATATCAGGGGAATGCGAACGAAAACAGACTCAATACGTCAAGAGATCCTGAAACGAGACTATGATCTAATAGCTTTAACGGAAACATGGCTTAAACCCGAAATATTTGATTATGAGTTTGTTGATGATAGATACATTGTTTACCGTAGGGATCGTTCACCTACTGATGGCGGTGGAGGTGTACTCATTGCCGTCAAGAAAAAAATTTCGTCTGCGAGAGTTAATGTCTGGGAGTCTGATTACGAGGATATATGGTTGGCAATAGATGTAAAAGACGACCAACACAAAAGAAACGCGAGGTTTGGTATCTGTTGCTGCTACTTTCCATATCCAACCGCAGATATACTCACTCGCTTTTTTGGCAAGGCTGCCGCGGCGATTGAGTCTTTGGATGAGGTGATTATCGTTGGCGACTTCAACCTACCGAAGATCACATGGACTCGAGATAACACTTCAGTTGACCTTGTACCTGGCAATTGTTTGAACGAGATGGGTCATGCATTGGTCGACTTCATGTACCTCAACGGTCTTAAACAATTAAATGACATTGATAACATTAACAATAGAAAACTTGACTTAGTTCTTACTAACACATCGAGGGTAGCGCTCGGGCGACCTGTTGATTTAATTAGTAAACTTGATCCACACCATCCTCAACTGTTGATAACTATAGATCGTAAAATTCCATCGTTGAATAAAATATCTTATAGTTCCTTTAATTATTATAAAGCGGATTATGGCAAAATTTTAAATGAACTAAAACAAGTCAACTGGCCGCTCGAGTTTCTTGGGGTGAGTGGTGTAGACGACATGACAGCGTTATTTTATAAAATATTATATCGTGTGATAGGACAGTTCACTCCTAAAACAAAGCCAATGCTAAAAAAATATCCTCCCTGGTTCACACGTAACCTTATAAATCTGTTCAAGGAAAAAGACAAATTACGAAGACAATTTCGTAGGTATCGGAATCCCCGAGACCAACTTGAGTATCAGATCCTCCGTAAACGCTGCGACAAGCTCTTCTCCGAATGTTACTCAAATTACATCCAAAAGACTGAGTCTTCTATCTCAAGCAATCCAAAATTTTTCTGGAAATAATGAAGCGTGACGGAGTGACAGCTTCAACTGGAGCGGACATAGTAAATCTGTTTGCCGATCACTTTTCCTCCATCTTTTCTGCCTCGTCTACTGACAGTACTCCGGAAGTGGTAGATGCTCATTTCATAAAGTCTGATACACTGATTCACACAATTGAGCTGCGGGAAATTTCTGTCTTAAGGGCTTTAAAAAAAATCGATCCAGCCAAGGGAGCGGGGCCTGACGGTTTACCCTCTCTTTTTGTTAAAAGATGTGCGACCGTTCTTGCCCTGCCTCTGACACTAATTTTTAACTCATCTCTCAGTACTGGAGTTTTCCCTGGGCTGTGGAAGGAAGCTCGAATTTTTCCCATACATAAGAAAGGTGATAACGACAACATAAAAAACTATAGGCCTATTTCAATATTAAATGTCTTTTCTAAATTATTCGAGTCCCTGCTTTGTCCTATTATAACCAGCCATACTGAATCTATGATCAGTAGATTCCAACATGGTTTCCAACGTCGTAGGTCGGTGTCGACGAATCTGGTTACTTTTGTTCATTCGATCTCACAAGGACTGGATGGGAGGGTTCAGGTGGATGCGATTTATACTGATTTCAGCAGTGCGTTTGACAGAGTAAACCACAATCTACTGTTGAAAAAGCTAGCAATTTTCGGTATCAGTGGCTCCTTGCTTAAATGGTTTGAATCTTACTTAAGAAATCGGCAATTAACCGTTGTGGCTAATGGTTATTCGTCAAAACCGTATGAGGCAGCTTCCGGTGTACCCCAGGGATCACACCTTGGTCCTGTTTTATTTCTTATATTCATAAACGACATCGCTGACCACATACACTGTTGTGAATTTTCTTTGTTTGCTGACGACATGAAAGTGTTTAAATCAATAAGTTCAGCACACGATGTCGGGGAATTGCAGGCTGATCTGGATCGTATTGGGGCCTGGTGCGACAGTAACTGTATGGAGCTTAACGTCAACAAATGTTATCATATAAAATTTAGTAGAAACAGGAATATAATGGCTTCTTCTTATTGCATTGGTGGGACGTTGGTGGCAGAGGTTAATAGGATTCGCGACCTGGGCGTAATTCTGGACAACAAACTTAGTTTTATAGCTCACTATGAGCATGTCGCAACACAGGGCTTTAAAATGTTGGGTTTTCTTAAGAGAAATACCACAAATTTCAAAACAATAAAATCACTGCTTTCCTTGTACGGTTCTGTTGTGCGTAGTTGTCTGGAATTTGCAAGCGTCGTGTGGAACCCCTCTTATCAGGTGCACATAAATAATATTGAACGCATCCAAAGGGCATTCACGAGACATCTGGCTTTCAGAGACCCAAGTATTAGTCACAGATATGGTTACCAGCGTCGCCTTGAACATTTTAAGTTAGACACACTGTCGAATCGCAGGTGCATTCATGACCACCTCTTCCTTTTTAAGCTGTTGCGTGGAGGTATTGACTGTCCGGATGTAATGTCGAGTGTATCCTACTCAGTGCCACGTCTAAATTCGAGACGGAAGACTTATAGCCCCTTTCAATTGCCTGTATATAGGACAAATCAAATGAGGCACTCCTCGGTCCCTAGAATGCTTCAGAGCTATAACAAAATATTTTACAGCGCAAACCTAGATGTTCACTTTGATCACATAAATAAATACAAAAAAAAGATTCTCGCTGCCATTTCGTCACACACTTGATTGCTATATGTATTTTTGAGTAATTTTTAACAATTGACTTTTTGATTATTTTTGTATTTTACTTTTTTGACATTCTTCTTCTTAAAATTTGACATAATTTGACATACATTGTAATTTCTTTGTTTGTAACTAATTTTATTTTTGGACTATGATATTTACTTTCTATTTTGTTTTGATTTTATATAATATTTTTTTTTCTTTTGTTTTGTTTTTGTTTTTGATGTACCAAATTGAATTACGTACTCAGCTGTAATTGGCTTGCACACTGGACCCTGATGTAGAACGATGAATGTTAATGTTAAGTGTGCTAGGCTGTTGCTGTTTTACCAAATAAATAAATAAATAAATAAACGTGTGTATTTTCAACCGACTTCCAATAAAGAAGGAGGTTGTCAATTTGACTTGTATTTTTTTTATATTTGTTACCTCATAACTTTCGACTGGGTGAAATGATTTTTCCCGTGTGGTCCCATTTCAATTTGGTCCAGTTTTGACAATGGCATAATTTTTTAACACGGACGTAGTTTGCGGGCACCAGCTAGCAAAGCATAATAATAAGCATTGGTTTGGTACTATAGCAAAATAATTACAATATAATAAAGCTTCTAGCATTTTTCTGATTTCTTTTTAAATAATTAAGTATGTACATACGACAGATTTATCCTGTAGTAGGGGTACAGGATTGACATCATGCTTTCGCGAATAAAGTGCTATTTGTCATAAAAGGCTGCTGTCTTTTATGACATAAAGTAATGGTTGGTAGAAGAAATTAGGCGGCTGTCTCACTTACTTAATTCCAAGTGTTCTTTTCTTGTAAGTGACCATATTGAAATAATAATCCTTTGATATGGCATTATCACTAATTTTATTTTTAACGTTTTGGACTTTTGCAGTGGAGTTTCAATTATTTTCTTAATAAATTGGATACTTAATAAAATTTAATTAAACCAGAATTTTAAAACGAAAGAAAGATCCTAAGAAGCCATTACAATTTTCTTGTAAAATAAGGTGTATCCCACCACTTGTTCTTTATTTTTTCTATCATTGCACACGTTTTGCCGGATGGTTAAGTACCATATTTGTCGGCGATTGTAGGTGGCTACAATTAAGTGGACCGTCAGTCTGCTTGCCGCCTTTTATTAAAAAAAAAGGTAATAATGTTAGCGCTTCCCAGCCCAGCGTGCACACAGGAACAAATGTCAGACAGCATGCGGAAATTCCGTTTGTCCGAAACCGGCGCGGGCAGTTCGAGAGAATACGCTCGCCACCCGATCACCTGTCACATCGGCCCGCAAGGTGGCATCGCACGTGCCACCCTCACACTAATGCATTATTTTGCACAAAGCCCCTAAATAATAACCACCTGTAAAATAGGGATGGGCAACGTCTTCGTTTATCGATATAAATAGCAATTTTTGAAGTGAAACTTGTTTGCGCGCGATAAAATTTTGACGAGCCCGTTGGACGAGTGGCAAGGGCTTGCCTAACGTTTCAGGAGCCCCGGGTTCATTTCCCGGCGGAGTCAACTTTGGTAATTTTAATATAATTTTCAAAATTGACTGGTTTGGATTTGAAAAGTAGTGGGAGGGCACATTTCGCACATTGGTCATTTCGCCGTCTGGCGACAGTAACCACCATCTTACAGAATACCACCGTGAAATAACAGCATTATGTGCTGTTGTGTTTCGGTGAGTGAGTAAGGGATGCCAGAGCCCATTATCCCATTCCTCCCTTATCACTTATCCTTAATCCTTCTATGGTCGCTTTTATTTAGAATGAAGTTTGCATAAATCTCAGATTGATAAAAAGAGACAGATTTTTTTTCGGCCTTAACTATTAATTTCTTTTTTAAAGGAAAAATTCAGTTTAGTTATATAAATATCTTTTGTTTTTGACTGTTGGGATTAAGCTAGAAACATTTAATTCACAATATCGACACACTAAGACATGAAATTCGACAACCCTAATACAAATGTTACGATAAAGTATCAGATGGCGTAGTCGTTGAACATTAAAAAGTATTAAATATATGCAACAATGGGTCGTAGCGTAGCTGCGTTCTAATTAATGCTTTGCTACGTGTAGGTATCGTTTTTTGTGTCTAGCATTTAATTTTATTCTTTAGTGTTTTAAAATTATGCGGTTAGAAAAATTGACCAAATTGACAAAAAATGTAAGGAAAATGTTATAATATGTTCATAGAAAAATAGTCATCATGCCGCACTATCATATTATGTAGGTACCTAATGCAAAATTTAAAGCATTTGGCAAGTACTGGTTCTGTAAAGTACTTACTTGAATGGAAAAATATTTATGTCTACGCTTTGGAAAAAAAAAATATAAATATATAAAAAAAGGTGGGTCATATTGTACAATTTTTTTTAAATGTAATTTAATATAAGGCTTTATTTAACTTTTAGTGAAGTGTATAATTCAAATTTGAATTCAAACCATTTATTTATTTACAAGTAGGTGTCATGGGGTCAATGTGAACGAATTCTTATTAGTTTGAATATGGAACCTGTAAAATCATAATTAGTAAAACAGATGAGTTAAAATGAAAAAAAAAAATCTTAAAAATTCGTACTCATTATAAAATATAATTAACCGTCAAAATATTCCCTAATACCTACTATAAAAACATTGATCTAATAGCTAAATGGTTAGTTATTTATTTTCAATAAATTAAATGTCCCGGTAATTCCTAGTAATTCCATATTTAGCAAAGACATTTTTTCTTCTTTTTTATGTTAAGGTCGACAGACAGACACACAATAATAAGAATGTGCCATAACTTATGTTACTAGGAATTATGTAAACCATTATACTTGTCACCAAACTTCAAACTTAATTGCAAACAAAGATTGCATCTGCCACCTAAATAGACGTGATTGCCATAACTAGAGGGGAGTTCACACATCAGTTTCAACTGAAAAAAAATCTAAATGACATTTCCACCTATAAATTAATAGACAAATAGCAATCAGGTCGTAGGTCACTGGTGACTCAACTCGACTTTGCATTGGGGTGTGAGATAAATATAACAATCCTTATTGTTAAAGAAATAAGGTTGACATTTGGTTGACTATTTATTTCATGTGGATTATTATATTCTTGTCTGTTACTAATGACGTGAAATATTTTGGTAAAATCGACGCAACATTTTTTTGTACGCGGTTCGATATTCGAATTTCTGGAACGGTTTCGGAAAAGTGACAGTTGTTTTTTCTCGGTTTTGTTAAACATTTGAGCCAATGGAACACACATGTTCACTCTTTTGTGAGTCGTTAGTTATATTTTTTTTTAGAAACGCGCCTGTATAGTCACAAGTCTGTGTCAACAAGTGGCACAGATGGCAAGTATTGAAAATTTATTAGGGGACAGTCATAAATTAGAATATTTATGTAACAGATTAAAAAAAATGTTAATCATTTTCATAAATAGGTTAAATAACTATGTGTTTTTATTTTGCTTGTGTGCTGCTCATATTTTTTTAAATACAAAATTAGCGACAGACAGGTTTATGGTTCAGTTAATGGAACCTGCTATATTTAAGTTACCCTATTTGTCAAAGCCCTAGGTCCTTTTTAGTAACCCTGACAACGTGTATGCAAAATTTCATAACGATCAATTCAGTAGTTAAGGCGTGAAAGCGTAACAAACAAACTCAATTTCGTACCAATATATATAATACTAGCTGTTGCACGCGACTTCGCCCGCGCAACATTATAAAATACTACCTAGCGCCCGCGACTTCGTTCGCGTTGAAAAAAGAAAAAGTAGTATATCCTGTTCGTTTAAATATTTATCTATACCAAGTTTCATGAAAATCAATTAATTCGTTTAAGAGTTATGGAGGGACATACATACAATACCTACACTTACAGATTTATTAATAGTATTGTAATAAGATACCTATGTTACTCCCCTGATAAGGATAACGTAGCTTTCTAGAGGTGAAAGAATTTTTGAAATAGGTCCAGCAGTTTTTGAGTGTATTAATTATAAACAATCGATGTTACAAACATACAAAAATACAAATCTTCTCTCTTTATAATATTACTAGCTGGTGCCCGCGACTTTGACCGCTTTGACACTATGTTCTTTCTGGTGTCCCAGACAACTTTGATCCAAAATTTCATAGTGATCCGTACAGTAGTTTTTGCGTGAAAGCGTAACAAACAAACTCACATTCATTTTAATAATATTAGTAAGGATAACATCGAATTATAAATGCTAACGTGTTTCGTATTTTAATATTATTTTCACGCTGTTATTCCCACTTACTATTGAAATAATAGCGTGAAAATGCGATCGCAATCCAACAACAACACTTCGTTATAATTCACAGTAGTGGTAGGAGAGCCCACGATGCTAAATGTGGAGTCACTCGAGCGTCGTGGGGACCTATTGGACTTTGAAGATTGGATGGTAAGAAGAAAAAAAGGTTATATGAAGTTTTCATTTTAGCGGTGGAGTGAGCGTCCACAGGCGTTCAAAATTTTGTAGGCGCTGTATCTTAAAAAATCGTCCATATAATCGTCAGATTAAGAATCAGCACGATCAGGAATTCAGGCTGAACCGTCTGTATGGAAATCTGACACGCTCGAATATTACAAAATGGCAATCGTCAAAAATCTCTTTTGCATTTTCAAAAAGCTGCTACGAACTTGCGTTACATCCGAATCGGCTGAATTTTACATGGGAGCTTAGTTTAGGTACATTTAAAATCCCCTCTGAAAATCTGACGCGCTCGAGTTGTATTTAAAATTTTACCCCAACCCCCACCAACCCCACCAACCAAACCGTCAGATTAATACAATATTCGTTATGGGAGACACGTGGGGAATATACATTGGCAATATCTGTCGCGCTCGAGTAAATCCAAAAAACCCTTTTGGGCTCTCCAACCATAGTAATTGAATTTTCTACCTTGTAATGTATGACAGGTTTGGCAAAGCCGCGGTAACTCCTGCAACGTTGTAGGTCAATTGGCCTGGCAACTATCAGTTCACGTGTCTACTGCACTGCCAACTTCACTAGATGGATCGTCTGCATTGAATTATGCTAATTTCTGTCACTGCTCTGCTTGAAGACAATAATTATTGACGAGACGTATCTCTATATTGTACAATGTCGTGCAACACAAAATGCCACGTGCATTGCAAAGTGCCAAGTCAATAGACTAGGTATTTGATTGCATATTAGAATACCAGCACAGATATTCAATTAATACTTCGACTGACCTTTAAGGAATTGTGGATATTACCAACCCCGAAATAAAAGGAAGTATTTTGGTGGGTGAGAGGAATGCTAAAATACATTTCCCTATTCTATCCTAATTCTTAATTTGGTTTAGTAGTCATCTCGCACAATTTTTTTTCGTACGAAATGTGCGAAAAGCCAACTTTAAATTTAAATATATTTGAAGAGCAATGAGACAAATGGACTGTATTTATAATGGGTTTTTTAAAAAAAAAAGCTTGTGCTCGCGACTTCGACCGCGTAGAAAAGTATAAAACGCCATCTACCGTATTTTGGATAGATGGCGGGCCAAGCCGCTAGTATTTACTTTTATTTTAGATTTCCCGTAGAAATGAAGTATTTTGTTTCCGCTGTAAAAAGTAGCCTATGTTCATAACGGATAATGTCGGCTTCTAATGGTAAAATAATTTTTCAAATCTATAGATTACAAATGAAAAATTGTATTACATGTTTCATGGATGATGTTTCATTATCGATTATACAAAAATATGTGACAATAAAAAAGACTGTTTCATTTTTTGAAAAGGAATACAAATTAAAATTAGTCAAAAAATACAATTTTGATTACAAAGGGGTTCGCAACAATATTTTTAGTAGTCTTCTGGGACACATATTATTTTTGGGCGGCAGTGCACTTGCAGCATCTATGACGTTGCTTGTGTTTTAGACGACGACGGTAGCCACCTACCATCAAGTGGACCATCAGCCTATTTGACGACTTTTACATATAATTCTCTATATATAAATTATCTATGCATCATATCGTACGGATAAGACAAAGACATACTTATTATTGTATTGGATTTTCTATTGTATCGAGGTTTAATTTGTATTGAAACCATTGAGCTGTAGCAATTGAAATTAATACAATATTTTATTAACATTTTATTGAAAAGTGTACACAACGAGTTACTAAGTTAGATACTTAGTTGATATTCTCTTTGAATCTAAATATATCCTTAAAACATCAAGTCGATTGTGAATAAAAAAATAGGCTCCGACCTAATTTTTCTCGTGTTTTCTACTTATACATATATATTATGTACTTAAGTAATTTAGAAAATCATTTCTATAAGGGACTTTTTTGTTTCTTCGGATATTTAGTTGCACAGTTTTTGATAGGATGAAGGATAAGGGGTAGCTGATTGATTCTTTTAAATTAGATAAGTATTGTGTTATAAACGGTTTTCTACTCTAAACAGTTTTAAATGCTTCGAAATGAACACGCGAACTCGGCCATAAACAAAAGACAATCGGTCAATATTAGTACTATCATACTAAATGTGAATCAATTAAAATTACACCCACTGGTATACAGTTTTACAGTTGAAAATTGAATGCAACTGTGATGAAGTGCACGTGGCTCGCAAGTGTGGTTTGTACGATGTATGGCTCTCGGCACATAGCAGCAGTAATAAAACGTGTGTAAATGTGGACGGTTCTCTGCGGTGGGCTTGTGGGATGTGTGGGTTAAGCTACGGGCTTCTGTTTCAATTTCGAAATGTCAAATTTCGAATTCGGACAATGGACAACTCAGCACAGCGCTGTATCCTAATAATAATTGTAATAGAAAATAGCGATCACAAATCTGTTCGTACTTTACCTACATTTTAGATTGTTTTAAGCGGGAGGCTATTTTTTTGCAAATTATTTACGCAACCTTCGTTATCAACATTTATCACTCTTTCCATTAGTTGAAACATTTTTAAGATGGGTTAGAAGAAAAAAAAAACACAGGCATAATACTGTGTTCTTCTGTATAATTCTTCTGTAGATAATACGACACAAGCATATATGTAGTTGGTATAAATGTGTTGCTGACTTTTTAGTTGGTAGGTTAAGGATAAGGGATTAAAAGAAATAAGGCAAATATGGAGCTCTGGCTTAGATGTTAAATTAGTGAAAGGGCACACTGCACATAGTCATAAATTCAGCAGTCCAATTAATGACTGCGTAACGTCCTGCTGTTACAATATTTATTATTTTACCTTTATTTTGAATTCACAAATTAAATTTTATATACCTAGGTATATTTTTTATGAAGAAAGTTACTAGTTTTTCCTACGATTTATTATTCCTACGATTTGGAAAAAGATATTTTGTATGTATTCTTGCCTGTGGTTTAGGACACATTTCAGCCGAGAGTGCGGCTAGCGAGCGAGATCGGTGCGAGTAGTCGGGACGAGCCAATTTCACAGATTCGTCACCGATTAGCACGCGTCGAACACTGCTGTCGAGCCGCATTGACCACTCACACCACTTTCTATAAAAATAATCTCCATAAATTGCTAATGCGCAGCAACATTGTCACATTAATATCCACGTGACGTAATAAAAAATACAGCTAAACAAACTGACGGTCTAAGTGTGTCACGAGATTATGCCACCAAAATGGTAGAGTTGGCTTATGCCTCCAGTGGTGGATGCACCTATAGTCGACGCCCCCCGATTCGAATAAATTAAATATCATATTGTTTTTTGTATTTTTTCACTTAGTACAGAAAACCACAATATATTGGTTTCAATTACATAAAACATTATTTTTAAACGTTTAAGTGACATTGGTAGGCATCTAAAAACTCTTTAGTTTAGTAGTTTTGGCGAACTGACAAGAGAGGTATAATAAAATATTTTGGTATTGATTTATCATCATCATCAATCAATACTAATAATAAATCTGTAAGTGTAGGTATTGTATGTATGTATGTATGTTCCTCCATAACTCTTAAACGAACTAACTTATTTTCATGAAACTTGGTAGATTGGTAGTAATTTAGACGTACTTGACACAGATGATCGACTAATATTAATCGACCAGAAACCACTAAGGTTCATAAATTGTCCAAAATGGCGCATTGGTGGTTTGATATGATTGGTATGTTGCATACTTAGTTCATGAAAATACAGTGAATAAAATCTCTACTACTAGCCTATAATCTGAGACTACAGCACACTACGAACACTTTCTCATTTATAGAGTTGGTCCTTCTTTCCTCGACCTGCCTCTACTCTCTGACACCACACCTAACACCACAAATTAGTGTTGCCATTATCTACCATAATAGTTTTGCTCATGATGTTTATAATTTTAGAAGATAAAAAAAATAATAGAATAATACAGTGTCCAATTCTATATGTGAGGAGTATGTAGACATTTTACGTGGCGCCATCGCGGCGCCGCGTTCTCTGCAGTCTGACAGAATGCACTTCACTGCACACGTATCGCAATACCACACTATTTACAAATAATACTTGTAGAAATTCTAATAAAGAAATTATTTTCCCGTCTCCTTAAATTTTTCTAGCTAACCTAACTGTTTTTCCATCAAATATATGAAAAACCTTTTTTCTTTATCTTTTCAGACTTGGTTTCAGACTTTCAAAACTTCGCCAGCATTTGTTGACTTTTTATGCTTATTTTATCTATTTTTAAATTAAATATCAGCTGCAGAATTGCACGCGACTTTAAAAAAATATGTACTTAATGTAACCTAATCAATTTGGATTTAAACATTGTAACGTAGTTCTCAACAAAAAAATATGTAAGATGTAATGAGTATGTATGTAAATGTAATGTAATGTATAACCTACGTTTTGTCTTTGTTGTATATGGCAACTGATGGCAACACTATTATAAAATGTCACTGAATTGAAAATTAGAATGCAAATGTGTTAGTGTATCTTGCCAAAAGTAGAATAATGAAATTAAGTACTGGATAACTTTTGCTTGTTATTTCGTCTGCTTACTTATCTTTATACCTTTCAAGCTAGATGGAACCAACCATTTTTTTAAATTGCATTGAAATCGATTAATGCTTAATCATTAAGCATTAAGGCTTTTACGTTAATCGCATTTATTCAAATTAATCCCATAAAAAATCCAGTTGAATACCCAAAAAGCTTTTGTTTGAATTGTTATAAAATGTCTTGTGCAATATTGTTGTTATATCTTGCTATAACGATCTATAATAACCTTTGTTGCTTTTTAATGGCACATAAAGGCAAAGGAATTATTGGCACGCGAACAAGTTAAATTGCGCTACGTATAGGTATCTGTTTTCGTTGTATAAAAAATTATCGAATTAAACAGACAAAATGATATATTGTTTACAGTTGAAGACAATGAAAAGTGATCAAGTGAGTCACAAGGCACTCTTTTCTTTTGTTTAATAATAGCTTAGTTTTTGGAACTCTTCAGCCTTATGGCTTGTTAGGTCTTATAGCGGCCATAACTAAGTACCCTCTCGTGAAAAAAGTTTTCTTATTGGGGTCGACAAAAAAATAAAATAAAAATAAGATGACTTGATCCACTCGTTCTTGGCTTTTTGCTCTTAACAATAAATTTAACCCTTAATTTTTGTATTAAATATAGTTTAATAATATGGTTTAAGTTATATCTAACAAAGGTATAAAGATATTTATAAATGTTAACCATGGATCATCGAAATTGTTTGTTCGATTCACTGTCAGATATATTTTAACCTTATTTTAACAAATGAGTACTATTCAATTTTGTTTGTCCGCAAATGCAAACATTATTAAGTCGCATTTAACTGTGCATCTATGAGGCTGACGAATGAGTGACAAATGTTACAAATAAGTGCCTTTAAAACGCGTGACAAAAATATTAAAAAAAATGGCCCGGTGCTCACACACCTTTCGTTCGCAATCTAGTAATTTTTTCGAGATAAAACTTTTTAAATTGGCATGCAACACGGCTAGTTTTTATTATGCCACTACTGTAGACAGATGTGAAATTTTAAATTATATTATCAATTACTATTATCTGCGTTCACATAGTGCAAATTGTTTTTCTCCAGTTTTGGCAATGAATTGTTGTGTTTTTTAAAGTTCAATTGGCACGGCATTCTTTGAGCCTTTACTTCATTTTAAAACGATTGTTCAAAAGAAATGCCTACTTAGTTAATTCTCTGTACCTGTGTTGACGTTTTTTATTATTTTATTATTTACTGCTTTAAATTTAACTCATAAAAATTGAACTGTGGCAAAACTACACATATTTTTTCAACAATTGTGGCAAAAAAACAACAAGCCCTACATTGCTACAAAAATTATTTTAATAAATTATTATTTATTGTAGCAATCTTGTTTTGGTATCTATTGGTTCTCTATTAGTCTTCTATTGAATGTCACTTTTATATCTCAGCTTGAATGAGCTAAACAAAGCAGGAAGAGCGATTCCGTATAGTAGAATTTTCCGAGCGATTCCATTAACCGTTTCTTTATAAATAAATAAATATATAAATGAGGAATTTTAATAAACTGCAGACATTTGAAAAGGACATAGAACAATAAAATAAGGAGAAGGAAAGCAAATTTTAATCCCGATGTGCAATGCAATCATTTCTGTCTTTCGCCTGACCAAGTTCGGACAAGCACCTGCACTGATTTTTTAGATCTTTTTTATTTTATTTTTTAATAAAACATTCGCTCATGACACCTGGCTAGTCTGCCTACACCTTTATGCGGCCGAAGAAGACACCCGGCTCAAAAATATGCGTTCGTCGCTTCGCATTAATTTAAAAAAAGTAATATATGGCATCCATTGTTAAAAATTAGGTCATTAAAGTGTACATTTATTTTTTTTAATTTCGTATAATAACAACATTGACAGGCTAAAATAACAATATCAATAAAGCATTTAAAGTGAAATACGTTTACAATATTTATTCATGATCGTATGTTATTAGCGTTACTTATGTTGATTATAATTTAAATTACGTAAATTAATGCAGTTATTATTACGAATTATGGAGAGCTATGCTCAAGGTTATACTATGAGATCTTATCAGGGATTTCGAGGTCCGTAGACGTACAAAAGTTTCTTATATAGGTAGTCTAAATGCGCCCTTGTATTGCCATACAACCGGCGTCCGAAAATGTGTCATCGTTGGGAAGAGTGAGCTCACTCTTCCCGCCTTAGCCGCTTGTAGAAAGCAGTGAGCGGTTCGCGTTGCATACAGACATAATTACGTGGACAGTTTTCAGACGCACAGGGCGCATCTGTGGGATCAGTAAGTTGAAGAGGCAGTGGCACGCAGTGGGCAGGATACATAGTACCGAGAGCCGACTACCGCTGGGGCCAGAAGGTTCTCGAGTGGATGCCACGGATCGGCAGCGCAACGTATGACGTCCACCCACAAGGTATTACACGGACGGGTCGACGGGGGCAGCTTTTGAACGATTCTACGCAGTCAGCGTAGCATCGGTCAAACGTTGCATACAGGCACAGTCAGGGTGGCAAATCAATGATACAGTCGGCCACATAAGTCGATTAACACATTCAAAAGTGCAAAACAACTGACCACTCAACTCACTTACTTACTTACTGAAACTTTTTACGATCGTTTGTACGTTAAGTTTATTTTGTTCTCTAGTCGTGACAAGGACTTATGGCGCGTTGAGTGTTTAGTTGTTTTGCACCTTTGAATGTGTTAATCGACTTTTGCGGCCGATTGTATACAGTCAGATAAGATTTGAAGTTACCAAGTCAAATCTTTCGATATCTTAAAGTCTACGAAAGACTTTGGGGGTTATTATTAAAGCTGTATTAAAGCCTTTTATGAGTTTATACTATCATAGATGGAATGATCCATCTATGATTATTTACTGATTTCACTGTCTTAGTTAGCCTCTACGTTTAAATCATTTTCAATTATAGTTTCCTCTAACAGGTAAATTTCCAGCGTAAGACTGCGGAACGCAGAGTATCTTGCAATTACAAAATGGCCTACTTAAAAAAAAGAAAGAGAGAAAGGCTGTCAAATTTCAGGTGGAAGATGTACCGCGATGTATTTATTGTATTATTACAAAAAATAATTAAACAATGTGTGGAATATTTAAGTGTAATTGTCATTTTTTTTCAAGGGTCTCTATGTATATCATAAATTGTACAAGTTGAACTGTCTTGAAGACATCAAGGTGTTACGCAACTGTTACTGTTTACAGGTGTCCGTTCGTCAGGTGAAAAAGACCCTAATCATTTGCCAACATACGCTCCTATTTAATAAAAGCGGATATCAATCGTTTTGATACTTATGCGCTAATATATAGAGTTCATTTTTGCAGTAACCTCGAACATGTCTAGGAGATATAGAAAGCATGAATAATATGGCCTTTTTACCTTTGTTCCACGCACACCTTGAACATTTGCTGCACAATTTAATGTCAAAGGACCGTTAGTTCATTTGTAATTAAAATTTAAAGATTAGTAAAAATTACGACCCACTTTTTTGAGGTAAATGGAAATAAGTTTAAACCGGTGGTGGTGTGGCCAGCTTTGTTAACTTTTATAGGGCTTGTGGTCAGAATACATATGGTTTTCAGTAATAAAATAGGTTGCGGGGATACAGGGTCAGGTGTTTTTAGATTAACATCTTTTGTTACACAAGCTGCATTGAATGCCTTGTGTGGTAAAGTTATTACTTGATCCCTGCTTCTCCTTTCCAATGCTCTAATTAGTTGGAATACTTCGCGTCGACAAATTCCACATTACTTTTTTTATGTAGAGTTTGTCAGACAGAAGACTTGACCTAGACGGTGAATTTGATAAAGATGCTTATGTTGCAGAGAAATTCCATAGCTTCAGAGGTTCAGGGTCGCACTGGAGGAAGAATAGGTTACTTTATCTTGAGGATAAAAAAGATATGGGTAAATAATAATGTTGTGTAAAACAGCTATCGCGTAATTGAATAAAAACTACGAAAAATTTAATAATTTTTAATCATAATAATTATTACCACAAGCACATATTTGTATTTATACCATGAAGGTCGCTTAACTTTTCTGTTACATCATGACGTACAGATCCATTTCAAAATTTTGCAATGAAATCCTCTAGATTTTCTTAAGTAAATATCTAACATAATATAATTTACTAGCTGGTGCTCGCGACTTCGTCCGCGTAGAAAAGTATAAAACGCCATCTACCGTATTTTGGATAGATGGCGCTATTTCCCGGGCCAAGCCGCTAGTATTTACTTTTATTTTAGATTTCCCGTAGGAATGAAGTATTTTCCCGCGGTAAAAAGTAGCTTATGTTCATCACGGATAATGTCGGCTTTTTTTCAAATCGGTCCAGTAGTTTCGGAGCCTATTCTATACAAACAAACAATCAAATCTTTCCTCTTTATAATATTAGTATAGAAAAAGCACGATATAAAATATTTAAAAAAAATCACCAATCGAATATGAATATAACAATATCAAGAAGCTGTTTCTTACTCTTAAAAGCAACATTTTGATATTGTATGCTCCAGGCTACTTCTGACCGGTCCTTTTGGAAAATTAGAATTATTGGGCAGGCCTATGTCTTACCATTGAAATGATGATGTGGATGGCAAGAGTTTCAATACTTAAATTGTCTAAGTAAAGACGATTTCTAATTTGAGACAGCCTGATTATCTCAAAGCAGTTTACAATTTATTCGAAGGTCCCACATAAATTGCGTCATGTAAGCAATTTTGAACTGTACTTAAGTTTGAATACAGTTTACTATTGATATTGCACTCACCCGACCAGTGTGGTTCAGTGTAAAGTCTGGTGCTAACCCTAATATTTCTTGGTCGTGTCTGTGTCTGCACATATGCCGAACACCTTGCGACAGGTGCTGTCAACTGACACAGTTCTAGATCTAGCCTTAATACTTATACTGTTATATTAACTATGGTGATGGTGATGTTTCGAATAGCAATCAATTTGTGAAATGCCTCTACCTGTTTTATATATGTCAAGTGAAATTACTCAGACTAATTAGTTATAACAGTTTAACAGTAATTTCTCTGAACAGATAATGATTTTTTTGTACTTTTTCTTGTAGGTAAGTCTTTTAAGTTGGGACATGTCATATAATAGAGCTATGTAGCTCCTAACTGAGCAGAGTTTGGTATTAACGTGATAAGATAAACATCTGATCATCGACAAAAATAAATATCCTTGAGCTTATACCTATACTTTTTATTTGTACATATATACACAGAAAATGCAACTCCAAGTCCAAATTGATCGATGCAAATTTTTAGAGCTTCATAGTGTATGCTCTTACAACAGTAATATTGCTTTCATTACCCATTACACAGCCAAGAAAAGGTATTAAAGCGATAGAGATTATTTCCTAATTCGAGAATGCCAATAAGTCCAAGTCCTACTGACTACAATGAAAGCTTTAATGACACTGTGACTACAATCAATTTACAAATTTAATTAATCATCATTTGTAGAAGAATGAAGAACGTTTGTGCATATAATTTGTAGAAAAAAATGCATAGGTCTCTGCTCATGAATGTAAAAGAAAACCGATCACTTTAAAACCGATACCAAAATCACAACAGCAAAGATTTTACAAATTTAAATACTCCTTGGGAGTTCCCAATCAAATACGTCTCAGTAACAAGCACTATAACCATTAATTTGTACCTGTAAACAGGTGATCGCACCGTGAGTGAAAAATTACAAAAAAAGGATAAAAATATTAGAGGATCTGCGCTCGGGTTATGTTCACTAAATCATCTGTCAAAACCGCGGCGCCGGCGCAGCCTTCAATCGAGAGCATTTGTGGACACGCCCACGAATTTTGTGTGTTATATATATTTTATACAAGTAACATTTTTATCAGTCATTGACAACAGATCACAATTATGTATTTTAAGTTTTTGTTACCGTTCTAGTGGCAAATGTTGTATACGCCTGTAATTGGTACTCGTGTCAGCCGAAAAACTATGTAAACCATTATATCATGAATAATTGTAACACGTGTACTGTTGGTGTATCCTAAATAAATAAATAAAAAATAAAAAAAGATCACAGTTAATTATTTTTTCTTCGTCAGATAGGCTAATGGGATCCACTTGATGGTAGGTTGCTACCGTCGCCTGTAACACAAGCAATGCCACTAAATAAAGCGTTCATGAAATTTATCTAACACTAGTTGGTGTCCGCGACTTCGTCCGCGTTGATAACCCAACTCAACCCCGGGTTCGCCTTAATGAATATTTTCTCGTTTATTCCTCCTCCTCGTTTATTGCTATATCATTAGGCAAAACCGTATCAAAATTCATTTAGTAAACCATCTGCTTTGTTTAGAGGTTTAGTAATAGGCAGAGGCGGACAGAGACTTTATTTTATAATATGTATAGATAGATATAAGATATAAACTCAAATTAATGTCAAATCAAATGTCTCGAAACAAAAATGTAGTTGATTAAATTTCATGAAGTTTAGACGTGACATGTCCATATTAAGTCTGTCGTCGAAGGAAGATCCCTGGATGGACAATAAATACGAAATGACAGCGGCCGAATCAATTGTGCACAGGGTGCCCGGCGCGCCATAATTAGTGAGCATGGTCCCACGTTCGATACCCGCCCGTGTTATTATCTGTTTACGGAGTTTACGTTTTCTTCACTTTTTATATTTCCTGCGGACAAGCCGGTTTGTCGATTTAAAGATATCATTAATCTTTTGTTAAAAATCAGACTCATTCCCATTCGTTCTAGGGCCATAGAGAATTTTTTAAAAATATGTACCATTTTTCGTAAGTTCTAACCAGCTGACTGTTAAGAGTTACGCTAATTTTGTTGCCATAGTTTCCACTGAATGACTGGGAAATTTGCTAATTTTCAATTTAGACTCAGACTCAAGCTCTTTACAAATAAAAACAATAAATATGCCTCGGTTAGGTGTCGACAGGATACTCTGTATACCAAATATAAGATAAGTAACCGAAAAATTCCCACGACTCGTCTCACGGTTTCAACTGGTCTTGACACCCACTCGAAGGCTTCTGTTTACATTTATTATAACGGAGACGAGAGAAATAGATTACGATCTAAGAGAGTACTTGTGAGTTGTATAATAATATTAAAAAAAAGGTTTGCTATTAAAGTAATATTATATTAATAAAGTAATATAATATAAGTGCAGTCAGAGTAAGAGTTGTAAATTGTAAATGCATTGCTATTACAAAATATTAATTGATGTTAATTTTTTTAATCATTACTTAAAATTATAAATGTGAATGTGAGTTTGTTTGTGTGTTACGCTTTCACGCAAAAACTACTGAACCGATCACCATGAAATTTTGCATACACGTTGTCTGGGACACTAGAAAGGACAGGGACGCGGACGAAGTCGCGGGCACCAGCTAGTAGATTTATAAAACGTAGGTTACAAAAAGCTCTAATTAAAAATTATAAACTAACTTTCTTTTGAGCCCAAACACTTCATAATAAATTACAGCTAAGAACCATTTGATTCCGACTATGTCAACTTTCAATCAAAATACCACTGATAAAAATGGGTCCATCCGTTTGGGAGCTATGATTCCAATGGACACACAGATACACATACACATACACATATACACAGGCACACTTCTGAGAAAGACCGCCTTTAGGTTTTAGTGGGTATAACTCCTCATTAGGGGGAGGGAGTCCCACATAACCACACCGTCTCCTTGCGTCAAAGAAAGGCACAAGCGTCAAACATATAACACCCCGTTTTTGCGTTGGGCGTTAGACAATAAAGTAGGTACATAGGTGTAAGTATTCGGGTATAGTATAGTTGAGAATATTTTCGGGAGGTAATGTTGACTCGTCTATTTAACTGAGCAAATAATCTAGGTGTTGTCGTGTAAACTATTAGTTGCCTGTCTACTTCATCTGTTTGTACAATCATGTTGGCTTCGGGTTTTGTTTGACCAATTTTGAGAGCGTAGGGAAATGTCAATAAGGTGGGTGAAGGGTCAAATACGGCGACCGACTATACATACTGTTACTAACGACATTTTAACATAAATAGGTGGGTTGTACCTCAACTTGTTCTGCTAAAGTTCCCACGGTTAACTGTTTGATTATTTTTGGTGTGTTATTATAATTTATTAGGTTAGGTGTTACACTACAAATACTACAATATGCAGACTAAATCCGATTTATTCATAAGGCCAACTCGAGCAGCTTCCAATAAATTACATACTGTGTAATTCCATGATTACTCAACAGTTATTAGTCGTAGGAATACATTAAAAAATATGACATCTCTGAGACATAATATAAAGGGTTGCATGGAAAAAAAACTCATTTAATTTTATATTTAGTTATAAAATATTTATCTATATTAGGTTATTACTGTATTACTGGTATTACTATAATATAATTATGTACTATAATAAAGAGAGGAGATTTGTATTTTTGTATACAATATTTTTTGAATAAACTCAAAAACCACTAGACCGATTTTAAAAATTCTTTCACCTGTAGAAAATTAAATTATCAGCGAGTAATAAGCTTAGGCTATATTTTATACAGTTACGCGGACGGAGTCGCGTGCAAAAACAAAAACCATCTGAAAATAGAAGAAGCTTTTCTGTAATTTCTTAAGGCGCTAAATTACAAAAGCGTCATGTTTTCTGTAATTTCACGGTGATTTAAAAAAAATACTGGTATATAGCCAGACGAACCTTCCAGTGTATGACTGCCGAACTCTACAGTCTTGTCTGTTTAAACAAGAAATGTAAAAAAAACCTTTATACGTTACACCTAATAAATGTTCGAGTGGATGAACGCGGTCATTACACAATCACCATTAATTAGAACGTTTGTCTATGCATCACCGCTTCCTGCTTTGTGATCTTGTCTATGGGACGGCTGAATCTTATAGCAGCAGTAACTACTAACTAATATAATATGTAATTTCTATATTGGTATTAAATTTATTTATTTTATTTGCGTTAGGATTTAGGCGAATATTTATGTAAACCTGTTACACATTAAAAGATGAGTTTCTCTTTTATATTTTTCTAAATAGGTTTATCAACTTTCCTTTTTTATTCAGGTCTCAATTTTATATTCTTGGTAGTCACTGGCTACACCAAAACAATTCTCTATTTTTTATGTTTTGGCTTACACATTATTGATTGTCTGTCCGTCGCACACAACTTTAAAAAGTCATATTGCGTGGATTAGTTTTACTGGAGGTGAGAAGTGAGCACTTAATAGTACAAGTAAAATCTGTTAATTCTGACTGTTTTAATAAAATATTGCATAACATCGTCCTTACTAAGACTTCCATTCTCGGTCGCTTCCTTATAAAACAGGATGTGGGCTATTGTTCTGAGCTACTTTCAAGTATTTTTACTAATTACTTTCATCTCACCGTATCCTGGTACAAATTGTGCATTTAAGGATACCAAGGCATTTAAAAAATACCATGGACAAGGGAAATTGGCTCTAATATCGTGGTACGTTTGGTCTAGTGGCTAGTAACCTGGCCCGGGAGATAGCGCCATCTATCCAAAATACGGTAGATGTTTATACTTTTCTACGCGGACGAAGTCGCGAGCACAAGCTAGTATGTAATAAGCATGCATTATAATAACAAATTTAACTGTTATTAAGGTAAGTAAGTATAAAATAATTAAATTAATTTTTCTTGTGTTATTACGAAATATCTCCACCAATAAAACTCGTTCGTCTGAGCAGCTTCTATCACGGATATTAAAATATGAAACGCTAATGTTGTACGCCTCTCTAATGACTGCCAAGCACCGGACGAGAGTTCAAAGGTTTGTAATTTTTTGGCAATCACTTGCTCCCAAAAAGTATTCAAGAAAGAGTATTGTGAATGCACGTGAAACGACGATTTAGGTTACAAAATCATTAAACCACTTTTCTTTCACTAAAACTGAACTTTCCTCTGCTTTCATATAAATTAGGACAAAATGGCAGCAATGATCCAGACGGTATGATAATATATTTTACATTAATATTACTAACTTTAGCCTGCAACTTCGACAGCGCCACAGTTTTTCTTTATTAAAATATATATTCAATCTTTATAGCTTTTGACTTACTTTTAAGTTATGCCAGAGTCCATTTCCCTATACCTTCCCACTTCAGCGCAATTGCAGAATTTTTTTGTAGGGACTTTCCTCTTGCAACACCTGTGACTTTGCTTGTGTTGTGAATTCAAGCTCATATTTAATAAATTGTGTTTGGCCGGTATTTATATTGAAATAAATAAATATTAAAAAAATACGAAGCTGCAAAATAAATTATGATTACTATAAGTATTTTAAATCAACACCTTATTATGTGCTTCAATACAACACCATGAGTGTACCCAAGATACGAACAAGTATAAAATTGATATGGCTATACATTTACATAATTTTATTGTGTGTTCGTGAGATGAAGTTTAGTGTTTAACCGCATGTCTGTATACCTCCAGATGTTGTATTGTATTCGGTATTATAGGATAGATAATTGTGCGGCAACCAGATTTGTTATGTCGGATAACATCTATGTAGAGCGAAGGATTTGGTCACGTATTAAGTACGGTCAGCAGGCTAAGCAGGCATTTTTTAATCTAAATAAATTATTAATTGTTATTGAAATTAATATAAAAGATTTCTTTCTTTTTAAAAAAATAATGGTCCTTATGGTTTTATTTTCACGATTTTTTTTATCATTTTTCTTTCGATAATTCACATAAAACATGGTCTTTTAAACCTTTTCAAAATAAAAAAAACAACAAGCCTCATTTATTTATGGTATGTATCCTGTTATATATGTATATCGTACCCATTTAGGTTATAATACTTGTTATTTATCCCGTTATCTATGTTATAATTAACAGTTTATTAATATTTATTCATGCCATGCCATCTCTTGTGTCTCCACCAGAGAAAATACATCTGGTTATTAATCAATCATAAAGTTATAACATCATATTTATGATAATTTATTTTGCTGACTGTCCCGAGGCGTGTCGACCTCACTGTGGGAATGTCTGCTCGTGAATCGCCCGTGGCTTATGACAATTTGCATTTTTTTGCTGCCAGTACCGATGGAATCGCTTAGACAACAGTTTAATGTGTGAAAGGTTGCGGTTAGAATATACTTATTTCTGTTGGAGTAAATTAATATTTTTCAAATTAAAACAAATAAATAATTAAAACACACTTCACAAATTTGGACTAAGTAAGTAACTCTAAAATGGACAGGGGCCAAGAGCATACCAATGCAAACGCTCCCTTTGCGTACTTACGAAACGAAAGAAATAAAGCCCGGTGATTGGTTATTGTGTTGCAACGCCCACATAAAATTTTGACCAATCACAAAGCTTTCTCCCAGCGTAGCGTAGCCTCAGAGTAGCGTTTACGACTGTACATTTGCTCTTGGGTAGGATAGGACCCTGAACCTTTGTAGTCAGAACCACCGAGTGCAATAACCATCTTCGTGTCTCCAAATAAGGATATCGCGGTGGAGGTGAGAGAAGCTACTAGTTGAGTGTGTGTTGACCCTCTTCACGACAACACCTTGGGTTTACATGGTACGTTGTCAAGTGCGCTGCCATTGTTTTGGCATCTTTTTACTCACTGGAAGACCATAATGATATAACACGTTTTGTTATTTCATGGTGGTCTTCTGTAATTGTAAGAGTATTATATCAGGTAATCACTTTGTCCTTTCATTATCTACATACATGTATATTTGTAGCTAAAAGTGAAAGGTCTGATAAACCTCTATTTTTTTATCACTTACGCCATAATACTCCCCGCGGCGTTGACCGCCTCATCTCAAAAGCATTTCTTTTTGTTGATACGATACTCATCCGCTAATTGCCGACAAAAACATCGCGTGTTACGTTTTTGTAATGTATGTTTTTGTATGTGCGAATAACTGTACGTGATCTACTGTTTTCGCACCGCTTCTTGGAGATATAATATATGAAGTGAAAAGTTTGAGTAACCCTGTGACCTGAGAATGGAAGAACGATTGGAAACGAGCTAAATTAGCATTTGAAATAATATCCATAAGGATCAAATTGTTCTAAATAAGTTCCGCTTCTTTAAATCTGTGGTAAGTTTGTGTGGAACATTTCGGTTGTATTGTAGTCTGCTATTCTGTGATTGTCTACATTATGCAAATCACTAAAGAAATTTTATACAAAATCTAAAATTGGTTAGATTTGGGTCGATTGTTCTGTCGTTTTGTAAGAGCACAATAATGAATTCACCAACAACTTAGATAATAGAAGGTTGAAGGATAGAATAAGAAAATACCATAATATACCCTTTGGGATTTACATTTCTGCTGTTGAAAAGAGGACTGCTCTTTTGACTTTCTTGGCTGAAATTCATAAGGGAGCTTGTGTAATCTCGGTGTGTTTATGTCTCTGTTATTCTATCATTTGTAGCTTCCGAAAATGATACGTTCCAAAAGTAACGCCGCATTGTATAACCCTTAATTACAAGCCGTTAAAGTTACCGTTGCCACTTGCCAGCATTCACACCTTTTATGTCTTTAATAGCTGCGTCCTAATGCTTCACGTCTTTACCGCCTGAAGGCATCGTCACGCAGTAAATTAGCTTTAGAGAAATCAATATCATAACAACTAAAATATTGTCCAACAACCTATAATCAGTTCGTGTGACCTATGAATTCAACTTTCGTATGACTTGTTCGAGTGAACACTGTCCATTGACGTTTCCACAATTATTCCCAGACAACATGTTGTAGTATTATATTTTAATACTAGCAGTTGCTCGGGACTACGTCCGCGTTCATAATAAATAAGCAATTAAAAAAGAAAATATATTTTTTAGCTTACTTTTTCAGTGATATCTACACAACAAAAATGTGTCAGCTCCGACGCACGTCTGGAGTTTATTCCTTACGAACGATTATAAAATACATAATAAAAATTATAAAAATCATTACGAATTAATTAATATCAGTGCCACCTCTGTTCGCAAGGATGTATTATTACGTAACATATTCTAGTTTCAGTGATATTGTGTGGATGGCGCAATATCTCTGAAACTTCAGAGATATTCTAAAAAAATATCTCGAATAAATAGAACGTAATGCATACCGCGTGACAATTTTGATTTTACTCCCATAAATTTTCATATCCCGGGTTTATTATGAAAGTTGATTGTTAAGAAGTAAACTCCAAAAACTAATTAATTTAACTCAACGCGATTTTTAATAAAACATCTCGGTGAAATCTCAGTGAACGTCGAGTGTCGTAAGAATTGCGCTGTATTAAGAACGCAATGTATACTGAACATTATGTGAATTCACATCTAAATAGTAGTTAGTGCGTGTGGTAGTGTGTACAAGTAAAGTCTCTCGTTCGTGAGAAAAGCCCATTGGCGACAACCGTGCCACGTTTGAAGACTGTACTTATTTTTTTTTAATTTAAGCCTTCACTTATTGGTTGCGTGTGCTTATTGCTCATAGTAAGTACAATGTACGTGACTGTGTTAAAGGGCATGTTATGTCTTTTATTTCGTGATTTTTATATATCTAAGAATTAATCAAATTATAAATATTTTAAGTGAATATATAATTTAACTTCCAAATATAATATGTATAAAATATTTTATGAATATTTTTTCGTACAAATCAATTAAAATTTTTAACTTTTTAAGAATATAAATTTTTTATGGGGACGTCGAATCTTGAAATTTATTAAAATTAAATCAGAGTGCGCTCAATGATATACCGAAAAGAAACTGTTATTATTAAGTTAGCAGCATAATAAAAAAAAATTATAAAAATAAATCTATTTTGACAGTAACAAATGGGTTTTATTATTAAAATGAAAACTTAATATTTTCTTTCATTTTCAACTTAATTTTCAGTTCATTCAAAGTCCCGTAAACCAGACGTTATTATTTTAAATAAAAATATTTTAGTTTCGAAGTTTGTTTTTTTTTTTATTAATATAATTATATAGTAGCTACTCCATAAATAATATAAGCGTAGAAAAATTTAACTCCGGTAGAGGAAACACAAATCTTTTATAACTGCCTATTGTCAATGGTTATAATCAATACTAATAATAAATCTGTAAGTTTAGGTATTGTAAGTATATCAGCGCCATCTCTGTTCGCGATACTCTGTAAAATTACGTAACATATTCTAATAGTTTCAGAGATATTGTTAGATGGCGCAATATGTCTGAAACTTCAGAGATATTCTAAAATATACGAAAATAGAACGTAACGCATACCGTATGACAAATAAGATTTTACTACCATTTTTCTCATTATTTTAGTAGGTATTGTATTTGTGTTCTAATAATGATTTGTAGGAAAAAAAATTAGCCTTATGTTGATTTAATTTAAATAAAAATATAATGACGAAGTGGGATCGGTGAGTGTATAGCCTAAAGGAGTTCTCACGCCACATAGTTGCTTTCTGGAGAGATCATGCTGCATGTAACGCCCTAAGCTATAACATTTTTTGGTCTTTTTAGAAATTCAATAACAATAAATATGGACACCGATTGTCCGAAAGAACTGATTTTATGGCCAACAACCTCTGTCACTCTGTCCATGTGTTTTTAACGCCCGATGCAAAATTGAGGTGTTATAAGTTAGAACCGTATCTGTGTGTCTGTATGTTTATTTTATCCTGTTTGGTTTATTTTAAATTGTTAAACTAATTGTGCCGAAGTTCTTATTAAAAAAGACAGCTAAATCTTATAGCAGCAGTAAGTAGTAACTAATATAATATGTAATTTATATTTTGGTATTAAATGAGCACATATTGGGTGTAGGCGAATTTTATTATTGAACTAGCTGGCGCCCGCGACTTCGTCCGCAAAGCAAATACAATTATTGTCAGTCATGCCAAAACTACATTTCAGACGTCTGTCAGTACTCTGATTAGTGCTTTAGTTTTAAAAGGTACTAAGCGTCTACGACTTTGATAAAGGAATGAATTTCAAAACTGACGAAGGTTTTCGTACCTCGACTTTACTTTTAATATGTACTCTCTCACCACACCAGACTTAAATCGGTTTTAAATTTTAAATTTAATCAAAACTGTCGTGGCTACCGACTGGCAGCTGCATTCCATTCAAATTCGAAAATCGATTGCAAATTCAAATTCGTTTGCGTGATCCCGAAGGCTACCGATTACCAAATACTTCTGTAATAGCTAAATCCCAGTGAATCGCAACCAAATTACGTTGACATATAATGAACACGACAAAAGAACTTCAAAGGGGTCTTCATAAATTGGTTTAGTGTAAAATACAAATTGACGAGTGTATCGTCGGGATAATGAGTAACAATCCTGTAATTGTTTTATTTTTGTCACATTTTCAAATTCCATTCTCACGGGACTTGGATTTCGTTGAACACGATATTTTGACATTCATTTCTCATCCTAGTTTATCTTGCATAGTATACTTAATTTGATTTTGATGCTGTTTTGACCATCAGTTAGATATTTTTTTACAGAAGGTTTAAATAGTAGGACATCATCATCAATCAATACTAATAATAAATCTGTAAGTGTAGGTATTGTATGTATGTATGTTCCTCCATAACTCTTAAACGAATTAACTGATTTTCATGGAACTTGGTACATAAAAATTTTGACGTACTTTCTTTTTGTGTAAATAAAAAGAAATTGCAACCAAGTAGCCAAAAATTAATTTGGATGGCTTACGTAGTTAAACTTGAGAAAATGGTTTAGCAGTTGTTTCGCACAATTTTATTTGTAATGATGTACCTAAAGTAAAAATAAGTAGGTACCTTAAAACAATTAGCGATTATGGAATTTTGTACTATTGCCGCTAGTGGCTCTAAGTGTTATCCTATGTATTATCCTATTTATTATACTATCTAGATTTTCACCATCCAGAATATAAATCAAAAAAGTTATAAAAGAAATCTTGGCATACTTATTACATTATTACAATGTTCATATAAATTAATTAATTTAATTGTGAACCAGAAAATACATTTGTTGTTTTCTTTTCATCTGAAATAAATTATGAATCTGAAAGTTTAAAATATTTAAAAAATGTAGACGTTACGAAAAATGAGTCAATTACCAGAGTCTGGGTATTTCGGTGGTCGACTAGACTATCTTACCTAGTTAAGAATATAACGAGTTCAAAAGTGGAAAGTTCTCAGGCTAAGAGAGCTTGTGAAAGTGTAATGATCGGCTTAAGGTGTTCAGACTGGGATGTTACGAGCATTATCATCACGCCATCACCCCGGGCCAACAGTTATAATACGCAACCATAATTTGAGACTTGATTTGCATTAGTGTGACCGTACAAGAAATACGCTAATTGAAGGTGCAATCCTTTGAAGCTCCGAAAATTTACGACACAAAACTTTTTGGAAATATCTACATTTTTGATCTATACTAATATTATAAACAGGAAAATTTTTTTGTTTATTTATTTGCGTTGAAAATTATTTCTCTGTTGTCATGTCAGTGATCACTATATTATCAGCGTATAGGGATTATTTGTTGGAATTATATCTTTATGATTATCAGTGAGTTAACGAAGTCGCGTGCAACAGCTAGTCTATATCTATACTAATATTATAAAGAGGAAAGATTTGATTGTTTATTTGTTTGTTTCTATAGAATAGGCTCCGAAACTACTGGAACGATTTGAAAAATTCTCTTACCATTAGAAGCCGACATTATCTGTGATGAACATAGGATACTTTTTACCGCGGGAAAATGCTTCATTTCTACGGGAAATCTAACGACTAACATGACAACTGCTTAATGATATTCCACGGTAGATGGCGTTTTATACTTTTCAACGCGGACGAAGTCGCGAGCAGCAGTTAGTTAGACATAAAATTTAATGTTCTTTATTGATCACCATGAAAGATATACTATGTCTTCTTTTGTATTGTTGACATAAGTTTAATAATAGGTAGGTATAAACAGGTTCACTTGAATATTGTAAAAAAGGCTTTCTACATTTGCAACCATTCTTTGTCAAGTACTTAGAAGTTTAATGGAGTACGTATTGTACAGTGATAAAAATATGTATTTTTTTAGTAATACTACCTAAGGTTAAGTTACACAACAATTACATTTAAATTAATAACTTATTCAAAATAATGCAATGATGAACAATAATTTAGTGAAGCCGCATTATTCCACTTGTGCGGCCATATCTCTCTTATTTTGTGATTTTGATTACCACTTTTAAACATTTCTATTGTTGTGGTATATCTCACGATTTTCAAATAACATTTTCTGTAACAATTTGAATAGTTTGTTATTTAAAAAAAATGTGTTCATCTGTAGACTGTAGGAAACGTAATATATTATACAAAAAAATATATTATACATTATATCGATAACACTATTTCTGGCAAATTTTGCAAAAGTATAACATCTTATATTAACAGGAAATAATGGTAAAAGAATTTTTCAAATCGGTTCTGTAGTTTCGGCCTATTCTATACAAACAAACAATCAAAATCTTCCCTCTTTATAATATTAGTAAGTATATAGATGTAATACCCTGTAGCTCATATCCGTATATATCAGCGATGATAGGGTAATGGGTTCAGTGACATACAAACTTTACTTTATAATATTAGTTAGTATAAGTATTATAATGTTGACTTTAGATTATATACAAAAAACTCTTCAACCTAATGTTTACCCAATTACATCACCATAAAGTACGAGTATAACTGAATTTGCTCTTATTTATTAGATCTTCAAAAATAGTAAAATTGTAAAGGCGTTACTGCGAATTCAATTAAGTTTAATAGCACAAAGGGCTGCCGCTGTCAAAACACAAGTATTCACAAGCCTTAAACCACTTCAAACGTTTTTTTTTTCGTTTTGCACATCGCAGGTGCAGAAAGAAAAAAAAAAGGTTTACGACCGGCGCTTGAGGTGCTCCAAGTATCTCAGATTGAATAAAAAACTATCAAACCCAAGTCGGTAACATAACAGGCTGAAAATTATTTTACGACTCTTCCCTGGGCGCCTTCGCGGCCAATTTATAATTCGAATTACAAAAAAAAAGATGTGTGTGTCTGTGTGTTTATTTTTCGCAAACTTTTGTTTCTTCGTATTTCGTTTAGAGTTTATTACCTATTCTCAGTTGTATCTTCTATTATTGTTAACCAGTTGGCGCCGCGACTTCGTCCGCGTTGAAAAAGAGAAAAGTAGTCTATATCCTGTGTCCTGTACGTCTTAAATGTTTACTTACCAAGTTTCAAGAAAATCAATCAAGAAGATTTTTAAAATAAAGATAATAAGATAGATATAATCAAACTAAAATTTGGGCTGTCTAAAAAATATGTCCTTTAAAGATATAGGGTAGGATTGTTGTAAAATTCGGGACACCTGAGCCCTATATTATTGAAAGCGTTCCAGATAAGTCACGTCACACACGTTGAGCCCCTTATTGCCACCTTTGTCAATTTTTTCCATCGTTTTTTTTTTCTATTAAATTCCAAAATGATTACCCATTCAATTGAAACTAATTCGAACCGTTACTTATAGGGATTCGTTTTATTTTCAAACTTCTCATTTACATGGGTTTTTATTTTGGAATTATTTAAAAGTAAGTAAAATATTATGTCACAATAGAATTTTCGACATTACGATTTATAAACGGCCTCTTTCAATTTTTATTTTCGTTATAAAGTATTTGAACTGAAATACGAGAAATCATGACGCTTCACTTGATGGGAGCATAGTATTAGGCTAGTCATAGGGCTAGGTACTGGAAGGCTATGGTCACAAGCAACACCAAAAATACTGCACCCTAGGAAGCATATAAAAATGAATTAAAAAATTCAAGCAAGCAGAAGATTGAAAAAGTAACACCTAATAAAAATTGGCGAAAATGTCGGCAAATGCTAGTAAAAGGTAAATTTAAATGAGATTAGATTAGTTACAATTTACAACATTGTTAAGCCGTTAGTTACTCGGTTATATTCTTTTGTAAATATGTAACAAATTTTTATTTGTACCAATAACGGATAAACAATGCAAACAATAAACGTTATAGTTTATAGTCACTTGACGGCAACTGGCACGAAATAATTTTATGTGACTCTTTGCAAAACAAAAATAAAATTCTTTTGCGAAAATACATTAAAAATATACACAATAAATGTGTGAAACACAGAATCACACAAAATAAAAGTGTACATCTGTGTGATTATACCACATCGGTTTGTGTGAACACAGAAATTGATAGAAGAATAAAAGCGCCGCTCAGCGCCACTCTTGCGCAGTCTAAGCCATAATATGGGATCATTCAGTTTTGATACTTAAAAAAATAAAAGTGTATTTACCGACAGACTAACGGTTGGTTGTGTTCTGCTGTAAGTGAGCTTACAATCTTAGTAAGATTAAGAATAAGGAATAAGGAATGAAAATGGGATCTGGCATTCCTAACTTACTCGCCGAAGCTCAACAACACGTGCTTTATTTCACTGAATTCAGGCTGCTCAATTTGTATGACTGTAACGAAATGTACCCTGCCAGTTGATAAGAGATTAGGAAAGGATAGAGGAAGATAGGCTCTGACATACACTATATAGTAAAGCAGGAACAGTACATGTACCTATAACTACATTTTATTACATAGTGGAACTGTACTTTCACCAGACAGGTGCCCAACTGAAAACTGCGAACGGATTGTGTCCTGGGCCACATCAAAAGTATCAAAATTGTTAGGTGCTTCGTAAGTGTTAGGTGTGAGGAATGTATTGTGGTCAGGGTTGGCGCTTGGCGCTTAGCCCTAAATAAACATTGAATAAAGAAAAAATAAGTAATAAAAAAAAAATAAGTAAGACGTCAAAAAAGATTGAATTGCGCTTTTAAATTCAGAATCTGAGTAATAATTTATTTCGACATGATTTTACTTACCTAAAAATGTATTGTTGTATTGAGCGCTCTATCACAAGTCCGGGTTCGTTGTATGCCTGTAAGTACCCACTTATTTTGGGGGCAATCGAGGTATTTAATATTCATCAAATTATCTCTCAATTTAGCACCTATATACGGATAAATAAATAGTGTTCTATTAACTTGTACAACCCTACACGAAGAACGCGCGGGCGCCAGCTTCGGACATCCCATACAATCACTCTTATTGTTTTCAATGAGTCCGTCTGAAATCACGTCTGGGTAACATTTTAAATCTACCTGATTGTCAAATGTTTGATGTGTCATCGGTTTTTTATTTTACTCCCCAGCCTATCGAAACTTTTATCACACTTTTATGGCGCTTATTCGTTTCGACAAATCTGACATTTTACAGACTTCGTGTGTATGTTATGTATGTACAATTGTACATATGTACTTACTTTTTGATAGCCTATCTTCTTTACACCTATTGCAGGTTGGTAACTAAGTGTGCAAGAGAAAAGAAGGTCAATTACTCTTTAGAGTTTCACCGGTTAAAACTCATTATTTTACTTGTGTTAATTGGAAATACTAACATCTTGATGAAATGAATCAGTTTCAAACGCTTACATCATAAGTGTTAGATTTTAATGGTGGGTTTATTTTATTTCAAGTAACGGATGCTATATTTTTTTCTGCAAATGCGTTTTTGCAATAAGAACAATTAAAAAACATAATAAAAAAGATCAATTAGTAGTGGCTGGGTACACCTTCAACTTTTCACAGCACAAGGTTTAATCAAACTTCTTCATTCGTTTAATCCAGACAAGACATTTTATCTATTTAAAAGATGGTTAAGTTAAGGTTAACAGTTAAATTTTATGACAACTTTTTCAGGGGCATTTATTCTATAAAGAGACATCTAATTACAATACATTTCATCTTAATGCCATTTCTATACACACGTGTTTTTCGCTGACATTTGGCAGCAGATTTTGAAAATCCTTTCACCTACATTATCAGCGAGTAACATAAGCTATCCTTACTAATTATTATAAATGTGAATGTGAGTTTGTTTGTTTGTTTGTTAGGCTTTCAGGCAAAAACTACTGAACCGATCACCATGAAATTGTGCATACACGTTTTTCGCGACAACAGAAAGGACATAGGATAACTTTCATCCAAGAAAAAAGTACTGTTCCCGAGGGATTATCTAAAATATAAAACTGTAACTAACGCCTGGCCAATGTGTTATAGCAACAAGGCGTCAAGCGTTATAATTGTTTTTATATTTTTAATTTATCATAGCGTACGAAGTCGCGGACACCAACTAGTTTTTTTTTTATAAAGTTACGAAGACGAAGTCGCGTGCAACAGCTAGTTTTAATATGGATAGGATTTAAAAACAATGAAATTATATAGCGTTTTGTACCAAATTTAATATTTGTCCAATAAAGTAAGAAAGGAAATTGCTTCATAATGAGATGAATACCTATTCCAGTTTCCTGTGTAAAGCAATCTGCAGACGATCGCTAAACAGTAACACAAACTTTGCTTACAGACTGCTAACAATGATTTCTTTGACTCACTTCTGAACACGTGTTAACTCGGTACGACTCAAATTTCCTTTAAAATTTCGAAATTAAGTTTAGGGCCTCTTTCACCATCTGTCAAATAGGCTAAACGTCATTTAAAGTCAACGGTCACCAGGGATAATGAAGCTGATAACTACCTTTGTTTGTACATTAAAAAGAAAATAATTAAAAAAACACCTATCGAACGATGAAGTAAACTGAGTGTATAATTCAATAAAACTTAATCAACACTTGTAGTTGGTGAAAGAAGCCCTTAATCTTATTAAAAATAATTTCGCGAAAATTATTTAAATATAGTAGATTTTATCAATTTCTTAATAATGTTCTATATTCACCTACATAATTTTTATAGAATTCGTAATTACTTAAAATCGCGTTTGTTTGAAAACGCCAATTTATATAAGTAATTTCTTTTTATTAAATATCCCGTGCTATTATTTCATCCAATTAAAGTGATGTCTGAAAACAAATGTGGAATAAAATTTACGACCCGCTCCCGGCTTCGCCTGCGTCCGATCGCTACCAAACATCACAGGATTACTTACCCGCTGGACTAATCTGAAGATGATCTGAAAGTTTCATCAAAATCGGTGCAGCGGTTTCTATAGAGAAGAATAGAGTTCTATAGAGTCTATAGAAAACAAACATCTCGTATCTAATACACATCGTTTTACAAAATTCGAAAATATTTTCTCATAACTATTATTTTCGTCCATACATTCGAAATTGCACTTGGTTTGTTATTATGGCTACTGATACTAGACCATACTTATGGCCTAAGTATGGTCTAGTATCAGTAGTTCCATTACTCAGTCAGATGATCGGACTGATGAGATTTTTCGTCTCAGTAGTCCGTTGCTTTAGAACTGAGCCTTTAAGTCCTATGGTAACACGGTAACTGAGCCTTTAAGTCCTATGGTGTCCTGTGTCCTTCTAGCTTTGTTGCCTTTTAAAAAACATACAATGAGCAGAGAAAAAAATGTACAAATTAACCAGGAAGAACGGCTGCGTGCGTTTACTGTTTCTCATACACTTTCTATTTACAGCTATTCTATTTTATTTCCACAATATTTTAAACAGCAAACGTGGCTCGTAATGGCGACATTAGTCAGACCACAGCACCCCATCATGTCAATGGCAGCGCTCCTTGTTACGCTTATAACGTAATCCGCATTATTCGCGAACGGCCGATCGTATTCAGCTGCTAACAGCACAGATGTCCTCCGCAAATTAATTGGAAATGTCAAGTGCACGAGAGCCAACGCCATCTTGTCCCCCCTTTAAGCTTATTGTTTTTTTCGCGCGCACGTGTTTCTTATTGCCGGACAGCTGGCCGAGAGCGAGCGCACAATTTTTAACGTCTGGCAACATTTTATTGTCTTTTGACATTTGACATTCGCGCGGGAAGGTGCGTCGCGAGTTAGATGCGCGTTTGGATAATGCAAACATAATTATTCTCTGACCTATATAATGTATAATTAATACGGCCGTCTGTTTCCGGCAATTAGTTTGAATGCGATCAGGGTTGAATTTCTTTAAAAAAAAAATGAAATTTTCTGTTGCGTCCGCGCGAACACCTTTCCACACGAATTTTGAGCACCTGATAGGCCTTCCGCAGCTGATGATGTTACTAAAGTCGTGATGCAACACCTTGTCTTTTCGTTACGGAATTTCCTTTCCTTAATTACGGCTTAAAGGTTTTGAGTCAGTCGCGTCCTCAGTAATTGTGGTCTATTTAGATTCTAATAGCTTGAAATTTTTATGTTTTAAACTGGTTGTTACCTAAATATATGTCTGACTGAACTGTTCTAATAAACCAATTGTAATTTTAATTCTTTTGATGGTTTTCACTAAACTAAAGTAATTTGCAGATAAAAATGCACCCGTTAGAATCCGGAGGCTGGTCGCTAATGTAATTTAAAGTACTTCTTGTTTATTTTTAACATATCGCTAATAAATAAACGTTAATATTTTTTTTGCTTATAAATTTGGCATAATGTAAGTAGGTATTGTATTTGCTCCATTCGAACATTGGCTTGGAGATCGCTAAATAAAAAGGCAAACACGTTTGTTTGAGTTTCTGTGATATCATCGGATATCAACAGAAAGACGTGAACCGTTTCAATTCAGTACAATGAAATTCCTGTCAATTTGTCAATCTATTTGACTGAATATAAAATGGTGATCATCATTGAATGATGGAGTTACTCTGTGGGCATTGGTCGCCGCGACCCATCATCGCATTGATGGAATAAAAGAAAAGAAGGATGAAAGAAAGACCAAGTATGCAGAATGAATGTGCGAGAGGTAAGCAAGCGAGAACTGGAATGAAAGAGATATCGCAAATATAGGCTTCAGCGTATGATGCTGGAGGGGTTCTAGTAAAAAAATAATAATATGGTGATCATCATCTGAATCCTAGACTGCTGACAATGTGACAATGCTCTCTGGTCTCTGCATCATTTCATGAGTACCTATTGTATAAGGAATAGCTGATGTACAGTCGGGGTACGAAAAGGTTCGTCAACTTAAAGTCGAAATTTGCTTGCATCAGGGCAATAATTGTCAGTCATGCCAAAATTCCATTTCAAACGTCTGTCAGTTCTTTGTCTGCTTAGTGCTGTAGTTTCAAATGATAGGTTAGGTACTCAGCGTCTAAGATTTTAATAAAGGAATGAATTTGAAAACTGACGAAGGTTTTCATACCCCGACTTATACCTATACCTATATGTGTTTATAGGCGGCTTTCCTTTCTAATTAAAAACACACATGAGTGGATTGTATTGTATCTAGAATATCACCTGTATTCTGATCTTTCTTTTAAGAATTTACGAAATAAAGTTCAAGTTTAAGAATTAGGTAGGGTACTATTTCCCCCATAGACATGCTTTGAAGCCTCTAGTGAAGATGAGGATTTTTAAATTGTTTATAATATGCACTGAATTATGTCACCTGTCATTTTATTATATTTAAAATGATTACACAGACAGTTTGCATGCAAATTAGCACACACATGACAAGACATTCACATCTGGCTGTGTAATTGTAAACATTACATCGCAGCCAGAAGATAATATATTATTTCGATGATCGTTTTTACTTGTGAACTAAAAAATTAATATTTTTCTCTGCTATTTGTTAACAACATAACATATATTAATTAGAAAATAATTTATCATAATTTTATTCTAAGACTAGTTGGCGCCGCGACTTGGTCCGCGTTAAAAAAGAAAAAAGTAGTATATTCTGTGTCCTGTATGTATACGTCTAAATGTTTACCTACCAAGTTTCATGAAAATCAGGTAATCCGTTTAAGAGTTATGGAGGAACATACAATACCTAAGCTTACAGATTTATTAGTATTGATGATAATATAGGATTGATATAAGTAATCTAAGAATACTGAACACTGTTGTGTTCAGTATTCTGTTGAATTAGTGATCGCATTTAAATTTGAAGGTTACGAAGATAGCATCGATGATTATACCTATAGTTTTTTTTAGGAAATAATTTGTTACTTTAACACATACACTTGTAAAGTAGAGAACTGCCTTGCTTACGAGGTAGATTAGGTACATTTTTTACAAGGGAGAGAAATTATGTGCCTATGTGTTTAAAAAAAGCACACGCTTACATTGCTAGGGTTTATGTAAGATTCTTACTTCTTGAAATCACTATAAAATGTATGTACCCAAGTCCGTTCTTTTTTCAACCGATGAAAACGAAAAAACAAAAACGGAGGAGGTTCTCAATTCGACACGTATATTTTTTTTTACTTTTTTTTATGAATGATCACGCATAACTTTTGACAGGGTGGTCCGATTTTGATAATTTATCTACCAAGTTGGTAACAACGCGACTTCGTCCGAGTAACAAATGTAGTATCATAGTAAAATAGACACTCATACTATTCATACAGCAATTGTTAAATGTTGTGTGAATAGTGAGAAAACAGTGCATTATATGTAACTTATTTCGTTCCAAAAGTACAGTTAAGGGTGCAGAAAATAATAGATGTTATCCCTCCGGAGTGTGGCGTTCGAATGTCGCGTGGTAGACGCGTGTCATGCACGTGGCGCCATCTATTGCTTCCGTGGCGAGAGTGAGATGCTAAGTACTCTTTATACGTTGAGAGAACAAGACAGAATATGTGCATGGCAGTTATTTTGTTTATACTTTTTTGGGGGCGCTATAATTGCTTATCCCCCACAGTGCAATAGTAATGTTTTAAAATGCGTATTATCTCTATGTTTTGCGTGTTACGGAAGTTTTGATCACTTTTATCAACCAATATTTAAGTTTTTTTTTCTTAAGTGTTCAACTTTTACTTAACAAATTTGCGCATGCAGAATACTAACTTACCGTACCTAATGCATGTATTTTAATGCATGTAAAGAGCGATTATACCTAAGTGAAAAAAAAAAACGAAAAATGTACCTAACCTAGTGACTTCACTAAACTTTTATAAACAGAGGTTTGGTTAAAAATTTGAAAACATTACATGCATTTAAAACTTTTTTTTAATTTATTACGAACCGCAAAATTAAACAGACTCAGGCTTGGCTACACATTATGTAAGTATGTATACAAACTCCTTCAAAGCCGTTATCTGTAAAAATATTAGCTGTAATCTGGCTGACGCCTGCGACTTCGTCCGCGTTGAAAACTTATCTTGTGTCTTGTACTTCTAAATGTTTATCTACCAAGTTTCATGAAAATCAGTTAATACGTTTAAGAGTTATGGAGGAAAATACATACATATATACAGAAAAAAATTGTAAAAATGGTCAATTCAGTTTCAGTATCATGTATATAGCCTCTGAAAATAAGTTAACTTACTCCATGACCACAAGCCTTACAGATTTATAGTATTGATAATTCGAAATTTCCACGTGTAAATGGGAGGTAAAGCATTCGCTCCGAGACTAAGTGTCTGAGTACGTTTGTATAAGTTTACCAAAACAATAATCCTATAAATAAGCAGTGGATGCGCCCCAACACCCGAATAGACTTCCACCAGATGGCCGAGGATATCCTGCGCCGGTAATTATAGGCCGTAAGTGGTTCTGCTTGCGCGTGAGTTGGGACTGGGGCCGCCCATGTACACTTGACGGACGCACTGATTTTTTAATTACTTAGTGTAGGTACGTATATCAAAAAGAAACTAAATTTTGTAACTATAACTCCACTACTACATAGTTAGTATAAAACAAAGTCTTCCAGTCTCGTCTGTCTGTCCCTATTAGATCTTTAGTACTTATGCTTAGATCTTTAAAACAACACAACGGATTTTGATGCGGTTTTATTTAAATTGTTTAAAGTTAAGTTTGTGTTTGTGTATTATATACACAAACACAGTAAACACAGTTTGTGTATTTTAGTGTGTATATAATTTTATATACACTATACACAAACACAGTAAACACAGTAAACACAGACTTAAAACTATAGATTTCGAGATGTCACTTTGGGTCCAAAGTAACCTGAATAAAGAACTTTATTATTATTATTTAATAGATAGAGCGATTCAAGAGGAAGGTTTTAGTATAATATAATAGTTTAATTACGCGGGCGAAGTCGCGGGCACCAGCTATCTACTAAAATTAAAGATATAACCCCTGAAAATGTTATAACAGCAAAGATGTCAGGCGTTATATTGCTTTACACATTTAGTCAGACGATACACATCCTTCACTTTTAACGTGGCTGAAGTCGCCGGCACTAGCTAGTTGTAATATAAAATTTGAATGCGGTGTCGGAGGAGCGCGAGTCTCCTGATATTTTTATACTTAACTAGCTGCTGCCCGCGACTTCGCCCGCGTAACTTTGTAAATTATATACTAAAACCTTCCTCAAGAACCAGTCTATCTATTGGTGAAAACAGCATGAAAATCGGTGCAGTAGTTTTTGAGTTTATCGCGAACAGACAGACACAGATGCGGCGGAGGACTCTATAATGCTAGAAACTATATCTACTCTATAAGACAGTCTATAAATATAAATATTTGAATAAAACATATTATTTTTTGCATTTTACTTGAAATCTGGAAGTATTTTGCAAATATTCGCATACATTTACGAATTAGATTATATATATATAAAAAAATATTATTATGCATAATAAAATACGTATACGTTTCAAAGATTGTTTCAGTAAACATGTATTATAATATGGTGCCAATGATACTTATAAACCCTAAATTTAAACATCATCGTATTGTGCTCTTGTTAAGGAAATTATATAATAGCTTTACAATAAATAAATCTTGTTCGGCGACCTCGAGTACTAAGCCAAAGATGTCTTCGCTCCATCAACGGACCGATAAGAATCGCTTTAGGTATATTTAGAAAAGGTTGACGACCCCACTGTCGGCTTCAGGATGTCGGACTTCCGAAACAACTGTTCAAGTTTACAGGACAATGAGTGATGGCGTCTTTGCGTTTGTTTATTATAAACATAAGCACGTGACCACAGTACAGTGAAACAGTATGAAATGACAAAAACAAAAAATAATTAATATGCGAATAAAAAACTATATTGGCCTGAAGTTTTGTAAACAAAAATAGTTATCTGATTCCAAGTTTTATGTGTGTATTCCAAGATTATAATATCATTATAAACTAGATGGCGCCCGCGACATCGTCTGCGTTGAAAAAGAAAAAAGTAGCCTATCATGTGTCTCGTACTTCTAAATGTTTATCTACCAAGTTTCATGAAAATCAGCAGTTAATTCTAAGAGTTATGGAGGAACATACATACATACAATACCTACATTTACAGATTTATTATTAGTATTGAGTATGATATTGATTAATGATGCATAGAATCATTGGCAACCACCACAGGGGCTAGCACCACTGTGGGCAAACACCACGGACCCAATTATTGGTCTCGCCATCGAATTCGATGGGACTAGATTCGGCCCTACCTAAAAGCAATAGCTCGTGAATGCGGCAACTTTTTATTGTATTGTGTGTAAAATATCGTCACTATTTATCACTTTTTACACAGTTTTATTATAAATTTTCCAGTGGCCTATAAAAATTTTTTTCAGTTTTTTTTGTTATCTATAAGTGATTTTTTTTTATTAGGTTAAGTTTGTTTACTCACCACTATTATTAAGTAATTATACTATTATACCTGTAAATTTCCCCTAACATAAAATAAATAAATAAAATATTTTTACACAGTTTCACTACGCAAATTTGCATTTTATTATGCCCAAAATTTAATAAAACATTCGCACGTACACATTACAGACTACAGACAGTTTGCAATGTGACTAGCTCGGGTACGCCGAATTCGGCGTAGATATGTTGGCGGCTGTACCAATCAAATATCTTTGATGAATACCTATAAAATATTCGATAGATTAAATTTCCTCTACTGTTTTCAGTGTACCGTTTAAACGTAAATAAAAACCGACTTAGCATGTGTCAAGTTTTATTTTGAGGGCGATAAAATACAGTAGCTCTGGCAGTGTGAGATATCGGTTAAATTGGGCATTAGGTACTACACGAATGGTTGCTGTAATCGACAGATATATGTGATGTTATGATGTTTATAATAATCATCAATACTACTAATAAATCTGTAGGGGTCGGTCATGGAGTAATTTACTTGGTTTTCAGAAATATCGTGTATATAGGCTCTATACATGATACTGAAACTAAATTGATCATTTTTACAATTTTTTTCTGTATGTATGTATGTTCCTCCATCACTCTTAAACGAATTAACTGATTTTCATGAAACTTGGTAGATAAACATTTAGAAGTACGGGACACGTGATAGGCTACTTTTTATCTTTTTCAACGCGGACGAAGTCGCAGTCATCAGCTAGTATACTTATATATCAATCTCAGGTGTTCGCAAAACGTGGTTTTAATTTTTTTTATTTTTTTTTAACAAAAGGGTTAAAAAGTAGTGAAGCCATTTATGTCAATTCCGTTGTCCCACGCTTTTATGTCATCCAATGTACTTACTCAACGGTTTTGTGCAGTGTCATTTTAAAGGATCGTAACATTATTAATGACTAGCTGTTGCACGCGACTTCGTCCGCGTAACTTTATAAAATATTAGTTGTTGCCCGCGACTTCGTCCGCCTTAAAAAAGATAAAACTCGACTGGGTAGCCGATTGCACAACCGTAAAACATTTTCATTACCTCCATGTCGTACTAATCTCGGTCAACACAGCCCAATTTATCGCATGTGCTCTTCTTACAACGGTATTCGTAATGAATTTGATTTATTCCATGCTTCTGCGGTCTCAGCAAGGAAATCAATTGTTAAATATGTTACCTTATAATTGTTGTTTGTTTGTTTTGTTGTAACTGTCCCGTAACTATGTTTTTATTTTGTATGTTGTGTTCACATATAGTAGGTTACATTCCGAATTGATTGTATTGTATGTTTTAGTTATTTATTTATTTTTCTTTTGCGTGTATATGGAATTGTATACCAGTTTTGTGAACCTTAATAAAAAAAAAAAAAAAATATAAAAAAAAAATAAAAAGTAGCCTATCACGTGTCCTGTACTTCTAAATGTTTATCTACCAAGTTTCATGAAAATCAGTTAATTCGTTTAAGAGTTATACATACATACATACATACACACATACAGAAAAAAATTCTAAAAATGGTTAATTTAGTTTCAGTATAATGTATAGAGCCTATATACACGATATTTCTGAAAACAAAGTGAATTACTCCATCACCGACCCCTACAGATTTATTATTAGTATTGATGATAGCCCATGTTACTCGCTGATAATATAGCTTCCAAACAGTGAAAGAATTTTTCAAATCGGTCCAGTAGTTTCGGAGCCTATTCCTGTTTATAATATTAGTATAGTAATGGGTCTTGATAATTACTCTCTAATAGAGCGAATTGTAAATGAGTTGCTCCTTTGGGAGTTGTCATTAATGTTGTGTTTCCTGTAATCCCAAGGGAATTGAGAGAGCACCTATATTGAACACTTCACACGAATCTGCGAAACGAAATAGATTTTTCGAATTACAAATTTTTTCAGTAAGATTCTTAACGAAATAACTGCTATGTAAATTTAGCCACATTAGTCGACTACTAACTGCTTCGTATGATAGATTTGTATTTGTAGCAAATTTATTTAGCGTTTTAGTTTGTTCGTCGTTTCACTATATTTAAATAAGAATTAATTTACCTTCACATTATCGCTTAAAAGTTATCTTAAGCGATAACGGGAGGACGTAAGACAAAAAATTATCAATCGACATTTCGTATTTCCCTTTCGTTGTTGACCACAAAACGGTCACAATGTTGGTGGTAATTTGCGGCCAAGATGTTAAGGAAGTGGGGTAAATTTTAGGCGGTGTTTTTTTTGTGCAAAATTAGAGGAAATTAAATAAAGTTGTGCATTCTCACATGACACTCTTGACAGTTGGCACGATTTATGTTTTAAAAAAGCGGAAGTTTCCACACGATACAACAGGCAACCTGTCTTTGGCCAAATGTTGATATTATCTTTTTTCCATTTTTTATAAGTAAGTGTCATTACTTAACGTGAAACACTAATGTGAAATGGACTTTACAATCTTCGTTGTACTTAATTTTATTGTAATAATTTCATGTTTTATATTTTAAACACATATTGATAATAATATATACAAATTAAAATAAACTTTACGTGAGAAATGACACAAAAAATGACTAGGCATATTATTTTTAATACTCGACGCAAAACGGGATGTTAAATATAAATTTGACGTGTGTGTCTATGTATCTGTCTATCTGTCTGTGGCATTGTAATTCCCAAACCGATTTTGAACATTGTTTAAAATCGGACGTGATTGGGATTTCACTTATATAACTTCACGTGCAAAGATTTATTTGATTGGTCTCGCTGCGCTCGACTAGATACAGCCGCCGTGCTTGAAAAATGCGACAACAAATACTACGCCAAATTCGGCGTACCCGAGCTAGTCACACTGCAAACTGTCTGTGATGTGTACGTGCAGAATGTTTTATTAAATTTTGGGCATAATAAGATGCCAATTTGCGTAGTGAAACTATGTAAAATGTTATAAATAGTGACGATGTTTTACACACACTACAATAAAAAGTTGCCGCATTCACAGAGCTATTGCGTTTAGGTAGGGCTGTATCTAGTCCGGAACCTGGGCGGGGTCTTGGGAGAGACTACCGCCCGTTATAAGGTCCCCCGAGTAGGCCGGCGTACCTCTACTTTCGGGTACGTCAAGGTTCTGACAGGGAGCACAGGCTCCCCGCGTTGGATAGCCATGGCGGGGCACCGAAGTCGTGTAATAACGTCCCCACGACCCCGCCCATCAGCGGCCGCGATAGATAGAAAGTCGTTGGGTTTTAGCCGGTAGGAATCCGGCATAACCCTGCAGTCCCCCTTTACTGCCGGGTATCCAAGAGGATTTGACAACGTTAAAAAAAAAAGGGCCGTATCTAGTCGAGCGGAGCGTGACCAATCATTTATCTATATTCACGTGTTGACGTGTTCGAACGATGTGAAATTTGGTATACCTACTGTCACTTCCATGACTTGGTAACCTTGACTAAACGTTGCAGTATCCAGGGGGCCTAGTGCGAGTTTTACTCTATCAAACTCGTCGAACGCGTAAATGTCAATTTGTATGGAAATGAAGTAGTGCTACACGTTAGCCACTAGGTAGCGCTGCTTCATTCCCATACAAATTGACATTTACGCGTTCGACGAGTTTGATAGAGTAAAACTCGCACTAGGCCTTCAGTAGCACTACCATGAGTTTATGACGATTGAAATCGCTAGCGAGAGATGAGCGAGAACGTAAAATATTTGTAAGAAAAATTATACAGCGCCTCTAGCGGTCACTCAAAGAACTAAAACCGGTAACATGAGTTGCATAAGTGAAATACCTGTCGAATGTAGTCGCTAGCGACCATTAGCGACTAACGTTTAACTTGACATTTCTATACAAAATCAGTACCATGAGTTACAAATTTGACTGATGCTCTCGAGAAATACCGTAACGTTAGTAGTTAAGTCATTCACTAGCCCATTGAAGGGTGAAAGGTTCATTATCGACAGAAGTAAACTAACGTAAGATTTCGATAGTAACTCATGGTAGTGCTACAGTAGTCTGCGGGACACCAAACTCCTAAGCAATTTACAGCAAATATAGCGTGTTGTAGAAAGTCGTTGTAGTTTATAATTTTAATTATAGCTTGTTTATTGATTAATTTACAAGTGATCTCTCCAAACTTGTAAATTGATATAAGTTAGGATGAGTTCGATTTAAAACGTGAGTCCAATTTGAAACTAATTAAAGAAGACATCCGGCTCATTGGCTCTCAAATCGTCGCGTCGACTTTTTTGTTTATCTTCTCTCTTGACGTTATTATGTTACAGTTTAGTAGGCATATTAGTTGTTATGACAAATATTAGAGAAATATGGATAAGACAATGATATGCAGTTGATTTTTAATGTGACTTTAGTCTTAGTCCTAGACTTTAGTCATAAAGTTGGGCATCTCGTTTGACTAATAGTGTTGCGGTGTTTGAGTAAGACATGCTAGAGTTCATTTACCTATCTCTAATAATTCCCTATCTTATCCTTAATTTATCTGTTCCCAACCAATACCTAATCCTTTATTTTACTTTGGTCGGCAGCGTAATAATTGAATGACCTGTGGCGTTGCTCGTGTTATAAGAGACGGTAGCCACTTATTATAAAGTTGATCGTCAGCCTTTATTAAATACGACCTGCATATAAATAAAATACAGTAAAACTTCTATCAGTCTAGATTCTAATTGTAAAGTGAGATCTAATTAACTAAATTAGTATATCTTATATTATTGTTATATAGGAAATGACATACTTTTCTTTTTTGCAACAAAAATTGTTCGAATGCGTTCGCTATTTTATAACACAAACCATATTTAATGTTAATAATACTTAATATTAAAACACAAACCATACTTAATAATAACCATACTTAAACCATACTTACTAAAGTCTTATGGTAATTTTACATCAAGTTGTCTGGATATTACTGACTAAGTGTTGCACGCGACTTCGCCCACGTAACTTTATGAAATATATCTGATAATGTAGCTTTCTATTAGGTGAAGTAATTTTCAAAATCAGTCATTAGTCATTACTAATATTATAAAGAAATTTGCATTCTTAACTTCCTAATTTTCTTTAATATTTTAGCCTTAAAATTGTCTTACCTTTAAAATAAATCGAAGTAGGTATTACTGAAATGAAATTAGGTCCGATTAGTACTATGACAATGAAACAAACCCAGTAGACAAGGGGATAAAGGGATTATTTCGTGTATCTATACAAATCTGTCGTTGTTGCACCGGAAGCGCACAGTATTTGCCCGTTGACACATGTAGCCGCCCGCGCATATGTTCGCTTTTGCGCCTCCATGGAAGGAATTTGCCGAGAAATTGATGACATCATTAGTCATACGTAATGTACTCGAGTTTCTTATAGTTTAGACCTCACACGACATATTTACGACTTTTTTTTAAACACTTGTGGCCGAGAAGAATACAACCAAAAGGTTTTGCCCCTTTGAAGGAGAAACTTTAGGAGGACATTCTACTACTACTTTAAGAGATTACAGGGAAAATTTTCAAAGTCTATTCGGTATAAAAATAACACCACGGGAACGTGACGTCTTGTGTTTTCCATCATCATCAAATCTGTTTTCAATAGGTACTAATCTGTTAGGATTGGTCATGGAGTAAGTGTACATTGTTTTCGTATCGTGTTCTATATCGTGGCTCTATACATGATACTAAAGCTAAACTGACGGTTTTTAGAATTTTTTATGTATGCATGTGTATTTGTGTTATATGAAAATAAGGGCGACTTTTGCTTCATTTTTTAAAGACAAGTAATTTTGGATTATGGCTCTTTAGTTTTTAAGCAGCGATATTATGTGCTGTTGTGTTTCGGTGAGTGAGTAAGTGTTGCCAGAGCCCATCCCTTCTTTATTCCTTATCCTTCGGTCATTCGAATCCTTCGGATTAGTCGGCAGATTAGTTGATGAATGAAAACAAAGATAATGAAAATCGGTCCAGCCTTTCTCCAGTTATAAATGGTGTAACAGACATCATTGGGTGTAACTAACACGACTTTCTTTTTATTTATACAGACAATACCTACTTGTGAGATGTTTAGTCTATGACATAGACTCTATGTCATAGACTATACATAATTATAACATAGACTATATATGTCTCATACAGCCATTCATGGAGAGAATTGTTCAGATGTATTGTAATGGCGTTGATTTTGTAATAAAAGCTTATAAAATTAAAATACTTAGTATAACTGTTCATCTAACTAAATAAATAAAACTTAAGCAAAGTTATTCAGTGATTTATTTTATTTCTAAAGACATTACACTACTCTTAGGTAGTTACTAGAATTCCTCTCATTGTGTGTCATTCGAATGAATGTTACCTGTGTCTTTATAATGTGACCCCATCTTCTCCACCTGTTAAGTTCCACAGATACAAAAACAGTTTTAATCGCTTTCGGTATCACACCTTTCATTGAAAAAAGCTTGAGAACATCTTGAAGATTAGTGAATTGCGTGACATCTTGAGTTGCGTTGTCGACACAATCCGCCTTATTACAAAACTTATTAGTGGCGACAAAGAAGTTAATTCTGAAAAGTGGATTACTTTTGGTATTACTGAAAAATAATTAATTAATCCTAAACTAAATCAAACTAAATGTATATATATTATAAAAAAGTTTTTTGAGGATGGATGTTTAGTTAGTTTAGTGAGGATTTAGTTTAAAGTCCTATTTCTAATTATAAATAGTTACCTTTTTAAAATATGATATTTAATAATAAAATTTATTCCTTATTTTCATTACACTATTATAGCCATCAAATGGCCTGTCAGCCCGCCTGCCACTCTTTGTCATTAAATAATTAAAAAAAGAACTTGTGCTTATACTTTTTTATATGTGAACACAACCCTTTAAGTACCTGCACTCAATAAATTGCTAAAAATTCAAATCTCCATAATAAACCGTGGATCCTATTAGCGCTAACGCGCCTTGCACAATGGCTCGGCGCGGCGCTGAGCCATCGAGTGCAGGTGGGGCCATAAAAAACGGTAGGATTCCACGCAGGTGCCCGCGCCCTGTGATCAGGTGCCGGGAATTGGGTTAGGAGTTAGAAATTAATGATGCCGTATATATATCAAGTGGCAGAGACAACAACAGATACAAGTACGAAAGAAGTCTTTGTTCAAAAACCGGCAGATTAGAATGTTGACCGGAAGATATTTAAAAAAGGAATACCTTTATTTTATAGGTAAACACTGATTTAGATTTAGAGATGTTTATTTATCTATGTCAATGTCAATCAGAACTTAAGTATAAAAGGTTACTTAGTAATAAAAGAGTTTCTGTTATTACTAAGTAACCTTTTTCGGGAGGTTTCGTACACGGACTAAAAGTCTTCGATCGTAACTAGTTTCGTATAAGAACATAATAGTTTTCGATCGCAACTGGTTTCGTACAAGACAGAAAAAGTAGTCGATCGCAACTACGCGGCCGAAACGGTAAAAATTATTTACGATATGGCTAGTTTACGTTTTCTTTGGAACCTTTTTATACTAGCTGGCGCCCGCGACTTCGTCCTCGTTAAAAAAGATAAAAAGTCGCCTTTCACGTGTCCTGTACGTCTAAATGTTTATCTACCAAGTTTCATGAAAATCAGTTAATTCGTTTAAGAGTGATGGAGGAACATACATAAGTACATACAGAAAAAAAATCTAAAAATGGTCAATTTAGTTTCAGTATCATGTATAGAGCCTATATATACACGATAATCAATCATCGTCGGGCCGTCTCTCAGGCTAGGATTCTAGTACGAGTATTACCACAGGGCATTTGTTTTTAAAAGCTAAATGGCCCAGACATGTAGGCTTGGCCAGATTTTTTGGTGAATTTTTTGTTTAGTTTTACTTTTACCACACTCCTTAAATCAGTAGAACCTTTAGTACAAGAAGAAGGGAAAAAAATATTTTGTCATAACGTCTTTATTTAAGTATCTTTGTCGGTAAGTATTCGTTATTGCTGGTCGTAAAATAATTGCAAACATGGAGGAATGTGAAGTTGGTCTTTTAAAATGTCCATATTGTTCATCGGTGTGACAAAACATTAACAAAGAAAGTAATATAAAATTTGAAGCACAGCTTAGAAACGAAACAATCACTTTATGGACCTTATTACTGAATACCTATAACAATTTTGGGTTTTGGGTTTAAGTCAGTATATTTCTTTATAAATATTACGAGGTAAATTTATACGTTATATACATACGTATATAAAAATTATAAATGATAAATTTATAAGTTACTAGCTGGTGCTCGCGACTTCGTCCGCGTAGAAAAGTATAAAACGCCATGTACCGTATTTTGGATATGTAGATGGCGCTATCTCCCGGTTACTTTTATTTTAGATTTCCCGTAGGAATGAAGCATTTTCCCGCGATAAAAAGTATCCTATGTTCATCACGGATAATGTCGGCTTCTAATGGTAAAAGAATTTTTCAAATCCGTCCAGTAGTTTCGGAGCCTATTCAATACAAACAAACAAACAATCAAATCTTTTCTCTTTAAAATTAATTAGAGTGCACAAGATATCTACTTATGTGTCCAAGGAATATTAAAATGACTGGCACAAAAATAAGTATTTTAAAGAAATGTTTTTAAAAGTTTTCACGTCGTGTGAAAGTTATTTTTACCAAGCGCAATTACAATAAACTCAATAACCCATTAAAATACTTAATGTTTTTGCATTTCCCAAAATGTCCTAAAAGGTACATAATATTATGGCAATAGACAATATTAGGACAAACAATTTTATAAAGTTTACTAGCTTGCACGCGATTTCGTCACTTTATTTACGTAATGTGGATGAAATAATTTTTAAAATTTGTCCAGCCGTTTATAAGTTTTCTTATTACAAACAAAAACACAAATATTTTCTCTTTATATTATTACTAGCTGGTGCCTGCGACTTCGTGCGCGTTCTCTATAGCCTATTTTTCAATTTAAACCAGTATCTAGTTCCTGAGATCAGCGCGTACAACCAAACAAACTAACTAACTCTTCAGCTTTATAATATTGGTATAGATTAGTATAGATTATATTAGCATTATTATAAGTACAAAGATTTAAATGGTAAGTAGACATTAAATGCAATTAAAATTTTAAAATATTATTTAACTACGTACTAAAAAAATGTCATAGAAAACTTTCCAGGTGGACGTCATAGTCTTAGAAATAGATTAAAATAGATATATTAGCATTATTATAAGTACAAAGATTCAAATGGTAAGTAGATATTAAATGGAATTAAAATTTTAAAATATTACTTAACTACATACTAAAAAAATTTCATAGAAAACTTTCCAGGTGGACGTCATAGTCTTAGAAATAGATTAGTATAGATTATATTAGCATTATTATAAGTACAAAGATTTAAATGGTAAGTAGACATTAAATGCAATTAAAATTTTAAAATATTATTTAACTACGTACTAAAAAAATGTCATAGAAAACTTTCCAGGTGGACGTCATAGTCTTAGAAATAGATTAGTATAGATTATATTAGCATTATTATAAGTACAAAGATTTAAATGGTAAGTAGACATTAAATGCAATTAAAATTTTAAAATATTATTTAACTACGTACTAAAAAAATGTCATAGAAAACTTTCCAGGTGGACGTCATAGTCTTAGAAATAGATTAAAATAGATATATTAGCATTATTATAAGTACAAAGATTCAAATGGTAAGTAGATATTAAATGGAATTAAAATTTTAAAATATTACTTAACTACATACTAAAAAAATTTCATAGAAAACTTTCCAGGTGGACGTCATAGTCTTAGAAATAGATTAGTATAGATTATATTAGCATTATTATAAGTACAAAGATTTAAATGGTAAGTAGACATTAAATGCAATTAAAATTTTAAAATATTATTTAACTACGTACTAAAAAAATGTCATAGAAAACTTTCCAGGTGGACGTCATAGTCTTAGAAATAGATTAGTATAGATTATATTAGCATTATTATAAGTACAAAGATTTAAATGGTAAGTAGACATTAAATGCATTTAAAATTTTAAAATATTATTTAACTACGTACTAAAAAAATGTCATAGAAAACTTTCCAGGTGGACGTCATAGTCTTAGAAATAGATTAAAATAGATATATTAGCATTATTATAAGTACAAAGATTCAAATGGTAAGTAGATATTAAATGGAATTAAAATTTTAAAATATTACTTAACTACATACTAAAAAAATTTCATAGAAAACTTTCCAGGTGGACGTCATAGTCTTAGAAATAGATTAGTATAGATTATATTAGCATTATTATAAGTACAAAGATTTAAATGGTAAGTAGACATTAAATGCAATTAAAATTTTAAAATATTATTTAACTACGTACTAAAAAAATGTCATAGAAAACTTTCCAGGTGGACGTCATAGTCTTAGAAATAGATTAAAATAGATATATTAGCATTATTATAAGTACAAAGATTCAAATGGTAAGTAGATATTAAATGGAATTAAAATTTTAAAATATTACTTAACTACATACTAAAAAAATTTCATAGAAAACTTTCCAGGTGGACGTCATAGTCTTAGAAATAGATTAGTATAGATTATATTAGCATTATTATAAGTACAAAGATTCAAATGGTAAGTAGATATTAAATGGAATTAAAATTTTAAAATATTACTTAACTACATACTAAAAAAATTTCATAGAAAACTTTCCAGGTGGACGTCATAGTCTTAGAAATAGATTAGTATAGATTATATTAGCATTATTATAAGTACAAAGATTCAAATGGTAAGTAGATATTAAATGGAATTAAAATTTTAAAATATTACTTAACTACATACTAAAAAAATGTCATAGAAAACTTTCCAGGTGGACGTCATAGTCTTAGAAATAGATTAGTATAGATTATATTAGCATTATTATAAGTACAAAGATTCAAATGGTAAGTAGATATTAAATGGAATTAAAATTTTAAAATATTACTTAACTACGTACTAAAAAAAATGTCATAGAAAACTTTCCAGGTGGACGTCAAGGTCTTAGAAAAGAAATAAGAAAAAATAGATGCATCCGGCAAGGACTCGTCGGAATAGTTCTGCCAAAAGCGAGGTGCGCCTGCGCAACCCCTTGTCAAACAAGTGCAGAGACAGGGCGACAGGTAGCTCATTGTTAACGAACAATGCACACTCGAAAATATAAGTGCTTTTTTGTACTAGAAATGAAAATAAAATGACTTATTATTATTATTTTGGCATTTGTTTATAAAGGTAGTAGGTAAATTTGTCTGTTTGTTTTGTATAAGATAATATTGTAATAGTAAAAAATGTATCTTGACAGTGTAAGGGCTGCTTTTGTTAACAGTTAAGATTTATTAACGCCTTTTAAAAATTACAATGTCTGTCATAAAAATCTTGAAAAATGTTTTTTTCTCATATAAATACCTACAATTATAGACATTCAAAACAGCTCAGAAAAGTGCCATATACTTTTCTAAGCTGTTTTAAATGTCTATAAAAAATTGTAGGTATTTATATGTGAAAAAAAATTAAACATTTTTTTATGACAGAAATTTAGAATAGGTATATTAATTGGTTTGGTTACGTGTAAATATGTAACATTTATAATAAATACCTATTCGATATCTAATATCTACTCTAGTTAATTCATTTTGTGTATTTCTACTTCTTACACTTTTGTGACGTATATTTCGTCTTGTGAACAAGACTTAATTTTCTTTAACTAAGTACATATTAGGTATATAAATAGGTTTGAGATTAATCTCAAGCCTAACTTTTTAAATCAATAGTTAACATCCCTTTAACAATGACGTCACATGCCATGTGTCAAATTGCATTTAGGCGTCTTTTATTATTGTAAGCGCCTGTTTCACAAACGTCAAGTATGGCCTACTTGACGTAACTGTCATTTAAAATCACCGGTAACTAAGGAATATATGGAGCTGGTATACCTTTATTTGTACAGTAAACGTCCCAAATATTGAATAGAAAATAATAAAAAAAAATCGCTTATCGAATGATGCAGTAAAACGAGTACATGATTCAATAAAACAGAAAATGATTTCTAAAGGTAACTAATCAAGACTTTACATGACGTTGGTGAAAGAGGCGCTAATTGTAACTATATTATTTTTATAAATTTTATTTAAAATATTGGGAGAAACCCGAGACTTTTATCAACTGATAGAATAAATGATAAGGAACAGGGCGGAGGATAGGATGATACTCATTTTATGTTAAGATCTTCAGACAGGCTAACGGTCCACCCATGGTCCACTCATGGTCCACTTGATGGTAATTGGCTACCGTCACCTATAATACAGTCAACGCCATAATTATTATGATAGATGATGCAAGTAACGTAGTATATCTAATAATATGCTGGCGAATGCTTACGCCTAATAAAGGCATATGATCCTTACAAAAATTACTGCAACGGTTTTCATGCTGTTTTCACCAATGGATAGAGCGGTTCTCGAGGAAGGTTTTAGTAAATAATTTACAAAGTTACGCGGGTGAAGTCGCGGGCAGCAGCTAGTCTTAGATAAAATTGTCAATAATGTATCTAGATTTTAGGTCGGATTGCTAATAATTGTCAAACAAATGTATTAATAACGGAAGTACCTGCCTATTATTTATTCTTCAATAAAGTCTAATAGCGTTATGAAAAAAAAAAACAAAGTTAAATATTCATTCATTAAAAATAACGAATATCTTTGTTAATTGCCAACATCGCGTCCCTATTAACCGGCAACTGCGCCACTGATACGCCTCCATACAATGCACATCTGGGAGCAATGAATGAATCGAATACACTAAACGATACAAATCACATTATACTCACAAATAAATACAAACTGTAACGCGTTGCATTAAGGTCTCATTTTGCGTTGAGTATCGCAAGAGATCCATGTCTGCGAACACCTGTTTCAACCACAGCGTTTATTTAATCTTATCAACATTCAAATGTAAACCATACGTTAGTTGTATTAAGGTCTCATTTCATCTGCATAGTATTCGCCGCTGCATTCCTGTTTGTTAGGGATGTCCGCATAAATTATCGATGTTTCGCTTCGAGGATCGGCGTTCGGGATAAGTGCGTCTCTTTCTAAGACACTTGTTTTTGTTTCGTCGCGGCTTGTAGAATGTGTGGACGCCAAACGTTCAGCTTCCCAGTCTGCGATTCTCATGTTTGTGCGTGTAATTTTATTAGAAGCTAATATTTTATTATTTTTTATTTTTATACCTCTCGCATGTTTTATTGGCTCTTGCGCTATAAAGTTTGCTTTCGATTTTTGTTTTGCTCTCTTTTAAAAGAGCGACTCCCTTAAAACTATCTGCATTAAAATTTATCCGTAGGAACGAAGGTTAGGAGCCAGAGCCACCTTAAAACTATACTAATGGTTGATAAGATTTTTAGTTGATGAGATATTTTTAGTCACTAATAAATAATAATGATCGTTTTATTTTGTATTTCGCATATTTTCCAAAATAATATTTACTTAACCAACATGTAGTCACTTGAAATTTGATAACTAAGTAGGCGTCTTAAAATTTTATACTAAATCTATCTGAAATGTACATGAAAAAGTATCTAATTATTTAATTTCTTTAAATAAAATACTTAATAAATACATAATTCCCATGACCTTTCTATAATGAATTAATATTAAAGAGTTCTCTGTAACCGATTCGTATTTCGATTGCTGAGTCAAATACCAGTTGATCGACGCCGGGTCACGGGGCTAGTTCATAATACACGAGGTGTCGGCGGCTCGACGGCGCCACGGCGGCAAAAGCGGCGCCTTCTATCCTGCCAGTCATAGTTACACATCCGCACAAACATCAACCTTAAAATTACAACAATAGAGTCTACATTTCAATACGCTCCCAACAATCAGCTGTAATTTATATAAACATTCAATTTTTAACTAAAGCTCCTTGTAACAAAGTCGTTTTTACTTTGACTGTAATTACTGTATTGAATACGATCCCTGATTTTGAATTCCGAACACCAAGTTAAAGAAAGCGATATTCTTTTGGAAGCGTTCTTGTGTTTAGTACTACATCAAGTACCGGTCTATTGTTATATAATAAAAAAAATATGATTTTTCTAAAATGGAACACGTTATAAAACGTTTCTATCCGGTTAGAAGCAGAGTACATTTGGTTAATTAAATGTCACTTGTGCAATGGTATAAATTAAGAGTATGCACATTGGTTGCAGAGAGCAGTTATATTTGGCGCCACATGAGTCGCGCCAGGTGGCCACTAGTGTTGTGATTTCATCGAAATCTTTACATTTTATATCGATAGCCGTTCCGAGCGATTCAATTAAATTCGGAGACTTGTTGATTGACAGGTCATTGAGAGGAGCGGCGTTCGATACAGTTTCAAATTATATAATACATAACTCTGCATATCTATACCGTACTGTTAATTATTAAAATAGGTTACGTGTCACTCGAGTTTTTGGAAGGCCTCATCAAACAATAAAAAAGAATATGTGTTAAACAAAACGCGACGAGATTCACACTGTTTCTCGCGGTCCATGGCTATAGGTGTCAAAAGCTTTACCTGACCGCTTACACCTACGCGAAGTATAAGGTCACACCACAGAGTATTTATCCAATAGAGGAGAAATTCGAGCAAGATTCCGGGGTTTTGTACTTTGATTGGATCATCGAAAGTGATTAAAACTAAACTACAAGTCTATTAATTTTTTTTTTTTTTTTTTATAGTATAGAGGTGGCAGACAGGCAGGCGGCTCACTTGATGGTAGGTGGTTACCGCCGCCTAGGGACACCAGCAACACCAAGGGGAGTGCTAGTGCGCTGCCTACCCTGCAGAAGTTTATTAACAGCAGAAGTTTATTAATTTATATTTATTTAATTTTAAAACCCGACGCAAGACGCAAAAGGAGGTGTTATAAGTTTGACCGTTGTATCAACTTGATTTTGATTCTTTTTTTTGTTTGGAAGCTGACATGATCTAGATGTTTCTTAGATATAACTCATGAAGATCTGTCCAGGCGTATTTTCCAACGTATTTTCATCAACTTATTTCCTAGTTGAAGAAGGGATCTTGATGGTAGGTGACTACGGTCTCCTATAACATATGCAACGCCACAAGTGCTGCAAGTGCGCTACAGTAGGATTGTAGTCGGCAAAAACTTAAGCCTATTAGAATAACATTACACCATTAATCAAAGTTAAATGTTCGCATATGTGTATAATGTCAGAATTCCAAATTACATTATTTTTCATCTCTACTGGTACAATGCTCTGTGGGTCACACTTGTTCGAATGTGGGATCACACTATTTGTTCAGGAGTTATCCTTTCACACTTCTACAATAAGCTTTCGTACAAATAGTAAAGTTTGAAAATTTGGTGCAGGCACGTTTTGGCATCAAAGTGTGCCATTGTACCGGTGACTCCCGAGGAGAGTCTATTATGTATCTTCACGTTTTATTACACACCGTAAATGTTTATTAACCGTTTACGACAAAAATGCTGGCACAATAATTTCGGATACTGTCAAGACTGGTATTAATGGTGTAACCACTGTTTTAGCCCATAAAAATTCAAGACAAAACCTGTATAAACGGCTGCGGGCAAAACTTGGTTGTTTTGCGAGCCGTTCCCCGAATCTGTGGAAATGTCCGTGCAAAAAGCCGACTGAACAGGATTTTGTATCGGCATCGCCAAATCTGGACGCGTTAAGAAATGATAAAGAAGACGCCGCCGTCGTACGGTCTCCACGTCACTGGAAAAAATCTCAACAAGACGAAATAAACTTGCTTCCTTAAACAATGACACGATGATAAACAGTGTATGCAGGTTTTGGTGAGAACGCAGGTTACTACACAAACTTATTGGGATTAATTTATATCCTCGATTATCTATTCAGATTGCGGCAAAGTACTCTTATGGTATCACAGTGATTGGGCATATTTCCCCATCACACTTTGCTTCGAATGATCGAATGACTTGCTAAACGTCTTTATCTGGGAACGCTTCAGCCGACTTTATATCTGTATCTATATCAGCCATTCTTTACATATAATTCTTTACATTTCTTATTGCTGGACAAGGAAATCCGTGTGACGATGGATATAAAGGTACTGTGTGGTCTATAATAGTATATACAGGGAATATACATTCTATTTATTCTAATCTAATTCTAGTATTCTATTCTAAACGAAGTTTACTTACAAAATGCATTTTTGCTCAATTCATTATAAATTAATTATAATTACAAGGCTGATCACATAATTTATGAACTTAAGCTGGGATGGAAGAAATGGAGCCATTACAATATAGAATATTTATTAGGACACAACATGATTTGCTTCATCGTTGAAGTATACTACAATACTAGTGATGAATTCCAAATATTCAAAGGTGCAAGTGATCTCAATTTAGACCTGCATGCATATATATCTTCTCGCAGCTGATTCATACAACTGGGTTATCATTATATTAAGCACTTGAAGATTAATTCTTAGGCCCATTTAGCTGACAGCTGACTGCTTATTATTAGCATGAGAAAGATGCGCCGATAAAACAATTCGATTTTCGATTGACCGTTTAAAATGCAATAGCGACGTGTCGTGCGAATAAAGTACACTTAAATTATAGATTAATGCGTATGCGTGCGTGAGTCACGGCCGATAACATGTGCATGTGGAAATAGTCTGTAGTTGGAACAAATGTTCAGAAAGGCTAGCGTATAGAGCGATGTGTTGTGTGGCGATCCTCACGACAAGTCGCCGCCCGCCGACCAGAGAATGCGACCGGCTGGCGAACCAGTGTTGGGAAATATCGACAACATATAAGAAATCTTAATTTTTTTCATAACAAACATTGTGGTTATGGCTGTACGTACATGATCAGAATCACCCAACAGATTTTAATACGGTTACACTAAAGGTAGGATCGATAAACGAAAAAGGTTTATGTAGATAAGTAGCTAGCGCCCGCGACTTCGTTCGTGTTGAAAAAGAAAAAAGTATTCTATTCTGTTCGGTACGTCCTATTCTGTACGTCTTAATATTTATCTACCAAGATTCATGAAAATCAGTTATAAGAGTTATGGAGGAATATACATACATAATACCTACACTTACAGATTTATTATTAGTATTGATTAATTAATTTACAGTTTATAGGCCATTAATGAACTGTCAATTTGTCCGCCTGACATAGAAAATAAATATTCTTTGTGTAATTTATGTGATTTCCACAATTTTGTGGTGACAAAAAAAATGGTTCTTCTATTAAAATGTTAAAATATTTTTTAGTTTTTCGATTTGCAGCACACTTTTGGGGTTGCTTATGCACACTTATGGGTGACCTTCCATTAATGAGCCGTCAGTCTGTTACTCTGTTACTTTTACATACAAAAAAATATTTTTTATGTCAAAAATTGGTTTTTCTTTTAAAATATGTAGGTATACTAAATTGACAAAATATTTACTGGTTAAGACTTTGCTGTCTTAATTTTTTACAGTGGTAATTTTACTCATTTTTTTTTTACAATGAGCGCAAAATGACGCAAACCTACCTGACAAGATATATGTGTATTTTAGGTATACGATAAAATTCCTTAGGTATGATATCGAGCGCATCTCTACTCTAGGGCGAGACTGGGCTGGCGCCGAGCTTTTTTACCCCGGCTCGGGCCAACTTAACATTATACACTTCGTTCCGTATCCGTCCGTCCGTCAGTTGTTCGACGATTGTTATACGGGGGAGATGTGTTTCGCCTCGAGTTTCGGTGGACGCATTTCGGTTCCGTGCATGTGCGTGAAAATTCAAACAACATTTGTAATGTGTGTTTAAAAATGTTATTTCTAATAAACAAACAACTGTGTCTTATAGCGTGCCAATAGAGGGTAGCTTTCGCAAAGTGATTTTATATAATAATATTATATGAAAATTGTACTTTTTGAGTTTTGGATTGCACTAACTGAAGTCGTTGTGTTTGGATTTGAAGAAGATTTATTGATGCTAAAATGTCCAGTGCTTTCGTCCAGGCTTCTGATGATGCGACCCAGGCAGAAGTAAAGGGTTAGTTTTTTTTTAATTTATATCATAAATATTTTTTCAGAAAAAAAAGCAGTTTATAATTGAGATAAAAAAATCTTCATGCATTATGCAAAATATTATTAATAAAATATGCAGAATATTGCCGTCGCATAATTAAAAAATAAAGGCATACCTTTTTGTATTTTTACGCATATTTAAAAATGTTTTGCATATTAAATAAAATTTAATATTATTATACCTTAAATATTAAATTGTTATATTGATGTTTTTGTTTACTCATATAATATATACAATTTTATTTGCAAATATTATAAACTAGCGACCCGCTCCCGGCTTCGCCCGGGGTGCATAACCCCCTCTTATTCATGAGTGAAGACAGAATTAAAATCGGTCCAGCCGTTCTCGAGTTTTGCGCTTAGCAACACATTTAGGGATTCATTTTTATTTGTGCCTTATATTATTCAGATTTCTGTGGCGCTATTATCTTAATCCTAATGCTAATAATATTCCAAATTGTGTATGTTTGTTTTTAACTCAAATCACGCGAAAAAGGCTGAACGGATTTGAATGAAATTTGGCACACAGATAGTTCATTACCTGGATACCTTTTATCCTGGAAAAATATTAACTTTTTGTGGGATATTTCAAAAACCAACTACAGCGCATACGAAGTTACGGGCAAAATTTTGATTAAATGTATAATTTAATGTTTTGCAGCGCCATCTAGTGGCTTATTACAACAAAATTGATAGCATAAAAACCTTTCCCTTGAAAAAAACATTCCGACTTTCATGAAGATCGGTTAACCGTTAAAGGGTGTTGGAATTTAACGATTATATCTTGTAGATTAAACGAAATCTGGACGTATCTTCAATAAGAAATTCGACATACGCAAATGTCATAATTACTTAGATAAAAATTATAATAAAAAACGTGTTACACATAATATAAGTCGTTAAGCAATTAGTAAACATTCTCACAGGGTGCAGTTGAAATAATTAATCAATACCTCTAATAATAACGGGACTAAAAACAAAGGGTCACGTAAATACATTCAACTGTTCCTAAGGGTGTCGTGCACATGTTGTGACGCACCCTTCTGTTGAAGACAAGTGTATTCCGTTTACAAAACGCTATTTGCCGGCCCTGCATTCAATAATAGTTTTAATTGACTAGAAAATAGGAATTAGTTTGGCCGTTTAGCGTTTTTTATTTATTTGTTTGTTCACATGTCGCGTGGGGTTGCGGGAGATTTGTTCGCCGTTCATTATTACTGTCTTGTTTGCTAGGAATTATTTTAAATTTATGTTTTAAAAGTTTTAACACAGAATTAAGTAATATTTTCTAAAATAGAATTTATATTATCTTGGATGAAAATAATATTTTTTTTTGTATTAAACGCTTAATTTTTAATTTAAAATAAGCATTGATTAAAGAACAAAATAAATCATATTAAATTACATAATTAGGAATTTGTAGTTTTATAATAATCCCGGGACTATTTTTCGCAATGTCATTTACTATATAAAAAAATACTTAAAAATATTTAATCTTAAAACGTGTATAATTTCAAATGTTTAATAGGTCGGTATAATTTCTAAAGTAAATAATAAATAATTAGACTATTTGTGCTAAAAAAGCTTTTCACTATTAAATATAAAGATTCGTTTCGAAGATTATTGTTGTTACATTATATTAAAATATGTATTTTTGTGTAACTCAATATTATTATTGGTCTGTGGCACAATTGTATGAAACATTTGTTTAAAACGGCGTTGGCAACAGAAGCAATCGGGGTAGCAATAAACTGCTGTTTTGTCGCCACATGTCAATTTGACGTCACTCTTTTGGATACCAGATGCGGCCCGGGCCAGATGTGGCCCACATAATAGCTGTAATAAGTTTGGACTCTGTCAACTGTTTGACATATGTATCTATGTTTACAATTATTATTGTTAATAAGTAGTCATTGCTTTGTTTAAAGAAACAGAGTGAAAAAGTTTGTACACGTTTTGAATACTTTTTGCGATGTATTTTGAAAATAGAAAAAGATTTCTATAGCAGATGCCGTAAAAATTCTTTTTGACATTTTCTTTTCTAATTAGGGCAAAGACAATTTAGGGGTGACTACACAAAAAAAATTGCATATTTAATTTTTATACAATAGGCAATCATCCAAGTTGGTTATGTTCAAGCGGATTACTTAGGTCTTTAAAACTGTTTTAAAAAATCCTGAAAGATACAATTTGAACGGTTATGGTGTTATGGTGTTATTAAAATCACTTTGAACACCATAACAATACCTACGCCATTTATAGCTAAGTAACTTTCAGATTCAAGCGTCGTAGTTCGACAAAATGGTTCCGGACCCTTTTGACCCACAAGTTTTGACCCTACCTACGAAAATGTGCCCGTATGACCCGCTAGTCTTTTTTATGTCCCGTTTGACCCGCTGGTATAAAAGGTACAGTCTAAGTAACATTTTAGTTGTTAATATAGTGCTCATAAGCACTTAGCAGTTTTTCTATACGGTAGATAAGGCAAACTAATATTCGCGTTAAAATGAAAATGTTTGAAATTTCAAAAAAGTGGATGTGCATTTTCTTGAGATTTTTTCTATGTAACTAACCAGATTTTTTCTACCAACAAATCTGTCAAATCGTTGTTGTCAACAACGATTTTCTATGAATTTTTATTTTATTAAAAAAAAAAACGAGTAATATTATTAGATATGATGTTAAAATATTATAACGCGTTAGGTAGTTTAGTACCTAGTTCTTGCACAATTTTATTTCGTACAATAAGGTGTAGCATTGTATTATAAAATATAAAACACATTTTTAATCCCTACCACGTGCTTTCATCCTCCGAAACAAATTTGAGTGCGTTCAGTGCAACAGGTGCTCGAGTCACTTATTGTTGCCGAAAGGGAATTAGCTATCTACGCCATAAATATTAAAGCTCATTTTTCCTTGACAACCGAGAGATACGTAACATCTAATCAATGAGATAATGTGGTGTTTGGCGGTGATACGTCTTATCGGACATGTTATCAAGTTATCAACATTTCGCGAGGTCGCACCGATTCGCGGATTTCCTTATCGTCACAGGTGTCTGTCTTATATATAATGAGAAATAAGTATAAATTAAATCAGCTTGTATATAATTTAATAGTTATTTATCTATTATAAAACAGAGTTCCCCGGCAAGGTTGTCTGTGTCTGTTACGTTTTAATTTTCAGTGATTTAGCGTAGATATCCTGTGTCCTATTTTCGTCTAAATGTTTATCTACCAAGTTTCATGAAAATCAGTTAATTCGTTTAAGAGTTATGGAGGAACATACATACATACATACAATACCTACACTTACAGATTTATTATTAGTATTGATGATTGATATGATTGATGAATTATATAAAAGATTATGTGATAAGTATTTATAACTACATACTTAGTTGTGTTCGCACGATGGTTTACACAGGAATTTAACATTTTTTCAAGATAGAAATTATCCTATATTGTTATGTTAAACCTGAAAATAAACTAAGTATACGTGTGCCAAATTTCATCAGAGTCGCTTAAGCCGTTTTTGTATTATTTATTAACAAACACCCAAAAATACAAACTTAGTTACTATTAACTTTTGCATTTTTAATACTATTAGGATATAATAATGTGATATAACCTCTTTTAATACCTCTTCTTCAATACTTTTTTTATCGTTGTTTTTGTTATCTATAAGTGGAATTTTTTTATTAGGTTTAAGTTATTTACTAACACTATTATTATGTAATTGTACCTCTAAATTTCGCTACAATAAAATAAATAAATATCTCTCAAAGGCTTCCAGATCTTTTAAAATATAACATGTACGTACATGAGGTTTTATTCTATATTTACTTTTTGCGTTTTAAATTGTTCGCCATTTCATCCTGCTGCAAAATTTTATCTTAACTTGTATCTAAACGCTATTCAATATTCATAGCTTCAAACTTAATGAATATGTTAAAAGTAATATATGTGTAAATAAAAATATACACACTGTATATGCTACATACACGAAACTATCGCTACGGGAATTCCCAATGTCGTAATGCTTAAAAGATTTGTATAAAAAGTTCTCTATAACTATATAGCGACTCGACTGCGGATTTGTTTTTTTTTCTATTATACCTAATTTGTAAAATAGAATGAAGACTATAGCTTAAAATGACTCTACTTATATAGGTTGTTACTGGGAATTCGTAATGTGCTTTTATCTTATCTCACTTTGAGGACGCTTTTTTTATCAATTAATACTAATAATAAATCTGTAAGTGTAGGTATTGTATGTATGTATGTTCCTCCATAACTCTTTGATAATAACTGATTTTCATGAAACTTGGTAGATAAACATTTACCTAGACGTACAGGCTACTTTTTTCTCTTTCAACGCGGACGAAGTCGCGGGCGCCAGCTAGTATAATAAAAAACCGCCTCTGGCGTTTTAAAATATTTGTTCCAAATGTTCCAAATTTCAACTTTCAAAAATCAAAATCAAAATTGTTCCTCCAAGAAACTCTTATGAACGTTATTATAAGTTTTTTATCAGGGTTTCCGAAAAAAAACTAAGATGATGAGGAATCCTGAGAAGAAACCCCGAAAGAAAGAACGGTATCCTTTTTGTCATGTTTAAAATATGTTAAATTATACACAAAATCAATAAAAACAATATCTAGGTACCTAACCTAGTATTTTACCTAGAATAAATAATAGTTAAACCGCATCTTCTTCTGATTTTACATTCTTCTGACTGGATGCGCTAGGTAAAATTTTAATTTCGCTTACTGTACTTATACTATTCTTTATAACATTACCCTTTTTATATATCTAAAACTCATACAGTACTTACCATACTGAAATCTAACATTATATTGACAAACGAACATCTCTATTAAAATTATCATTGTTATTTCGCGCTTCGCCTTCACATTTCTCAACTAGAAGCCATTGAGAAGTAATGAAATTATCATATTTTTTGTTATAACAAAAAATTAATGTTGGTGTTAAATAACATGGCGCCAAGCTGGATTCCTGGTATTTTAAATGAAGCATGTCATTATTTTTCCGCTCGTTGGTTACTTGGTTATATAATAAAATTTATAGTTTCTATAATAACTTTATTATTTTTTTGTTAATTAAAAAACTTTCTTGATATTTCCTAAAATTGTCATATACATATATATCGCCACTATCGACTAATTTTGGCTAGATAAGCGTCTGATGGCTCCAAATATGTTGAATTAAGTCACCACAAGCGGTGCCACAAGTACAAACACGTGCAAGTCAGTGTTATCATTACATAACCTATACTAATATTATAAAGAGGAAAGATTTGATTGTTTGTTTATTTGTATAGAATAGGCTCCGAAACTACTGGACCGATTTGAAAAATTATTTTACCATTAGAAGCCTAGATTATCCGTGATGAACATAGGGTACTTTTTACCGCGGGAAAATGCTTCATTCCTACGGGAAAACGGGTAATAAGACAACGGGTAGTAAGAATTATCTTTCCGTACTTATCTTTTTCACATAACTTTTAAACGGCTGAACCGATTGCGTTGAAATTTTGTATATGTATTTCCATGTTTTCACAGACACGAATGTATTATATTTTATAAAGTTACGCGGACGAAGTCACGTGCAACAGCTAGTAATTATTATAAAAACAAAGCCCTCCACCGCGTCATTCCGTCTGTCTGTTTGTTCGTGATTAACTCAAAAACTACTGCACCGATTTTCATGCTGTTTTCACCAATGAATAGAGTGGTTCTCGAGGAAGGTTTTACTATATAATTTACCTACAAAGTTAGGCAGGCGAAGTCGCGTGCAGAAGCTAGTAGTGTTATGCAATTTATTATGGAATCTACAAGGCCCATAGTCAATGACATAATTGTAGTTTTTATGAAGTAGTTGCAATTATATATAAAAACCTACCTCGTTTAATGTTCTTCCCATTAGTGAAGACCGTTGAAAATCTCTTCAGTATACAGTACCTACCTCTGAGATTATCGCAAACTTACAGACAGATAGACGCGGTGAGGGACTGTTTAAAATGTAAGGATAAATTTTGTTTCCACAATTATTGACAGACACGGCTCGTTGACAATTTCAGTATCTTATACTAGCTAGTGCCCGCGACTTCGTCCGCGTTCTATGCAAAAAGAATTTTCCAATTCGAACCAGTAGTTTTTGAGATTAGCGCGTACAACCAAACAAACAAACTCTTCAGGTTTATATATTGGGTATAGACTGATGTATGGATACATTATAGGACTTGGATTGTAACAGCGATTTAAACTAAGCAAAACAAAACACAACTCGGTTCACAAGTTCAGTATGGAAACGTAGTGGAGTAAGTTTGTAAAAATTGAAAAGTTACGGAAACGTTAGCATAAAACGAGCAAAACAAAGTTAATACGACGTCCGCTGCAAACACGTGTGCCCTTGCACACGTGACTTGTGAATTTCAAAATATTGCCAGTCGTAAAAAAGTTACACGCGATTCTATCGGAACCACCCGCGGACTGTGTTACAAAAAGCGTACCTACAAAAAAACAATCGAGATTACTAAAAGAAATTGTTCACTTAGATAAACTTTCATGGGAATTATTTTTAATATAACATACATAAAAGTATATGTGTAACAATTAATGTTCCTTCTTTCTAAAATTTGGTAAACTTTATAACAATGGTTCTCTGATGACAAAGCAAACCATATTATGTTATAGAAAGTCATAAATGAAGAGGTCAATAATTTTGTGTCACAAATTTTATGTGTTGTAGTTGTAGATACAAATAATCACCTATGTTCACCTCATCTACTACACCTACTACTCGCCTATTTTGCAAGTTTCATTAAAATTTGTAAGAATAGCATTTAAAAAATAACCCTTTCTTAAAAAAAGGCAAATTTAAATTTAAAGTCAAGAGTCGCTGATCTCGAAATTGGTCAGTCAGTTAAGTCAACAATTTTTCTTTGAGTCCAAGGCAGTCAGGTCAAGTCTCGATATTTCCTCTCAAACCTTTTTGCACTGCGATTCCCTGATGACGTGATAACTAATAGATTCTTTGCTTGTCTGTCAGATTGATGCCCACGAAATAGAGTTGTTAATTTTAATCTATGAATCTGCGGATGATGAGATTGCATATTTTAAAAATGATAGCCATAGCGTCTAGCTAGGGTCGTCTCATACATTAATATTTGGTATTGAACCAATATGCTTATCCGCGTTCAGCGGCAACGACCATATCTTCAAGGAATGTTTATTTTACGATAATTTTTTGTACCAAAAAAAACGTGTTCTTTATAAGAGTCGGTTGAAATGTTGTTATACGAACAGATGTCAATTTCGATTGTACAGTCAGGCCCATAAAACAATAACTGACATGCGGCTGACAGATGGGTGTCAGTAATAAATACGAAGGTCGATATTTGTAACAGATGTTGGCGATATAGTCGCTTAAATAGATTTTTAAACAAACAATTTCCCCGACAATTGCTATGTGTCTGTCGAGAAATTATGCCTTGATTTGTAAAAATCCTTTAGAATATTAAAATACATGTATTGGGAAGCCAGAAATTCGTGGAAAAGCACAAAGGTAGGAAGTGATCGGGTGGCTGGATAAAAAACAAAAGGTAGACAGGCTTCCCTCGATTGAAGGATGTATAAAAAATATGCTTTTTTAAATATCATACGAAGACTTAGAAATCCAATCACGTGCTCATGTATTAAATCACCATACAGGTGCACAGAGTTTGCTATACAATACTATAGAAGTTACCCCAACTAACTATAGTTATCCTTAGATCTTACATAACTTTCTGTTGTTACCTAGGCATTGCTTGATTGTAGATGACTAAAAACGATCTATATTTGATTCACAATTCACACACTTTGCCGGAACTTAATACACATATGAAATATTGCATTAAGTTCGATCTAATAGGCATAATATAGCTACCTAATAGGCCTTTAGTGACATGATGTAACCTTGTAAAGTACAAATCGTATCTATTATGAATACTACAGTTCAATTGAAAAATCATAATGCCTATAATGGATATGTGTACTTAGTTATTTTCATACTGGTCAGGTCAGTAGAAATATTGAGCAATATTCATGGTCAAACTGTAAATAATTTCACAAATTTTTTCTTACTCTGCCGTTTTTTCTATGAAAATTACGAAATCCTACAAAATATTTAAAAGTAAAAAATAAAATTCCCATAATAATAATTCAATGAAACAATTTTTTTAACCTATTGAACAAAAACATTTGCAAATAATTATGCAGATTTTTTGGTTTATACCTGATTTTATGACGGTAATTGGTAGGTAAATAACCCAACTAATTTGCACAAAATTGTGAATAAGATTTAGTCAGCGTGAGGAAAATTTGGCTTTTCTGTAGATACACCTAAATGCCCGGTCCACCCCGCTCAAAGGGCAAGGAGGCACCGGGGAGTTTTAGTGGGTAGGGGCCAGTTCTGCTGGTCGACCCCCACATACCCCTGCCGCCTAGCCAGCGGCAGGAAGTCAGTAAACGGATCTCTCCTCGTCAAAAAAAAAAAAAAAGATACACCTAAATAACAAAAAGTCTATAGTTATTAATCCAAGTGTATTTTTTCTTTTAGTCTGATTTTGATAACTTTGTTTATGTCGTAATCTGAAGTAAGGGAAGACCTACTAATTTTATAAAAGCCCAAAATTTGTGAGGATGTATGAATGTCGGTAACTCTTTCACGCAAAAACGACTTTGGACGGACGGAACAACGGATTTGGATGAAATTTTCTCTCACAGAAAGTTTATTACCTGGATTAACATATAGGATACCTTGTATTCTGGAAAAATATTAGGTTACCGAAGGATAGTCTATAAATATAAACCAAAAATTTGCACTGTCGCCGTGGTAGAGCGCCACCTTCGTCACAACGATGAAAATTTTTCTCAGATGTTAATTTTTCATTTTTCAACGCGGACGAAGCCGCGGACACCAGTTAGTAAGAAGTGAGGGTTTTAAATTCCAAAAATTTTAAAGTGTTTAAGAATGAATTAAATAATTAATTTTCATGTACTAGTTAATTATAAATTCACAAGAGCCTTTCGTGTATAAGGAAATGTACCTGCTTCGTATTTATAATCAACTCGTATTAATATCTACTTCGATTTATGTTTTGTTAGAACATCAATTCCATGTTTTTGTTTACTTAAGATGTTTACAATTCGCGTCAACAGACACCACATTCCTAACGCTTCAGGCCATACAGAGCGGCATATTTGCATTAATTTGTTAGCCAGATTTAACCGGATTATAAATATAATGGCAATAAGATAAGCATACCTGCCTAATTCGACCGGCGACGCTTGGCTTGGCGCTACGAAAAGTTGTTTTTGCTTCTTTTGTTTCTTGATTACATCCGGGAAACTAGACATAATAATTATGACGTCTTTAAATATGGTCACATCTCATATGTATCTATACTTCCATACTTTACTAATATTATAAAGAGGAAAGATTTGATTGATTGTTTGTTTGTATAGAATAGGCTCCGAAACTACTGGACCGATTTGAAAAATTCTTTTATCATTAGAAGCCTTCATTCCTGCGGGAAATCTAAAATAAAAGTAAATACTAGCGGCTTGGCCCGGGAGATGGCGCCATCTATCCAAAATACGGTAGATGGCGTTCTATACTTTTCTACGCGGACGAAGTCGCGAGCACCAGTTAGTCATAAAAAGAGTATGTATGGATGGCAACATTTCGTTCAAAAATAGACGTGTCCAGCAGATTGTCAAAACAAGTTGAAAATTAATAGTTTTTATTTAAGAATTCATCACACCATTCTTTATTAGCATACGTTTGCCCCCAGGGTGTATCGGGTGCATAAGTAGGTACTGGTATAGACAGCAAATATTAAAAAAAATCAACAAAATCAATAATTTTTAAAATTGCACGTCTGTTTGTTTGTTCCGGCTAATCTCCAAAATGGATAGACCGATTTTGACGGGACTTTCACTGACAGATAGCTGATGTTATAAGGAGTAACGTAGGCTACTTTGATTTTAGAAAAAGAATAATAAAGAGAAGAAAAAAAGAATAAAAGGCTAGTAGCTATCGCCGCACGGGCCGCGCATCGAAGCGTGGCCGGTTTTTTATACTTAAGACTAGCTGGCGCCCGCGACTTTGTCTGCTTTGAAAAAGAAAAAAGTAGCCTATCCTGTGTCCTGTACGTCTAAATGTTTATCTACCAAGGTTCATGAAAATCAGTTAATTCGTTTAAGAGTGATTGACGAACATACATACATACATGGTCAATTTAGTTTCAGTATCATGTATAGAGGCTATATACACGATATTTCTGAAAACAAAGTAAATTACTCCATCACCGACCCCTACAGCTTTATTATTAGTATATTGATGACTATTGTTTAAGACAAACCTGAAGCTAAGTTCTACGCAACTGTACCCGGTCAACGCGAAATGAAACTCCTCATGCATAATATAGTTTTTTTTGATACGCAAAGTCCAGGTTTTATTCATTTTCGACCCAAAATAAATGGCCGATGCCAATGTGTCACAGAAATGCAATATTTCACGGTGAACCAGGTGGATGTATACATTAAACATAGCACCATCTATGAATAAGAAGTTTCCTTTAAAATTAAACAAAAACTCGCCAGCCAGAGACAATATGATTTAAATTTTTAATTTTTTTTTCTACAGTGGACAGACAACATCATACGTCAATTTCGCGGACATTCTTGTCGTTGAATATTTACGATTTACATTACATTAATGGTGTAATTAAATTACATTACATAATTTAATGTCACAATTATTATGAATTTACATTATAAATTTTGTCGCTTTGCTATTACTAGCTAGCGACCCACCCCCGGCTTCTCACAGATTCTACAAATTTATATACACAAACCTTTCTCGTTTATCGCTCTTTCCATCACTGTAAACCGTATCAAAATCTGTTGGATGGTTTAGAAGTAATTAGCCTAGCAACAGATAGAGGTTGACAATGACTTTATTATATATAACTAGCTGGTGCCCACGACTTGGGTCCGTGGTGTACGCCCCCAGTGGTGGACGCACCTGTGGTGGACGCCCCCGATTTGAAAAAGTAAATATTTCGCTCGCGTTGAAAAAGAAAAACGTAGCATATCCTGTGTCCCGTACTTCCAAATGTTTATCTACCAAGTTTCATGAAAATCAGTTTATTCGTTTAAGAGTTATGGAGGAACATACCTAAATACAATACCTACAGGACTTACAGATTTATTATTAGTATTGATTGATTTAAACACTTTCTGTAGAAGTTACCGCATTTCATAGTATCCGTGACCCGTCACTCGATGAAAGAAGATTGCCAGGTGTGTCCCGAATGGTTGTGTCTTTGTGACATTAAACAATAGGCCTTAGTTATTATATTTTGTCTACGATCTTGCAACCGATACTACAACAACTGTGGGCCAATGTTTGCACAGTTGGCGACATAACATAATATTAAACAACTGGTTTGCGTTCTTATTGTAATCATTTTGTTTCAAATTTTTTTTCTATTTGCAAAGAAAAATTCAATTTCTGAGCTTGAACAGTTATTGTGTATTAACGATTTTTGTTTTTGAAATCGTGCATTACTTAAAAAGTGTAAGTGAAATATATACATATATTTTTTTATAGAAATAGATTTTTTGATTACAACAATTTTATTTGTAATTTAAATTTGTTGTGTTTGATTTCATTTACAATAAACAGAGGTGTGCTTAAACAATTTAGTTCCCAATTGAAGTTAAGTTGGGTGTTTTGTACAATATGAGTACAATTGTACTTTTTAATACTTAAGTACATGTGCACTTTAAAATCATCGAAGTAGTTTTTTTATTTGTGACTGCATCCCAAATAACCTTTCAGCAATGATTTATTAAACTTAAAGTTAAGGTTTCTAAATACAAAATTAAGTTATTCTTATTATGTTTTGAGTATTCTATAAAACATACAATTTTGTATTTTAGTACTTACCTTTTTTTTTTTTAACGAGGAGAGATCCGTTTACAGATTCCCTACCGCTGGCTAGACTGTAGGGGTATGTGGGGGTCAGCCGGCGCTCTGCGCTATGCTAGTCATAGCGGGCCCGGCCACTACCCACTAAAACTCCCCGGTGCCTCCTTGCCCTTTGAGCAGGGGTAGATCGGGCTCTGTCGAGGCAAGAACTCCGATCCACCCCAGGGCGGCCTAGCCATTTCTGGCTAGGCTTCGCCGATGGGGGATTGCCCGGAGACACCAGGGCAATCCCCAGGCGGGGGGGACCTTGTGCAGGCACACACAACTAGCCAGCTATGTGCGCAGGTCCCCTAGGACATTTGAAAACGGGCTAGATATGCCCGCCTTCTCCTGCCCTGCCGCCTGCATCTGAGGGAAGCGAGACCTGCCGCTTCCTCTCGCTCCCTCTCAGCTGCCTCCTTCTGCGACATTACGGATTCGCAGAAGGAAGCAACTGCTTTCCAGGTGGTCACACTGCCAAGCATGGCTTCAACCAGCATGACAGTGTGACGTCACCACCATTTTAGTACTTACCTAATCACTATATTATATTGTAGTCAAGGATTCTAAAAACATGTTAATAAAATATGTTTTTAATATTATAAGTATCTAATTAACTCTAGCCTAGTAAAGTCAATATAGAAGAAGCCTTATTACCGCGATCATTGTTAATCTATGGTAGTATAGAGAAATGTAGTTAGGAAGGAGCCGTGTAGTGTAGTGTACCAACAACGTGCCCCCGGCGGCGCCATCGGTAATGTTCATTCGGTGAAAGTCGTAACAACATCACGACTTCTCATACATTAGGGCTTAGGGTATGGTCACATTGAAAGCGGGATCGTTTTGAGGCAATTAAACTTGCATGGAATGGTGCTAATTATGATAGCTAAATAGATATTGAAATCTCAATTATAATTAAACATGTATTTATGTTTCTTGAAAAATTCAAATGTGAATAAAAATCTAACAATAAGAAAAGAACATTGAAAAATCTGTTATGGTCGTAGGAATTAATATTTAAAGATAGTAATAATTATTTTATTAAAATTTTAGTACGGCAATTAAGCCAGCAATAAAGCTCTCAGGAAATGGCTAATAAAAAAAATTGACGTAAATATTTTTTGTATGTGAACACAGAACACAATTATTACTCATGCGCGAAAGAAATACCACAGAGCAATTTCTAATGAAGTTATATTATGACTTATAGAGAAAACTGTTAATAAGGTAATATAAATTAACCAGAATCATTCCGAAAATTAAAGTGTAGATATCGAAGATATGGTTGAGGTGTTTATTATATTATTTACCGAAAACCGATATTGATCAATTTTAATAATTTTGAAAATCAGTCGAACTGTGGCCATACCCAACACCGTGCGAATAGTTAACCGCGGACACGACATCTTGTGACTTTTTACTGTCCTACACAAACTAACTGACCAGTGACCGCTCATCATTTTCTCATTTTCATCTGGTATCGTCGCGTGAGCGGAATTCTCGCAATTATCAGCAGATAGAGCACATAGCCGTTTGACATTTTTAATGACGAAAAAAAGAAATCCTCGTCTTACTTTCACGACTTTTGAAATGATTTTTTGATGATGATATTCTAAATTATAAATTCTATTTAATGACCGCAAATGAAACAAAATAGGTTCAAAACGAACGAAGTCACAGGTAAGAAGAGTTAGGAACTAACTCTTTTGTGACTATGTTTGGTCGCGTTCGATTTCTGTGAATTTTGGCGCCAGATTGGTATCTGGTATCAAAAACCGGGCGTATTATCTGATGGTGAGATCGACACTCATGCAAAATAGTGATGTGAACTAAGCATATGTTAAAGGCTCTGCTCAGTTATTCACCATAGTATAATGTCTTTCACCATAGTGTAATGTTTCTTATTTAATGTCATTTTAATGTCCTTTGTGCAGTAAGTAAGTGTCTTTCTTTCTTTCTTTCTTAGTATGACACGCTGCAGAGTCTGTCTGTATCGCCAGACGCTGCCATAGCCATCCTCTTACAGGAGGCCACAGAGAGGAAAAGTGCGTTGCTTTCGCTGCAGTCATATAATCTATAGCGCCAGACCCCGCCACAGCCATCCTCTTACAGAAGGCCACAGAGAGGAAAAGTTGCGTTGCTTTCGCTGCAGTCATATAATCTATAGCGCCAGACCCCGCCACACCCATCCTCTTACAGAAGGCCACAGAGAGGAAAAGTTGCGTTGCTTTCGCTGCAGTCTCTGTAGCGCCAGACCTTGCCATAGTCATCCTCTTACAGAAGGCCACAGAGAAGAAAAGTTGCGTTGCTTTCGGTGCGTCAGTACGGAATGCTAGAGCCCAAACCAATTTTATTCTTCTCTACATACCTTTATCTGTCTAAACAGATTTTTGATACGGCTGCCACTAATGAAAAGTACAATAAACGAGTAGGTAAGGTATATAATTTTCACAAAAAAGAAATTGCACCTGTGCAAAACGAAAAGCAGTAGTTTGCTAGTTAAAAATAAATTGTAAGCTCTCAGACTCGACAGATAGTCATTTAAAACTCCGACTCATTATAAAATGAGGGATTCATTTTAAAAAACGTATTAAAACATTCCAAGCACTAGTGAAGAGTAGAGCGGGGCCTTTTGGACCACAACTCTTTGTTTTAACACTTCCATTTGAGACATCGTAATGACCAATCTGTGCCCTTGAAGGTCGTGTCCATATTTTATTGTAGTTAGTGATATATTACCTCGGTTCTGGTTTTCAATAGGAGAATCATCAATCAATTCCGAATTTAAATTTTTATGGAACCACTCGACGCTTAAACAATTATTTAAACAATCCTACCAGCCAGTAACATATTTAAAACATTAAACAAAATTTTATATGTCTAGTTCTCTATACATATATTAATATTATACGTTTCCCTGCTAACTTTTTCCAAACCAAGCAATGGATATGGAAAGAGCTATAAATATAGAAGATTTTTATAATTAATATTATATAGTATGTATGTAATTTGCAAAAAAAATTGTGCGAAGCTTGTGCGAATTCACATATTTATTCAAGAATTATTTTTCAATAGAGACAGACTGTTTTGCTAATATTTAACTCGATATGAGGACCACCATGTCAGTCTTCAAAAAGAGAAGACTATTTGTCTTCAAAGGAGTATCTAAAAAGATCTTAATACTTAATGTTAAATAAATAAAAAAATAATAATAATGTAACGCTATAATGTACTATAAAATGTAGCTAAACCATTAATTTGTTTTATATAAAAACACCTGTGAGAAGCTTATTTCATAAAGTAGGCGCTCACTTGAATCGCTTGGGTCATGCTTTAAGACCAACATTCATTTGCCCTTAAGAAAAATCTTTGCCAATCCTACGCAATGGGAATAAGGCTTATTGTTGCTTGCATCTCTTAGATGCGACTTGAACGTTATAGCGGTTAGTGGGAACGCCTTCGCGGCGCCACGTTTGTTCGATTATGGGCAGTAAACTAATTCCGGTAGCTCCACTATTAAATGCATACGTAGTTGTTTAAAAATGTCTCGAGTTGACTGAGCGTGATTTAGATAGGAATTTCCGACAAGCACACGAGCAAGCCGACAGAGATTTGAAAAGAGAATCTGTCAAGTGATTGTCGGAATTATACTACACCTATGATGTACTATGATATGATTTATTTTTATATAGGTACTACTAATTGAACCAGTACTGTACAGTCAGGGTTAGAAAAGGTTCGTCACCTGAAAGTCGACATTTGCTTGCACCAGGCAATTATCAGACATTTCAATTCAAACTTATATCAGCTGTTGTCGATTTAGTGCTTTAGTTACAAAAGGAAATAAGAGTCTACGACTTAATAAAGGAATGAATTTGAAAACTGACGAAGGTTTTCGCACCGCGACTGTACCTAGTAACTGAACTAGTACTGTACAGTCGGGGTTTGTCACCTTTTAGCTTGTCTTGTCAGTTGTCTTGTTATTGCTTTAGTTTTAAAAGGTACTAAGAGTCTACGGCTTGAAATAGGAATGAATTTGAAATCTGATGAAAGTTTTTTTGTACCCCAATTGTACCTAAGTATGTATAGGTTTAATTGCTTCTCAAACGTTAACAGAAATAATGTTTTAAATGTTGTTTGTTTGAGAAGCGGAAATTTAAAACTATTAAATATGTTTAATATAGATTACATGGATATTATCTCCACTTAAATTGAAATGTTAAACTACTTTAAACGGCTTCATTTAGAGCGGAAGAGAAACACGAATAACTTTTAGAATGTCTTCGTTTGAGCATATTATTAAGGTAAGTATTATTTATGGAAAAGAATACAAATTGATAAAATAATATAAGGAGTAGATATTGTGTAAAAAATGCTCATTAATGTATTCATATGACTGAAAGGTTTTGTTTATTTTTTAATGTATTTTTTCTAATTTATTTGGCAATTTGCTACAATTTCAAAAATTGCATATCATCGTTCATTTGGCGTCCATACAGCCGTTGTCTTTTCTTATTGTTTGACAGGACTTTTTATTATTTTAAAGAATAAAAAAAAACCTGTATTACTCTATAGAGAAACAATAAGAATAGTGTAATTACAGTTCGTTGTAATTCCTCATAATATATGTATAGATTTATAAATATCAGTCGACAAATTAATATTTAATTTAATATTTTTTTTTATGATCGTTTCCTATTAAACATAGTATCTAGTATAAATAAAATATTGTACCGAAAAATATAAGTGAAGCCTTTGTCCAGTGCCTAAGATACCTACTGCGTTTAATAGCGTCATAAAAACGGCCAACAGTACCTATATAATATACTAACTAACAGTAAAAAACCTAGTCAATTTAATGCATACAAGTTCTAATCATAAAAGAAACGTTTCTTGGACATTTATATTTTAAATTACAGGTGCCGGTTAATTATCTATTTAATTGTAAAGCTAAATGCCTAAGACTTTATACAGCAACAGAAAATTTCCAGGTTTCAATTTTACTGCGAATTAGCCGGGTTTGTTTAATTGTATTGAATGGTTTTCGCCTTTTTCGGAAGCGCTATATATTGCACGTAACTAATTGCGGTGGAAAAATTGTTGTTTAATACGCTATTAACTGTATAAAAAATACGAAATTAAATCGTGCGAGATGACTACTTAACCGTAAAAATGATACAAAGAAAACTTAATGAATTTTGGTCAAATTAAGTAAAATTGATCATGTTTAAAAAATAGTACGTAAAAAGTAACGTCATAAGTATTTTTCTTATTTAAATAAAACTAAAATCCCTTTTTGTGTTTGTTACAGATCGTATCTTAGAGAGAGACGCCGGTTTCGTGTCTGGAGGCGACGATGACGACTCGTGTTCGGGACCAGCTCACTCAGACGACTCAGGAGTCAGACTAGTCGAATCAGATACGCGGCCAAAAAGAGATAGATCTCCAACACTTTTACAACCTCCCAAAAAACGCTTAAGACTAGGGTCAAGAGACGACCTTAGGTCGCCGGAAACCGATGCTTCTGTCAGTCCTTTTAGGCCTTGGTCGTTCACTGAGGAACCCCAAAGGGAGCCTTTATCGTTAGTCAAGAAAACCAGTGAAACCACTCTCCTTAGGCAAAGGCGAAAAGTTTTGGAACCACCGCCGCCTCCGCCTCCGCCTATACCACCGCCAGTAACGGATAATTCAAGATTAGTACAACCAAGAGTCCCACCGCATCCGGATGTCACTGAGACATTCTCGGATAAATCTAAACCTAGGGAACAGAGAAATTATAAAAATATGACTAGAGAGAGGCGGATAGAAGCGAATGCAAGAGAACGGACAAGAGTTCACACGATCAGTGCAGCGTTCGACACTCTTAGAAGATCAGTACCAGCGTACAGCCATAACCAGAAATTGTCAAAACTGTCGGTTCTACGGATAGCCTGCGCTTACATTGCTGCTTTATCAGCGGCAATAGATCCTGAAGGGGATCTACCAGGAGCAGTGGAGACTGTAACGCAGACGATTCACACTGAAGGAAAGTTAAGGAAAAAGAAAGACGATCCGTGAACGCAACATCGCTTCACATACAAAACCGTCCTAATCAAGTCTGTTCTCTACTTTGAATCTAGTACAAATGTAAGACAATAATATTGGTTAATGTATAACGAAATTATTTATTGGATAGTACGTAGGGAGTTTGTTGCATTTGCTTGTTTCGTCAAGTAGTTCCGATTTGACTGATAGAATTTTAAGTATCGATGTGTTGTGGACAATGAAACCAATACTGTGTTTTATAAAAATGAGGTTTTACACAAGGATTATCTATCCTCCTTGCACAAGGAGTTAAAGCAAATAAAGCAAGACAAAGTTTGTTTTTGTGTCATAGTAAGTCTATAGATTACTATATCTTCACATGGCCAGTGCACTCATGTGTCATTGTTGACACCGCCACTATAGAGCAGTGTTTATGTTTACATAGAGTATAGAGATACGCTATTACAATACTTTAGTTCAGCTGTGGCTTGACACAACTCAGTTCGCTTTTTCATGCGTCCTTGCCCGTAAATATAAGGTAAATTACCATGATTGAATCTCTTAACTTTAAGAAGAATCAGAGCGTTCCTCCAACGACTTCTCGTAGATCTCAAAATTTCCATCGAATCCTAAAATGCTTAATGAAAATAGTCTGGACGGTCGCGGGAATAAATTTACAAGGCTATTTGACTAGAACATAGAAATTTATATTAATCGTCATAAATAAATTTAATGGCCATAATATTTATTTAATAATAATCATATTTATTTTTAACATTGACTTCACTTTTAAGGAAATTTCACTAAAACTTAAATTTATGACTTAATTATGAATTGTATCATTTGAAATATCCTTTTCTAATTATATGACTGAAGGTCATTATAAAAGCAGTCTAATAAAAGCAGAGCTAAAATATATTATTAACTTAGAACTAGCGACCCGCTTTTTTTTTTACGTAAAAACCTTCCTTGATTATCCCTCTATCAATGAGTGAAGATAGAATTAAAATCGGTCCAGCCGTTCTCGAGTTTTGCGCTTAGCAACATATTTAGGGATTCATTTTTATTTATATTATAGATAACAAAAGTATACGAGATTAGTTCTTTATCAGCCAGAAACATCTGTCATTGTATAATGTAAAATGTAACATAAGTTTAAAATCGTCAATCAAAGTTAACCATTCCTTTGTCCAGTATTAAGATAAGCAATTAAAACTGTAAATTTTCTCCTTGTATAATAAATTGATAGTTATATTTTGGCTTTAAATAATATATAAATAAAAGAAATCGAGTCAGTAATTTTAAGTGAAATACTGTATATTTTTTATCTAATTATAGGTACTTAGGCAATGTAAAAATTTATGCATTTTCTTGTAAATACATATATTATGTATAGTTTGTAAAGAGCCAGTGTATGTGTTATTGTTAAAATTCTATTTTTCGGGCATTTATGCTATAAATTACAATAACATAACAAATAAAAAACATATTGAAATTTGTAAACATTAAAATGAAGCACGAATTAAGATGATATTGTTCTGCTAAGTACTATATGACGAAACTGAGCACCTATGTGAGAAATGATTATTTTAAAAGTATTTCTAAGTGCCTACATAAAGCTATTTTAAAAGTTGCAACATTTGTTACCTTTTCATGTGCATAGCCGTAAACTATAGAATGCCTTACAACATCTAATGTGATAATTGTAAATATGTATAACTTTATTGTGTAAATTAGTCACTTATTCATAATTTGTTAATATTTTGAAGTCAGTTTGTTGTAGAGTTCTAATGGAAGAGAGACGATGAATAAAATTAAATGAATTTAAATACAAACACTTTTTTTTTGTAAAGTATATAATAGACTCCCCAAAAAGAAGTAAGTATTTGCTATAATAAAGAACTAGCCATAAAATGAAGTCCTGGCAGGATATGAAGGCTTACTTTAGCCCGATAGAGCTTTTTGGTACATTTTTGGCAGGCAAATTTTCTGCAGGTAGTATGTTCTCTCGAGTGCCACGGATGTTGCGAATCTGCATCGTAACAAATTAAGAAAATGGAAAAAAAATATCTAAAATGTTGATACAACCTCTATACATATACAATCATTTTTTTTTCTTTCTTTTATGTTAAGGTCGACAGACAGGCTGACGGTCCACTTAATGGTAGGTGGCTACCGTCGCCTATAACACAAGCAACGCCATAAGTGCTACAAGTGCGTTGCCGACCACGGAATAAGGGATAAGAGAGGGATGAGGTAATAGGCTCTGGCATCCCTTACTCACTCACCGAAACACAACAGCACATATGCTGTTATTTTACGGTTGTATTTTGTAAGGTGGTGGTTACTGCCGCCAGACGGGCTGCCCAAATGACTGCGAAACGCAGTTGTGCCCTGCAACAAAAACCTCTGGAGTGTTGTGGTGAATTTGAACCAGCGCAAAAGGAGCAGTCGAACATAAGTAAGGTGAGTCTGTCTTGCCCCTTCTTGTCCCCGCCATAACAGTCTGTATGTATGTCTGTTGTATGTCTGTATGTATTGTATGTTCCTGCATAACTCTTAAACGAATTAACTGATTTTCATGAAACTTGGTAAATAAACATTTAGACGTACACGTGATAGGCTACTTTTTATCTTTTTTAACGCGGACGAAGTCGCGGGCGCAGCTACAGCTAGTATATAATATAAGGCGACGGCTACACGTACGGTATTTACTGTGATCCGTCAAGAAATAGATATATATCGTGATATTTATTGAACGTGTAGTCTAGCGTATTGATGTCAATATTTCTTCTATAGATTTCTAGTTTTTTTTTTAATATTAAGGTCGACAGACAGGCTGACGGTCTACTTGATGGTAGGTGACTACCGTCGCCTATAACACAAGCAACGCTATAAGAGCTATAAGTGCGCTGCCGACCATAGAAGGATTAAAGATAAGGGATAAGGAAGGGAAGGGGTAATGGGATCTGGCATCCCTTACTCACTCACCGAAACACAACAGCACATATGCTGTTATTTCACGGCGGTATTCTGTAAGGGGGTGGTTACTGCCGCCAGACGGGCTGCCCAAATGACTGCGAGACGCAGTGTGCCCTACCACTACTAAAAACATCCAACAATAAATACTGAACTGATGGATACATCACAGTAAATACCCTACGTGTACCCAAGACCATGATATATTATATATGTAGGTCCAAAAGCGTTTTATTTTTAATTTTTTTTCAGGAAGTTACAGCAAATCTGTCATCTGGTCTCAAACAATGAACCTCCTGTTATCACCCCACTATAGGCCAGCTGCTACTATTCCTCTGTGTATGTTCATTGTATGTGGGGGCTGCTCTGTTGATACCGCGACACGTGCCTTTGAGTAAATACGCCATATCTGCCATGATAACGGGGGTTAGGGTATGGGGTTCGTTCCCCGACGATAACGGAAACGAACAATTTTATAAGTAAGTACCTAATATGTTCAGAATACGAACCCAGAAATAAAATATTTCGATATAATTTTTAAGCCAAAACGTTTAGGGCCTCTTTCACCAACTACAATAAAGTGTCGATTAGTTACTTTTCAAGTAACGCTAATTGGCGAGTAAATGTTACGAGTATGTTGTGTCAAATTTATTGTAATTAGGTACCCTTGAGTAATGTAATGCTACTCAAAGATGGTGAAACTCGTACCTCGTTAAATGGCGTTTAGTCTATTTGACCCTTACTCAAAGACGGTGAAAGAGGCCTTTAATCTATATCTGCGATATAGCAATTAGCTCCGAAACTACATAAACATCCATAAAGTTTGAAGAATTCTTACGAAAGGTAAAATTTATATTTGTTTAATTTAGACAAAGTTGTGATTATTTCTCTCAATCATTTCGGGTTTGATGAGTCATTTATCTCTTCAGTAGTGACATCTGGTGGATAACTATCACAGATTCCACATTACAGAAAATGAAGTAGGCTTAGTAGTTTTTCGACGCTTTAATAGATGGCGCATGCGGAAAAGTGCAATCATTTTTAAATAATTTTATACTTTAATGTAACTTATAAATAATAGAAAATCATATAATCACAGAATGGAAAGAACGAATAGGTGTTATCGATACAAAATTAAATCAAAAGCATTGACATCTATAGACAAGTAGCATTCGCCAATGAAATTGCTCCTTTAGTTTAGAATTAGTTATTACGCTATTTAATCTCTTAGTAGTTCCTCTACTCCACAATAGATGGCGGGCATTGTGGTAGGCCATCTGTTGTTCATTTTGTACAACTTTTAAGTTATTTAGTCTGTTGCCAGTCGTACGTCAAATTTTGCGTAGCGGGAAATTTGTTATTTGACAAAAATCGTCATCACATCAAATCAATGAAGCCAGTCAAGTGTATAAATAAATACAAAATAGAAGTCTCTTATTTGGTTTATTTATTAAAAAAAAACCGGTAAGTAATCATAATATGTTATTATATTGTTATCACGCTGTCCATTTAAGGCATCTTGTATCAAGATGAGTGCCTAGACATCGTACACTGCAGTATCTAGCTCCACAAGGAATGCAGGTGTAATTTGAAGGGAATCCGCAAATCGCACAGAAATGTCTGTCTGGAAATCTGGAAACGACCACAATTTTGTAGAAATTCATTCAAATCATTTCATTATTTTAGAGTTTTAGGCAAATCAACAAAATACATATACAAAATAAGAGAAATGTGTATAAAAATTATCTTTATCTTACTTAGAAGGCGGTGCCTGTGCAGACAGGTAATTAGGTGGCTCGGGACGAAAACTAGCATCTTCTTCGACCAATTGAGCGAATGTTTTCCTAAATCTCATTTTATAATATTCGGCACTCTTTGATTTCTTTTTTCTTGTTGGCTTCTCGTTTGAATCGGCAAACTTTGGAACCTTCTTCGACATAACCAAGTCGGCGTGAGGATCTTCATGGAAATTGTCTTGTTCTAGTGCCTCTATGGCTTTCCTTGCCCTTCTTTTCCTTGCTGCGTCATCCAAAACACGCTTCTTCTCCACATCTTTAACTCTGGCCGACATTTTTACTTGATTACAAAACTTTTATTTATTTATAAAATAAAGATATAAATGATGGAAAAACTAAATTAATTATTTCACTTTATTTTTACACCCCTTTATCGTGGACAGGTATGCTAAGTTGATCCATTAAATCGTCAACTCTAGCCTGCAATGTCTCAACGATGTCTGAAGAAATAAAGAGATGTGTTTCGTCTAAATCTTGTAGTATAAACTTTCTTCCCAGTGCTAGCGTTTCGTCCAAGTGCAGTAGGAACTGTTTCATAGCCGGATCGCTGTAACAAGTTGAAAATACAATGTCGAAGAGACGCGGACTCAGCGCTGAAGAGAAGAGGACTAGGATGCTTGAAATTTTTCATAATAGCAAAGATTTCTTTCAATTGAAGGTACGTGTATGATAAATCCTATAATACAAATATTATAAATACGAGAGTTTGTAAGGATATGGATGTTTGTTACTCTTTCAAGCAAAAATGGCTCAACGGACTTAAATGACATATGGCACAAAGATAGCTTATTATTTCAATATTTAATCACATAAGAAAAGTCGCAAAAGTAACATGAATAAGGACCTTCAAGGAATAACAAAAATTGGTAGTAATAAACGTTACCAGACAGGCTTCTTTGCAATTTAGTTGTAACCGATCTCTTGTTAAATCTAGTTTTACTGTATAATATTTCAAGGAATTTATTTTTTACAAGGAACTAGAGAAGATAGCACCAAAAGAGAAGGGTATTACAATGCAATCGGTCAAAGAAGTTGTCCAGAGTTTGGTGGACGATCACTTTGTTGACACGGACAAAATTGGCACTTCTATTTACTTCTGGTCATTCCCGAGGTCAGTGAGTATAGTTATGTTGTTTATCTTGTAAATATGAAATAGGTATAAATTAGATTTATATTACCTATAGAATAGATTAAATAAAATAAAAATAAAAAATCTTTTTTATAGCAAAGCAAAGAACGATAAAAAGAGAAAATTGCAAGAACTGAAGAATTCGGTGGACCAATGTGTCAAAAAATTGAAAAAATCTGAAGAAACCATTGCTAGGGAATCAGTTGAGTATTTGAGTATTACTTTGTTTATTATCTTTAGAGTAATTTTTTTTAAAAACTTTTGTGTACAATTTAGTAGGAAAACATGAATTTATATAGCAATCAATAACAATAACTAATGTAATGTAATGATACTAGAATTTAATAACTTTTATACAACTTTATAAAGATTGGCCGTGAACCGGGAGAAAAAAGATCTAAAGTGCTGTCGGAATTAGAAATGTTGAAGACCAAAGAAGAAAACATGAAGAAAGAGTTGGCCAAGTATAAAAATTCAGATCCGGAATATATTAATCAAATTAAAGAGGAAATTGGGGTAAGATTAGATACATAGCTTTGAAAATATTATAAAATATTAATTATATATTATGTGATAAATGTACAATTTAACTTAGTTTAAGGATAATTTTTATATCTAATGGTGGGACTGTGACCTTGAAAGATCTACAAAAATTTGGTTGTAATAAAAGGATAGTCCTTGTAAGCAATATTAATTACTTGTAGGAATTTGGTAGGGCTTGCCATTTAGTTGTTGTAACCGATCTGTCCTTATAACTGAAGTCTTAATATCCGGTTTCTACTGTACTATTATAGTTTGAAACATAATAAAAAAAGGCTATATTTTAATGTTTAGCAAATGCTGATATACCTATTTGAATATTATTGTAAAATATTTTTCTATCCTCACTTTGTGTTTTGCTCATAATCTTCATCCCAACGAAAATAATTACTTGCGTTAGTCTCATGTTACTTACTTATTTTTAGGAAATCTATTGAACGGACTGTCATCTTTTAAAATAATAAAAAAAAAACAGATACATTTTCTTTTTTAATATATCACTTAAAATAAACCTTTGAGAAAAGTAGACTTTAAAGTCAAATTTATTAAAACCAATTAAAAAGGTGAATAAATATGATGGCTATTATTTCACAACAGCCTTTAATGATATCTCTATCAATTAAAAGTTTTACTATATATTTGTATTATTAGTTTAAAATGTTTAAAAAAAATAAAAGCTACACATAGGTATAATCTTTTTAGGATTTGAGGACAGCTATAAACAGATGGACAGAGAATATTTTCACATTGAGATCCTATGTGAAAAATACATTTCAAATGGAAAATGACGTCTTTGATAAAACATTTAATATTCCCGAAGATTTAGACTATTTGGAGTAAAATGTTAATTGCCATATTGTCATTGTCAACCAAAATCTGCCTTAACTATCTATAATATAAAATACTGCTATTTGCTTATGAGCACTGTTCGTTGAAATACAATCTCTTAATAAAATCTATTATGGACACAATGTATTCTATAATCAAACTAATAAATAAATTATTAAATTTTCGTAAAGTTAGGTTTAACAATTGTAAGTTTCAATTTTTTTTTATAAATAAATCTTGCTATAACCTTTTTCAGGAAAAGTTTTTTGTAAATATCTGAAGTATTTTGCAGATTTTGGTTTGACAACGACGATATACTTATATATCTCTTGTAATAATAATAAAAACAAATAGTACAATTAATTTGAACTTTCATTTCATCGGTAATACCTATAGGCACAAAAATACAAAATAACCCAACACAGCTGCTTCCTATATTAGTAGGTAAAGATTAATGGTAAAAATATAAATAGGTAATTCTTTAATATATGTGGCACAAGTTCTATTTATTTATTATAGTCCAGCTTACTATGTTGGTATAGTTATTCGATTTATAAAGTTAATTTGCATCAAACTTACCACTCAACGAGAACACCTTTCATAACATTCACCATGGTACATTTTTATAGACCTTCGTTCTATAATGTTAAATGTACTATATTTAACAAGGGATTCAGTTAATTTATAAAAGTTAAAATTTTCACTTCACACGAAATTCTAGAAATTATTTTTGTTTTCGTATGTTATGTATTTATTATTTGAGTTTAAATCTGACATTGACATCTGATCTGACTTTTGCTGAATAAAGCACAGACTACACACTACTGAGATCATAGACACTAGTATACTAATTCTTTCACCATAGAGCAATCAATTGTTTTCCGCAGATGTTATTTCATTGCACTGGAACTCAAACTTTTAAGGCTTGATTTTTGAATAGGCTTCAAAAATTTCTTTGTGAATAGCTAGTTAAATCGGCGTGGAAGATAATTTTTGACAAACCATAGAATCAGAAAGTATAATAGGTATCACTAAATAAGTTTATAAAAAAAAGAAGTCTCGGGCCTGGCACATAGATGACGCCACCTTCCAATCCCATTGGGTGGTTACTTTAACGAGGTTCTTTTCGAACTTTTTATAGTTGGTTTTTATATTATAAGTTACTCTATGATAGTTGGATATGACTGCGTTTTACAGTCATTTCGAGAGCCTGTCTGACAGCAGTAACTACCCTTACAGAAGACCACAGTGAAACATGTGTTGTGTTTCGGTGAGTAAGTGATGCGAGAGCCCACTTCCCTATAGGGAAAGTTACCTTACTAAGGTATACCTAAGGAAGGTACCTTAGGGAAGTGGGCTCTGGCATCACTTATCCTTGAAGTTACTACGGTCTTCAGCGCTTGCAACACCTGTGGCGTTGCTTGTGTTATAGGCGCTTGTAGCTACATACAATCAATTGGACCGTACATACCTGTCTGGGACCTTTACATAAAAAAATAAATAAATAAATATACAATGGATGAAGAGAATTTCGTGTGTTTATTAATAAATATTGCTTTTTAATCATCGGCACTTATCCAGAAAACACGAACACGTCGATAAAATCATTTTATTAAATATATTTTCATAACTTTATAATTTAAGGAGTTTTAGAAAATTAAACGTTTTTTATCATAGCTCCTACTTGCTAGTGGTAAATTTTTGTTTTATTTACATAAATATTGATTTACTTATCTGAATGCACAGTCTAGTCTATTATCTATCCAGCGGTAAAGAGCTCTTCAGTATAAGCACTGAGTAGTATAAGCATGTTATATAGTCTGTGATAAGGATCTGCCTGTAATGTAAATTAAGTGGTCCTTTTTACATCGGAACTGATAATAGAATAGAATGGAGGTATCAATTTATTAGGTATACTACATGTCAACAATCATCGTGCTGCAGCATAACTCTATTAAATTTGAATTATATTAAAAGCAATTAAGGTACAAAATACTATGAAAAAATCATTGATCTTAAAAGGAAAAAAATTAAATACTTCTAAGCGCCGGCTCTAAAATGTCCTCCAATGGTCCAGACTGACGATCTTTAGTCGCGGGTCTGTACTTCTGAATAATTCTGTATATTTTCTAGACCCTTTCTGAATAATGTTTTCCGTAACACGGTTTATTTATTGTTTTGTTTATGTATCCGAGGGTGAAATACTTTATTGCCGGTGTAGGTACGCAAGGGCGAATCAGAGTTGTTATACGAACACCAATTACTTGATTAATCTTTATTGCAATATTCAAGATTCCTTTTCACATAAATCCTTATCTTGTGTAACTTCCGCAAGGTTGTCCCTCATTTAATAGGCTATAACGCCATGGAAACGTAGGGTACCTACACTTGGATTCATAATACTATGAATTTACCTGGTAGGTGCCTCTCTAAATTTCAATAATCAATATTAATAATAAATTTGTAAGATTAGGTATTGTACTCGTATATGTATGTATGTTCCTCCATAACTCTTAAACGAATTAACAGATTTTCATGAAACTTGGTAGATAAACATTTTTACGTACAGGACACATGATAGGCTATTTTTTATTTTTCAACGCGGACGAAGTCGCGGGCGCCAGCTAGTTTTGTAAATAAATTTTATGTTTTGTAATATAGTGTAACAATATTACAAAAACATAAAATTTATGCTTAACTTATTATGCTAATTTATGAATAAAATGAACTCTTACATTTTTTAGGCGAAATGATCAAGACCATAAGATTAAATTTTTGTCTATTGGCTAAAAGAGACAAAAATATTATTTATAACTAGCGACCAGCTCCCGGGTGCAATTTTTTTCGCAAATTATATAATAACTAGCTGGTGCTCGCGACTTCGTCCGCGTTGAAAAGTATAAAACGCCATCTACCGTATTTTAGATAGATGGCGCTATCTCCCGGACCAAGCCGCTAGTATTTACTTTTATTTTAGATTTCCCGTAGGAATGAAGCATTTTCCCGCGGTAGAAAGTAGCCTATGTTCATCACGGATAATGTCGGCTTCTAATGGTAAAAGAATTTTCAAATCGGTCCAGTAGTTTCGGAGCCTATTCTATACAAACAAACAAACAATCAAATCTTTCCTCTTCATAATATTTTATATATATATCTATAAAAACCTTCCTCGTTTAACGTTCTTTGCGTTAGTGAAAGCCGCATGGAAATCCGTCTTTGAGATTTCTATAGAAATTTTTCCCCCTTCCAAATCCTCTATAGAAGATAACTCTATCGTGTTATATTTCAACTATTAGGTATGTATATGTATCTCACCACAACAGCCTTAAATATGTCAGTATTTTTGTCTAAGGACGATAAATCAAAAGTCAGTTATTCCTCACTTATACAGTTTATTCCACTTATCATTTACTTATGCTGAAATTATAAAAAACTTAACACTATGTAATACTATGATCTAAACACTTATGTAGTCTTTATAATTTATATCCACCATTTACCACCACCGTCTCACTCGCTGTTCATGAATCGATAGCCTGTCGTATCTCTGATACTCGGGCGTGTTGCCAGCCCTTCCCCCCTTACCGCGCTACTTGCGACTTATAAGCTCTGCCAGCCCTTCCCCCCTCGCGCTACCCGCGACTTATAGGCTCATATCTCCACGCATGACATTAAGTTAACAGCTCGGCCATCCTGTTCGAAGCGAGTCCCTTCGCCTCCTTTTATTTTTTGTAATGTATGTATACATGAGGAAAAAAAAATAATAGATAGAAAGAGAGAGAAAAAACAAACTAATAGTAACTTATTGATTCCAATACCTTAAGTTCTTAAGCACCTACTTACTTATATTAATATTAAACATATTGAAAAACTTGTTAAAATTATTATCCTAAATACAGCGTAATCCAAATTAGAAAGAGAGAGGAAAAAAAAAACTAATAGTAACTTATTGATTCAAATAGTAGCACTACCACAGTTTCTTAAGTACCTACTTACTTATATTAATATTAAACATATTGAAAAACTTGTTAAAATTATTATCCTAAATACAGCGTAATCCAAATTAGAAAGAGAGAGGAAAAAAAAATTAATAGTAACTTATTGATTCAAATAGTAGGTAGCACTACCACAGTTTCTTAAGTACCTACTTACTTAGATTAATATTAAACATATAGAAAAACTTATTAAAATTATTATTCTAAATACAGCGTAACTCAAATTAGAAAGAGAGAGAAAAAAAAAGACTAATAGTAACTTATTGATTCATATAGTTAGTAGCACTAACACAGTTTCTTAAATACCCACTTACTTAGTTTAATATTAAACATATTGAAAAACTTGTTAAAATTATTATTCTAAATACAGGTGTAATTCTTTTTATCAGTATGTGTAATGAATTTCTTCTATTTCCTTTTTTTTTGTGTTTGTAACTATACAGTAATTATGACAGAATAAAGTAAAATAATCATATATCAACGTAAAGTAACCATTGGGAATATTAATTTATAATTGTTTAAATTGACAATTTAATTATCCGTGTCATTGTCCGATTCATCGGAGCTACTTTCAAAGTTTCTTTTGAAGTTCATCCATGGTTGTATTTTATCTATCGCTACTACGGATTCATACTTTCGGCCATTTTTACGCGTTAACGGGGTATCCTCAATAACGAACCTGTCATTAGGGAGCACTTTTATTACACGATAAGGCCCTTGATATTTACAAGCCAGTTTTTGGGATTTACCGCTGTGTGGTATTTGTCTCTCTACTCGAACAAGATCACCTTCTACGTACTTCCTTGCTGGCTTCCTATGCTTATTAAATCTCTCTGCGTCTTTTATTTGTTGTTTTTTTATTTTTTTACTAGCCTCGTGTCTTAAACTATCCAAATTTTCTTCGAGATTTATTTTCGATGTTTCGCTAATTATTGAGCTTAATATTCCCTCTGCTCTACTTATTATATTAAACCCAAATAGCAATTCCGAAGGAGTCTTTTGTGTAGTTCTATGTTTTGTAGTATTAATACCAATTTGAATATCGTGGACATGATCATCCCAGTTTTTTTCGTTCTCACCATGGGATAAGGAAGAGAGGGCATCAAGAATGGTCCTGTTGAAGCGTTCGACTTGTCCGTTTGCTCTGGGTGTTGCAACTGCATTTTCAACATGTTTGGTATCACAAGAGGATATAAAATCTTTAAACATTTTGCTTGTAAAACTTGATCCCTTATCAGTTATAAGCCGCGTTGGTACTCCAAAGTAGCTAATGTGTTCCTTTAACACTTTGATTGTGGTTGTTGATTTCGTATTTCTGACTGCGGTAATATTTATATATTTGGTAAAGCCATCAATCAGTATAAGCAAATAGCAATTCCCTCTCTTGCTCTTCACAAATGGTCCCAAATGGTCGGCGTGTACCGTGTGAAAGGGTATGTTAACTTTTTCGATTGGGTGGAGTTTGCCTTCGCGTTTTCCTCCGTAATTCTTGTGGTAAGCACATTCGAGACAAGATGTAACATACTTCTTAACAAAGCGACGCATTTTCGCGAACCAGTAATGTTGTTGTATACGGTGCAATGTTTTTTCGAACCCCATATGTCCAATGTCATCATGATTCTTTTTCAATATCTGCCACCGTACCCCTTTTGGTACTAACCATTTAATTTCTTTACCAACGATGCGGTAAACACGTCCATTTTTAAGCTTGTAGTTTTTTTGTATGTCAGATGTTTGGGTGGATTCAGGATTACTGAGGATCTCCTTGATTTTTCTGACGTCATCGTCGGCTGTTTGGACCGCGGTGATCCAATTCTGTTCAGTATCTTGTTGGACTGCTAATACATCTAACACATGTGGTATGTCCGTACATGTATCGATCGGATTCCGACTAAGCGCATCTACGTGTGACATACGTGAACCGGGTCTATACTCGATATTGAAGTCGTACTCTTGCAGCTGAATCCACCAACGAGCTATTCGAGGGACGAGATCCCGTTTTGTAAGGGTAGCTCTTAGGGCATTACAATCCGTAATTATTTTGAATGGCACGCCAACCAAATATATTCTAAATCGTTGTAATGATGCAATAACTGCCAGTGTTTCGAGTTCGTAAGAGTGAAATTTCCTTTCATCAACAGTAGTTTTTCGACTGAAATATGAAACCGGTTGTAATGCCCTTTTCGTGCTGTATTGAAGTAAGATCCCAGCTAGTCCTTCTTTGCTTGCGTCCGTGTGCAGCTCTGTTTCGGCCTTTGGATCATACAATGCTAACAAGGGTCGCCTCACAAGTATGTCTTTGATTTTGATGAACGACTCCTCTTGTTTTGCACCCCATTCCCATATCGCGTTTCCTTTGAGTAAGTCTGTTAACGGTGCGGCGATAACCGCATATCCTTTTATGAATCGCCTGAAGAATCCCGACAGGCCAAGAAATTGGCGTAATTCATGTTGATTACTAGGTCTTACAAATTTTTCAACTGCCTCAGTTTTTCTATTCCCTGGTCGTATTCCTTCTGCACTCACTTCGAAGCCCAAAAAGTCTATGTTACTTTGAAAGAAACTGCACTTGCTGAGTTTCAGGGTTAAACCTCCATTCTCTAGTAATTTTAATACTTCCTCTAACCTGTGAATTCCTTCTGTAAAGTCCTTAGCAGGAATGAGTACATCGTCCATATAAACAATGGCATACTTGATTTTTGCCTCTTTGAGTATTGTATTCATGGTCCTTTGAAATACTGACGGGGCGTTAACTAATCCAAACGGCATACGGTTATATTCGTACTGCCCATCCGGCGTGACGAATGCCGTTTTATGTCGAGATTCTTCCGTTATTGGTATTTGGTAGTATCCGGATGCTAGATCCAGTGAAGTGAACAGAGTATTTCCTGCCAGTAGATCTAGCTGGTCTTCAACACGTGGTAGGGGGTAATGTTGTTTTTTAGTTTTCCGATTGAGAGCACGATAGTCTACGCATAAGCGTTTATCACCTGTCTTCTTTTGAACTAATACGATCGGACTGGCATAAGGTGATGAAGATTCTCTAATAATTCCATTGTCCATCATGTCTTCTACCATATCTCTTACTAAATTTCTTTCGGCATGGGACATGCGATAAGGTCGGTATACCACTGGTTCTGCATCGTTTAATTCTATTGTCATTTCGCCAGCGTTTGTGAAGCCTAGGTCCTTAAGTCCGCTAGAAAAACAGTCATTGTACTTGGTTAATAGTTGTTGTAATGTACTACGTTCATATGTGCTGAGATGTGGATTACAGATGATTTCACTGGACTCATTCGTGAGATCAATTTTTAAACTAAAAGTGTTCATCATTCTCACCGGCATTGTCGTGTTTGTTGAAGATACGCGCGTCAACAAGGTGCCCTTTTTTATACAAAGTTTGTTTGGTGAAGCGTTATGTATTAATAAAGCACCACATTCATTCTTAATTTCGTAACTTCCTGGTAAGAGGTAATATTCCTCACCTTCAGGTCCTCTGAGCGATCCATTTACATAAACGTTTTTCGTTATCTTTTTCTCGGCGTCAACCTTAACTGCACGCATTGTATTTGGTAGTATATCCACATCATTGTTAGAAATCAAACATATTTTGTCTTTCACAATTCTCTGAAATATTAATTCATTGGGAGTCTTAGTGATTATGATATCAGGTTTCTCCGTAAAGGAATGGCCTAGTAGTACTGGTTTACCCAGTACATAATCGTCTACCAGGTATATATCAATAGTTTCCTTTATTCCTCGCACTTCGACTTCACATACAGCGACCCCTAGCGGAAATATCGTGTTTGCTCCCAAACCCCTGAGTATCGGCAGATTCTCTCTATGGCAGACTTGCAGATTAATTTCCTTTGCGTTGGTGGCTCTGATCAATGTACACTCGCTCCCTAAATCTACATGGCATTGGATTGGTATGCCATTTACCTTTATTTCAATAAAATATTTGTTTTCTTGTCCATCCCTGATGTTTAGTTTCGCCACATGCTTTACGTCCTTGTTTCTGTCGCGGTTTCGGCTATCAGTGTCCATGTTTATGTTTCTGTTTCTAAAACAATCCTGAGTTTGGTGGCCTATTCTATTACACGTCGTGCATTTTATGCCAGGTTTATCACACTTAAAACTAGGGTGACCCATTTCATTGCAGTTAAAGCAACGTATTCTCGTGTTAAAAGTTCCAGGTTTAGTTATTTGCTTGTTTATCGATTCATTTTTGGCCTTAGTTGATAAGTCCCTGGATAAGTTCCTATACTGCCCAACCTTAACAGTTTTGAAATACTTCAAGACATCTTCGGGTTCACTAAATTGTGCTGCCTGAGCACCTACTTTTACGGCTCGATCCTCTACCCCGTGTAAAATACAATCAACTGCCTGCCGACCACTAATCCTACAACGGTGTAACAGGTTGACCTTCGCGTAATAATAGTGCTCCAATGACTCTCCATATTTAACCTTATACGCTAACATGTCAGTCAGAAGTTCGGCATAATCCTCGCGACAGGGAAAGGATTGTACCAACTTTGTTTTCCATTCAGTCCAACTAAGTAACAGGGACGGTAGTCCCTGATACCATGTTTTTGCAACCCCGCTGAGTTTTGGTAAAGAATAGTGTATAGTGGCCCTTTCATCCCAGCCATATATTTCGGCACATTCCTCTACTTTCGTTAACCATGTCAGGATTGTTTGTTCCTTTGACATTGGGTTAAATTCGGGTAACACATTACTATTAAAAGTTAACTTAGGTTTATCCGAACTTCTGACATCATTTAGGATACTAAGAAACTTATCTAATATTTTGTTTGTATTTGACGCTTCCTGCGTTAATTTCTCCTTGGCGTCAACCTCTGACGAGATGCTGTGATTCCTTAGCGTCCGTCTCTTCCTCTGCGTCCCCCTAAGCTCTTCATCCGAATCGTCTGATTGGTCTTGATACCGATTATTGCGCTCGTTTTGGTAAACAGTTCCTTCATGTTTTGTAAATCTTTCAAACATCGGTTCTGACCTCGAACACGACGCACCATGATCCTCAAACCTGGATCTTCCATATTCCGTGTGTGACATCGGTTCTAACCTCGAACCGGACGTCCCATGATCCTCAAACCTGGATCTTCCATATTCCGTGTGTGACATCGGTTCTAACCTCGAACCGGATGTCCCATGATCCTCAAACCTGGATCTCCTTTTCTCCGTTTGCGACATCGGTTCTAACCTTGAACCGGATGTCCCATGATCCTCAAACCTGGATCTCCTTTGTCCCGTCTGCGACATCGGTTCTAACCTCGAACCGGATGTCCCATGATCCTCAAACCTGGATCTCCTTTGTCCCGTCTGCGACATCGGTTCTAACCTCGAACCGGATGTCCCGTGATCCTCAAACCTGGATCTCCTTTGATTGTCATGCGGCGCCGGTTCTGACATTGAGCGACACGCGCGCATGCTTCACTTTCTTCAATTCCCTTAAATCTGGGTGATCGTCAACTGCCCCTCCAGGGGTCTTTCTTTTATGGGCTTTGTTGTTTTCCTGAAACTTGAAAGTGATAGGATTAGTGATAGTTTACTACCACTATTATATATATCTGGGTACGGTAATTATAAACGCAAACTAGCTTATTTGGCACGGTTGTTGCTAATCGCAAAAATTTGGGGAACTTTTTTTGGGCCTACAAAAAGAGTATAACATATAATTCATGGGGTAACGTCATTGTACTTATTCATTGAAGGTGATATAACAGAGTACAGGACCATTGCCAAAACATTCAGATTGTAAATCTATGTTTTTCTTAATCTTTGATATTATTATCAGTGAATTTATGAATACGGTTCGTAATGAATATTTTCCCACAAATCGGCAATATCCTTTTCCTCCTTTTTTAATATTTTACGATGCGTACGAATGCGGGGTTACCTAAATATTATAGATTATTCCAAGGATAGTACAAGAAAAGTTGGTTTCGACACTAGTTAGTTTAAACGATCAAGCCGTTATTATCAATACTGATAATAAATCTGTAAATGTAGGCATTGTATGCATTGTATGCTCCTCCATAACTCCCCAATGCATTAATTGATTTTCATGAAACCTGGTAGATGAACATTTAGACGTACGGGACACAGGACAGGCCACCCTTTTCTCCTTCAACGCAGACGAAGTCGCGGATGCCAGCTAGTCAGTACATAAATTTCAAATAAAATAAAAAGAAAGGGACACGTTTTACACATTGGTTCGGGATCTGTACACGCAGTGTTTATAAAAACTAAACCCGACCTTCGTCACAAGTGGTTTTTTTTTCTAATAGTTATGCACTACTATTTCTTGCATGTAGCGAGTTTTGTTTACTTTAACATGATCCTTCGCGATAAGATCGCATTCCATGCGTTCGGGACGCACGATTATGTTTAAATATCAGAAATATTAGTCACACAAATAAATTAATAAATAGGTAAATAAATTTAAATTTCAGTTTTAAGCAAGCTTCCTATGTTTATCTTACCAAGATTTTAAGCTTAAAATAAAAAAAAACTCAATTTCGGGCCCGTCTCTGTTTTTTTTTTTAACAAAGAGAAAATAAAATAAAAAATAAGTACTTCTTAACTACAATGTACTTACGTGTCTTCTCGTTGTGGGCGTGGGTTCGAATCCCACTTCTGAACTTTTGTCTAAGGACGATAAATCAAAAGTCAGTTATTCCTCACTTATACAGTTTATTCCACTTATCATTTACTTATGCTGAAATTATAAAAAACTTAACACTATGTAATACTATGATCTAAACACTTATGTAGTCTTTATAATTTATATCCACCATTTACCACCACCGTCTCACTCGCTGTTCATGAATCGATAGCCTGTCGTATCTCTGATACTCGGGCGTGTTGCCAGCCCTTCCCCCCTTACCGCGCTACTTGCGACTTATAAGCTCTGCCAGCCCTTCCCCCCTCGCGCTACCCGCGACTTATAGGCTCATATCTCCACGCATGACATTAAGTTAACAGTATGTATTCTCAAAGTCCAATATCAGCTTGTCGATTCTGTCTGCCTGTATTATTATAACAATATGTATGTAATATTATACATGTTTGATAGCCCACAATTAAAACCAGACTACGTCGTAACCTTTGTCGATAAACGATCAAATATCAAGGGAACGGACTATATTAATTATACTAGCGATCCGCCCTGGGGTCGCACGAAAGATTTTTTTCTCCAAGTTAATACACAATAATTTTTCTCAACAAGCTATGGAGAACAAAATAGTAATGTAGATTGCAGGCAGGACTTTTTTATATATAAGACGGCTTTAGTTTGTTAAAAAAGATATAGGATGTAAACAATTATATTGTAACAATAATTGTAACAAGACAATTGTTGCAAGACCATAGTAGGGTCAAGGATAAGGAATTGGAAGAACTGATAGTTAAAACTGTTTTTATAACGTAAGGCATTTATTTTAGGAAATAATTAAATTAGTGACCTAGTTTCAACCTCACCGATTCTCTGTTTACCACAACAGTAATTGAAAAGGGTAAATTGTAAGTGGAAGTGAAATTTAGATAAGTAAATTTATTAGTTTAATATGACGCTAGGTTAGGTTAGGCCCATTCTCCTGTCCCTTTAGGTTTCTACTAATTTTTGCCCGCGACTTCGTTCGCGCTCTTGGGTGTTTAAATTTTTATTGCTCATACTAGCTGGCGCCCGCGACTTCGTCCGTGTTGAAAAAGGAAAAAAATAGCCTATCTTGTGTCCCGTACGTCTAAATGTTTATCTACCAAGTTACATGAGAATCAGGTAATTCGTTTAAGAGTTATGGAGGAACATACGTACATACATACATACATACAATACATACTTACAGATTTATTATTAGTATTGATTGATTGATTGATTGATTGATATTAAGAAATTTATGCCAGGAGTTGATTTTTTCATTTCTCTGTGTGATGCTTCCGGAACAGTAGTTCTTTTTAGATGAAAAATACCACATGTTCTTTTACGTATCCCTGAAGTATACTTATGCAAAATTTCACGAAGGTCGGTTTAGCAGTTAATAAGGCCTGAAAGCATAACAAAGAAACTCACTTGATAGTAGGTAATAAAGCCATAAAGTAATAAGTAGGATATGGGACTGCAGTGCCATAAATCGTGCCATAGTATTTTGTATTATGCCACTATTAAAATTCAAAGGAAATTTATATTGAAAACTTTTGGCGAGGGGAGTTTGGTTTACTTATTTTTAATAAAAATAAAATAATATTAATTAAAATTGCTAACGCCAATAAATGCGTGATGCTAGAAATATCTACAAAACAAACACTTTGACGAGGTCAATTAGTGTTTTTGATGAAATTATGAATTCTTGAGATATTTAGGCAGTCTAAATATCTCAATAATTTTTAATTCGAGGACAAAATTAGCTTAGAACGTTTACTTGATAACTTTTAAAACATTTTAGTACCTACCTAGTGTTAAATTTTAATATTGAAGCTACTTTGTTTTTGAGTAATAAATATTGAAATTTATTTTATCAACCATGTACAATTAAATAATTAGAATTAATTAAAATCTGAAACAAATTTATAACACGTTTGAAGTGCTGGAGGAATTTAATTAATATTCACATCGCTGCTCTCTTTCTTAATTAGCTAACTTTGTTTGTACTTAGCTGATGTTACGAGGTCGTTACTTTACTTATTTTGTCTTGTAACGCTTAATCTTTTAATACTGTGTAAATTTTACTTCTGGAGTACCATAATGTTCTATCTTATCATAGGGGACATAGAGGGACGAAAAGGCGTGGGTAAAGGACAGATCGCTGCTTAAAATCTAAAGTGCCACAAATCAAAAAAATATTTTTAGTCAATTTTTTTCTTATTAGTACTTAAGTATATCAAATATATGTACATTATACGTCATTAGCATTAAATGTTTTAATTAATTTTATAATAAACTGAATACTGAAGGAGATATAAGCATAGTATAGTCCAAGATCCGTCAAAGGAAGTTTTTTCTGATTACTAACAGGCTGAATCTTAAAGTAGCTTCATTTTACCGAGACGAACAACTTTTTCCTCTTCGAAAATTCTCGATAGAGGTAGCTAAAGGAGTTAGCAGCCGTAAACAACTTCCAAGCGTATAGGACTGGGAAAACGTACCACTCAATTTGTAGGACTATGCGGCCATTTTATTATACAAATATTTACAAATGTTTGTAAATTTTATTATACAAATATAAATGTTTGACGAGCCCGTTGGACGAGTGGCAAGGGTGCTTGCCTAACGTTTCAGGGGCCCCGGGTTCGATTCCCGGCGGGGTCAACTTTGGAAATTTTAATATAATTTTCAAAATTGACTGGTCTGGATTTAAAAAGTAGTGGTAGGGCACACACTGCGTTTCGCAGTCATTTGGGCAGCCCGTCTGGCGGCAGTAACCACCCCCTTACAGAATACCACTATGAAATAACAGAATATGTGCTGTTGAATGCTTATCCATTACCCCTTCCCTTACTTATCCCTTATCCTTAATCCTTCTATGGTCAGCAGCGCACTTGTAGCACTTATGGCGTTGCTTGTGTTATAGGCGACGGTAGCCACCTACCATCAAGTGGACCGTCAGCCTGTCTGTCGACCTTAACATAAAAAAAAGCTGCAGAGAAAAAATCAGCTGGTTAGTATACCCATTCATCCCAAAAAACCACTCCCAATAAAACATAATAATAAGGTCATAAAAATTATTACTAACTACTTATTATTACGCGGACTATCCGCTGTGAGCGTTGATGCACCTTTGCACGTTTTATTTTTTGGGAACTTCAACTTTTTTGTTGCTCGGTTAATTGAATACGCGGTACTATAAGTCCCTTGTAATATGTGTGATTAAATGCAATTGTAAGCAATCTATTTTCGATGAAGAAAAAGTACCCCAAGGCTTGTCCCTAAGGGACATTTCACTACGCCACTAGGCATGACAGTCATGACAAAGCGGCCCATATCAATGAATGTCGCCCTATTTCTAACAATGCCACGCTACAGCGAAGAATGCGAAGATTAGTTGCGTGCTCACTACGCTGCACACGACAATGCAACGATTGTACAGTCGGGGTAAGAAAAAGTACATCACCTTAAAGTCGAAATTTGCTTGAACCATGCCAAATGTCAGTCTTGCCAAAATTTGATTTCAAACGTCTATCAGTTGTCTGCTTAGTGCTATAGTTTCAAAAGGTACTAAGAGTCTACAATTTTGATAAAGGAATGAATCTGAAAACTGACGAAGGTTTTCTTACTCCGACTTTACAATTTCTTAATTATTTTAATTGATAATAAGTTGCAAACTTTGTGCAAAAATTTTTGATTACAAATTCATGTTGAATTCATAGGTCAAATTAAAGTTTTAAAGTTTAAAGTTCAATAACCTTTAAAACTTTAATTACTTCTAAATCACGCAACAAATTTCAATAAGGTTCTTACTAATGGAAGGAGGGAATGTGTAAATTAAAAAAATTGGCGGGCGAAGCCGGGAGCGGGTCGCTAGTATCAAATAGAAGTATGTACTTTGAAAATATTTGACGTTACACTAACAAACAAAGCGACATGTACGCACAGTATAAGATCGCGAGACTATTAGTGGGTGATACTCGAAGAAAAGAGAAAAGAGGCCATAAAACAAAATACAAATAGTAAAAAAGGAGAGCAATAAAACAGCCACATTAGTTGCTTTACATTGTTTGTGACTCCGTATTTGGACATAAAAGTAAAAGTTCAGTTCAAAATAAACCCTTACTGTAAAACGGAAAATGCGAGATTGAGTTTAATCTAAATTTTACGAGCGATCGTGTTCAATACACATTACAAGTAAAAGGCAGTAGATACAGTTAGTACATTTAAAAATTAACTTTTCTTTGACGCTTCAATCGAATTAAAAGTTTAAAAATAACCGTTATTTCAAACCTATATGCTTAAGTTTCGTTAAAATAAATTCAGTGATTTTTTATGAATTTAATAAAATACTTAAAAAAAAATAATATAATGTTACACGTTTATCAATTTTACAAACATTGACAGTAAAAAGAAATTTCTTTGTTTCAAATATAAATTAAAATTATTTAAAAAATACAAGGAGTTCGCAACAGTATACGTAATGGATTTCATGTAAGCCTTGTCAATAGAATCCACTTATAAGTTATATGTAGGTAATTTTAATGTTCAGAACAACTATAAAATGTGTCCTAAATATTAAATAAGATGTAACGCCCCGAACACTCACTGTGTGTGTACATCTTAATGTACAGCTTTGAATAAAACGCGCAAGGTATATGGTAGGTATAGGTAGAGAGCTTTAGTTTACGTGGCGATCACAATATTTCAGAAATGGACGAAGTGATACTGGTTCTCTAGCAGATAGAAATAGCCACTAAGCGTATAATAATAATAATCATTAATTTGTCATCATCATCATCATCATCATCATCATCTCAGCCGCAAGACGTCCACTGCCTGTCTGTCCACCTTGTGGGTGGTTCTACGTTGCGCTTGCAGCGTAGAATATTTTGTAGTGAAAATCCAATATATGTAGAGCCTCACTTGATAAACTTAACGTTATAAGTGTACCGACTAAGAACTTCGCGTTTTGTTGAAATCGGGGTCTGAATGAATTCCGACGACGTAAACAATCAAATGGGCGCTGTGTATAAACACTGAGTAGTATAAATGTTATGTTAAAAAGTTTCATAAGCGCCGTCAAATGATAACTTATATTATATGCTTTATGATAAACATGTCTCAAACATCTTATCCAAATTTGAAATAAACAAAACCGTTCCGATGCCATTACTTTTTTAAATTATAATTTTTTTTTATTTCATTTATAATTTTATATACATATAAGTACTAATGCAGTTTTGCATTATGCAGATTAACAGCCAAGCATACGGTTAATTAATAAAACAAGTTCTTTACTTTATTATGTATTATTAGTTCTTTATTTATTGAAGACGTAAATGAGGTTTTATACTTGTATCTTTTAAATAACAGAAAAGACTCATTTTTATTAAAAAGGAGATTAGGTTAGGTTCTCGAATACATGAAACAAAACAAAAGTCACTGTCAACTGTTGTTATTTAATAACGTTAAATAAGACAGTGGTATGCAGATTAACTAGGTAAAGTAAAGTAGAAGCGTATTTTTAAGTAGTATTAAATGTTTTAATTTTAGAAGAGATATAAAAGCATATATAAGTTACTTTTGAATAAATAAAAAATGATCAAAATATACTAACTAACTATGGAATAAAACAACCTTATAAGTCTTTTTGCTACATACAATATGAAGGATTGTTATTGTATATTTGCAATAAAAACATTTTTGGATTTTTTGTTTTATGGCTCTTTAGTTTTTAAGCAGCGATATACATAGATTAAGTGCACACTGAGCTTTAAGTGAAAGCTTTATGCTCGAAGGAGGTTGGCAACTCTATCTGTCTGTATGCCACAGCAGTCGAAAGCTGGCTACCGAGCGTAACGGTCGAACCGAACAAACTTCACAGCGAAGTTATCGCGCGCGAAAAGCGTCGCTCTTTTTTTAAAATTTTATATTCGGTGTATATCCAAGTTCTTTTGAGATTTGTTCTTTAGTGGATAACAAGTAGAATTAAGTTAGTGTTTTTAATAAAATCCAGAATAGTCATGATTTATTTTTAAAAGTGAAAACTTTTTTGAAACTGTTGCAAAGTGTTTTTCAAGGAAGCGAGAAAAAATTTTATTTGAGGACATTTCGTGAGTAAATATTTAAAAAATATATATTTTAATTTGTATAATGCAAATTTTCGGTTGACATTGATTGCATAGTTACTAAGCTGCTAAGTGATTTAAATACTTAGTCGAGGTACTTACAAAATCGTTTGTCCTGACTGACTATCAACACACACCTACTACCAAACCTGGAAAGCTTTGCAACATAGGTTTTCATTTCATTTTTCAACATTTTTTTCAACATAGGTATCTTTCATAAGTAAGCATCCGCTTAGAAATTTTAAAAAATAATTTCTTAGCGGATGCTTACTTACAATTTCAATAAAATTTTCAAATTAATTAAATATTTACCTGTATATTAAAATTTTAAATAATGACAAATCGATATTCTTAATTGTCTCAAGTAAAAAAATGTCTGGATTTCGATATTACTGTATCGATTTTCATATAATACTTTTAGGTATTCCATATACCTGCTAATATTATGAAAAGAGAAAATTTATATTTTTGTTTGTAATGAATAAATCCAAAACATAAAATTTAAAATGAGTCAATTTTAAAATTTCTTTCACCTATAGCAAGTAACATAGGCTATATTTTATAAGTAACGCGGACGAATTCGCGTGCAACAGCTAGTAATATTTTATGAGTATAGACGTGGAAACTATTTGCATTGTAGTCCACATTAAAATGGTTTTTATTTAAATATTCTAATAGATATCAAAATACTCCATCAACACACACACACACACACACACATTACACCTTCTTAATCAAGTTGAGTGATCTGACATTATCAAATTACTCCAAGTAAATTGTATTAGAGGTGTCGACGATCGTCTCTCATTACTTGAATTTGTTTCCAATTAAGAAGCCACAAATTTATTTTCATGTCAAAATCTTGTTTTCACATAATCGGACATATTATAATTAATACTAGCTGGTGCCCGCGACTTCGTCCGCATTTTGGATGAGAGGTACCCTATGTCCTTTCTGGTGTCCCAGACAACATGTATGCAAAATTTCATGGTGATCGGTTTAGTAGTTTTTGCGTGAAAGAATAACAAACATCTATACATCCATTACAAACTTTCGCATTTATAATATTAGTACGGAAGTACGGATTCTATTCATATTTATATATTATATCAAGTCGCACACTCTTGTCAGAGTGGTCGTGGTCATGGGGATGATGTACACGGAGGATGGTTGTGTTCGGCCTCCTTGTTTCGTACCTGCGATTATTATTATTATTATTATTATTATTATTATTATTATTATTATTATTATTATTATTATTTGCTTAGTGGCTATTTCTGTCTGCTAGAGAACCAGTATCACTTCGTCCATTGCTGAAATATTGTGGTCGCCACATTCGCCATATAAACTAAAGCTCTCTACCTATACCTACCACGTTGAGAAACTGTAGTACTTTTTTGATAGAGGCATTCTTCACATCTTCACAAGCCATTGTGTGGCTTCCTAGGATGTGACTGCGCTTGTGCATTAAGGGGCCACACTCGCACAGGATATGCATTGGTGTTTCTTCTGCCTCATGGCAGAAGCGACACTCTCCTGTACTAGTGAGACCCATTACTTTAAGGTGCCTATTGAGGCAGCAGTGCCCCGTTAGTGCCCTAGTTATAATACTAAGCGACATAGCTTGATGGTTTGTCACGTTTCGACTGTAGGCTTTTATGAGCGCTTTCGCCCCTGCGATGCTTCTCCACCTTTGCCTATTTGTGGCGTCACGAGCACACTGTACTACAGTAGACTGGGTTGCGCATTTTATCACGTCTGTCCAGCGGAGGCGATCTACCTTTTGGGCCCTTGGACCCTCCATCCGACCCTGAACCACAAGCCGTTTCATAGAACTTTCATTCCTGGAGATGTGGCCAAAGAACTTCAGTATTCGTAATAGCACAATCGACGATTCTATTCATAAATAAAAAAAATATCAAAATTAAAAAAAAAAAAACTTCCATACTAAACATTTCATTTTCACGCCACAAGGCGAGGACTTAGCTGAAAAGCGTTATTTTCGTCGCCTAGTTTGACTTCTTAGAATAAAATCACAAGTTAGATAAAAAAAAGTTTGAATCGGGCAGATTTATAAAAAAACTAGTAGGTCGCTCGATTCCGCGGGCTTGCAGCCCGCGGGGGGGTGTTTGTGTTCTCTTTTGTCTATTCTTTTGCCATGATAAATAGTTTTGGTTTGTTTTTGGGTCTTTGTTTTGTAAATCGTGATTGATTAATTATAAAAATGGCGTAATTGTAATTGGCAGTAAGTAAGGGGGAGGGGAAGGAGAGTTGCCGAGGGTCTAAATAGGTCACCCTCGTTGAGACCTTTCAAATGATACCCAACACGGGGGGTCTACCTGTAACCGTTGACCATGGTCTACTGAGTAGACCGGAATTGTCAAATTTTGAAATTTGGTCTACTTTAAAAAATTCGTCTAACCAAGACGTCTCCGATGAGCCCAAACACGACCCGGCTGCGTCAAGTCGTTTCCGAACAACGGCCGGGGGGGTTGGAGGGGGGTTCAAATTTTTTATCTCGACGAGACGTCTCCGATGAGCCCAAACACGACCCGGCTGCGTCAAGTCGTTTCCGAATTACGGCCGGGGGGGTTGGAGGGGGGTTCAAATTTTTTATCTCGTCGAGACGTCTCCAATGAGCCCAAACACGACCCGGCTGCGTCAAGTGGTTTCCGAATTACGGCCGGGGGGTTCAAGGGGGGTTCAAATTTTTTATCTCGTCGAGACGTCTCCAATGAGCCCAAACACGACCCGGCTGCGTTAAGTCGTTTCCGAATTACGGCCGGGGGGGTTGGAGGGGAGTTCAATTTTTTTTTCTCTGGGAGACGTCTCCGATGACCCCAAGCACGACCACTCTGCGTCGCGCCGTCTCCGAGTTACGACTAAGGGGGTCCGAGAGGAGGGGAGGGGGGGAGAGGAGAGGTGTGTCAAAATTTTCACTTTTTCGGTGCCCCGGTAGACCCTTGGCGTCGCTCCGCTTCGCTCCGCGACGGGTCGACCGCCGTCTCTAGTATGGGTGGAAAAATACCTTTTAGGTGTGATTTTGTATGGAAGGGGGGGAGGGCGAGTGAGCAATGCCGAAATCGGTCGGACCAGTCGGATCACCCACGACGAGCCCGATCGAATGGGCCCAAACACGGGAGGTTTCGGTCGAACCGTTTCCGAGTCCCCACCGGGATGGGGTGGATTGGGGTCATTGGGTCTTGGCTGTATCTAAATTGGTCGAAGGGGATGGACTTTCGCGGCTCTCCGGCCACCTTTGCCGCCGCTGCGGCCCTCGAGTCCGGGGTCGCGAATTCCTCGGAGGGGGGCCGGGGGGGCGGGTCGCGCTGCGCGCTCCCCTATCCCCCCCTGTCCCCCCTCCTCGTCATTCGCCCCCCCGGCCTCGAGACCCTCCGCGGCGGGTCGACCGCCGTCGTCTAAAGGTGCAAAATCGCCATTCAAGTGTGATTTTGTATGGAGGGGGGGCGAATAGGGGTAGTTGGGGGGAGGGCGACGGTCCCGGGGGTGGACCTCGCGGGGTGATGGTTATCCGCCGAAGTGACCACCCGCCCGTCCCCGATGGTTTTCGAAATATTCTCATCCTTCCGAAAAGAAATGCCACTTTTGTATGGAGGGGGGGCGACGGGGGGGTGGTGGGGGGAGGGCGATGGTTCCGACCGACGGACCTCGGGGAGAAACCTATCCCCCGAAGGAACCGCATAGGTAGCTGCCACCGTTGAGGTGCTACGGGGATAGGAAAGTCCATACAGGTTGTATGGAGTTTATAAAAAGTGTATGAGAGGGGTGGGGATGACTCGTTCTGTGGCAACTACCGATGACCCTCTATGACATTCCGCAAACCCCACCTTTCTATCCCTCACAGTTTCCGAGGACCTCTCACCGTCTCTGTACCAGGTCGGTGGACCGAGGATCGAGGAATTTCCTGGGGTGGGCTAGGCCACCCTCTATACGATGGGGTACGATATACCGCTTGGAAAAATCTCCTTCCGGTTGAAATAAATCGCTTTTCCGTAAAACCATAAATTTGTATGGAGGGGGGGTGAAGCGGGGGGAGGGCGGTAATCCCGGAGGGTGGACCCCGCGGGGTCATGGTTATCCGCCAAAGTGACCGACCACCTATCCTCTATGGTTTTGGAGATATTCCCGTTTTTCCGAAAAAATTGCCACTTTTGTATGAAAGGGGAGCGAAGGGGGGGAGTTGGGGGGTTGAAACCCATCCCGGGGGGTGGACCTCTGGGGGAACTTGCAACTCCCCGAAAACGCCACCCCGCTATCTCCGGTGGTTTAGGAGGCGTTCCACTTTGATGAGTTCAAAAAAGTTGTATGGAGTTTATAAAAAATGTATGAACGGGATGGGGATGAGTGGTCCGGTGGTAAGGACCGATGACCCTCTATGACATTCCGCAAACGCCATCCCGCTATCCCTCACAGTTTTCGAGGACCACTCGCCATCTTTGTACCACGTCGGTGGACCGAGGGTGCCAAAAGTGTATGAAAGTCGGGATTTCATCCGCTATCCGATGGGATAGGATAGACCGCCCCGCATTGCCATCTTTCAGGTAAAACGGGAGCTGTCCCGAAAAACGAAAAATTTGTATGGGAGCGGGATGAAGGGATGGAAATCCAGAAAAACGGGATAGCTCCCTGGAAGCATCCCACCTAGGGATGGAAACGCGCCGCAGAGACCACCCACCCATCCCGGATGGTTTTGGAGATATTCCCATCCCTTTCGCCGAAAATGCCACTTTTGTATGGGAGCGGGATGAAGGGGGCGGGATGGGGGGATGGAACCTATCCCGGCACTCGGACCACCACGATAGGTGATCGTCCAACGAAGACGCCACCCCTCTATCTCCGGTGGTTTTGGAGATATCCCACTCGGAAAGTGTCAAAAAAGTTGTATGGAGTTTATAAAAAGTGTATGAAAGGGGCGGGGATGAGTGGTCCGGTGGCAACTGCCGTTGACCCTCTCTGACATTCCGCAAACCCCATCCCGCTATCCCTCATAGTTTCCGAGGACCTCTCACCTACTTTTTACCAGGGCGGTATACCGAGGATATCAGATTTTTCTGGAGGTCACGGGGAGACCCCCTACGCGACCCACCACAAACGGAACACCCCCCACCACTCCTTCTGGGAGAACAACCATGTCAGTCATTATCTAGTTAGGTACGTGAGTGGGGTTTCGGCTTTATAGTTTATTTTATTTTATATTTTATAAATTTTATAAAAAAATATCTATTTTCTGAAGAAAAAATATTAGTAAAATACTGCTAAAAACTACTGTTTACAGTAATAAAAATTTTCCGTGATAACTATGTGACACATGTCTGATTTAAATAAATATTATTATTATTATAACTACTTTTGTTTTTAGGCTTATTAATTAACTTCTACACTAAAGTTTTAATCGGTTACTTTTATTTCTTTGTTCATATTTTAGACGATATTTAAGAAAAACCTTGCAATTTTAAATCTGTTCGAAGAGCTACAAAAATTTGTTGCGCAATATTGCACCTTAATTCATAGGACATTAGGTTGCGTTCATTTTGGTAAAAATTGTGTTCGATCTAGACAAAGGTACCTGACAAGGAAAAATAAAATGCAACGCCCCGCAAGTCTACTGTAGCAAACATTTTCAAAAAATTTTTTGCTCATATTTTTTTCAGGTTTAATATTGCTTACTTTTAAGTGTTTTTAACGCGGACCAGGTCAAAGGTTATTAAAAAAATAAATATAAGAATAGATCGTGTTGTTTTGTTGAAAAATATCAGTTCTTATAATAGCAAATTTTAATAATATGTACATCGGAAGAGATCTGTGTTGATCACTCTTTAAATAACTTTTAATTAAACTGGTGTTATTGTATTTTAACTTTATAAATAACTAGCGACCCGTCCCGGGCTGCGCACAGTAGCCATTTATTTTCGGAAAATAATGAAAGTATACGTATTATACACAAATCTTCCTCGCTTATCGCTCTTTCTATTAGTGACAGCCGTATCAAAATCCATAGCGTGGTTTAGAAGAAGTTAACAAGAGAAATAAACATAATATATTGATATAGTATAATATGTAGATATACAGATATTGTATAATATAATATGAGATATACATAGTAAAATAAAACATGAATTATTTTAATTTTTATTTATAACAAAATGAGATTCATAAAAATTCACCTTAATTTTTTTATTATGTTAAAGTGTGACGTGCGAATGTCGTAAATTTTTTGTAAGAGGATTGTCTTTTGACGTAAATTCTGAGAACGAGTCATAAAACACAAATTCTTCGTTTTGTAGAATGAATTTGATTATTGAAGTATTTTTTATGACGAAGTTTTTATAATTTCGTCATAAAAAATTTATAATTAACGAGTTTTTATAATTTAATGTGAATATTTTTGATTTTTAGTTAAATTTTGTTTTAATTTGATTAATAACCAAGAGTACACGCCGTCACTATTGTCATGTTAATTTAGTTTCAAGCGTGTTTCAAGAGAGTGATTGACGTTTCTCTAGTCATTTGACGTCAAAAGCATAAACTAGTTCTGTGGTTTGATTTTCAATTAAAATATGATTAAAATATAGGTTTCTATAAATGTGTCTATAATAAAAATAAGCACTAGATGGCGCTAAATAAATTATTATAGGTACTTTTGATTTAAATATAATATTTTTGATTATGTCTATTTAAAATTTGAGCACTAAAGCATTTTCTTTTCTTAACACTAGATATTCCTCCATTTTTTTTTATATAGTTCGCTTCGCTGTGGCTCGTTATTTTTATTTCGCTTCCTTTTTAAAACGCAATGTTGTGTAGAAATTTCAAGTCAATCCATCGGCTAGTTTTGTGGACAGAAACATACGGAAGCAATTTTTTTATATACATAAAGATAAATAGTTTTTCCTTAAAGACACCCACGGTTCGGGAAAACGTAAAAAAGTGTGAATAAACTCACGTAGGGAGGGCGTCCTCATTTTTCATACCGTCAAATTCAATATAGTATTGAATCCTGTATTGCTCGCTTGACAGTAATAATATGAGTGCGAATTCGTGAAATATTTCTTTTACTAAACGAAATGTACTTTCGTCGAGGGAACATTTTGGTCCTTTTCACGCCTCTTAGAGTATAATAATAGAACGCTTTTTTTCCACAAATCCCATCATTAATATGAAGATAATTCCATAAATAACTTCAAACATTCCTACTCGTAATAACAAAATTTCATTATTTGTTCTGAGGTATTCTATCTACTTATAAGCGACTTTAGCCATCCACCAACAAATGAACCGCCAGTTAACCTTATGACCTTTAAGTAAAAAAGCATACTTAATTTTACATCCAAAATGTAATTAGTAGTCTAAGCGCCTCTTTCACAAACGTCAAGTAAAGTGCAACATTAATTACCTACTTTTAGCGCCTGTTTCACCAACGTCAAGTAAAGTGTTGATTAGTTACTTTAAGAAATCATTTTCTGTTTTATTGAATTATTCACTCGGTTTAGTGCATCCATCGATAGCCGAATTTTTATTATTATTTTCTATTCAATGTTTGGGACGTTTACCGTACAAACAAAGGTATATCAGCTCAATTATTCTCGGTTACCGGTGACTTTAAATGACAGTTTGGCCTAATTGACGTTTGTGAAAGAGGCGCTTAGAAATCATTTTCTGTTTTATTGAATTATGCACTCGGTTTAGTGCATCCACCGATAGCCGATTTTTTATTATTATTTTCTATTCAATGTTTGGGACATTTATCGTACAAACAAAGATAAGTATACAACAAACAGCTCCATTATACCCGGTTACCGGTGACTTTAAATGACAGTTTGGCCTACTTGACGTTTGTGAAAGAGGCGCTTATTTTTAAGACACAAACTCCTGTACTAAGTACAAACCGTCATAAGTTTAATTTAATTACAAAGTTGTTATTTCTATTGCGTTACAAAGTTTTATTTGTTTTATGTCTTTACATTCGAATTTATCACTTTGATATCCGCTCCATTCCGGTTCTTATGTCGTGTCTAGTTACCCATTAACTTTAGCTCCGCTCGCGTACAAGATGTAAAGTTATACTCTTTAATTAATTGAAATAAATCTCTTGAAAATAGAGACAAACGAAAATTGAATGTGTTCTATACTACACAAAATACTTATAGCTTATAGTATTATATTAGTTAAGTAAGTTGAAACTTATGCTAACTTAAGAGGGAAGTATAGCATTGCGATCCTAACGCAATAGGTATTTAGGAAAACACATGCTATCGCTCGTGAGCTCTTGCTCCGGGGCAATCGTGCGATAGAGAGCGTTGCAGCTCGCGACTGACAATAGGCACATTTTTTATGAAATTTCCATTTCGGGAGAAAACAGTTTCCACTAACTAAATCTTAACAAATCACTTTGATTTTCATGTCGATCGTTTCACATAACATATTCTAGGTTTATAGGTTACACTTAAAAAAAAAAAATAGATTGTTTTTATAAAACAAAAGGTTTAATTCGACAAAGTTTTTATCACAAAAATTAAGTTATTTGAGGTTAAATAAGTTTGAATTTATTGCAAATTTTGAAAAAAAAGAAAAACCTATAAACTTAGTCTTTCATTGTGTCAATAACATACAAAAAAAATATTTAGATTGGAAAATATTTAGAAGTGGAAAAACATTTTCTCTTTTTGTATGGACGAGTGCTATTCTTCCCTCTTAAGAAATGCTCATTATTAAAATGTGCTCATAAAGTAAATTTTATTGGCTACTAACTGTCCGCGACTTTGTCCGCGTTGAATTACGTATGAAAAAATGTATAATATTTTTACGTACTATTATTGTGTATTATTGTGTATTATTGTGTATTATTGTGTACTAACACAATAAGGCATTTTTTTCCTTCAAATTATCCTCCTCGCTTATAGATTTTTCAATAAGTAAAAACCGTATCCGTTGGATCTGTGATAAAAAAGTGGGCCACATAGAAATGTAAGTATATACCATAATTCGATGGTATATAGGCTCGCCTTGCATTTTTTATAGTGGAAATAAAACAATAGGTATTTGTTATTTTACCACTTGAATTTTCAGGTTCTCTTTGTTCCCGTAAATTGGTATCACAGGAGATTTAATGAAGGTACGCATGTAGTCGGTCTCCGATACTCCATTAGTGAATAAAGGCATTCATCAAAGTGTCGATTACAAAGGACCTCGATCTTTCTCACGCGACCTAAATGTTTATTGCGCGGAGGAAACGAAACGTGACTTACTGAGAAAAACCTTACTTAACAACGATAATAAACTGTTCTTTCCCTTTGTATTGGATTCTTGATCATTAATAGCAGATGTAAGGCTTTCTTTCAACAATGATGTGAAAAGAAAGTTTGTACCTATATATAGGGGAGGTTATGCCGAGTTAAGAAAAAAGTTAACTAATTGTATACATATTAGTAAGTGATTAGTTAGTTAGGTAGGTATAGGTAATTAGTTTCCACGTTTATCGCTGTTTCCACTAGTGAAAACCGTATCAAAATCAATTTAGTAGTTTAGCGGTTTTATTTTATAATACTTATAATTCATCGATGTATAAATTAGTATAGATATCGTAAAAACAAAATTTTGACATCTAATTAAAAAATGAAAGAATATAACACGGTTTTAAGCTCAGTAGGTACCTAAATAGTTATCTGTTTAACATTATTAAATAAAAGTGATATTGTATGGTAAGTAGAGCTGAATCCATATACTAATATTATAAATGTGAAAATAATGTCTGTCTGTTTGACCTTCGACAAGTCATATACGCCCTAGCAATGGATAAACAAAATCTAAAAAAATCATTGAGATAATGTACTAGAGAAGCTATCTCAAGCAAAAGTTTTAGTGCACTTGCAAAAAGCAAAAGTGTGTACTTGAAGGTGAAAGGTGATTCCTTGGGCTTTATTTTCCTGAGTTGTTTGAACAGTACCTTAGCACACATGAAGGCATATTTAATTAAAAAGAACACAGAACACAAGCGTATTCGCCTGTAGCGCTAACCAAACTAAAGCAGTTGGAGCCAGCTGGCTCTAACTCGTGTTGCAAAAAATCTGTTTGTAGTAAGAGTACATATTACTTTAAGATAATTACATTACATTACATTGAGATAATACGTAGTACATATTATCTCAATGAAAAAAATGTATATTTTCGTTACCATTTTATTTTAGATATAATGTTTTATTATCCATCCTCAGGGTTCCGATCAAAATTTATCAACATGGGCTTGTGCGGCTTATACAACGTTTTGTTGACATTTACCTACATTATTATCTGCCACGGTTTTCCACAGGTGTATTGGATTCAAGAGTATTAGTTTTAATATTCAATTAATAATTAAAGTTACATTTTAAAAGGCGAAGCTGGAGCGTAGTGCTAGTGAAAAATAAAAGTCTAGAAAGGTGGAATAGAGTCTATAGAGTTTAGGGTGACTAAGAAATGTCAATGACGCGATAGGACAAAGGAGGTTCACCGAAACGCGCGGCTACCGAAATCGAAATGTATTTTATAATAAAAAGACGTCCAATAAAATAAACACAAAACGAATGCATACAAATTCAGCGAATGACAACGGCTACAAAGGAATAATTTTCTGTCACTTTTATGTGAACGGTCGATTACACTTTTATGCTTCATTTGTGCTTAAAAAATGCATCCTATAATTTCAGTAGCCATTTTCAGAGTTCAAAGACTCACCAGATCTTTAAATTTGGTATGAGGTCCGAGCGTCTTTTAATTTATTTTCCAGTAGGTATATATGTTTCATGTTATTTTTTATTTATTTTAGATTAATTGAAAAGTTATGCCAATATTATTATATATTTTATTAAACAAGGAAGGTCAACATCACCATCACTATGGTTGATCTATGCCTTCAATGCTATAACCATCTAATGGATTTTGATGCGGTTTTTACTGATAGAAAGAGCAATAAACGAGGAATATAATTTGAATAAAAAAATTGCATACAAAATTGTAGTACTCGTCAATACTCACATATAAGGCACATAAATATAAGACTTAACTATATTAACAATTTGAGATTTGGTTGTATATGTAATGGGAAAGGCAATTTGCATTTCAGGCGAAATGGGAGTAAGGCAATTTGGGAATTGGTTGTAATGGACCGGACGCATTATTACTAGGGTCACAATAACCATTTTTTGTTCAAATTAGAAGATTTCTGGCAACCCACTTCCCATTATGCCGCTTATTCCAATCACCAATGAGTTGATCAAACAGGCTTAATTGATCAAACCGTGTTGACCTTGTGTTGGTGATATTTTTTGGAGGACAAGCCACTTGACGGCAGGATCGATTTTCAATCTGCCGATTGTATTACTGTCAGAATACTAGAGACTTGTACTGTGTGCATCTATTTATTTATTTATTTACAATTTTAAGGGCTAATATATAAAATAATATGTAAAATGAAAATACTAAAAACCATTGAGGTTTAGGCTCGTGTTATCATTAGATTAATAGATACTATTAATTACAATTAAAAAAATATTGCTTTAATTTAGATTTAATATTTTTAATTGATCTACTTATTTGTTTTCGTTTCAATAAAATGTCCCTATTTTTTTTTCTAAAATTTACGCCTAAGTATCGTAATGAAGATTAATCTCTAAAAAATGTTTCTTTTGTCATCAGTGCAATTTCCGTCAATAATCCGTCAAATAGTCGAGTGCAAAATTAGATGAGTTTATACCTCGATAAATCCAGTAATGAACGGATTTAAATTATTTTTTTGTTAGGTTTATTTAATTCCCTAGAATGAGAAGTCTACCAATTAAAAATTGCCGCTTTGAAATTATATTTTTTTTGTTAAAATTTTTAATTGCTAGGAAAACTTTTTAGGTCCTTAGAAACCCAACAAAATCTTAAATCCTATAATACAGGACAATACTAGGAGGATAAGATCACGCGAAGACGGTGTAGGTATAGACAAACTATAGGATAGGTAAAGCTTAAGTCACACGATGAATAAGGCTTTGGATTAACAACAGCAAACGTGCTTCGACTCCACATTGGAGACTAAAGGTGAGGGTGAGTCCTACGATATACCTAGGTCCTACAATATAATCAATATTCCTACGATATGTTACATATGACTATAATATAGATAGTTTTAGGGGGGTGAGGGCGAGTCACGTCATCATGTGTAAGGTACTTACTCAATCAAGATGTGACCGAGATAATTGTTGATTTGTTAGATAAACATTACGAGAGTCGTGTAGCGCAATAAGTCCTTAGAAAAAGAAATTATTTATTAGATATTGGTATTTTTTTACTTTTCAACACAATTCCTTTTAGCTCCCTGAATACACAATTCCAAATGTTTCTCCAAGTCTTAATTAAGTAAGATTTCGAAAAATTCGCGATACGCGATGACCTTTCGGAATATTCGAAAATGCATTTTTTGAGAAGCATTTTTTTTGGGTATTTTTTACAATTTTACTCAAATCAAGAACTTTCCTCGGACTTACTTCAACGAATATTTAAAAAAAATTTTTGAGTAATGCGCTTAGCAACACATTTAGCTATTTATTTTTATTGATTAGGATTATTAGGATACCTCTTAGGAACCTTAGGAAGGTTGAGGTTTTGAAAACCATCGTCGTCAGAGTCGGCTTCTTCATTGGTGAAGGTCGTGCCTGCTCTGAATTGCCTTGGTGGCATTGACCACCAGCTGCTCCAGCACCACCAGTTGAAAACCATAAAAGTCAGTAAACTGGAATATTTTGGACACATCATGCGTGGCGACAAGTATAATCTCCTGCAGCTGATCATGCAGGGGGCAGACTACGTACTTCCTGGCTCAAGAATCTCCGCGAATGGTATGGCCAAAGTACCAGATCGCTGTTTCGAGCCGCCGCCTCGAGGGTTAGGATAGCCATAATGATAGACAACCTCCGATAGGAGATGGCACTTCCAGAAGAAGAAGAAGGATACCTCTCCTATTTCTATTAGAGACAAAATGTGTCCTCATAATAATGTTAGTAATAATTAATTATTAGAAATAAGATTTTTCCTTTTCTCGCCCGATAACTGAGTTAGTGCCGTGATAGCAAACATGTAAGGCCTAATTGACAGGACTGGTACAACTTCGTCCTTGCACAATGAACACACAAAGGGATATAATAGGCGTCTTTGTGAGGGTTCCGTTCGCATAACTATACCAATTTAAACTTGTCAACACGATGGCTATTATGGCTTATGCTGTGTCAATACTATTAAGTTCTATACAGAAAGTATACAGTACGTGAAAAATTTAAATTCACTAAATAATAATAAATATGTACAATTGTATGTTAGTACTGTAAGTGTAGGTATTGTGTGTATATATTTATGTATGTTTCTCCATAACTCTTAAACGAATTAACTGATTTTCAAGAAACTTGGTAGATAAACATTTAAACGTACGGGACATTTGATAGGCTAATTTTGTCTTTTTCAACGCGGACGAAGTCGCAGGCACCAGCTAGTTTTAAATAAATTTTTGTAGTAGCTCGTGCCCGTGACGTTTGCGTCGTAAATTGAGAAAATATAAGGAACGAATTTTTATAATTTTTTAGACAACCTAACATATTTTAGGATCAAAAGTTTTAACATGTTAAAAATGGGTAAAAAAATAAAATTGAAGTTTGTACGAATATTTATTTAAACATTAAGAAACACAACACAAAAAGTTTACATATTGTGTCTGTACAAATTTTATTGTCAATTTGTTGGGTGATTACCTAATTGCTAACTTAAGTACATATTTGTATGGATTCCTCCAAATTTAATTATTCCTGGAAATTTCGAAGTTTGGTGAAGATGGATAATTCTAGGAATAATTTTCCTGTCGATTTGATAATTAATGGCAGTGTTACTTTGTTTCGAGTATAAAGGCTTATAAGCATTTATTAGTGCCAGGTTTCCTTAACAAAGTTTGAGCAACTTTCATAAATAATGTGTTTTGAAGTAGGTAAAGACGTCAAAAACGTTACACAAGTTTCTCTATAATTGTTTCATGTTGAGTGAGGATATGTTCGTAAATTTTCTTCACAACTTTAAAAGCAGATCTATAAATTTATTCAAAATAAATATTACAAAAGAATATCTTTATTTTGTGGCTAATGATATTTGCTTATTACTTTTTGCTCTCGTCTGGATCTTTGCCCCCTGGCAGATTGTCAATGTAGATTGTCAATGCAAATTGTCATTTCCTCACAAAATTTATATGTTTATTTATTTTAATGACTGTTTGTGTATATAAATTGTTATATATTGTTAGCACCTTATAAATATAACGATTTGTTTATGCATGTTTAATTTTTGTTTAACATGTGAGAAATAAAATATGTTTCACTCTTCTTTTCTTTAAATGCGATTAAATAGCAGACTCATTTAATTTCTAAATCGAATTTCAAAACCAATTAGGATTCAAGTTTCCCTCCAACCAAATCCGTTCTGATTTGTTTTTAACGAATTATACATTTAATAAAACTTCTACCAAATACCAAGTTTTTGGTATTTTGTGTATCTAGAGGTTTCGAGATTCGAAACAAAGAGATTTCGCTAACCTAACTCCATTTGGGTGTGACGAAAACAATTAATCCTTTTACAATTCGTACCCATATTTTTAGGGCACATAGGGCACGGTTTTTAGCTCTTAAATACATTACTAAAAATTTATTGTGAGAGACATTCGAGATATTTATTCGTATTTTCGGTAAAAAAATACAACACGCGCCGTCTGAGTAATAGATTGGTTTCTAATGTTACGTTAAAATAAATTATTATTTAGATAAAATCTTTGCTAAAGTTTCATTCTAAAATATTGTTTATCTTGTAAAGCACTAAGAACTTTTTAAGTTAATGTGTATTATGTTATGTGAGAAACATAAAATGTAGATACCTTTGAATAACTTCAGTTTTAATCATGTACATGTTTAGCGCCTACAGGTATTAATTACTCTCTTTATACATTTATATACTATACATATTATACATACAATACATATACATACAATGCCTACACTTACAAATTTATGAGATTTATTATTAGTATTGATAGTATTGATACTATGCTATGCGTGTCAAATGAGAATAGGACTGGAAATTCGCATTTTGCTCCGCATTTCTTAGAATTTCATTAGTGATGTGTACGGAGTGCAAAAAAAAAAAAACAAGCCTAGAATTAATTACTATTTTTATTAGTTTTTATTATTTTTGTAATGTGATTTATTTATTCAAGTAGTTTATTATAAAATCGTATACATTGACCCATAAAAGAATTACTTATCTCGTGGAGACACGTTAGCAAACTTAAGGGCTTTGCTACATAGAACCAAAGCCGAAAAGATCGTATTAATACGATTTAAATCGTACTGTAATTTACACTTATAGTTTAATTACTTAATAGTTATTATATACTAGCTGGTGCCCGCGACTTCGTCCGCGTTGAACGATGAAAGGTACCTACTATGTCCTTTCTGGTGTCCCAGACAACGTGTATGTAAAATTTAATGGTGATCGGTTCAGATTTTTTTGCATGAAAGCGTAATAACAAACAAACAAACAAACTCACATTCACATTTATAATATTAGTAAGAATATATATATTTATACATATATAATTTTATTAGATAAAAAATAAATAAAAAATATTTATATTTTTGTTATTCGGATTTTTTTGACGACATTACTATGATGACTCGGATCATGTGAAGTTTGCAGCAAGCGCGATCCTATTCTCATTTGAAACGCATAGTAATAGTATTAGTCAATACTAATAATAAAACTGTAAGGGTTGGTCTTGGAGTAAGTTACATATTTGTACGTATCTGTTGTATATATGTATGTTCCTCCATCACTCTTAAACGAATTAACTGATTTTCATGAAACTTGGTAGATAAACATTTGGACGTACAAGTCACAGGATAGGCTATTTTTTTCTTTTTCAACGCGGACAAAGTCGCGGGCGCCAGCTAGTAGGTTATATTTTATAAAGATACGCGGGCAAATTCGCGCGCCGACTCTGTCTGTTTCTCCGCTGTTTCGAAACCACCCAAAGAAAATTTATGATACGGTTTTCACTAATGGAAAGAGCGATAAACGAGCTTCTGTAAATAATATGAGGAAAAAAATCGTGTTTGTCCGAAGTCGGGGGCGGATAGCTTTTTGATAATAATGTAGGCGATAAGTGAAACTCAAAACATTTCCTTAAGTGGATCTGAGACCGATTAAATTTGTTTGGTCTTAGTCAGTCTCTTTTGTAGTATTATTATCATACTTATTTATCATGAGGTATTTATGGCAGTTAGTTAACATAATAAATTAGAGGCCAGACTTATAAAGGAACTTAGCTGATGCCTGCGACTTCGTTTGCGTTGAAAAAGATAAAAGTAGCCTATCTTGTGTCCTGTACGTCTAAATGTTTATCTACCAAGTTTCATGAAAATCGGTTAATTCGATTAAGAGTTATGGAGGAATGTTGCAATACCTACTTGATGATATCCAACAATTCGATTGTTGTATTAGCCGACATCAGTTGCTATACAATTATTGCGACGAATTATAAAGAGGAAAGATTGCATTGTTTGTTTGTATAGAATAGGCTCCGAAACTATTGGACAGATTTGAAAAAAAAAATAATATCATTAGAAGCCGACATTATCCGTGATGAACATAGGCTACTTTTTACCGCAGAAAAATGCTTCATTCCTACGGGAAATCTAAAATAAAAGTAAATACTATGCGGCTAGGTCCGGGAGATAGCGCCATCTATCCAAAATACGGTAGATGGCGTTTTATACTTTTCTACGCGGACGAAGTCGCGGGAAACGAAAAAAAAAAAAAAAAAAAAAAAAGCTAGTGTATAAAAGAATGACATTAACATCAATTACGAGTATATCGGTAGGACATAATATGAAGACAATATTACATTTCTTTTGAGTACCTACGTATGATATTTGATTGTAGATAGATATGCTACAATACGATATAAGAAATAATTCCGTTTGCATATATACTCAGGACATTTCGTTTGTTTTGTCTTTTTCATATTTCCCCTTTGTGTTCGATTTTCAGAGAGAACTCGAATCATTTGCCTTTATTTACTTCTGATATATATGTAAATTAGGGAGAGGTGTTTTTGTTCCCATTTGTTTATATTCCTTTCTAGTTATGAAGGCAAAGCAATAACATATCTATTTTAGGATTATATTGACCTTAGTATTGCAATAAAAAGGATTCGCCGTTCTGTTACTATGGTATATTTTTTTATGCTAAGGTTGACAGACAGGCTGACGGCCCATTTGATGGCTTAGTCATGAATATAGGCTATATAATCTATATGAAATTTTATCAGAGGATACAGATATTGACCTGTTCCACAGTTCCATAGTGAAAACAAAAAATATTATGGCTAGTAAATTTTTTACTGGCCTTCTTTAACACTTTCTTTTTTTATCGTTGTTTTTGTTATCTATACGTAAGTGGAAATTTTTTATTAGGTTTAAGTTATTTACTAACACTATTATTATGTAATTGTACCTGTAAATTTCCCTACAATAAAATAAATAAATAAATATAGGCCATATAGACACAAGCAATGCCACAAGTGCTGTTTCGCTGCCAACCAAAGCAGGATTAAGGATAAGGGTTTGGAAACGGATCCACCTAAACACAATAATAGCACAAGTGCTCACAGTATGTCATTACTAAGTTTATACTAATTATTTATTTTTACTAATTTAAACAACATCAGTACATATATCACTACATAGTAAAGTCCTCTGCTGTGTCTGTCTGTTCGCGATAAACTCAAAAACTACTGCACCGATTTTCATGCTGTTTTCACCAATAGATAGAGTGGTTCTCGAGGAAGGTTTTAGTATATAACTAGCTGGCTCCTGCGACTTCGTCTTCGTTGAAAAAGAAAAAAGTGTCCTACCCTTTGTCCTGTATGTCTAAATGTTTATCTACCAAGTTTCATGAAAAAGTTATGCTGGAAAATACATACATACAATGCCTACACTTACAGATTTATTATTAGTATTGATTGATTGATGATTTACAAAGGTACGCGGGCGAAGTCGCGGGCGCCAGCTAGTTAATAATATTTTGGACGAGGTTTGTAACTCCTGTTCATTAAACTTTCAAAGTTCATTTGCTCTATGACGAGATTGATGGATTTGTATTTGTCTTGCTTAGTTTAAACATTAATCTAACTCCAGAATTTAGTTATTAAGTCGATGGATTGTTTATCATTTTATGTTGACTAATATACTCGTAATATAACCGACCCAACCCGACTCACTTATGCTTGCCAGTCTTGGACCTACAGCAACAAAACAAAAACAAAACTAGTGAATTGCCAGAAAGCCATGGAAAGGAGCCTTTTAAAAATAAGAATAAAACATAAAATAAGAAGAGAATACGAAGAAAGACCAAACTAATAGACGTTCTAAACTACAGCCAAAAACTGAAATGGCGATGGGCTGGCCACATAGCACGGTATAGTGATAGGCGATGGACAATAGAAGCGACAAGATGGAAAGGACCCATTGGGAAAAGACGAAAAGGAAGACCGATCAAAAGATGGAGTGATGACATTACAGCTACAGCAGGAAAGGAGTGGATGTATCAAGCTAAGAACAGAGAAGACTAGACCAAACTGGAGGAGGCCTATACCCAAATAGTGGTTCCTATCTCAGAAAACTCATGAATTATGTAAATGAACAAACAATACATATAAATTGTGTAAATTATGTAAATAGTGAAATCATGTAAAAATCAAGGATGGGAAATAATAAAGGCTTTATTATTATTATAATAACCGACCCAACACAATACATGTAAGTAATACTTTGATGAACAAATTTAAGATATTTCATAAAATACATTAAAATCTTTTTGTAGGTCACGACTTTGAATATATACTAATACTAGCTGGTGCCTGCGACTTCGTCCGCGGTCTCTATAGCCTATAGCCCACCACGATAAATGGACTATCCAACACAAAAATAATTCAATTCGAACCAGTAGTTCCTGAGATTAGCGCTTACAAACAAACAAACATTTGCTTGAACTCGTTATAATGTCAAGAACTACTGGTTCGCATTGAAAATTTATTTTTATGTTGGATAGTTCATTTATTGAGAAAGGCTTTAGGTTATATATATAACATTTTGAACTCGGACGAAGTTGCGGGCAACAGCTAGTCAATACTAATAATAAACCTGTAAGTGTAGGTATTGTATGTATGTATGTTCATCCATAACTCTTAAACGAATTAACTGACTTTCATGAAACTTGGTAGATAAGCATTTAGACGTACAGGACAAAATAGGCTACTTTTTCTTTTTAAACGCGTACGAAGTCGCGGGCGTTAGTAGTAAATAAGGTTAAGATTTTGTTAGGTATATAATTTAGGTACTTGCAGTGCCAGTAATAGAGAAAGATGGAGTTGACTCGCTGAAGCTTCGACCAACTTTTGAGACATCACATAACCATCAACGCTTACGACTGACTTCTAAACCGTCCAACAGATTTCTAAGAAGATTTGTGCATATAATTTTCAGAACTAGATGCATCTGTGTGAAGCCAGGGGCGGGTTGCAAGTCAATCAATCAATCAACTTAGTAACATGCGATTACAAAAATAAATAAAAAATACAGTAACGGTAAGAAAATAAATAGTTACTACTCATTTTTTGCTAGCACAGACCAGAACTGATCTTCCGCAAGAACCCTAAGTTTAATACACACATGGCCATAAGAACACCATGCATATGCCCCTTAAAAATCAAATAAATAATAATTAAAATTTAAATAAGAATTATTTTATTGTCAAAAACACACAAAGGTAACATTACACGGGCACGGATCATATGTAATTCTCCAATAACATCCAATTTCCAATGACGGCTGTAAGGGTGTATGTATGTATTTTACCCATGTTTGGAATACAAAATAAATCTGTCAACCGCAAGAGTTGACCACAGGTTTGTCAGAACCCAACTTTGTAATTTGCGCGTTGAATTTTCACAACGCGATATTTTACTAATTTCCAAGCCTTCGTAGCTGTTTTTTCTTCTTAGTAATTCATGTTGTTTGTAAGAACATTTTTCTCTCACTGGCGGCAATTTATTAAAAATAAACAAGGCGAAATTTAATTTTTATGAAAAGAATTTCTGGAAAAATAGATAGGTATTGTCATTAGCGTTCCAAGCCTGTCGTGAAGCTTTATTTTTAACAAAGACACAAGGACGTATAAGTACCTTTAACAGTTTATCTTAGCTACTGAACAAAGGGCTGTCATTTCTGCAATAACTTTACCACGAACGATAAATAATTAGTTATGACAATGAATGTGGTTTCATAATACCCAGTCAAACCTCTTAGCCTCCTACCTGTGGTTACCTTACCTTAACGTGTTTAATTCCCGGCAGGGCCGACTTAATGAATTTATTTATTTATTTTATAGTGGTGAGTAAACAAACTTAACCTAATAAAAAAATTCCACTTATAGATAACAAAAACTGTTTTTTTTTTAAATTTAAAATTATACTTAATTTAAAAAAAAAAAAAAAAAAATTAAGTATAATTTAAGCATAATTTATGTATTTAAGTTGGATCTGGTCCAGAACTGGCAAGTAGAGGCAAGGCACACTGCGTTTCGCATTCATTTACCTTATTTCCTCTTATTATATGGGGCGTTTACTTAAAAGGGAAGAACAGTACGTACTCGTCCATACAAAAAGAGAAAATGTTTTTCCTCTTCTAAATATTTTCCAGTCTCCATGATTTTTTTGTATGTTATTGACACAATGCAAGACTAACTTTATAGGTTTTCCTTTTTTCAAATATTGCAATAGATTCAAACTTATAGGCACCTCAAATAACTTAATTTTTGTGATTAATATACTTTGTCGAATTAAACCGTTTGTTTTATAAAAACAATCTATTTTTTTTAAAAAAGCGGAACCTATAAATCTAGAATATATTATGCTGAAACGATCGACATGAAAATCAAAGTGATTTGTTAAGTTCCTCTCAAATTTCTTGTGCGAGAGATTTCTAGTCGAAAGGTTTGTTTGCCTGTACGTCACATTTCAACAAAAAAACAAAACAATACGGTAAACACAAGTCGATAGGTGTTGAGTTTCATTATGTTAATGGACAAAATTATCGTGCCGTTAATGGTTACCAAATATTTGTCTTTTGCGGGAAATATGTTTGTACGAAACGACAATTGTACATTTGGTTTTTTAATTCAATTAGTGGGTACACGATAATTTACACTTATCTCATATTCTTATTAAGATGGTGTTAAGGATATTTCCTATATTAATAAGTGCTTTAGTTGACGGCCTTCATTTTTTTCTCTTGCTTCTTGTGATACCAATGGGCTAAAATCAAAAATAGTAAAATATTTTTGATTATCAAAAATAAAAATATACTTAAACTCAATGCTTTCATATGACCAATAAAGATTGAATTTCTATTGATTAAGAATAAAAAAAAATTAAGGACAAATTATAACGTTTTAAAGAACATGGAATGCTTTTTCTTAAATAGTCTCATAAATAGTCCTTCGGATGAACCAGTGACGTCATTACAGAGTTGTAATGCATTTAAATTCTGCCACTTTTTTCTAAATGCAGACTAGAGATAACTTTAAAAAGTTGATTTCCAAAGTTAACCCTAACAGGAATCGAACCTAGGACCCCTGAGACATAACGTTAAGGTTCCCTAACCACTGACCCAATAGACACATCAAAAAAAAAAATAAGATTTGCTAATATATGGTATATTTATTATATTGGTAAGGAAATATTTATTATATTCCAGAATAACAAGATAAAGTACCTATGATTTTTATTACTATTGACATTTTTACGTATATTATGTTATATTTCAAATGTTCCACTAATTCGACTCGATGTGGCGTGTTACAATCGAACGCGAGGCTATTTACTATTACTTATGTATAGAATCAAAGCAGCATTTGCGTCCAGCTAAAGTATTTTGTCCTTTAACATATACGTAACATGTTGACGCCAGATCACAGGGGATTTTGACCGATGTCAACTGTCAACTGTCAACCGTAGTTTGGATTTTCGGTACACAGGTTTAAACAATTAAGAATTAATGAATAAATTAACACGATAAAAGTTATAAACTTCATCGATAGGTTAAATACTATGGTTATACATAACATAGTTCATTGATTACTTAACCTGACTTAACAGATAAGTTAGACATTTATTTATCTCGTATCGAATATAGTTACAGTAGATAAATTCAGGTAATCAAGGTATTCAAGAATCAGAGAAATAGCATTTAAGTTACGAACTTAAGTAGCTAAAATACAAAATTAATGAATTTCATGATCCGCTAAATTGTCGGTTATCAGTCGTAGATGTTTTGAAGGTACTGGGCGAGAACGATCGTAAATGTCGCCTGTAGTAGTACATTGCTGACTCTATTAATTTTGTTAGAAAATAACATTAAAATTGTTTTTTATTTTAATTAATTGAAACCATTTGGAACGAATTACTGATTCGTTAAAGGGTCTATATTTTAATTTATTGCTCTTCTTACAAGCTACAGCCTATATTTTAAAAAGAAATGTTGTCATATTGATTTGTAAACCGAGCATGCAAAAGTATAAATAAGCTATGAGTATTCTATAAACATTTGAATTCAGTTTGACGACTGAATTTGAACATTGAAAACTTTATAAGTAATTTCATAAATGGCTTACTGTCTTTGAATGCGTAATCGGCACACTAAATCCTTACAGACTAATGGAAGATCCCAACGGACCCCTCATTAACACCTGCCCGAGAATTAATAGCCAGGGATTGCATTAACTATGTTCCCCTGAGAGGACATCTTGACTTATATCGGGAATAGTATAAAAGGAGTTTGGTACAAGGCACACGATTCATATAATTTTAATTTCAATATTATAAACCTTGCTTCGTCTGGGAATCGAACTGACTTAAAAAAAAATGTGAAAAAAAAATCACCCGTATTTTTTTGATCCCAATCGAAAGAATGGACAAAAAATAATAAATCTTCTTAAGCAACATAATATCTTAAAACAAATGTGAAAAAAAAATCACCCGTATTTTTATGATGCCAATCAAAAGAATGGACAAAAAATAATAAATCTTCTTAAGCAACATAATATCTTAAAACAAAGGAATAACGTAAAATGTTTGATGCAAACAAGAATATTATTTATTGCCGACGACGACGTAATTTTTAGAAAATCTTTAAAAATAACAAAGTCTTCTTTCAGCAATATATCCAATCTACGATATTTAAGGTATTTTCCTTTCATGTTGCATAGTTTTGGGACGCCCTGTATAGTAACCTCTTAATAGGCTATAGTTGAGATCACCCACAAGATGGAAATATAGAAAGTTTATCCTACTGTTTAAGTCAGTTAAATGAGTATTTTAAACGAATGTGTTATTCAATAGTGGCGCCATCTAATCTAACCTGAAAAAATCTGTATTTAATATATTTGAGGGAGAGAGAGATAAACAATACAGCAAAACGCTTCTTATGTCGCTATGAGCTTATTATATCGACTATACCTTGTCTGGTGATTATAAATACAAAGCCAGTGTTAACAAAGATTTCCATTGGTAGCCAGAAGGGACCCAACTCGTTGTTTCATAATTTAATCCTTCGCTTATAACATTTAGAGTATATTTTCCTGTACCAGTAAAAATGTTATAACCTGGCAAAATTATGTCAGGTAAAAATGAATGAAAGGATAATACTACTTAGTACAAAATAACATGTTTGGTTTGGATAGGTCTTTGTTTTGAGGATACGAAACGAAGTTTCATTATTGAATTAGTCTTGCTTAGCCAATTTCGAATGTTTGTAGAACTTAGATTTTTATGCCTGTAAAGAATAAAATACAAAATACAAATAGTAGGTAAATAAAATAAATATCATGTGTTATAATTATACAAACCAAACTCAATGTGAAGTCACCCACGAAATTTTCAGAATTGATTGCGCCCATATCCTCACTTACTTGTGTAAACTGAAAACACCGTAAAGTTAGCGGCGGACAAATCCACCAGTAACTGTGTTTAACTTTATTATTAATATTTCACTTGTTTGAGTTCCCTATTTATTTTAACCTACAAAGTTGTAAATTGAGTTTCCTATTTATTTTTACCTACAAATATACAAATAAAAAATAAAAATAATTAGAAAACAGAACCATTCTAATTAAACATTACAATTAAATTAAATTAAATTAAATTTTGACAAGCCCGTTAGAAGAGTGGTGAGGGTGCTTCTCAGGGGCCCCAGGTTCGATTCCCGGTGGAATCTGGAATACTACATAGACTGCCCTGTTATTTATGACTGTGAAACGCATACTTTGCCACTACTTGCCTTGTATTCACATACACAACTCATGTAAAATAGAAAACAGGTTTTTTATTTGCCTTTGTTTAGTGAATTTAATGCTTGCTGTTTATGGGAAAGAAAAGAGATTTTGGATCTCGTTTGGCACTTACAGCGGACGTATATTGGTCGTTAACTTTAATTACAGTTCGTGGGCGGTCAGAGAACGCTTTTACTAGGATTATTATGCGAACCAGATATATATTGGATACCGTGTCTTCATAACGTAAAGACAGTTGTTTTGATATAATTAAAGACTTAATTCAATAGATGAAATCTATATAAATAAGAACCAATTGCCACACGTATGGTATGACGGACCATCACTCGAGAAGGGCACGACAGATTTTGCTGTAATTGTCGGGACAAGTTTTGTATGAAAGAAAACTTCTGGAAAATACACGGGAAACGTCAGAAATTTGGATGGTGTTTTTATATGAAACTAGCTGGTTACATATTATCATCATAATGTCAGCTGCAGGACGTCCACTGCTAGATTGAGGTCAGCTTGTGTCGGTAACTTTTGTACGTCTACGGATTTCCTCATTTCCGATTCGATTTTGCAATGTAATCCCAAGCCTATGCTTGGCCATATAGTGACCACTTTTCAGCGCCATTATGTCAAAACTGGCAACACACATTGGTAAAACTTTTTAGATGAGCAATAATAGTATATATATATATATTAAGGGTGTACCTGGAGAAGTGCATCCTTATAAGATTACAATCTAGTCTAAGACTAATGAGTAATTTTAATATAACCTAAACTACTAACTGTAATATTTACTAAGAATAATGTCCATTAACACAATTCTTATTGTCTCTATTAAGGGGAGAACACTTTGTTATTGTGTTCTTTACAATAATAGTATGAAACAAGTAATTGGTCAATAATCTATGGAATTTACAATCAAATTTCATTACGTGTCTGTCAGTACATAACATGATTCACACTGAATGTTATGGAACATTTTCGTGTGCTATTATTTTTATATGGAGCTTGCGTGCTTATTATTCGTTATCATTGCAAATGGGTGCTCGAATTAACGACCTCAGCTTTATAACCAAATTAAACAGACGGTATAAAAATTATAATTGCTGACTGCGCCGCTCTCTTTATGTTTGCAACATATACCATCTTAATATCCATTTTAGATGGTCTAATAAATTATGTATGGCATATTTTAAAATTTTCATTTTTGTATAAATGCGAAGACATTTAAAATATTTTATCCATCATTTATACTTTTTGTAAAATATTGTCATGTCTACAAACAATTTGCTTAGCATAAGGAAGACCATATTACAAAGAGCTTCGCTTAGTGCTCAGCTCAGAGTCAATATAAGCTACTCGATTAGTGATTAAACTTAGTGAACAGACGTATGAGATAGTATTCCCATTGCGAGTCTACAAGCTAATTCACCAAGCGAATTTATAGAGATTTGTTACACTTTAAGTTTATATGAAGAAGAACTTTTTTTATATAAAATGTATTAGAAATACATAAAATTATCTTTCTTCAATACTAATAATAAATGTAAGTGTGTGTGTGTGTGTGTAGTGCAGTGTGTATGTAATGTATTTTCCTCCATAACTCTTAAACGAATTCACTGAATTTCATGAAACTTGATAAATAAACATTTAGACGTACAGGATAAGTTACTTTTTTCTTTTTCAACGCGGACCAAGTCGCAGGCACTAGCTAGTTATAAATAAAAATGAATCCCTTTGTTGAGTGCAAAACTCAAGAACGGCTACTAGACCAATTTTAATTCTGTCTTCACTCGTGGATAATCATGGAAGGTTTTTACGTAAAAAAAATCCACCCCGGACGAAGCCGGGTGCGGGTCGCTAGTTTAAAATAAATTGTTATTTCCATGACTTGCTACAGATTGTTTTGTTCGTTAGATTTATATCTGGAAATCACTGTGACGTCCTTGAAGAGTACAGAAAACAAAACAGAACAGAAGATATCTTGATATTAAATTTCATCATAGCGTTAGGTACAGACGGCCGCATAAGTCGATTAACACGTCACAAGTGCAAAACAACTGAACACTCAATTTACTTACTTACTTACTGAAGCTTTTTCCGATCGTTTGTACGTGAAGTTTATTTTGTTCTCTAGTCGTAACAACGACTTTTGGCGCGTTGAGTGTTCAGTTGTTTTTCACTTTTGAATGTGTTAATCGACTTATGCGGCCGACTCTACTTCTATCTTGGAAAGTTGTCAAGTCTTTAAAACAAACAAAACCTCAAAAGTTTCTCAAATCGTCTGCTCAAGTGAAAAGAGTATTTTAATTTATTCACGAAGAGAGTGATGAAATGTCTCCTGTAAATTCCCGCTCATAAGGAAACTTTTTTAATAACCCCGCCCCGACCGTGATTGATAAAAACTTGCTTTTAATATTGGTAAACTTTTTCAATAAAATTGACTTCGAATTGACAATATAATTTCCACAAGTTTTCGTGGTGACACTGTGACTGCTTGATATCAAAATTAAAAGTAATGTTGTAGATATTTTTAGAGCGGTCTGAATATCAGCTACTCATGAATTTTGATGAAAGATTTTATGCATATTTCATAATATATACAAATTAAAAATTATTATATTAATATTAATTACTATCGTATAAAAAACTTCGTCAACAGATTCAACTTTGTGAAGTTATTAATTTTTTTAAACCCAGATATTATGCAAAATATATAACATGAAGATGAATTCGCGTATCATATTTTATGATTGAATGGTATATACGCTTCAGCCAGAATATCACTAAATTATTATAAAATAAAGTCCTAAGCTGCGTCTGTCTGTCTGTTCGAGATAAACTCAAAAACTACTGCACTGATTTTCATGCTGTTTTCACCAATGGATTGAGTGGTTCTCGAGGGAGGTTTTAGTATATAATTTACAAACGTATAAGTGGGCGAAGTCGCGGTAAGCAGCTAGATTATATGTATGTATATATATAATAATAATTTATTTGCTGAATATAGGTTACAATAATGGTTTTACAATGGATTAAGCTCGCTACATTCTACTCTTTAGGGTGTGCAAATATTTTTGGAACACTACATATCAAATTAAACAATCACTCACTAGGTACTATTCACTAAATTATCAGACATATAATCTTTTAAATCATAGTAACATTTATTCACTAGTAATTCTTTCATTTTCTTCTTAAATAAATTAATATTGAGCTCCTTAATATTGTTCGGAATCTTGTTGTAAATGACTGGTGCTAGGCAAAAAACAATTTTGTACGTAAGAGCTATGTGTGCTTTGCGAATACACAGTCATTTGGATCTCTTTGAGTTCTTTTACTGTGCTCTGAAACTCGTCTAAATAAGATAGGGTTCGCTTTTACATATACTAAAACCTCATATACCGTACTTAATTATTTATTGTCTGTGTTAATAAATAAACGAAATATAGTGAAAGCTCCGTACTTACGTATGGCATAGCGAATGCCATCCTTTACGTTCGATCGTCTGATTGGAATGTGTTTCAATTAATGCATGCGAAGCTTTGACTTCAATATAAAATTACTAGCTCTATTTTGTATATACGTATATATGTATTTATATACATAGGTTAGGTATAAAAATAAAACAAAGTTCATTAAACTAAAAATCCTTACTAATATTATAAATAAATGTGAATATGAGTTAGTTTGTTTGTTACGCTTTCACGCAAAAACTATTGAACCGATCACCATGAAATTTTGCATACACGTTGTCTGGGACACCAGAAAGGACATAGGGTACTGTGGCTGTGGCATAGGGACATATTTATTCTGTGGCGAGGCGCCGCGTTACCCATTTTTCTGCTATATGTAATTGCGTTTTATTGACTGAAGAAATTAAAGCCGTTTATAAGAAAACAATAAACACTCAATCTGGGAAAGTTTATTTGATGGAGATAGCAACAAATATTTTAATTATTAATCATATTTTGATTCAATTTGAAATCAAAGTGCCGATCAATCCCCAATACAATTGGCGCTGAGGAGAACTTGAAGCAAATCAATTTCTCATAATGGAATAAATTAATTTTAGTATAATTTAAATACGAGTATTCATGTACTTATTTTCTCGCGTTTGTGTATTTTCGAAAATATTATTATACAATGTACCTACTTATCTCAATTTTTATTTAGGTCCTACTTTATTATTATTTATACATTATAAACCTTCCCCTTATTCCTATTTCCTATTTCCTATTTATTCCTATTTCCATATGTGAAAAAACTGATTAAATATTGGTCTAACCATTCTCGAGTTTTTGAAGCGTACACAAACTAAGTTAACATTTTTACATTTTTATAGCGTTTAGTGCAATAATTATGAGTACCAATTAAATCCCCTTAGTGTGTAGCATGAGTGGTCTTACACTTAGGGTACGAAAACCGTTGTCAGTTTTTGTCAAGATGTTTATATTACACCGTGCGTCATCCGGGCCCGGACGGGAAACGGTGTAATATAAACATCTTCATACAAATTATATTGTAACGTCCCAAACGCGTGCCCCGTCCGGGCCACGTCCGAGGCACGCCCCGGACACGCCACGGTCTAATATAAGTCGCCTCTTAAAGTCCCAAACATTAAAAAAAAAAAAAAATTAAAAAAATGCAAATATCGAAGGAGGCACTAAACTGAGTGCATAATTTAATAAAACATAAAAAATTTCTAAAAGTAACTACAGAACACTTTACTTATAGTTGGTGAAAGAGGCCTTAACTCTACTATCAAATGAAACTGTGAACGCAATGTCACAATCTACATATATCTATAGACTATTACTTTTTACTTTATATAATTATTCGTCATATGACATTTACAAATATGATTTTCTTGTTTTACATAAATATATTTAAATTATCCTGTCTTATTTAATTTATTGGAAAATATATCAACATTCTACTTAATGATATTCACGAAGACGTAAATAACTTAGATTAAATTATTTGATAATTTTACGTATTATATAGATGGAATAAACGACTCTGAAGCTGTATATTTTGTTAATGTATTGTTACGGAATTAAATAAAGTGTAATTAAATTTCATAACAGTCTTAAAGTTCTCGAAACCAAGCCCGTATGTCTCTCGTACACTTCATTAAGAAAAAAATAAATAAAGCAGCCAGCCACATTCGCCGGGTGGTTTAACCGTTGGCTCGCTTTAATTTAAACTAGTATGCGCGTGAGGCGTTTACTAACATATTAAAAACGATAACTGAGAAAATTATCACAAGTGCATATTTTCGCAAAATACAGATCTTACTTACGAATGTAAGAAAGATGTGCATTACGTCAGATCTCTGACCGTGATATTGGATGCAGTTACAAAGGTAAGGCTTTTGTATTCAACCAAGATCTCAATTACCATATTAACAATAGGGTCTGACGGTTCTATGAAATGAAGTTAAACAATTTCTACTAATAACTTACTTTAATTAGCCACCCATTGGTTACTTACTAGCAATACCTATTTTATTTATTTACTTATTTAAAATTTCAACAATTTTAAGAGCTAATAGTAATAATTTTAGTATTTATTTTTAATTTTAATCATATTGTTCGGTTTCGCCTGTCGTTTAGGCATGAATATTTCGGCTCTTCTCAGTTACCTACATTCGGCGCAACCAGTCGCGCTATCAACAAAATCTATGGTTGGTGATGGCTTAATATCAGACTGATTGATGGCAACCATATGAGCCGCTGGTAACGCAATCAAGAGTAATATTTGTACGGAGCTACTCCACGGTACGGTCACATCCATTTTGAAACTGACGGATGCGATGTTTGCTTTTGTATTTCTGATTTAGTAGCTCAACACCATGGTACCTAAGATGTCCTAGTTGAATAGGGGCCTAAGAGTAATAGTGTGATTTTCATCATCATCATCATCATCATCTCAGCCGAAGCACGTCCACTGCTCGACATAGGCCTCCCCCAAAATTTTCCAATTGGACCGGTCAGAAGCAGCCTGGATCCACCGATGACCCACGGCCCTTATTAGGTCGTCTGTCCACCTTGTGGGTGGTCGTCCTACGCTGCGCTTGCTGGTCCGTGGCCTCCACTCGAGAACCTTCCGGCCCCAGCGGCCGTCGTCTTTTCGTACTAGTGTGATTTTAAATAGCTTTAATCCTTGAGGTTAAACTAACCCTCAAGAAGAATCAAGACATCTATCAAATCCGACTAACAGTTCCAGAGATTAACATGTTCAAATAGAAAAACGCGTTAACCTTATTATATTAGTATACTTAGATTAAGTATGATTTGATTTTGTTTCAAGGAAATTAGCCACAAACCATCAGTGGTAAGTCGTATTTTGTAGTAAAAATATTATTAGAAGTGTCTTTAAAATAAAATCCTTTAAGAGGATTAATTTTCCTTTGTACGAACAGCTACGTGAAGGAATAAATAAGTTGGGCGGACGCAACAGCGTTAATTTAAGTCCACTCAGTAGCTGATACGAGCGCAAATAATTTGCATAATGAAACATTGGCAATGTGGCAACAAGTCATAAGAGGTTTTTGTTTGAAATATTATTTTATATTTTATATTGAATATTGAACTGGTACAAATATAAAATAATAGGGGTTTTAAAAATAAAATTGCTCGTAATTTCATAATTCTGTGTTTGGAGAGGATAGAGCTAATAAGGACACACTGTGCGTATTTGCTTTAACTTCTTCGTAACAGAAACTTTGACATGAAGAATGAACCATCCTATAAGGAAAAACGAAGACAAGGCTATATATCCTCTCACCGGCTTGTCAGCTATATCCAGCTATATCAAAATAATTAAAAAAATAATCAGTTTCTCAGCGAAAATTGAATTGCCCGATATATTTTTAAATTTATATATTTAAATAATAAGTAATAGTTTTCAACTCTAAAGTAACCGTTTTTAATGTGCCAGAAGTTTCGATTTTCGCTGGACACTCAAACTTGGCTGAAATTTATTAGCTTATGATCCACCTTCTAAAAAATATCCACAGATTTTAGCACATTGGAAATGAATTTACGGAATTCGAAATTATGTTGTTCTTACTTGTTGACTTCTTTCAAAAAAGTTATGCTACAGGGCAAACCCTTAACCCGATCGTCTTCATTTTAGGCTCAAATTGTAGCTGACTAAATTGTCCAGAGGAGGTTTTCTCTAATTTATGTTATCATTCTTCGTTTCCAAAATATCGAGCGACAAATTAAAAAAATCGGAAAAAATATTTTTTTTCACTTCAGCCAAAACTTTTTTTTCGTTTTTGACTTTTTCGAAAAATTCTTTTTGTACCTTACAGGTCAAAAGACGCGTATCCACGATTTTAAATATCATATCTTTACAACTGTCCGAGATATAAGGGCATCGCACTTTTTTGTGAAATCGGGGCTTATACTGAAGCGAACGAAAAGACATTTCCAATCTCAAAACATCGGCAAATACATATTACGGAATTAATAAACTGTAATTCGCTTAACGCTTTGTTTTGAAACTTGTTGCCCGATTTAAGCGAGGATTTAAATACGGTAGATGATTAACATTACTTACTTAGTGTTCCTGATTTAGCATAAGTCAAAGGTTGGATCGTAAACTGTACAATAGATTGGTTTAGCTGTATAAAGCGTACTTATTAAACTAGTTATGGTACGTGGTCCTGCCCGCATTATGTTTGAATACTAGCCTTTTGGAGTTTACTCCTTAAACAATCGATATTCATAATATATTATTACAAGCCCGTGGTATGAAACGTTCACACGGTATGCGTTACGTTTTATTTTTGAACTCTGAAGTTTTAGAGATTTTTTATTTTGGCGCCCGATATTTTGGAAACGAAGAATGATATCAAAAAGTTTGAGATTATCCCTTCTGGACAATTTAGTCAGCTACAATTTGAGCCTAAAACAAAGACGATCGTGTTATGGGTTTGTCCTGTAGCTTAACCTTTTTGAAAGAAGTCAACAAGTCAGAACAACATACGAGTAATTTCGAATTCCATGTGCTCGATAGTCGTGTGAGGCAGGAAATCTATGATTTTTTTAACTATAACTTCATTATATACTTACATAATTTTACTGTGTTAAGAACATCAATCGATACTAATAATAAATCTGTAAGTGGAGGTATTGTGTGTATGCCTATATTATTTCGATGGTGTATATATGTTCCTCCATATCTCTTAAACCAATTAACTGATTTTCATGAAACTTGGTAGATAAACATTTAGACGTACAGGACACAGGATATGCTACTTTTTTCATTTTCAACGCGGACAAAGTTGCGGGCGCAAGCTAGTAACATAATAAAAGGGTGTTTTTTCATAACAAACAAATTCTGTGTTCATTGGAAAATAGCTATGTAATGCGAAGAACATAAAATGTAATCGATGGCTAAGCACATGAAATATTCATGGGCGAGAAACGCGATTTTATTAGAACCCAAATCTTCGACTGTATAGTACTTTTACTGTAAAAGGAGTTCAAGAAATTCTCCACTTAAGAAAGAATTCGCTCTTGAATTTCGTACGAATTCATGAAATTAGCTGATTGCGTTCGAAAACTTTAACGGCACTTTTTTTGAAGCCTTTAGTTGCTTGTTTACCACTCTAAATATTCCAACTCGTTTTTTATGGGCATAACACTTCGCTTTTAACGATCAAAATTTAAAAAGCAATAACGCTAAGAGTCTTTAATGTAGAGGAGGTTTTGCAACATGAAAATAAACTTTAATTTTGCAATGCATATTAGAATTGTATGTTTTCACTTTACACGACAGGTTTTTTAATGTTATTTGGTACAAGAGCAGATGCTCATATTTTTTAAAAGTTGAGGACCTATCATATCTGAACAATTCTTTCATTTTTGAAAAGTAAATTATTCGCGCAAGTTTTATATTATGTATTAGCCGTGCCCGCGACTTTGTACGCGTTTCTAGAATAGCGCATTACATTTTTGTTTGTATACTTATTGGAATGAAACAAACAAGAAATGAACTCAATAAACGAAGTCTACAGTCATTATTGTTTTATTAATTTACTAGCTGGTGCCCGCGACTTCATCCTTGTTCTCTATAGTTTATAAGCCTTCCTCGATAAATGGACTAATCCAACACAAAAAGAATTTTTCAATTCGAACCAGTAGTCCCCGCGTACAAACCAACAAACAAACAAATTCTTCAGATTTATGTAGCTTTATTTATATTTAATTTAATTTTTAAGACTTATTTATTTACTGTTTCCGCGACTTCGTACGCGTGGTTTCCGGAACAAGTAAAGGTATATAAATACAATGCAAAGACAAGTACGATTTGTTTATCTATTTATTAACAGCCGTGCAAATTTTCTAATCAAAAATGACAAAGAAGATTTCGTCCCAAATGAAATCGCAGAAGCGGTTTATATATGAAAAGCAAATTGGTATAATTTTATTGTTATAGAAGAACTAGTCGGACGTAATAACACGAAAAAGGTATACAGATAAAATTTTATAGAGGTCCGGTACAGTGGCAAAACTTTTATCAGCAAAAGTCTCTTGGGTTAGTGTTTTAGAATGTTATTTGTGTCTGTGATTGTATAATATATCATCGATATACATTATGTATATAATATGTCAAATTTATTCAGACTTGATGTTCGCCGAGGTTCCGAGCGTAGCTCCTAGATTACTAGAGAAAATTGTTTTGATCGTTGTTTTTAATAGTATTAGAGATCACATCTCGTATTGTTGGGTTTCACAAGCCAGCCTTCAAGACTGTTAGTTTCTTAATCTTATAAGAAGCATCGCAAGCTATGAAGATCGTCAGAATTACAGTTTACTAACGAACGACCGCTCTTCTAAGGGCACCGAGATCGCGGCATAATAACGTCCCCGCGACAGCGCCCATATGGTAGCGCTAGGATCTACGGTCGCGCTAGGATCTACGGTCTCGCGGATCTACGGTCGCGCTAGGATCTACGGTTGCGCTAGGATCTACGGTCGCGCTAGGATCTACGGTCGCGCTAGGATCTACGGTCGCGCTAGGATCTACGGTCGCGCTAGAATCTACGGTCGCGCTAGGATCTACGGTCGCGCTAGGATCTACGGTCTCGCGGATCTACGGTCGCGCTAGGATCTACGGTCGCGCTAGGATCTACGGCCGCGTCAGGAAGTCGTTGGGTTTTAGCCGGTAGGAGTCCGGCATAACACTCCGTAGCGTCCCCTATCACTGCCGGTTATCCATGAGGTTTTCCCAACGTTACAAAAAAGGTGGCTTTGGCTACCTACTATTGCTTATTTATTTATTTATTATATACATTTATAAACACAAGCATCACCAGTTGGGATGGCAAAGCACTGCTTGCACTGCGAGGATAAAAAGAAAAGGAAAAGATGGGATTAGAGGGCTCTGGCATCGGTTTTTCACTCACCAAAACACGAAAACACAAGTTCTGAGATATCTTATGGTGTTTTTCTGAAATCCCTTACAGAAAACATTGTAGATGAGCTCCCCAGTTTTTAATTAGATTTTATCTATTTTTTAAACTAACCGTTTGTTAGGTACCTACTGAATTTATTTAAAACTAATTTTGTTTTTACAATTACAATTCGCTATATCTTCTTTCTAAAGGTAATTTCGTTTAAGGCAATATTAAAAAGTGTAACCAGAGCTTTACATTAAAGTAATTGCTGTTCCCGCCCTTTATTATTCTATATGAGTGTAATTAACGTTAAGTAACTCGTAGGAGGGCCATTTTGTTTTATAACACAAAATTAGTTAAAATATTTTGTTACAATTAATTTTCACGAGATCAAATTTTAATTCAAAATTTCTATTGCTTTTTATCAAAATTATCAAAATCAAAATTGCAGTGGATTAATTTGAATTGCCATGATTTAAATCATCGCTTAATTATGATTTAACGCTTTAAAGCGTCTGTTATACATACAAATTGAAAAATTAATAAAGCATTAAAGAAGTTTGATGAGAAACTGAAGTTTGTATTACTTTTGTAATTAAAAATAATATTAATCATCAAACAAATACCAAACAAATGCGAAAACAGAAAAGGTTTTAATTATAAAATCTGTCAATCAAAACTATAAATTTTTAGTACACTACCTACTGACGTTGTACTGAAACATTGGTACTGGACACGCAGGTTGACGCAGAAATAGTAAAGTTCGGCTCCATATTTGACTTAAGGCAAATATGAAATATGAAGTATGAAATATAAAATAAGAAATATGAAGTTTGATATGAAAAACTTATTTTAAATAAGAAAATTATTTATTACATTGAGTATATCTGAACCCTAAAGTAAATTGGTTTAATTGACTACTTAAGGATATATAAACAAACCTTGTTATTATTGGAATTAGAAACCAAATAAACATCTTACGAGAGAGGCCCTCTAATGTTTTAAGAATGAAATAGTTGTTTGTTCTAAGATTAATTGGTAATCTGTCTTGAGCTGTCGAAAACAACTGTGTTCTATTTAAAGAAAATATCACAATTAATGTTGCTTGATGGAGTTGTTAATTCTTTTTTTCAACCGACGAAAACGAAAAAAAAACAAAAACGGAGGAGGTTCTCAATTCGATGCGTATATATATATTTCTTTTTTATGTATGATCACGCATAACTTTTGACAGGGTGGTCCGATTTTGATAATTCTTTTTTTATTTGAAAGGGTGCACCCCCAAGAGGATCCCATTTTAATTTGGAAAAAAAATTGCAACCCTAAGGGCAGGAAAACAGGGGATGATTGATTGTTCACTCACCGATTGTAGTGTATAACCACGTATAACTTTTTACAGAGTAGTCCGATTTTGATAATTCTTTTTTTAATGGATAGGGTATACCTCGAAGTTAGTAATATGGAGAGAATTATATAGGACTAGCTGGTGCCCGCGACTTCGCCCAGAGTTTTACTAGTCAAATCCTGAATTGCTTAGTGTAAGAGTATAAAAATCAGTCTTTAAAAAATAAAATTATGTTGTTCGCAAAGTTCTGTCTATTATATAGTTCTTATTTGGTAACCAGTGCTTAAATAAGATTTTGTAATAGAATTTTTTGGACACTAATTGTTCAACGTCTGTTTATCTTTTTTGTAATAACACAGTATGTGTTTTGCTACTTCTTTTCTTAATTAAAAAAAATCTATATTCCTATAGCTATAGGGGGTGAGTTTACATAATCGCTACACATCGAAGGCGTAGCACTTAATTTGGGTTGGCATCAAGCCAGCCAGTGTGCCAACTCTTTGCTTCTTGAAGAGTCCTTCTGTTTGCAACCTCATAAAGGTACAAAGAGATTTTAACAGCCTATTAAATACAACGCTAACGGTTACTCCTTGTTATTAATTATGGTACTATTGAACAGTTATTTAATTGAAGTTAGGTTGAAGAAGTGTCATTTTTATTTCAATTTTTTTAATACTATTTTCTTATTTTTTTATTCAAAATGAGAGTTTTGCTTATATTACAGGATTTTTTATTAGTTATAGGGTTGTTATAGGGTTAAAAGTATATCACCCCTTATGTCATTTTAATATTAAAATTCTTAACATTTCAACCCAAAGGCATAAATTTACCAAAACAATATAATAATCATCAAGCGCCCATGAAAGTGCAAAATAGACGCAAAAAAGCGTTTTTATGGAAATACTGAGGAAATTATGTTAAATCTCTCGCAAGGTGGCTTCACTAAAGTGTTTTCACCCCATTTCCCTAAATAAAAAATGAAGGTGAGCACAGCGTTCCATTTTTTCTGTTCTTTTAACTTTTAAGACAGCAACTTTTAAGACGTTAGTGTTTTAAGCTTTAAACTTACGTAAACTCACGTGATGCAATATTTTTCTGCAATTTTTCATTGAAAATTTCAATATTAAAAACCATATCAAAATCCGTTGCCTGGATTAGGAGAAGTTAGCGGATACAAAAACAGACAGACAGACATGGATATATGATAGTACTGATGTATTTTGTACATAATGAGTTTATGTACAGTGTAGGTATGGCCGTATGTGTGTAGAACTCCTACGTAAGGATTTCTATAATACGTAACGTACAAAATGTTGAGTAGGGGGACCTTTTTGTAACTTTCCTGGGAACTTTTGTAACTTTCCAGGCCTGTGAACCCGAATATTTTTCAGGATAAAAAGTATCATATATGTTAATCGAGGCAATAAACTATGTGTGTGCCAGATTTCTTTTAAGCCATTTTTGCAAAAAAATGTAACAAACATTCATACATCCTCACAAACTTTCGCATTTATAATATTAGTAGAATTGTCACGTTCACGTCGTATTAATGGATTGCACTTTCCCATAAAATTGTATGGTCAATATCATAGCGGGAAATAATATTTTGCTATATAAAATATGAAATAATTATAATATGAATGTTACAATTTTTATTTGAAAAAAAAAAAAAAATCACAAGTTTTCATTACTTGTGGTAAGAGGTAGCCTCTGTTATTTCTATTTTGTAAAAAATTTACATCTTATTTCAATCATTGTAAAAAAATACAGATTTTAAAATTTTACATATATTATGCGTTATTATTTATTTACAATAAATAATAGCATTAATAAATCTATATAAGAAAATTATATAAATATATATTTTTAGTTTTATGTAAATAATATAAAAAACTCGGTCTTCTTCCAAGAAGTGCAATAAATAAATTGTTAATATTTTTTATTATTCACGGAAAATTTGACTTTTGATATTTTCTAACAGGTTTTTGGTTACATATTGTTTTTATTTATTTATCTTTCTAAACAATGTTAGAAAACAATGTTACAGATATTTATTTTTATTTATTTATTTATTTATTTATTTTTATTTATATTACTTAATTTATTATATATATTTATTTATTTATATTTATATTAAGTAATTTATATTACTTGATAATTAAACCTATAATGTGAATTAAAATATAAAGCTAATATATTATATTATCTTTCTAAATAACAAACATATTCATATGACTCCATTATAGTAATATTAAACCAATACACAATTTTTTCACTTAATACAAAGCTAAGCTTACAAGTTCCGCTGTTACTGTAACCATACCTTGCGCTCAGCACTGCATTTCTAGATAAATCTTAGTCAAGCTCATATTGTGCAGACATATTGTGGAAAATAGTACGTCCGCCAACAGTATATATGCATCCATCAATTAGGTTGACAGTGCATAATGAATGTTTATAAAAAGCTTCGCAGTGCAATTAATTTTTGAGTTTTTTAAATTTCATATACAATATATTTCCGGCCTTTTAATTTTTCTAACGATTAAGTGCTGAGCAGTAAGGGTTACCGTCATTTAACGATTAATTTCAGAGAATTTACCTACATATTCTGACGACCTCGATAAAGGGAGAAAATTTATCTTATAATTTAATTAAAACCGGCAACCCGTCCCCGGCTTCCCTGGAATGATTTTTTTTATGTTAATTGTAATAAAAAAAAAATTCACTGAAAGAAAACTCATTTACAAAATAAACCTTGAGCGGGAGCTTGTAACCAAAACTTTATCAAACAAAAACAAAGAAAGGATATTGTGTGTGTGTGTGTATAAGTAATGTTTAATTAAAATAGTTTTGCCAGCAGGAAAACTTTTTCATCATAGTGAACACCGCGTTAAAATTTTATTGCAAAAAGTAGATGAATCGGCTTTCATACAATGCATTGCATAGAGAGCTGCCTGTGGCACCTATTATAGAATAATAAACAAAACGTTTTTTAATAGACAGTTTTCTATAAATGAACGAAAATACAAAGTAAAATTTTAGTATTTTAGTGCAAGGCCTTTGCACACTAGAATCATAGTCGTTTGTTTACAATCCTGCAAATCAATTTCCTGGATTTGAGTTGTAGCTACATAGTTTTCAGAAAGCGGTAGTTAATTGATATCATTGGTCCAAGGTTAAAAAATATTCTATTTGTCTCTTTTCTTTTTCATTTTTATATAATATATACTAACTGGCGCCCGCAACTTCGTCCGCGTAGAAAAAGAAAAATAGCCCACCCTGTGTCCTGTACGTCTAAATGTTTATCTACCAAGTTTCATGAAAATGAGAGTTATGGCGGAACATACATATAGAAAAAAATTCTAAAAATCGTCAATTTAGTTTCAGTATCATGTATAGAGCCTATAAATACGATATCTTTGAAAACAAAGTAACTTACTCCATGACCAATCCTTACAGATTTATTATTAGTATTGTTACTGACTCAACGGTCATGTGGTGCTAAAGTTCATGAAAACTTAATGCTTTTATCAAAACAATTGGTAGGTATGTGTTTGTGGTCGTATTTCATTTTGAAGTTTAATTTTTCTCTCCTTTTAAATAAATTCCCTGTAGATATTACATGTCTATGTAACATACACCGATAGAGACTCGTTCTTAGTTAATACCTAAATGTTAACAGATTCAATTAAATTATGTCATATTATCACCAATTGTTCAAAATGAATGAATAAAACTTTGATTACTTTATGACATACCATTTAATGAAGATATTCAGTACAATTTTAATTGTGACCTAAATAACTTCACCCAAATAAAAATAGTTCCGAAGTTAACACAATGTCTCGGGATTACTATCTAGCTCAACGATTCCGCAAGCGCTACAAATCTCTCCTTTATTGTGTGTCGTTACTGCTACGAATCTTCGGAATTCTGATCTTTAATTCTTTCTCTCTTCTAATTATTAGGGTCTATATCTATTTAGGTTTATTAGAGCACTGTGGGATACCACTGGAAATAGAGATGTCTGATCGAACCCAATTACAATGTCAATTATAATTTGTGTAAACGTATTTCGAGCTGTAAATCAGTTCCAGTTGTCACTTTTTAGTTTTGTTTTTATTTATAACTAGCGACCAACTCCCGGCTTCGCCCGGGCTGTATTTTTTCCTCTGATTACCTCTCTATCCATGAGTGAAGAAAGCGTTAAAATCGTTCGAGTCGTTCTCGAGTTTTGCTCTTAGCAACACATTTAGTGATTCATTTTTATTTTTAAAGAAGATTTCGTCCGACGAGCCCGCTGGATGAGAGGTTGTAGGGCTTGATTTAACGTTTTGTTCTACGGTTGCCGGGTTCGATTCCCGCAGGCTGGCAGGATTTAGAGATGAAAGAGCCCATTGCCCAATTCTCTCCTGTCGACCTGTCTGTTGACTTTACCACAAGAAAGAAAACATATTTTTATGATTATTATGAAAACATATTTATGAAAAAAAAAAAAAAAATAAAAAAAAATATATTATTATGACTAGTAGGTATATCTATATTGATTATGACATAGCGAAATTACAAAAGCTAAAAAATGTACAACTTAAAAAAGCCCACAACGCGATAAGAGGCCTTTATTTTGCGAGACATTTGTTTTACGCCTACAGGTGTCCGAAATATCATTTATAGGTTAAATATATTCGTAAATAAAACAAACAAAACAATATATCGCTGTCACCAAACAAAACCATACCAACCAAATGTTGTTTGTCGCAAAGTTCCGATCGCGGTACCACTTTGTTTGCTACGTGCCACGAAACATAAATTTTATATGACATGCAAAAGATTTTCAGTAACAGCTCTACGCGTATCAAATAAATATGTGTGGGTTGAAATTGATTGTTTTTGATTGTAACATAGTAACATAGCCCGAAATAGTAACATTAGAACGGTTATTTTTGGTTATATAATGTTATCAATCAATCAATGAAAATGAAATTGAATAAATTTTTAAAATCCCTCTGGAATAGTATTTTTTCTGGATGAAAAGAACCTTGTAGCCGTTTCTGTACTCCTGACAACTACTATGCGATCGCTTGAGCAGTTAAGGCGTGAAGAAGTCAAAAAGAAATACTTCAGTTTTCACGAGCCTATCACGTGTCCCGTACTTCTAAATGTTTATCTATCAAGTTTCATGAAAATCAAGTTAATTCGTTTAAGAGTGATGGAGGAACATAATTATATACATACATACAGAAAAAAATTCTAAAAATGGTCAATTTAGTTTCAGTATCATGTATAGAGCCTATATACACGATATTTCTGAAAACAAAGTATTACTCCATGACCGACCCCTACAGATTTATTATTAGTATTGAATGATATTGATAAGTGAACTCCGGTCGAAGTCAATGCTAAGCCAACCATTTTATATGTGCATATAAAAAGAGACCCTGAGCAGGTGGCGTCATTCGGTTGTTATATAGAAGCCAAGGAACGCCATTATCCAGTGACACGCATATATGATTATATTATATATTTTTGATGAATAGTCATTCTCGATTTCTGTACACGTGCGAACACAATATATCTCAATATGGAACTACGTGACATTTTCTTTTTTCGGCTTTTATGGTGCAAAAAGAATAAATTTACCTAAACTATTTGTTGTATCCACCAATAATAAATAAATTAATATTTCTATATTTTTAAATGTAAATGTTGTCATACAGGTTGAAGGTCCACTTGATGGTAGGTTGGCTAACGTCGCTTATAACAGTAAGAGTAGTTAAGACGTGAAAGTGTAAAAAAAGAAAAAAAAAACACAAAAAAACTCATTTTCCCATTAAAATATAAGTTAGGATTAAAAAAAAGCAATATTATTATTTAATGAAAAAGTAACTGAACTATATTTTTAGTATAACTGACAATAAAGCTTCTAAAAATTTTTCATAAAAGTGGATTAGTTCAAGTGTCGCCTTCGAGAAAGAAGGTTTTATTGGATTTTAGAATATTATCTCCGAGACTCTTTTTCGTTATTACATAAAATATGTAGGTTACAATAGAAAAAGGCGAAATATTTTATTTAAAAGTTTTTATAATTGGGGTATTGAGGTCGGCAAGAAAGTTTGAAAAATAAAAAATCTTTTTTATATACAAAAAATAACTTTAATCAATTATTGTGTGTGATAATACATTTGACCTTTTTACAAGCTCCAGTAAAGTTACTTCAGAACTTCAGAAGGTCAACCAGAATGAATTTTCATCTTTCATATTTTATTATCTTTCATAGTCATCTTTCAGTGAAACATATTCAGAATAATTTTTCAAACCAATTTTGTCATGGTATAATTCCATATGTAAACTTCTTATATCTCTTGGTGAAGAACTTAAGCCATTTCCTTTCTTTTGTTAAAATTGAAACAAACTAATATGTTTATTTTTGCCCTCCATGTTAAATTATCCTTAAACTGATTTGTAAATAATATTACACATGTTAGTGATGCGATGTGGCCGTGGTTTGCCAAAGAAAAAGAATAAAATTTGGTACGTCGATGTTAGAGATGCGAGCGGTTCGATTGTGCGTATATGTCTTGTCGCAGTTCGTGGGTAACTAACTCAAAAATGTTATACGATTTGCCGCTCACATCTCCGTCCACCCTCATTTATTAAGAAATAAAATGAACAATTACAGTAACACACTCGAAATCGACGGTATACAATTAAATACAAAAATCTTAAAAACAGGTAGCTTACATTTAATTATTACACATTACATATATATACATAAACACATTAGCCTACAGGCGACCGTCATCAACAACACAGAATTCATTTCTCTAATAATCTATAGGAATCGACTACCCAATAATCATAAAAGAACAAAAATCTAAAATTGATATAACCGCCCATTTATCCCTACTAAGTATATACTAAATAAATAAGATAATAAGAACATTCTTGCAAACCCATATATATATAGACACTGTAGGTATGTAGAACAAAATTTGGATAATTATTTTCTCATTTTCAGTCCGTTCGTAATTAAGTATGCCCCTTTTAACACGTTGGGTTAACTGTGAATGTATTATGAAGCTTGTCTACTAAAATATTCCTAATTAATTAAATTTGTTGATTTTGTTAATAAGTTCACCTACAGATTAGAAATCTAATTTCTTAATTTCAATGGATTCGTTTGTAAAGAGACTGCGGTAACTGTATTAAAAGAAGTTAAATTTAAATAAACAGAAAAGTTTTGACTTGTCTTTCTTGCTTAACTTTTAATAAAGTAATTAATTTGATAAAATATTATATACTAGCGTTCCGCTCAGGGCTTTGCACGTATGATTTTTTTTTCTGCAAGTATTATATACAGACTGTATCAAAATGCTTTGGATGGTTTAGAAAAAGTTAGCGGAGAAACGGACAGAGGCGGACGACGACTTTATTTTATTTCATAACTAGCTGGCGCCCGCGACTTCGTCCGCGTTGATAAAGAAAAAAGTAGCCTATCCTGTGTCCTGTACGTCTTAATGTTTATCTACCAAGTTTCATGAAAATCGGTTAATTCGTTTAAGAGTTATGTAGGAACATATTCGTATACATACAATACCTACACTTACAGATTTATTATTAGTATTGATAATAAATACGAGGAAATAGAACAGTATATTATTTAATTTGGTGACATATTAATGTATATATTAGTATAAGTAATATTTTTGATTTTAATAGAATTGTATTTAATACTAATAAAATAATGGATCAATTGTGTTATAATTTTTCCTAAAGATTAGGAAATATAGACAAAGTTTATTAAGTTCGCAATTTATTTTAAATGATTAGTAAATTTTGTTAGTATTTGAGTAAATATAATTAAATATAAAAAATCCAACAACTAGTTTATTAGTATCAGCTAATGGATTTAAGTGTTGCACTTAAAGTTGTCTATGAATATTATTACGTATTGCTCAGTAAATAACTTAGTAAAAAACTTAGAAGAAAGAAGTTTCTTATGCTTCATTAATCAAAGCATACAATGAATAATACAAGCTTCATTGTATTAATTTACAAAGAAGCCTTAATTGTAAATGATTATAGTTCTCGAACTAGTATACATTTAAATGATTGATTATTTTAGATGAACAATATTGTAAGTGTAGGTATTTTATGTTCCTCCATAACTCCTAACGCTAAATGAATTAATTGATGAAACTTGGTAGATCATATGCTATCATGATTCCATCTTAGTCAATGTTGTTAACCAGTTTTTTATGCGGAAAATACGTTCCCCCTGGACAGTAACTACCTTATCACACTCGGTTACGAACGTGGAAGAACAATTCCACTCAGATAACTAGTTTTCTTCGCGGAAGATACTTTCCCCCTAGACAACTAGTAGGTAAACTCGGTTAAGAATACTTATCGAATTAGACTTCCACCCACATAATTGGTTATATCCGCAGAAGAAATAGTGTGTCTATTTAACCAGTTATCAAACTTGGTTGTCTGGGTGGAAGAAACGAACATGACGTACGGTCGCATTGCTCAATTGAATTGCGATCGTAAAAAGCAGCGGTCTGGAACTACATTTTTAGTATTCACTGCACTAAAGTTGGAATTCACAAGTGACATTCAATATTGGAAATTGCATTTGGCTTTTCATGTCTTTTATTTTATTTTTATCTCTAACAAATGGAGATAAAATTATGAGATAGAGCTTTAAAGGAATATTGCAGAAGAATTTTATTATGAGTGGATGGTTGGAAGTTTGTTTTGAAATTTTTGCTTCCTCTAAAATATATAATACCTACCAAAGAATAATATAGAATAATATATAGTATAAAACAAAGTCGCTTCCCTCTGTCTGTCTGTCCCTATATATGCTTAGATCTTTAAAATTACGCAAAGGATTTTGGTGCGGTTTTTTTTTTAAAGATAGATTCAAAAGGAAGGTTTTAGTATATAATTTTCAACGCGGGCGAAGTCGCGGCCACCAGCTAGTACTACGTATAAAAATATAATTGACGACGCTTATTCCATACATAGTTGTCAATAACTTAATATTCAGGAGGTCGATCCCTTATTCGTTAGACAGACATTTGTTCTCAGAGTTCCAAATACCTTCTGTGCGTGCGAAATTAAATTCTTTATGTCCAACAAAAATGTCTTCTTCTCATCTTCACACATTTTTAATAAAAAAAAAAACTGAAAGAAAATGCTAATTTCACATGAAGAATTTTTCACACAAAATATTTACATATAAATTCGCGAAACCTGGGGTAAATTCATAAATAATAAACAGGCAATTTATGGGTTCAAAGTTTCTTGTAAGCATGAGATTAAAATGGATGGCTTTTTAGGTAATATGGTTACAAATGTACTTAACCTGTGTACTTACTTATATTTTTAATTTATGATATTTATAATTTTATGATTCCTGTTTTTTTTTTAAATATGTTTTTTTATATTTTATTTTGTGATAAAAGCGATTATAATTTATAATATAATGATATTACAAAATTATCACTTGAAAACTGATAGAAATTAATAATCGATTTAATTATTATTTATTAATTATAAAAGACGTACTTTGAGCTGTGATTGTAAGAGTCTTTGATGACTATGATTAATAAGTACCCATAAAGGTTAACGAATTACAAAACTTCCCTTCCTAGCAATCCCGATTGTTCTAAGAAAGTTCTAAGATTAATCTAGCTGGCGCCGGCGACTTCGTCCGCATTGAAAAAGAAAAATGTAGCCAATCCTGTGTCCTGTACGTCTAAATGTTTATCCATCAAGTTTCATGAAAATCAATTAATTAATTTAAGAGTTATGGAGGAACATACATACAATACCTACACTTACAGATTTATTATTAGTAAAATATTATTATTATATTTTAGTATTGAGTAATGATGATTGATAAGATTGGACTTCTATAAAATATTTCAGTAACATTGTTGGCTAAAAATATAGTACACTATATTAATATTTTTTTGTCTATTCTTTGTTAATTTAGTTATTTTGAAATTATAGACTCTTAAATTTTATTTATTGGTATTTCTATGCTAATAATTAAAATATACTTCTCTGTATATTATGATTTTGTTATACATAATTATAGTATTTATTTTATAGGTACTATTTGTCTTTGTTTCAGATAACATGAGCCATGGAGGATTACAACGAGACCTTTCAGGAAATAATGAACGCATCGGAGCCATATCAGCCATACTACGAACGCCCTGAAACTTACATAGTTCCACTTATATTCGCGCTCATATTTGTGATTGGTGTTGTTGGAAATGGCACCCTGGTCGCTGTTTTCGTACGACACAAAGCCATGAGAAACGTACCTAATACGTAAGTCATTTGGAATTATCAATACCTTAACCTTAACAGAGACCTTTCAAGTCACATAAGCAACCAACGCTTTGCCTATAACACTTTAGACATAGTGGGAATCAAAATCTAGAACAAAATCTGGTCTCTCTGGGTCCGCGGGGTCCGAACGCTCTTAATTTTTTTAAATCTTATCGAAACGTTGACCTATCTATTACCTAGACAGGTCAGTCTGTCAGATACACAGATATACATATGATGGTTTAAGCCTATAAAAGGCCATTATATGGTATACCTTTCTACCACTAAGTCAGCCCTGGCCAAAGTACTTATTAAAATTTCGTACTCTTACTTATAGAGTTCTACTCTCTTGGTCTTTCCTGTAACTATATATTTTCAATATTATCTGATACGGCGATCAATGAATTCCTTGTTAAATTATTAAATTCAACCAAATACTGTACATATCTAGCAACCTTTTGGGAAAATGAAACTTAGTTTTCAAATAACGACACAGTAGCTGATGGAACATTAGTTACGAATTAATAATAATACTACAATTTCCTTTTCAGGTACATACTGTCCCTTGCTCTAGCTGATCTCCTGGTCATCATCACTTGCGTCCCCTTCACATCTATAGTGTATACTGTGGAATCTTGGCCGTGGGGAGTGACTGTTTGCCGAGTCTCCGAAGCAGCCAAAGATATCAGCATTGGAGTCTCTGTATTCACCTTGACAGCACTTTCCGCTGACAGATACTTCGCTATTGTGGACCCACTGAGAAAACTACATGCTACAGGTAAATTACAAAGTACAATTTTTCATTTGATAAGTGTGATTTGTTTAATTTGTTGCAGTTTTATATTTTAAAGATGACAAAAATAATATAGTACTGAGTTTCTTTCGGGGTTTCTTCTCAGGATCGTCATCTTGGCCTTTTTTTCCGAAACCCTGGTAAGTTTAAATTTATAATGACGATCATATAGGAGTTTCTTGTAGAAACCTAATTGATAAATAAATATTTTGATTTGATTTAAAATTTGTTATATAAAACTGTTTCGCTCGAGTTACAGTTTGTTTATAAGGCTTTTCTTAAGCCAATTTGATTATTCAAAACAAAAGCGAAAACTCGTGCCATTTTCTATTTAAGATTTACATTTCACATGACTCTGGAGACGTTTCTTGGGGAGACCGGGTTTAGTTGACAACTGAAGCTTTTAATATTTTACCTAGAATTCGACATTTTCTCTTACAAGTGTCGAAACTCTTTAAGTTAGAAGGATGTGACTTTATAGATTTCAAGGCGAACACTTATGCGGAAAATGGAAACAATTTATTTTATTACACTTTCTTAAAGCACTGCGAACTTCTAATGCGAACCATAATTTGAGCTCTTAATTAATGATTATTAGAAAATTGCATTGCACCATGCTAGAATGTGGATGGAACATGTTCGAACATGATTCCACATGTTGATATAATTTTTTTTTAAAGATTAATTATTAGAACTTAAACAGGAGCCTTTCACTGAGATACAGATTAGGTTACTAAAAATATCTAAATGGTCTAGCAGCTGGGCTTCTCAATTGAAGTTTCTGAAATGTGGTCACAATTTTTTTAGTCATTATTTATAAAAAAAAATATTATCTCACCATAGCAACAGTTCCAACAACATTCAATCAGAAGTTTGGTATAGTGCTATAATAAAAATATAACGATATCTTTGGTCTTTAGTAACAGGCACGGCCTTCGAACTTGTGCATCATACAAATAATATTTGAAATACATCCGTGAGATTCTATTCCAATTTAATTTCCCTAGGGTCATGGAGGCATCGAGGAATGTCACCATTGTGGCTGCGCGGTTGACACTGCGCAGCACACTTTGGCTGAATGCCCCGAATGGGCAGAGCAGCGCGCCGCTCTGTCTCTCGTTGTGGGCGCCGATCTCTCGCTGCCGGCCGTCGTGAAATCGATGGTTGGCAGTGACCTTGCGTGGCAAGCGATGCTCACGTTCAGTGAGCACGTTATGTCGCGTAAGGAAGCGGCGGAAAGGCAGCGGGAAGAGGATCCTCTCTCCCAGCCAATCCGCCGGAGAAGGCTCGGGCGCAGGCGGGTAGCCTATATCCGCCGCCTTCCACCCTGACTGGGACCTGGGCGGTAGTCTTGGGGGAGACTGCCGCCCGTCGTAAGGTCCCCCGAGTAGGCCGGCGTACCTCTACTTTCGGGTACGTCAAGGTTCTGACAGGGAGTACAGGCTCCCCGCGTTGGATAGCCGTGGCAGGGCACCGAAGTCGTGTCATAACGTCCCCACGACCCCGCCCATCAACGGCCGCGACAGATAGAAAGTCGTTGGGTTTTAGCCGGTAGGAATCCGGCATAACCCCGCAGTCCCCCTTTACTGCCGGGTATCCAAGAGGATTTCCCAACGTTAAAAAAAAAAAAAGGGTCATGGAGGCATAATTAAAAAAATTAATTCAAATAATACTTGAGGACAAACAGTACACCCTCAAACAGCTTGCGATTCGGACAAGACTATCCACCACCGGCTATCAAAGATTTCTAAATTGCTTTGGGCATCCCCAGAGAACCAGAAAACTTGGGAAGCTGGTGATGGTTGTAAAAGTGGATGGCAAGAGGTCTCGTGGCCGGTCTCCTAGCCGATGGACAGACCGAGTTGTAGCTCTTATAGGCCTTACAGTTGCGAAGGTTATGAGAAAGGCTGAGGACAGGGTGGAATGGAACTGGTGATCGATACCACCAAGGCATTTCAGAGAGGGGACGACCTTTAGTAATGAAGAAGACGACTATCTATCTATCTATCTAATACCTGAAAAGTTTGCTTTAAGCTAAGAAAAACAAAACATTTTTGTTAAGTTTAATCTCATATAGAGATAGTCATAAAAACATGCTTAAACTTTTGTTTACTTTTTAAATACATATAATTATATCTATTTTTAAAATATTTATTTAAAACTAGCTGTGCCCGTAACTTCTTATGTGCGGTTTTCGAACGCTTGCTATTTCGGTATTCGGCACAAGAGGGAAATAGTTAATCAATGGGTAAGATTTTTATTTATAAAAATTGCACCCCAGGCGAAGTCAGGAGCGGGTCGCTAGCTATAAATAAAAAGCTATAGTGTCAGTTCTTATAAATAACAGATTTCGTTCTCACTTTGTTCTCACTATAATAAAAAGGTACGAATTGAATAGATTGAACACAAAGTATCACTTAACCCAGGATCAGATCGATGAGTCGACTTTTGCAGCTATCTTTTCTAAAGTGTAAGTAATTCTTCTTCGTCACGTGACAGTGAATTATCTACTAAGAGACACATCGTGTTTGGGGTTCCTTACATCTTTATTGAGTTTCATTCGTCTTTTATTATATATTGTAGGACGTGATTGTGGAAAATTGTGCACGGAACACTTTCACACATTTGATATATGTGTGATATATTTATAGGTAAGTGTAATATATAATCCAATAATATTTTGTAGATTATAATATGTACAAAAAAAAATAATCTATCAACTTAATTTGAGTTCTTCTTCCTAAAGTGTTTCTCAATTACTAGAATGTTTCGTCCATTTTAAATCTATAATTTCTTCTTAACTAAAGGTTGTATACTACACCGATTTTAAAAATTCTTTCACCTATAGCAAGCTGCATTATCAGCGAGTAAGATTATATATTTCATAAAGTTACCCGAACGAAGTTTATAAAGCGACAAGCTGGTGGTCCATTAGTTAAGATGTTTAAGCATCTCATTAGTGAGTTCTGGGAATCGTCGGCAAGAACAACCACGAATATGCTCTTGTCTAAGTTGCCTTCAAGTTTTACCCCTAGAAGCTGTGGTTTCCTTAATACAAGTATATAGTGTTCCTAGTAATTAAGACAGCCAAATGCAATGGTATTAGTCTTGTGATTATTATTGTATGTGTAGGGAAGCACCATATATATTGGTTTTATGACTATTTTTTTCTTTTATCGATTTAGTGTTATATATCTTTACAGTTTTGATAATTTCTATTGATGGTAAATTTATTACAGCCTTAAGAACCTAATAATTCCAGATACAAAGTGTCTTTTTAGTTATGGGACGCTAAAAAAAGATGATAAAGATCGTCAAAAAAAAGCTGATTCATGCGTAACCAAGAATAAATAGTAAAATAAAATGAATATTCATATAGTCAGATACACATTTGGCCAGTTTTTCACATGGGATAATAACATGACCCTTGTTACTCATACTTCGCGGAGTATTTCACATAATATTGTGCTTGACAGGGTAGGATAAAATAGATCTAATTCACTGGAAAGAAAAGAACTAAGTTATATGTAAACTAAGAAAAGATACTGAACTACTGCGAGAAAGGAAGAAGATGGAAATCGTTTGGCATTGTAATTAAATAAATAATTATAATAACATTTAAACGATTAAGATAAGGTTTGAGCGCCTGTTTCACAAACGTCAAGTATGGCCTACTTGACGTAACTGTCATTTAAAGTCATCAGTAACCGAGGATAATGGAGCTGGTATACCTTTGTTTGTACGGTAAACGTCCCAAACATTGAATAGAAAATAATAATAAAAAATCGGCTATCGATGGATGCACTAAACCGAGTGCATAATTCAATAAAACAGAAAATGATTTCTACAAGTAACTAATCAACACTTTACTTGACGTTGGTGAAACAGGCGCTAAGTGACATAAATAAAATATTAGCTTCTATAACTACGGCTACGGCGTAGCAGCTACGAAAGCTACGAATCGCATAAGCGACCATACAAGACTTACATAACTTAGAGACTTGTAGCACAGCTTGTAGTAGGAAATATATACTTACTAGCTGCTGCCCGCTACTTCGCCCGCGTAACTTTGTAAATTCTTCTTTGAGAACCATTCTATCCATTGGTGAAAACAGGATGAAAATCGGTGCAGTAGTTTTTGAGTTTATCGCAAACAGACAGACAGACGCGGCAAAGGAATTTGTTTTATAATATGTAACGAATAAGGATGTAAGGATTTTAAACTTATACGTTTGTCTTAACATGCTAAAAAGAAGAAAATTTTGAACATAGGTTTATTTTTTAACGTAAGCATCTGCTAAGAAAGGATTTTTCAAAATTTCAACTCCGTGCGAAGCCGGCAGCGGGTCGCTATATAAAATAAATAAAAAGTTAACTATTTTATCATAAATTAATTTCAGTTAATTATAATTTTTCATGAATGTCATAAAATTTAAAAAGGCGAATTACAAGCAATTCAAACAAAGAACCTTTGACTCAATAAGACTCTAATTAAATATTTCCAGTTCAAAGAAATAATGACAACTCTGACAAGTGACAACATTCGATGTTACTTTCAAAAAGCTGTTACGACCTCAGTGAAAGTCTAGCAAAGCGGAAAATACTTTAGATGTGAAATGAGGGACATAAAACCTTATCTAAAAGGTTTCAAAGTCAACCCCTTTTGTTAATAACACGAGAAAAAAACGCTTTCTTTTATAGTTAAAGTGTTGTAGGCCTTGGTCTATGAATTGGATCTTTGATAGTTTTCTTTTATATGAAATTGATGGCACGCATGTATATTTTTCAATCCATATCCCTCTTTTATCCTATTAATCCATGGTGTTTCTTCCATTAAGTGGACTGTCAGCCTGCCTAATAATAATTAATAGTGTCTGTTTAATAAAAAATCTATAAATTAAAAAAATCTTGAATATATTGGCAAAACATTTGGTTGTATGCGAGACTGATTTTTGTAATAATATTTTTAATTTAATATAATATTTTAGTTTTTAAGTTTTTCTAAGCTATGGACATTTGTCTGAAATAAAGTTATTATTATTATTATTAATAATAATAATTGTCGCCTATAAAACACTGTGCTGCCGACCATAGTAGAATTAAAGAAAAAAAAAAAAAATATAATATATTTTAAACATATTTAAATAAAACATTTATTAACATAACCTTTATTTCTTCTATTTTTATCTAAGTATTTTTTTCTTCTAAAAATAATACCAGTTGCAGTTATTAATAGAAGACAGTGATGAATGATACAAATAATATTAAAACGTATACTCATACAATTCATCATTGTCAAAGAAAATAAAATATTATCTGCTTTATTCCTGTAAATCTTGTAACAGAAAGTGTTCAAATTTAACGAAAGCACAGAATCTCATTCACTTTTGCTGCTCAACGCGAAGAGCCTAGAACACTTCATACATATAAATCACTTCCTAATTAGTTAAGAAATTAGATGGTTAACTAGTTTCGACAAATGTTTTATATATTGATTTATATACTACTATATACTATATACTACTAGTTACCCGCTTCCGGTTTCGCCCGGGATGCAATATTTTTGTATACCTACACACCCTTCTTCGTTTATCTCTCTTTCCATGAGTGAAAACCGAATTAAAATAGGTTGAGTTTTGGAATATATAGAGGACACACATACTTACACATACATCAGTGTTTAGAGGCATAATTTAATAATTTCGTTATCTATAAGCGAGCCCCTATTTATGCTTGCATTTTGAAGATCGGGTCTGAATTTAACCCCCATATCTTCATATTTAATTTTGTCATCTAGCGTCCCTGCTACAAAGCTTTGCTGCCACTTGGACTCTATCATATTATTCACTAGCTGGTGCCCGCGACTTCTTCCGCGTTGAACGATGAAAGGTACCCTATGTCCTTTTTAGTGTGCCAGACATTTATTTTATTGTAGGGAAATTTACAGGTACAATTACATAATAATAGTGTTAGTAAATAACTTAAACATAATAAAAAAAATCCACTTATAGGTAACAAAAACAACGATAGAGAAGTGTTAAAGAAAGTCACTGAAAAAATTACTAGCCATAATATTTTTTATTTTCACTATGGAACTGTGGAACAGGTCAATTATCTGTATCCTCTGATAAAATTTCATTAAAAAGTTTACATCATCGAGACATGAATGTATTTTTCTTATCGTTTGTTTTACTAGGAGCTACATGCAGCAACGAGCGGTTTCTCAAATTGATGTGAGGGACATTTGAGTATAATTTAGATAATTATTCAGACAAATCAATTAAAGCCTTTTCAATTTTGCGAGAAAGAGTAACAAACATCCATACATCCATACAAACTTTTGCATTTATAATATTAGTACGGATAGTCTAGCATTCCATCGTAGTCCATGCAATTTCGGCGTGAGTCACGTTGCATGGCATTATCACCAGGTCGGAAGTATTTTGCAATGTGCAGAGTAAATTCATTTTCTTGTGCCTTCAGCGCATATTTCTAGTCGTATTGGTTTATAGCCTGAATATATTCTTAAAACCATCCTGAGCATTATATATATGTGCAACCAATAAACATGTTTTGTGACATGTTAGTGTTTTTCGTTCAAATCTCACTTCGTATAGCTGGCGCAACCCGGGCTTGGAATATAGTCTCGTTACAAGGTTTTTTGTACACTCACCTCTCTACAACTTCGTTATTAACTACACGATACCTACTATCATTTTATTACACACAGAATAATTTTTAGAACAAGCAAAACCTACATTCAAGTGGATATAGGAACGAAAAGTAACGAGAATGTTTTTTTTTCGTTTGCACACCCTAACACCCGTAAAATGTGAAGGAAATCCGTTAATGAAATAATTAAAAATTTAGTGAGCATTTAGGCTACTAATTAAGCTTGTTACAAAGTTAATTACAGGAAAAGTGGATTTTTTTTGTTGAAAATAATTTAAATTTAATTTAACGTATCCAGATTCCAGAACGGACACGAAACACAATTTTGACATCGTTGTTACAATATAATTATCCTTAGAAGAAATATATATTTCTATTATAATCTCCTTTATTTATAGTAGGTATCTTCATAAAAATAAATCTGGTGTCAGGTCCGATGACTGAGCAAAAGATGTCATCTTATAGACTAACGATTTTTCTAGGAAAAGCGCCTGAAAATGCACACAATCAAATTGTGTGCAGTTTGTCGTTTTTCAGAGTTACACCATTTTGCTGAAACCATGTTTTCGAACTTAACGATATTGCGTTCTAGACGAATACGTTAGGTAGTATATTAAAATCCATTTACAATTTTTTTTTATTATTTATCAATTAATTTTTATGTATCTTATTTTTTTTTTTGGAAATTTGTATTCAACATTTTTATTTGAAACCTATTTAATGAATAATCGTATTACTTGTTTTACTTCACTAGCGACCAGCCCCAGGCTTCACACGGATGTAATTTTTTGCAGATAAACAAGAAAGGTTTGTGTATGCAATGCAATACACAACTGGGTTCAGTGTTATTACCAACTCTCTAACTGAAGCCGCCGTCAGCTGGTTTCATTATAGACAGAATAAATTAATGAAATTTCACTAGTCAAAATTGACTTAAATGCACACGCTCCAAAATTGTATTCAAATTGCACAATATACGAAATTAGCTTTGCTTTTGTTAGGTCGGGTCAATACCCGACTCTATTGCCAAATAAGATTTTAAACGTTTGGTTGTTTGTCTGGAAATTTCACAGACTGCCTGTCAATGGGAAATTTAAATAATTTAGTAAACTAACTCATTTAAGCACTAGAAAACTACCTAAACAATATAAATCCTAAAGAATCTGATTGCATTGTTCGATCTTGGAAACAGTTTTAGCATTATCTCTGAAAAATATGTCATTTAGATAAATCTATACAAATTTAATAGTAAACGACAAGTGTCTGTATTAAATATTTTTTCAAAAAACGCTATACTTAAGTTTCTGTAAGATTCTCAAAAAAATTAACTCCACATTAAAAAACTTTAAAAAACATTCAAAGTTGCGAGCACCATGTATTAACCTAGCTAATATGTATTTCCAATACTTGTTAAACCTATATTGATTCTAGCAAAGTCGATGTGGGCATATATGAAATTTCATTAGTTCATATATTATATATATGTAGTTATCAATCCAGAGCAATCAAAACAAGCAAACCAGTCATATCTGTGAAGTAGTTTGATTACTGAATTAGTTGCTGTAAACTACATCATGTACACTTTATACCTACTAGTATTAGATATCAGGTGGTTTAATCATATCAAATACGTTATTCGATGATATTAATTTATTTACTGTACAAAAACTAGTGGGTAGCAACAAGGCGTGTTGTCACTTCGAAGTTTAGCGTAAGAACCCTTAATCGAATGACCGCCATGCGATTATCGCTCTCGACATAAACCTACCCACCTTTTATTTTTCTCAATGTTAAAAATCATCCTTGTTACTACCCCATAAATTATATTGACAAATCTTGCGGTAAACTTACAGCTATGCAAAATAATATAGGGCACAGTTCTACAATTAAATTAAAGGTTATCACATTATTGTAATCGTGTATTAACGAATTCTAACACTAGTAATTATACAACATCGGTTTTTCAAATAATTTATTACTTGTAATTTTAGTATTTATTATATTTATAGTATTTATTTAAGCTTAATTACTAGCTGGTGCCCGCGACTTCGTCCGCGTTGAAAAAGAAAAAAATTGCCTATCATGTGTCTTGTACATTTAAATGTTTATCTACCAAGTTTCATGAAAATCAGTTAATTATGGAGTTATGGAGGAACATACATACATACATTACATTACATTTAAAAAAATCTAAATTAGTTTCAGTATGTGTTAACATTTTACCTTTTATGTACGGTACATGAGTCATGGATGTTTTGTATTTATAATGTGTATTTTTTTTTTTAAAAGTTATCTAAGTAGTATATCAACTGTCTGGTATCCATTACACAAGCATTGGTTGTTTACTGTGGAACTAGTAGGTGCTGTGTAGAATTTGTGAATATATTATTTATTTATTTATCGCTCTAACGCTTTTACTTCTATTCTCCTTTCACATTTGACGCAAAACTTCAACATTTATTATTAAACCATGCAATACACAATATATGCCAAGCATGCGTTTGTGAATCCACATTTCGAATGCTTCCAGTTTCGGGCACAATGCTAAAGTAAACATCCAACTCTCCATTCCATAACAGCTGACTAAACTGATATTGAGATTAAGATTTGAATCGTCTGCAACACAGAATCTTTTTCATTTTTATGAAGGAAAATGCAATAACATTTATTCTTCTTGGCAGAATAATAGTGGTCATCACTTCTGAGTGGTATACCACCACTACTCCTTTTTCCTAGCACACTCTTGTAAGAAATAGTCGATGGCCCCCTTACAGCTTCACAGTTAAATGTGCTACAGTGATGTTTACAGTAGCTTCTAGGTGCAAATTACCATGAATTTCACATTGAAATAAAAGCACGTGTCCTCTTTTATCTTGCCTAATCCTTCACCGTTACCTCTGCTGCTTTGGTTGACTTAAATACCCTGGTAAATTAGACTTAAATTTATTGGCAACGATAGACAACTACTATGGAGTACATCAAGTGTTTCACTTGCTTAAAATATATATATATATATATATATAATTAAAAGTATATTTAATACATTCTTTAAAATCAATAACTATCAGCACCGAGATATTTTTAAACCCAAATTTGTAAAAGAATGCCACAAAAAATGTTTAGACCCATTCCTTGCATTATTATTTATACCAAGGTTTTTTGAGATTAGTGGTTCAATGAGGAAAGGAGCAAATGGTATTTAGAAAGATCACATAAATCTCCAATGTTATTACAAGGCACATAAATAAAGTTTCGCTACGCCCACCGCCTTCCCTTGAATATAATTCTTCGACAAATACTGTAGTAATTTCGATCTATTAAATAATATATGGTAACATAGTAACGTAGGTTTTTTTTTTCGACGTAAATATTTATTAATATAATATAAACAATATATTTATTTATCATCAATACTAATAATAAATTTGTAGGGGTCGGTAATGGAGTAATTTACTTTGTTTTCAGAAATATCGTGTATACATACGTGGCTCTATACATGATACTGAAACTAAATTGACTATTTTTAGAATTTTTTTCTGTATGTATGTTCCTCCATAACTCTTAAACGAATTAACTGATTTTCATAAAACTTGGTAGATAAACATTTAGAAGTACGGGACACGTGATAGGCTACTTTTTATCTTTTTTAATGCGGACGAAGTCGCGGGCGCCAGCTAGTATATATAATATATATAATATAAACAAGATATTATTATACACGAAAAAGCTGTAATTATATTTCAGTTAATTATCAATAGTAATAATAAAAAGGGTTAGTTGATTATGGAGTAAATTACTTTGCTTTCAGAGATATCGATGTAAAATAGGCTCTATATAAAGCCGCTAAGCCGCGGATGCGAACTAGACTAGACCAAAAAAAATTCGGTTTAGTTCTAGTTTAGCTTCTAAGATTAAGATAACCACGACGGTAGCCAACCTTCGTAGACAAATGGCTGCAAGAATTGGCTTTTATGTGTAAATTTTACATCTAGATAATCTACAATTTTACATAAAATAATAATTCCTTGAAATATGTTTATGAAATTCAGCCACTAAAATATAACGAGTAAACGAAACAGACGCTTTCACTATATTACCTTAGTGAAAGCCTCCAAAATGACGTCGGAACAATAACGTATAAACATAATTCGGTTATCCAGCATTGAAATATTACAATTATCCAGTTACATCCAATGAAAATATACGATTGAATATTTTGTACGGGAAAGACGCGGTAGACACTCACACTAAAGTAGACCTTGATTTGTCTCTGTTTTTATTTTATACTGCTGTTACACGCGACTTGGTCGGCGTAACTTTATAAAATATAGATTATCTGACTCACTGAAGAGTTGAATTTTTTTTTTAAATCGGTCTAATAGTTTTTTTGAGCATGAGCATTACTAATAAAAACACAAACGTACAAAAATGAAAATCTTCTCTTTATATAATATTCGTATAGACCATTATATAGATGTTGGTTCTAAATATAACCCTCCACACATAAACAAACTTTAAAAAACTGCTCTCTCTGTGTTTATTTTCTGTTCTAAAGTTATAAATTTAAAGTTATAAAGTTATAAACTTTAGAACAGAAAATAAACTTAATGACATAACTCTATTCTGTGTGTTTTCATCTTTCCTTCGTCAAAGTCTTTGGCTAAATATCGTCTCGCGATCACTAATGGATAAATGGGAAAGTTTGTGGAGTCATAATTAAATTGGCTAAATTCGTAATTTCGCCTTTGTCTGAGAGCAGTGTGAATATCGCGTTACGTATTGTATGCTTGAATTCTCTTCAATGTTATAGATGTCTGTTATCAGACTGTGTTTCGTAGAGGTGGATTGGGGAGCCCGTTTGGCAACAATAACCACCGCCCTACCAAGATGCAAATGCTTCGTTGCGTACTTCGTTAACGAAGAGAGAACGCTAAGAGAAAACTTTGTGATTAGTCTAAATTTTATTTGGGTGTTACCAAAACTAATCACCAAGCTTTCTCTTAGCGTTCTCTATTCGTTTCCGAAGTACGCAATGAAGTGTTTGCATCTTGGCTAGGAGGCCAGGGCAAACTTGGTGATTGGTTATTGTAACGTCAAAATAAAATTTTGACCAATCACCAAGTTTTCTCTCAGCGTAAACGACTGTAGAAAGCACACGTGGCTAAGCCGCCTTTAGGGTCTTCTGTTAAACTGTAGCCCTTATAGAAGACGATAATGAAATAGCAGCAATGTTGTATTTTAGTGAGAGAGTAAAAAATGGTAGAGCCCATTTCCTTATCATTCCCATCCTTTATGCTAATAAGGTCGGCAGCGCACTTACAACAGCTGTAGCTATTCTTGTATTATTAGGCGACCGCCATCAACAAGCAGTGTGATACGTTTTTTGAAGATTCCATAGGAACCTAACATTTTTGCAGGATCATATTATAAATAAATATATATTTTTGATAATAAATCATCATAAATATTTTTGTATTTGTATTGTATTTGTATATAATGTGAAACCGCATTCAAAATGGTTACAGTCAGACAGAAAAAATAAATCGAAAAACCATTTTTACAGTCTAATAACATTGTTTTTTTTTTTTACTATCAACTCTTAATACGATTTAATTTAGGACTTAAACTGGATTGCATTTGCTATTTCAAACCATCAACTTCGTTTTTGTATGAAAGCTATTTTGTTTAGGAACCCAAATTAAACCGCTCTGAATTTGAATCGTCTTTTAAAAGTTGATAGTAGGCCCCAGTTAGGGCTCGTTTACAATTTTAGTTTATTATCTTTGTCATTTGTCACTATAGTTCCGAATGAAACTGTAAACATGAATATTTTACGACAAGGAAATACCTTTATCTTTGTCTCGGAAGACACACAAGACATTACGTATACGATTTAGTGTTAAAGTCAGTATAACGGTCGGTAAGGGAAGTCTGACGTAAATAGTTGAAGCACTTGGAAATTGTAATAGAATTTATCGTGGAGGTTTTATGCATACGAGAAATGTATGTTGACTCTAAACACATATACTTAAATTTCTTTTTCTTTTCTTTTATATACCTATCCGTAACGTTAATAGTGGTGTAGGTACATTATAGTAATAAATGTTAATGTTAGTTTGTTTGTTAGTTCATTTGTTGCTAGATGAAAAGTATTTCGTCTAGAAGAAAGTACTGTTCCGAGGGAACAATTGAAAATTAAAATTAAAATCAACACTTGACAAAAATATATGACTACTAAAGATTGAACAAATATTTTAACACATAAGAAAAGGGACACAGAAGAAGTGAGGGGCAAAAACTAGCTGTAAATAATATAAATAAATATATATGTTCTCATGAATCAGTTAAATTATAACTCATCCGTAGATATTCGATGAATATCAGCGAAATTTGGCATTATGGTGCGGTAAAATAAGTTTCAACGGCCAAATAATAGTTTTCGAATCGCTATAACAGAATTTTATTACGTTAAAAACTTATCCACAACCAAGAGACTGTTTTTAATAAATATCATCATTGCAGGAAATATAAAACATTCAGAAATAGAATATACACCTACTTGTATACTGAATAGAAGTCAGTGCTTTCTTGAACCAGACGTCTCGTCTGTTCGAAATATAAACAAGGTAGTCGATAAATAGGCGCGTTCTTTTTGATCGAAAAGACAATAAAAAATCGATAAACAGTGCAACCGTTAACAAGTCTGTTTTCTTTGGCGCACGAACATCAACACCTAATGCAGATGTTCTATGCGGATTTAACATTTAGGCATACATTTACGTTTTTGTTGTGAGAAGGATAAGATATTTTATTAGCACACAATAAAAGTAATATTAGTGAAATTGCCGGTTCAAGACATTTTTATGACAATTTCATGTTTATTTTTATGAACTTATTATATTGAAAGAATATTAAAGCGACATGAAAAAGATTTGCTAAATTCAAATGGTTTAAAAAAATGGTATGCAATTTTCATTCTGATTGTACATTTACATTAATACATACATTAATAAGGATATGTGGAAAGGTCGATAGAAGGTTCAGATAAGAGTTCCGAAAAGGATAGGGAAATGTTCTCTACCTCAAAAAACATTGTAGACTCTTTTATAATTGACTTTTTTTTGAGCTATATAAGTTACGAGTTTATTTCTACTTTTAATTTATAATTTATAATTAAAAGTAGAAATAATAAATGACTAAAGATTAATTATAACTAAAACACACGTGGAAGAGGAAGTTTTGAATACGATGTGGCATTGGTCCAACGATTTGTGTTTCCATCAGACAGCGAAATGTTTGTGTTCAGCAGAATATAATAAATATATTTATGTTAAACTTTGTGGAAATTAAATTTGTTTATAGTGCATTTTATATGCTTGTCTTGTGTCAAAAAATATCATACTTGTGAAAACAAATACTGATTAATGTGTGACGGAAAATGAGACAGCGTTTACAGATGTTAAGGGCATTGCAACAATAACAATTTTGGTAACGCCAAAGTTGATCAGAACTGCAGAAATTAATATGATTAATAATCAGGAATTAACTAGAAAATTAGTGATAAGTAAAATTCGTAATCTTTATTTCTTACATGCGGATCTCTTATACGAGTAATTATCCTCAATTAAGATATATTTTTTTATCTAAATGTCTTCATATATTCATTTTGTCTATAAGTACCAATGTTCATGTTCTTTAATAGGTATTCTTTCATCTTTAAATACGGAAAGCTCATGTGCTTCTTAATCTATTTGTTCGTCAGTCAGTTCTGTTGCGTGTATTAGCTATGCTTAGTAATTATATTGGGAAATTGTTCTAAAAATCGATTTTACAATAGTAGTATATTCTAAGCGAACAAATCGCGTGTATTTCAGTTTCAATGCAAAGTGCATTCAAACGCGTTTGCGGTTTGAATCGATTAAAATAACTTGAGCAGAAATCGCTGATAAGCTTTTAACGTCTTTGGCATACGTTCCGATTTAGTGCTTGTTGTGAGATATTGATGTAAATCCGAGAATTTATTATATTTGAATATATTCTTCAATATTTATGCTTATGCTTATACCTTATTCCTTTTAGATTTTGTATTACTGAGTAGGCGTAGTTGGAAAATTATGATGAGACCTATGTCGAACATGCCTCGACATAGGCATGTCTATGTGTGACTGAGGCCTCAATGAGTCCCACATACCTCACGACGAGGGCAAGTCGGCGAGGGATAATCCGTAAATTGTTATTTCCCCTACTAAAAGAAAAAGTTTTCTATAGGCGAAATAATTTTTAAAATTGGTCCAGTAGTTTTTGACTTTATTCATTACTAGCTGTTGCACGCGACTTCGTCCGCGTAACTTTATAAAATACTAGCTGGTGGTCGCGACTTTGTCCGCGTAGAAAAGTATAAAACGCCATCTACCGTATTTTGGATAGAGCTATCTGCTATTTACTTTTATTTTAGATTTCCTGTAGGAATGAAGCATTTTCCCGCGGTAAAAAGTAGCCTATGTTCATCACAGATAAAGTCGGCTTATCGGCTACAAACAAACAAACAAACAAATCTTTCCTCTTTATAATATTAGTATAGAAGATAAATATACAATAAGTCTTTTTAACAAAAAAAACCGACTTCGAAGTCGAACCTCCTCCTTTTCAATCGACTTCCAAAAAGGAGGTTCTCAATTCGGCTGTTTTTTTATGTTTGTTACCTCATAACTTTCGACTGGGGTGAGATGATTTTGATGATTCTTTTTTTATTTTAAACTGGTGCTTCCCGTGTGGTCCCATTTCAATTTGGTCCAGTTCTGATAATGACATCGACGAGAAAAGACCATGAGACGGTTTGAAGCCGGTTATTTTTTTCTTAAAAAGAGTTATTTGGAAGTCAGTTGAAAATACAAGCCCTGTTTTAAAATCGCCCACGCTCAACTAGATCACTTTGGACCGAACGTTATTGCTTTATGCGTAATATTTTACGAGGCAAGTTAAAAGCAGCGATCACAGTTGGTTTTATGTATGCACTGTATCGATACCTATAAACATTAAAGACATTTTAATAAACCTTTTAACATTTTACATGGTGGCACCTTGTTAAATATACTCGGCAATGACGTTATTTATGGTTTACGCAAAGTTTTACGACACTGAATATGTTGTTTATATAACGCACACGTAAAGAAATGTAATTTGTAAACAACTGCGAAATATTTATTGAGATAACATTTTTACTACATATGAATTCTCAGATATTTTATTATTGTATTTTTACATTACAATTAACATAATTAATGTACGACAGCTAATTTCTGAAACATTCATTGATCCCATTCTCCAAAACGTCGAAAAAGTGGAAAGTTAGAGCCGTTTGCGAGATCTTCGTGGCATACAAGAATTCCTCGTTTAGTAATAAGATAAGTTATTATGGAAAGAAGAAAATATGTATCAGAAGGCCACCGAGAAATAACAGCATGTGTGCTTTTGTGCTTCGACCGTGTCATGTTACGTAACGTACATGTATATGTACATATGTTTTCTACTTGTGTAGGTAACGAAATAAATGAGTGCGATTTTCCGGTAACGGAGTGGTAAGTACTACTCAGAGCACAAAGCTTATGTCTGTGCGGCCAGAGTGCCTCGCAAATAAATGACATTAAGGTGAAACAAGTCGGCGGCCCGAACTCATCGGTCTCATGGCTAAAATGCGTCCTGTCTCACACAGCACAAAACGCGGGAAGAGCACTCGACTGAGATGCACAATCATTCACACCAAAAATAAAATCACAATCAGACCCTTGGGCCTATACTCTTTTAGACAAAACTACTGCATATATCTATTACGTGTAAAGTTATTTGAACTCTTGAATAACTAATCAATGTTTGTATGCAAAGTATTTTGGAATTTTTGTACACTGGATTGACCTAATCACCCTCAAAGTTGCATTAAAACTTGTGTTAAAATATGGATTTTTCAAGGATCATATTATCTTTTAAATTAATACTCTTTTTTAAGTTTGTATGCATACGAACCTAGTTAACGACAATATAAAACGTTATCATGCTTACTTTCGTAAATTAAACATAAAACAGCGGAGTAATAATCATTCTACGTTTGTATGGAGGAAAACTAACTTGTATTACCTTAAATATCACTCTTTCACTTGATACAGTGAAATAAAAATGTGTGTAAAGTCTTAGCAACTTCTTGAAAAATCCTTAGTTCCTTATCCTTAGTTCCTTACTAATTCTTACTATTACTATTAATAAACTATAATTTATTTATAAATGCGAAAGTTTGTATGGATGGATGTTTGTTACTCTTTCACGCAAAAACTACTGAATGGATTTCAATGAAACTTTACAATAATATAGCTTATACGTCAGAATAAGACATAGGTTATATAAGACAAAAAACGCGGACGAAGTCGCGGGCACTAGCCAGTGTGTTATAATCCGTACTAATATGTGTTATGAATGTTTGTTACTCTTTCACGCAAAAGTTACTGAATGGATTTCAATGAAAGTTTACAATAATATAGCTTATACATCAGAATAAGACATAGGCTATATAAGACACTAGCTGTCGCACGCGACTTCGTCCGCGTAACCGGTCAAGCCGTTTAGTAGTTGAAATACCAACAGCAGCGCCACCTACAGGATCCAATTGTATTTTTAAATCATCCAGGAAACCATCGAAATACCCATATAACATTTCAACCCAATCGGTTAAGCCGTTTAGAAGTTATGTGAAAAAGAAGTTAAGTATGGAAGGATAATTCTTACTACCCGTTTTCCTTTTACCCGTTTTCCCGTAGGAATGACGCATTTTCCCTCGGTAAAAAGGATACTATGTTCATCACAAATAACGTCGGCTTCTAATGGTAAAAGAATTTTTCAAATCGGTAGAGTAGTTTCGGAGGCAGTAGTTCTATACAAACAAACAAACAATCAAATCTTTCCTCTTTATAATATTAGTATAGATAAAATAAATAAATAATAATTAAATATCTTCACACATTTCACACAGCACCATCTAGTTCCAAAGTAAGCAACTAATGCTTATATTATGGATACCGGACAGTTGATATAATACATAGATTACTTTATTTTTTGTAAATACATACATAATATAAATACAATATATCCATGACTCAGGTACAAAGGTAAAATGTTAACACATAAAACATTTGACCCTAGCGGGATTCGAACCCGCGACCGTTTGGTTAACAGCTAGGGTTACTAGCCACTAGACCAAACGTGTCGTCACTAGACTAGACTAGACTAGACTAGACCGTCACAGCGATAACTACGTCCGGCGTTAATATCTAATTCCTCACATATTTTTCCTTTCAACGCGGACAAAGTCGCGGGCACCTGATAGTAAGTAATATTATAAATAGATACGATTTGTATAGTTGTATGTTTGTAAAGAAAAAACTCAAAAACTACTCAAACTCAAAAATTTTAAAAATTCTTTCACCTATACTACATTATCAACGAACATAGGCTATATTTTATAGTTACTCGAAAGAAGCCGCGTGCAAAAGCTAGTGTGTTTATAAAGGCGTATTGTCATAACTTTGGTGCTACGTGTTCTATGTTTACAGATGTGTTTCGTTAGTTTTTAGGATAAACAAAACTATTCTAACTAATATTATAAATGCGAAAGTGAGTTTGTTTGTTATGCTTTTACGCCCTAATTATTCCACCGACCACAATGAATTTTGAATATACATTATCAGGGGAACAGAAAAGGTTTTAGTCTTTCATCCAGAAAAAAGTACTCTTTTCGAAGCTTCATCTAAAAATTCAAATAAAAAATTCAATAAAAATCCTCGACTAAAATATCTGAGAGAGAGACTAAAAATGAGAATTTACTCTTTCTCTTTTTAAATATAATTTTTACAAAAATTAAAACTACACGTAAGTAAAGTCATAGAGAGATTTCATTTTATGAATGAATGTTTAGATTAGAATGAAGCAATGCGAACAACGAAACACTGTTTGCTAATAATGTATGAACGCAATTTCCGGCAATATCTTAGTTGAAGTGGTTAACGTCTTGGCATCTCTCAGTAAAGCCTAGTGTACACTGGTAGAGTAAACGGTAGAATCAACTAACGTACTATTCTACCAGTTCCAAGTACTCTACCAGTTTTTGTAGAGTAACTGTTTGCACGAGAATCATCAGTATTTTAAAGAAACCGGCAGGATTTTATTATCTAAATTCTTCTGCTGAGCGACAGGCAAAAATGCGAAAAATTTGTTCAATATCACACTAAATCGTATCACGTAACTCATAACAATAGATTGGTTTGCGTAAAAATTAACGATTTAGTGTGATATTGCACAAATTATTCACATGTTTCGCCTGTCGCTCAGCGGAGGCATTTAGATAATAAAGTCTGCGGTACGTCACACTGTCACTACACTGTGAGGTATGCGGTAGATAGAGTAGCGTGGGCGTGGTGGAGTGGGGTGGGGGAAGGCAAGTAGTAGATTAGCCTGCCTGTTACTGTTACTGTTAAGTACTGTTTATAGTTAGTAAGAAAGTTAGTACACTACCATGCTACTAATACCGTTTACTCTACCCGTGTACACCGGGCTTAAATACACGATTGTATATGATACAATATCAAACGGAGAGTGGAATGGAAAAAGAAAACAAACATACAACTGATTCTTACTATTGATCCATTTGAAATTGTAAAGCCTTACCTTAGGCTACGCTAGCCACCTTCCACAAAGTGGACCATCAACGTGTCTTTAACATAAATATAAAGACTGCATTGCTTTATTAAACTTTTATTAGGTGAGATTTATTATAGTATTATAGCTTTCGCCCGCGACTTCGTTCGATTCACTTTTTAACTCATTTATTATATCTTCATCAATACACACATATTTTTGTAAGGCGTTGAATTTTTATTTTTTAGATGATTCCGTAATTTTTCTGGTAAAATTCACGATTATCGGTTGAGTTTACACAATAACATTTGTGAAACAAAAAAATTAAAAGTACATTAAAAGGGCTATTGTAAGCTTTAATGAATGATTATTCAAATGATAAAGTTGCATTTGATTAATGACTGAAGTTTTTCGTCGGATATTTCTTTATATAGATACTTTCTTAGACTCGCTACTCGCTAGTTCTAAAAAATTAAGTCGCTGTCCTCGTCTGTCTGTGATTTGCAGAAAAAACATGTATCCATGCGATGCCGGGGGCGGGTCGCTAGCTTAAAACAAATCATAAATGTAGTCTACGTTCAAGCGACAAAAAATACAATGCCTGTCGTCTGCTTCGAAAATTTATAGTAGGGGTAAAACTGAAACGCTCTGGCAACAAGTCGAATTAAAAAAATACCTTCGCGTTTAGTCATGGTAGGCAACAATCGTAATTCTTTTCAAATTACTACTGGAGCCATTTATTAGGTGGAACTGTTTATACAGCCAGTATATTTATCACTTACTCGAACAATGAACTAGACACGATAAACAGCATACCTTTACGTCTGTTTTTTTATAAGAATTTATGTGAATTTTTGACTTATTTATAAAGCTGATACCCAAATCCATTCATATATCAATGGGTAAGAGCACAGTAGGAAAGTATGCGTGCAAAAAAATAAATTTTACTGTAAATAGATTTTAAATTATCTAGTCCTCATTTAGTGAAGATATTTGAGCTAATATAACCGGTAAACGGTAAGTATGCTTACTACAATATGTTTGTGCACTTAATTTTTTTTTTAAATGTACTTATCACATCTGTGCACTAATTAGAATTATGATTTGAAGTCGCTTTCCGCGTCTGTATGTAATATATTCGCAAGTCTTCCTAAACTACGCAAAGGATTTTGATGCGGTTTTCACCATCAGTTAGATAATTTTTCACGGAACGATTATTTATACAATAAAACCTAATTAAGTTTTTATGTAAGAGTAGAAAAAGCAATATTTTGCAACCATGTAGTCGAAAATGTTCGCGTCTGTCTGTTTCTCTGCTAACTTCTTCTAAACCACGCAACGGATTTTAAAACATAGTCGCTTCCCGTCTGTCTGCTTAGATCTTTAAAACTACGCAGCGGATTTTGATGCGGTTTTTATAAATAGATAGAGTGATTCAAGAGGGTTTTAGTGTATATTTTCAACGCGGGCGAAGTCACGGGCACTATCTAGTTCTTTATAAAAGACACATGACATGATGATATTTTTAATAAGATAAGGTTTTAATATAATATAAGAAAATCTTACATTTGATTACCTATTTTACGTAAGTATTAAATTCAAATATTTGACTTAATTCAAAAGTTGACAATTTTGATGGACATTATTATTACTACAGCGACCCGGAACCTTCACAGGGATGCAATTTTATACACACAAGCCTTTCTTGTTTATCGCTCAATCCATTAGTGGAAACCGTATCAAATTCCATTGAGTGGTTTGGAAGAAGTTTGCGGAGAAACAGATAGCGGTGGACAGTGGAATTACTTTTATAGATAATGTGTGTAGTGAAAAGATCCTAGTAATAAAAGCTACATAGTAATAGTATTCTTTGAATATGTTTAAATATTTGTTTCTCAGTGGCTCATTTTATAAAAAAAACATTTGAGATAATAATGATGATTAAGCATATATAAACGGTATCAATTAGTAAAAAGTTAGTATAAAATGTATTCTAAATTATACGACACTGAAGAAGTTCTTTGGAACAAGTCAGTAATAACATTTTGACATCAAAGTGTCGTCCAAGTATTCATCAAAGTTCACTTTGCTGAAGTGTGTTTTGATCGTATCACTTCTACTTTAGAGTTACGATATAATTTCCTATGCAAATACGAACAGGAGGCACAGATCTATAATCTATACTAATCTAACTTTACCTAGGTAAATTTTGTTTTCTTGTATATAGGAAGGTAATCATCCGATTTAAAAAATCTTTCACCAATAGTTAGAATGGAACTTCAGGATGTACGGTATATATCTAAGGCCTTAAAGTTATGGGTCTCATTAGTACAGGAGAGTGTCGCTTCCGTCATGAGGCAGAAGAAACACCAATGCATATCCTGTGCGAGTGTGGCCTCTTAATGCACAAGCGCAGTCACATCCTAGGAAGCCACACAATCGCTTGTGAAGATGTGAAGAATGCCTCTATCAAAAATGTACTACAGTTTCTCAACGTGGTAGGTATAGGTAGAGAGCTTTAGTTTACGTGGCGATCACAATATTTCAGAAATGGACGAAGTGATACTGGTTCTCTAGCAGACAGAAATAGCCACTATGCATATAATAATAATAAGACGCGGACAAAGTAATTAAATTTATAATCTGTAATAATAAAATAATAAAATTTTAATAATTTTGTCCGCTTGTATGTTTCTCCGCTTACATAAAACCTTTTTTTACCACCCACCGAACTTTGATACGGTTTTCAAAAATGGAAAGAGCGATAAAGAAGGAAGGTTTGTGTGCATACAATAACTTCTGTACGCAACCGGGGCGGGTCGTTAGCAAGAATACAATAAAAGTAAAAATAAAAATAAATAAGTTGCGTATATAAAAATAAATCGAAGATTTGGGTGCCAACTGCCAATACAATATTTAGGTATTATTAGGTATTATTAGGTACACGCATGAATATGTAATGTGATTGGCTATCAATTGTAATTATGTTTTCGGCTGTTCTGAATGGTCTATTCAGAAGTATTACAGGCTTATTTCTTATCAGAAAACAACTTACACTAATTTGAGGTTATCTTACGAGGCATGGCTATTATCCTATACATTGCGCAATTGAGTTCGAAATGTTATTCAAAAAGGATGTATTATTTCAATAAAATGTATGCCTTACAAACAAATATTAAAAAGTGTATTTTTGTGCCAAGTTACATATAAATCCGTTGAATTTTTCTTGCCTTTGACTTTCACCATAAAGTCAAGGGCACAGTTGCGTTAATAGGACATAAACAATTTTAAATTCAATAGCCTACCATAAGATTACAATGACACGAAGAATCAGAGTTTATGGAATGACTGAACAAAAATAATCCTTTTGTTATGTGATTCTATTGTCACAACATGCCCGCATGTTGAATAATGCGGACGTGATAACGATGTTGAATAATGGGTACTCTTTTCTGTTACAAATACCTCAATATTATAGAAACTCTCTAAAATTTATATAATGCTTAATATCAAATCAAGGTTAATATGAGAAATTTGTTCATTAGTATTTATGCATCAATAGCCAAAAATCACTAAAACACACTTTTTACTTCGACCATATTTTAAATTCGGTATGTTGTCAATGTTCACAAAACTCGAAAACTAGTTTATGGGCGGTTTTCCAGTAGCCACGGCACGGCACGGCATACAATTTTCATACATTTTTGCTTCCCCGGCGCTGTGCCGTGCCGGGCCGTGCCGTGGCTAATGGAAAACCGCCCAATAATGGATTGACTTGAAAATTTATACTATATTCCATTTTAATAGAGTGCTTATTCCGAAGTTAAATCTCAAATAAATAAAAAACGATTTCAAATTTTGGAACACACGCCTCTAATATAAAGAAGACATAAAATTAGATCAGTAGGTATTAGCTAGCGAATTTGAATGCAAGATATATTATTTCGATGGTAGTTAGTAGCTGACTCGACAGACTTCGTTTTGTCAAAAGCTATTGGACCATCAATTTTTCCTTTTCTACATAGGAACTTTCCTTGGACTTCATCGAATATTTGCCGTATTGGTACACAGCCGTTGTCGAGTTTTGGGCTTAGCTACAAATTTGATTATAAAAAAGTTACAATTTATATAATTGTTTTCATATAAAATAAATCTCAAATACTTTTATTTTTACCCTTAGGTGGCAGCAAACGAGCTACTCGTTTGACAGTAGCAACAGCTGTGGGAATATGGATTCTAGCAGCTTTACTGGCTACGCCTGCTTACATCGGATCTTACTTAAGGGCTTTCGTCGTCAATCCAACTACGCAGGTATTTTTATTTTCTATTCTATTCCTGTTCACATTTTTTAAGATTACAACTCAACTTGGTTGGTCTTAGTCTCAAGCATTCGTTAGCATTATAATAACTATCTGATAATTTAATAATTCTTTCTTCAAACGATGCGATATGTAATCCATCTTTAATAATGAAAAAAATTATAACCAAAATAGTAAGATTAATTTTGACCCCTTGTATCTCTGAATTGCTTATATAAACAGTGAGCCAAAACTTATTGTTAGAAGTTTTGTACTACTGGTTGAACAATCGGCCGCATAAGTCGATTAACACATTCAAAAGTGCAAAACAACTCAACACTTAACGCGCCATAAGTCGTTGTCAGTACTAGAGAACAAAATAAACTTCATGTACAAACGATCGTAAAAACTTCATTATGTATGTAAATTGAGTGTTCAGTTGTTTTGCACTTTTGATGTGTTAATCGACTTATGCGGCCGACTGTACAATGATTAACCCAATGCTTCTGATGTTTGTTAGGAATAACTGTCAAAGTTAACGGAGTTAATCTAGGGTATCACGGGTAATCCCCATGATTACACTATCGGACTATGACCCATAGATACTGAATTCCTTCTTATTACACGAACGAGGAGATGTTGCGCTCATTAGCAAACATTTCCAGGATACAATTTTATTATGAGCAGAGCAAACAAAATACCAATTCATGTGGTTGAAAAGACTCAAGTTCTTCTAAGCGGCTCACCTTCATAGTTTAGTTTATCGTTCTTTCCATTAGTGAAAACCGTCTCTAAATATGTCGGATGGTTTAAAATAGTAAGCGGAGTCAGAGGCCGACAGCGCCTTGTTTTTTTTTTTTTATAATCCATACTAATATCCATACTCCATACTTCCATACTAATATTATAAATGCGAAAGTAACTCTGTCTGTTTCGCTTTCACGCAAAAATTACCGAACCGATCACCATGAAATTTTGCATACACGTTGTCTGAGACACCAGAAAGGACATAGGGTACCTTACATTCAGAAAAAAAGGACTAAGTATGCCTGAGGGATCATATAAAGACATAAATACAGCGATATAAGATGACATAAGATGACATTATACAAAATGTTACTAGCTGTGAAACATTAATGATGTATTTTGTCTAAAATTGTCGCTTGGTTGTCAAATATTTATTGAACCGCGTTCAGAATTTTGTTGTAGTATGAGGTCCGATCTCTAAGACCGATTTTTAAGATTTTTTTTTTTCGGTAGGTAAGTGATAGTTGCAAAATAACGTTTGCCCGGGTCAAGCTAGCATATATTTTCTTTTTCAATGCGAACGAAGTCGCGGGCACCCACTAGTATATTTATATACGCATTTTATCTTATGTTTTCATAAATTTAATTGTAAATTTAATTTGTATAATGAAACTATGTTGGACCGAAACGAGTAACCGTGATCTTTATACCATATCTATAAATAAAATGTAGTTACTCTTGAAATTACTGTCGAAGTCAGAACCAAATAGTTATCTCGGTAAGTATTTCACATTTGACGTGTATTAAGACCCTTGTTTCATAGGGGCTACATCTTGTCAAGTTCAGCTGCTTATTGTTAAGATACATAATTAGTTATCATCAATACTAATTTATATTATGTATTATATTTAATTATGTTCCTCCATAACTCTTAAACGAATCAACTGATTTTCATGAAACTTGATAGATAAACATTTAGACTTACAGGCTATTTATTTAAAGGCTACTTTTTTCTTTTTCAACGCGGACGAAGTCGCGGACGCCAGCTAGTTGTAAAATAAAAGCATTTAAATAATATTTAATATTGCTTTACATATTTTTCAGGCATTTTATCTTTCAACACGAACGAAGACACAGGCACCAGCTAAAATAAAATAATAATAATAAAATAAAGTAGCAGTGACAATGCAGTAAATCTAAATATGTAAATATATAAAAACCCCTGTAAAACATTGTCACATGTTATCGATTAGGTCATTTTCTAAGAAAATTGGCCAATGCCTTATTCTTATAGCTCGACTAGTTGCCTTCGTGTATCCCGTACTTCTAAATGTTTACCTACCAAATTTCATGAAAATCAGTTAATTCGTTTAAGAGTGATGGAGGAACATACATACATACAGAAAAAAAATCTAAAAATCGTCAATTTATTTTCAGTATCATGTATACAGCCTATATACACGATATTTCTGAAAACAAAGTAAATTACTCCATGACTGACCCCTACAGATTTATTATATAGCTCGATGTTATCTTGCCTTTAGAACACGCCATACCCTCCCTGTAACTAAAAAAAAACCTTACAATCAAGCCGATTAATTATATCAGATTAGATAATGATTAGATGAATACCTACTAGCTTCGAAGAACACTAGTTTAAATAAAACTTTTTAAGACGACGCATTGGAAATCTTGGTGGCAGGGATTTAGATTTTTCTCAGCAATGACAGAACATATGAAAGTGATGTTTGGTAATCTGTTTTTTTATGTTATTGACTTCATTTTTACGGTTGGATTTCACGATTGATAAACTTTTATAAAATAGAATTTTTTTTTAAAGAAACCTCTTTTAAAACACAGATTTACATTTTACAGCCAAACGGGACCAATTTATACCTCCAAATTTTCTATGTACATTAGTATAAACATACACTTTAATTTATCGATTGGATTTATTAAAATACATTATAGTTTTTTATTTAAACGACAAAAATCGTATTGTTGCTTACGACCTTACGACATAAGCAAGCGCGCTCTCGTTATGTATGGAATCACAGCCCCTGAGTCTCTCCTAAGATTTTAGATTAATTGTTTATCGCTGCGTCGCCTTAAACAAATTTACTCCCTTGCCTAAAAATCTATGTTCTCATAACTTCTTCATAAGATCAGATCCACCTTGCACCAAGCGTAGTTTTAGCAAGACAGTGCCTAGATTGTATTGACAATAACCCCGAAGTACGACGCAAAATAGGGTTGTTATAAGTTTGACGTCTGCATTTGTATGTCAGTGTGTGTCTTTCTGTAAAATTGTAGCTCCCGATTTAGATCCATTTTATATATTAATTTCTTGAGATAAAATATTTTGTTTCCTATAATTAATTTTATCTTTGCTATAATCAAAGCAACTAATTTTTGTAATTAATATTACAGAACACGTATATTAATCTTGTCCTGCCCAAACAGGGGATGTTTCTTACGTCACATCACGGTACACAAACTATCAATTACATATTCTTATATATTTCACTAGCTTTTGCACGCGACTCCGTCCGCGTTCACAAGCAACATCTGTGACTCGTTCAACGGGCTTGGTCTTGTCCTTTTTCTCAAGTGTTACAAAATTTATTCAATATTTTACTGAATACAGTGATGTCGGAATTTTTATTTGTAGTCTTAGATAATCTCTCGAAAACAGTACTTTTTTTAATGAATGAATCGTATTTTTCTCTCACAGAATTTCACGGTGATCAATTTAGATGGGGTTCTCGTATGTAAAATGTGTTTAAAGTAACAGCATTTGTGGTCAAATTAAGTAGATAAAACCAAGGAAAATTTATGGAGCCCATACAAGCTTACATACATCAACTACTGAAGTAAGAATTTAAAAAAAAAATCAAGGTAAAAAAAACCTTCCCGTAACGGAATAAATTAAAATGCATATTCATTAGACGATAATGAATTATGGATGCGTTCGTTTTATAGCGGATTTCACTGTTATTCATACATAGTTTCTTGGTTTTTATAAGAAACTAGCTTTTGCACGCGACTTCGTTTTCTTTATAAAATATAGCCTATGTTACTCGCCTATAATATTAGCTTCCCAATAGTGAAATAATTTTTCAAATCGGTCGAGTAGTTTATCTTATCTTTATCTATAAGTACTATTATATAAAGCTAAAGAGTGTGTTTGTTTGGTTGAACGCGCTAATCTCAGGAACTACTGGTTCGATTTGAAAAATTATTTTTGTGTTAGATAGTCCATTTATCGAGGAAGGCTTTGGGCTATATTTTATAAAATTGTGCGGGCTAAGTCGCGTGCAGCAGCTAGTATTAGTGTAAATACTCAATAGATGAGAAATGCTAAAGAGATTAAAATACTAAATAGAAATTGATTTACAGTTTCTCGTCTGCTACCCATACCCCCTGGAGTGGGGTGAAGGGTACCCTAGGACGATGGTGCTGATAAGGTTCCTGGTGTACTATTCGCTGCCGTTGGCCGTCATTGCGCTGTTCTACGTGTTGATGGCGAGGCATTTGGTGCTCAGTACGCAAAACATGCCGGGAGAAATGCAGGGAACACAGAGACAGGTAACATTCAGTTGCGACAGTAGAGTACCTACAGTCGAAATGCGAAAACCTTCGTCAGTTTTCAAATAGACTCTTAGTACAGTCGGCCGCATAAGTCGATTAACACATTCAAAACTGCAAAACAACTAAACACTTAAGGGAACAAAATAAACCTCACGTACTAACGATCGTAAAAATTACGTAATTAATAAGTTGAGTGTTTCGTTGTTTTGCACTTTTGAATGTGTTAATCGACTTATGCGGCCGACTGTACCTTTTAACTAAAGCGCTAAGCAGACAATAAGTGAAGGACGTTTGAAATTAAGTTTTTGGCATGACTGATGATTTCCCTGGACCTTAAATGTCGACTTTAAGGTGACGATGCTTTTCTTACCCCGATTGTACATGGTAGTGATAATTAAAATTAGGGCCGGCGCAAATTGGAGGACGGGACGGCAAACAGTACTAAAAAAATTCATAGTGTATTGTATCTTAAGTTTTGCGGCATTCCGCTATAGCGTAATAATAGAATGAAATAAAAAAATCAAAGATAGAAAATAAAATTTAAAATTTAAATACATGAAATTTTCGTGCTGTCCTCCATTGTGCGCCTTCCCTTATACATATATTTTGAGATGGGAAATGCGTCTCGTTAGAATGATCCAATAGACTCAAGCTTAAATAATATTTATAGATCATAATCATAAGCGAAATCAAGGCTATTTATTGTGATGACTATATATTTCAAGGAAAAATTAACTACTTAGCAGATTTGTCATGACTTATTTTCGCGAAGAAATCCTAAACAGTTACAGAAAGAAAAGACGAAACAATTAATATAAAGTTTCTGAGAGATGAGGTTTTTTATCAAAGTTTTTTAAGCCACCTAGTGACAGACAGCTGTCAGATCGAGACTAAAAGGCTTGTTAAGTTAATGTCCAACCAAGCAAATCATCCGAGAAAAGGCTCACTAAGTTAAAAGAAACGTACCTGTGTTACACATTAAAAGATGCCTATTTTCATAGAGTTACTAAGTATATAATTCCATGCAACTACACATTATACTAGCTGTTGCACGCGACTTCGCGCTTATAATGTAGCATTCTATAAGTTAAAGAATTTTTAAACTATATGGAATGTTATTGTTAACGACCTTTTTGGAGTATCTCTGGCCGTTTTCTATTTTCATTTGGAATTATTACCTTGCAAAGATATAATATTATTTCGATGGAAATTAATTAATTAATTTATATATTTTATTCATTAGCTTTTTATGGTTTTACTTGAACAATATTTTTCCTTCTTCCGCTTTTACTTAAACTTTAACAGTTCTTCACGTAATATAAGTAATTGTTATTTGTAATGGGTGTATAGAACGTTGGTAACACTTTCAGCCAAAAACTACTGAACAGATATATTGACTTAACTTCGCGTACTTTAGTTTATACTAAAGAATAACAAATAGGATATAAGTTATAAAGATACTAATACGAAGTCGCCGGCAAAAGTTATGATATTTTAACTAAATCTTATTTATAAAAGGCGATGTGTGTATGTATGTCCCTGTATGTCTCCTATAGATTCCAAAACCGCTAAGCCGATTTTGATGAAACTTTCAGTCAATCTTCAGATTAGTGCAGCGGGTGTTCCTATGAAGTTTAGTAGCCATCGGACGCGGACGAAGTCGCGGACAAAAACACTTGAATGAAATAAATAAGAATAGTTAAATACATAAATTTTAGTGTAGAATATGTTTTATGTTCGAAAATTTCGAAACATAATAAAAGAAACTATGAAATAGTAGGAAAATTGTCAACAATTATTGATATTGACATTCATAACAAACTGTAGAAGCAATTTAGTAACAAATAACGCGTCCTTTGCACGCGATTTACATCACGCAAGCCATTTCTGACGAAAATTCATTACATGACACACTCACCGCCATTTTTCATCGAGTTTGCATAGAGGTTTAATTTCTCGTCACAAATCTAACACATGTATATATTAATAATAATAAGAATAATAATAAAATACATGTATGTATTATACATATATAATTAACATATGTAGAAGCGGTAGCATATATCTACAGTAGCTGACCAAGGCGCTTTAGAACATCCTACTTCCTACTAATATTATAAATGCGAAAGTTTGTATTGTATGGATAGATTCTTTGTTACTCTTTCACGCAAAACGGATTTATATGAAATTTGGCATATAGATAGTTTATTACGTGGATTAATATATATGATTCCTTTTATAGTAAAAATGTTATATTACCGTGGAATCGTCTAAAAATAAAAAATAAAAATTGTCACAGCAATAAAGACGTCTCAGGTGTTATATTTTTTTCATTTTTCAGTCCCGGGCATCAGCTGTGGTATTATCCACAATAAAACTCAATATTGAATACACAAGCGGGTAAATTATTTACCTATGTCAAAACCACGACGACGAGTCAAGACAAAATTGTCAATTTAAGTCGAGTTAGTGCCTAAGGCAGGCTAAATTGTCAATTTTGTGTTTAACCGTAGTTGACTAAAGCGACCCCTAATTTGTTGTAACTACAAACTGAGATTAATTCCACTTTCATTGACTAAAATGACAAAATGACAATACTAAATGACACTAAAATGACAATACTAAATGAACTTTATATAATACGACGTGTCTCTCATCTACATTTTTGTACTAAGCATTATATTGAACTAATGACAGACTTGACCTGACTGCTTTGGACTTGATGGACCTGTTTTGGAAAACTAAGAAAAATTATAGACTTGACTTTTGACTTGACTGACTAGATTTTTACTAATGACACTGGCAAAATCATCGGAGAAGATCTGATGGAGCCAAGACATTAAAAGAGAAGAAGAAGAAGAACTAATGACACTTTACTAACATAACTAACCAAAATCAAATCAAAATCAAAATCAAAATATTTATTTATCAATTAGGTTTCTACAAGAAACTCTTTTGATCGTCATTATAAATTTAAATTTACCAGGGTTTCGGAAAAAAAACCAAGATGACGATCCTGAGAAGAAACCCCGAAAGAAACTCAGGATACTATTCTTTTTGTCATCATTAAAATGTAAAATAGTACAATACACATTACTTAATATTAACAAACTTAAAGTATATATATACAAATTATAGTTTTACAATACAAAACATAGTACGAACTCCGAATAGCTTAAATCCAGGCTTCTTTGTCGCTCAAATAATCAGTGATTTTATAATAGCCTTTCGAGAGGAGTTTAGTTTTAATGACACATTTAAATTTATTTATAGATAAGGCTCTGATTATTTGAGGCAGTTTATTATAAAACCGGACACTTTGACCCATAAAAGAATTACTTATCTTATGTAGTCGTGTTTTATGAAGATTTAAATCACTTTTGGACCTAGTATTGATATTGTGTACATCACATTTTTTATTAAATTGACTAATATTTTTGTGCACATAAATTAAATTTTCATAAATATATTGACATGCAACAGTCAAAATCTTTATTTCTTTGAACTTTTCTCTGAGGGAAGACTGCGGATCTAGTTGATAGATGGCTCTAATGGCCCTTTTTTGTAAAATAAAAATAGTATTTATGTCCGCAGCGCTACCCCAAAGAAGAATCCCATAACACATTATACTGTGGAAATAACTAAAATAGACAATCCTAGCTGTATCTACGTCTGTTAGGCGTCTAATCTGCTTAACTGCATAAGCCGCAGAGCTAAGCCTTTTACTTAGTTTCTCAATATGTGGACCCCATTGTAATTTAGAATCTATGGTAATACCTAAAAATACGGTCGATTCCACGGGTTCCAATTTTTCACTACCCAAAATCACATTCGTTCCAATATTTTTAACATTAGGGGTACTGAATTTAACAAGTTTAGTTTTGGTGGCATTTAAAACAAGATTATTTACACTAAACCAATGTACTATGTTAGAAAGTGCATAATTTACCTCATTATAGCATCCAAGTTGTCTTTTAATCTTAAATATTAATGATGTGTCATCAGCAAACAATACAATATTATGATTACTCACAGAATGAGGTAAATCATTAATATAAACCAGGAACAAAAACGGACCGAGAATCGAGCCTTGAGGGACGCCCATTTTAACTAGAGAACCCGGAGATTTCTTACCATTAACATCGACCCTCTGAATTCTATGGCTGAGATAAGAAGTTAAAAGATCGAGAGCCTTAACGACCCGCTCCCTTCTTCACCCAGGATAAAACTGACTATAATTTATACAAAAAGAATTCAGTTAAAAATTATATAACTAATGGTAAAAAAACCGCATCAAAAATCGTAACTCGGTTTAGTAGGACTTAGCGGCAACAAAGACAGACGCGGAAAGCGACTAAGAGTAGAATAAGTTTTATTTGTAGTAAATGACATATAGAAACATATCTACAACCTACATTAGGTAACACATTGAAAGATAAACAGAAACGTCCCATAATGACTGAAATCCGAAATGCCCTTGCAGGTTGTAAAAACCTGCACTGCAAATTATACTATGTAAAGAAGATATACTTACCTACATCTATCTAATAATACTTACATTCTCAAACAACAAAGTTACTTATAAAGGGTGTATAAAAGTTAAACTTAGAGTTTAGTGCTGTACATTAAAATATTTAATTTGTGTGGAATGCGTTCGTTCCGAGATTTCTTAAACAATGTTAACTGTAGAAGTGTAGTAGAGACTGTATAAGTTCATTTTGAACTATGAGACTTGAGACGAGTTATAACATTTTACTTGATAATAAAATGTTTGTTTATAGATGTTTTATATCTAAAAACTAGAACCATGAAATAATTCTTACATAAAAAATCGACTGCAATTTTATTTACAGTTTTGTTTCAGATGCGAGCTAGAAGAAAGGTAGCATTGACAGTACTAGCGTTTGTCCTAGTATTTGCTGCGTGTTTTCTACCTTCACATGTGTTTATGATGTGGTTTTACTATTGGTAAGTATATTATTCTCTCATAATAATTGCCATTAAAAATCTAGCATGATTTTCAGTCGAGAAACCGAAAGGCCTGTATGTATGTATATATGTATATGTATATATGTATGTTTTTCAACGCGGACGAAGTCGCAGGCACCAGCTAGTATGATACAAACTATTTATAATTAATTTTAATAAAGGCATTCGTTTTTTAACCACCTTTACTTAATTGCTTTTGGGTTTTCTAAATTTTCTTCCATCAACTTTAATTGATTTTGTAATATTGTTTTCGCTTATAATCTCCGATTTTTTTTTTTTTTTTTTATTTATTTATCTATTTTTTGTACAGTAATTGCCCGATACCATCAAATTTAAATATATATACTTACTATTTCAATTGAGAAAACTACTTAGTTGACACCATGACACATTATTTCCAGCTTTCCTTATAAACTTAATAAAATTTAGGACGGTCCATTGGAATGGATAAGTAATAAGATTGAGTCTATAGCACTCTTAGCGATCAAATTGCAAGGCATACATACCAATAAGACTCTCGATAAAGCGAAACTTTATTTATAAAATGAAATGCTTTGGCTTATTCTCGAGTTCACTTTTGCCTAGGGCTCTATGATTTATTCAAGGAACGTAGGTCGTAGCAGTATTCTAGGCACGTTTATTTAACTTCTGAACACATCAAATTTGACCTGGATTTGGTATTGACGTACTGTTTTTCGCCTTTACTCCGTTATCTCCGTTACTATGGTTAAAAAGTTTAACATTAGGAATATATTTTCTTATATTCCTAAGAGTTATGGAGGAACATACATACATAACATACAATACCTACACTTACAGATTTATCATTAGTATTGTAGGATGGTGATCAAGTTCAAGGAAACGCACAACCTTTATGTTTTCTGTCTAATTTTAACATGGTGTACAAAAAAAGCAGTCTCACTAACGTCATAGAGTCTAGTGTTGTAGGTTTAGTAGATAAAGTAAAATAGAGAAGAGTGAAATTTATAGCACATTATAAAGAAAATGTCTTTATTCACATGGAATGTTATATCAAATCCAAATAACTCGTAAAGTAGATACTTACGCTCCAGCGAATTATAATCTACTTAGTTATAAATTCAAGTATGTTATATTCAACGTTTTGGATGCGCTTAAATCTGATTTAGCTTGAAAAGTTGTAACGATTTGTAAAAGTTATGGCGTATAACTTTTATGGGAAAATTGATGATATCACCAGTTAGATATTGCTCCATTCGCAAATCTACTATGTTTACATACCGAGAATAGATATTACATAACATTTGAGTCACAGTTGAAAATTGGTTTTCAATAATAGTCTTCACAAAAATGCGGAAATCAATGAAACATTTGAATAACTGAAGTAAATCTAGAATTTTATCTGGGACTAGGATAAGCCATTTTAAGGCTTTTCAAGTCTTTTAATATAGTTGTCACACTTAGCGCCTCTTTCACCAACGTCATGTAAAGTGTTGATTAGTTACTTTTAGAAATCATTTTCTGTTTTATTGAATTATGCACTCGATTTACTGCATCATTCGATAGGCGAATTTTTTTTATTATTTTCTATTCAATATTTGGGACGTTTACCGTACAAATAAAGGTATACCAGCTCCATAATCCCCGGTTACCGGTAACTTTAAATGACAGTTACGTCAAGTAGGCCATACTTGACGTTTGTGAAACAGGCGCTTATTATCATATCAATCAATCAATACTAATCATCCGCTAAGAAAGGAAATATGGAAAATTTCAACTCCACGCGAAGTCGGGAGCGGGTCTCTAGTTAAACATAAAAGTGACATGAACCGCTCACACTGAAGTCATTATATCAATCTGGTTTTACGATTTGAATTTTATTGCTCAACTCGTAAGGCACATTTTCTAATGACAAAAACGTGTTTCAGTCCAACAGCTCAAGAAGATTACAACGGATGGTGGCACGGGCTTCGAATCGTCGGCTTCTGTTTCTCGTTTCTCAACAGCTGTGTGAATCCCATTGCTCTATATTGCACCAGCGGAATATTTAGAAAACATTTCAATAGGTATTTACTGAATAGTTCCTACTAATATTATGAATGTGAATTTGTTTGTTACGCTTTCACGCAAAATCTACTGAACCGATCACTATGAAATTTTGCATACAAGTTTTTTGCGACACCAGAAAAGACATTATCCCTCGGGAACAGTATTTCATCTAAGAAAAAAATACTGTTCCCGAGGGATTATCTAAAACATAAAACTGTAACTAACGCCTGGCCAATGTGTTATAGCAACAAATGTTCAAGCGTTATAATTGCTTTTATATTTTTAATTTATCATCGCGTACGAAGTCGCGGGCACCAGCTAGTTTCGATAATGTATGTATGTATTCGGTAAAGTGACTGGACTGGCGGGAAATTCTGTCTGTCTGTTCACGCCTTTTCACGCCTTAACTACTCAAATTTTGCATACACATTGTTAGGGATACTAAAAATGATATAGGCTACCTTTCTAGTACTGATCTTGAGGGAATCAGCTAAAATAACGCCTGGCCTGGCCTGGCCTGGTCTTAAGGCGGACGAAGTCGCGGGCCCCAGTTAGTCAATAATAATTTAACACATATATATATACTTAACAGATATTTGCTATGTCGCGGAGGATCCACACACAGCACCCGAGGTTCCATGTCGATATCTACATCTAGAAGACTACACTCAAGTCGGAAAACCAACATCAGTATGATGCCAAGGACGTATGTTATGACATTACATTATTAAGGGCCTCTTTCACCAACTACAAGTAAAAGTTACTTTACAAAAAAAAAGTAAAGTAAAGTAAAGTTACAAGTAAGTAAGTTGGTGAAAGTTACTTTAGAAATAATTTTATGATTTTTTTAATTATGGTTTAGTGCATAGATAGGCGATTTATTTTTTATTTTTTGGGACTTTTACCGTACAAATAAAGGTATATTGGTATATTGTGTATACAAATAAAGGTATATTATAAGGTATCAGCTGAATTATTCCCGGTGACAGGTGACTTTAAATGACGGTTAGTCTACTTGACACATGGTGAAAGAGGCCCTAACAATTGTAACAATAATTGTAAATTTTAATGCAGACCGCCAATATTCAAACCACGATTTGAATATTGGAGAATTATTTAGTGTCACGCAATTGTCACAATAGAAGTTAAATCGGGGAATCCGACATCTTGCAGTACTTACTCGTATTTGGTATTACAACTTGATTATCTATGTTACTTGATATTCCGATCCATATTCCGGTCTTAGGTACCTTTATATTTGAATTTTAAACAGTGGTGAAACAAAAATCATGATGAGCTAACAGTATGAGCCTAGAGAACATTAAATTTTCAGTTTAAAAAGCAATTATGGGACTTCATGCCATATGCCATACATTTTATATGATTTATAGAAAAAAATATACATTTTTTAATTCATAAAAGATTGAAATTAATTAAGATTAAGTAATAAATGAAGTAGATATTTAAGTAGGTACAGCACAGTGAATTTTTTTTATTTTTATTCTCCACCGCGTAATAAAACCATTTAAATTTTATTTTATAAGTGCAGTGCCTATAGTAAGAATTTGTTTTTTGAAAGCCCTTGCCATTCTCTTTTTCTTGCTTGGTCAAGTGAGCAAACACATCGTGCCACCAAATTAAAAGATAACATCGTAGATATATTTTTATTTTTTAAAAAGGTCAAAAGATAGTACTATGCGCGTCCAATAATTCTTAAAGCAAACAGCCTTAGAGATTTTTTTATTCATCCGTAACAAATTGAAAGTCAAGCTTTTGGAAATGGAAAGTTGATTGAAAATTTTGTTAAAACTGAATCATTCTCACAATGTCTGTCAACAATGACCCAGAGAAGAGTTGATGGAAGAAATGACTTCATTTATTTAAAATTGATTATTTATATTCGATACTTATTTAATTTCGCTTCAGTATAGGCCCCGATTTCACGAAAAAGTGCGATTCCCGTATATCTCGGAGAGTTGTGAAGATATGATATTCAAAAATTCATTTTTTTCCGAATTTTTGATTTTGTCGCTAGATATTTTGGAAACGAAGAATGATAAACATAAATTTGAGAAAAAATCCTCTGTACAATTTAGTCAGCTACAATTTGAGCCTAAAATAAAGACGATTGGGTTTAGGGTTTGCCCTGTAGCTTAACCTTTTTGAAAGAAGTCAACAAGTCAGAACAACATAATTTCGAATTCCGTAGATTCATTTCCAATGTGCTCGATAGTTGTCTGAGGCACGAAATCTGTGATTTTTTCTATTATTTATCTGCATATTTGGTTTGCAGGACCAGCGTTGGACCGGACAGCAGCATTCGATTACTTACCAACGGCACATCAAAACTCTGAGGAAGGGGTGGAGGCTCGCAGTACGCAGCCAACAATAACCAAGAGAGAACGAAGCAGAATTATAGGAAAATTTTAACTCACAAAACGGACAGTATGGCGCCATTTCCGAAGTGTTGTGAAAACGAGAATGGTGTTCGCATTGAAACGAGCATAGACATTAAAGACGTTAGTAGCACTGAAAGTTTCTTTATGCCACTTGACGGTTCGTTCAGGCGATCTAGGTAAACATTGAACCAGTGGAGAATTGTCAGTACGAGAACAGATTCGGTCTATAGAATTTCAAAGATCATGGTTGTTAGATCATAGATCATAAGAACAAAATTAAACAGTTTATGTGATATATTATGTTTTTGATTTGTAAAACCAGACCCAATTCAGACTAACTCTTTATTAGAATGTCATGTTGATTCTTTAAGGAAGTACAGAACGAAAAGACCTGTACTTCTAGCAATATATGAAGGTTTTTTTTACGTATATAATTTTATTGATAATCTGTTGAAATCGTCATAATTTATTATAATTATTCGTATATCTTCATAATTCATAATTTTCTTCAAAAAACCGAAATTAAAATTAAAAAAATCTTACCGAATTTGAAACGCCGAATAGTCCCTTTTTCAGTACAAATATCCTTTGTATAATATAACCATCCGATTGCCGTAGCAAGTTTTTCCAATGCTATTTAAAAATATTTTAAATGTATGATTAAATTCTAACATTTCAGATGGTTACTTGTAAATGTTTTCAATGTTGTTCATAACTTATAAAATTTGTACATCTTTGACAAGAATTAAAAGAATTTTTAATTATACTGACTTTGATTCTTTTTAGTAATTTTACCGATATTTTTAATATTTTTGCAATGAACACGCATGTTGTATAAAATAAATATTTGTATATTTTATTATTATCTTACTAATATCCCTTCACTAACATTAGGTGGATTGGATTCATAACTTTTAAAGTAACTTAAATGTCAGTTTAAGATGTATGTTTATTTTTTACAGCTTAGGTATAATTAGCTTTTGTGCATTTCTAATCTAGGTCACCACATTAAAGTTAGCTATTAGAGCCGAGGTCGCGAACGTGCGGTATACCGTTCCGTGCTTCTATATCAAGCCAGCGATTTCTTGAAATATGAAAGCGTTTCAAATTGTTGATTATTTAATACCCTCTGATTCCGTTCATATTATAAGTTTGTTTAGTAATACAATAGTGGAATGTATAATTAATGTTGAAATGCGCATCTATTTAGAAGTAATGATAAATTTATTGGACTTAAGGTTATTATTTTCAGTTTTCCTCCATACAAACGTAGAATGTTAATTGCTCCGCTGTTTTATGTTTAATTTACAAAAGTAAGCATGATACCCATTTATCTTGTTGTTAACTAGGTTTGTATATATTCAAAATAAAAAAAAAAGTATTAATTTAAAAGATATGACCCTTGAAAAAATTCCATATTTTAACACAAGTTTTACAAAAACTTTATATTTCATTACAATTTTGGATGGATTTTACAATCCAGTGTACAAAAACTCCAAAATACGTTGCATACGAACATTGATTAGTTATTCAAGAGTCCAAATAATTTTACACGAAATAGATATATGCAGTAGTTTTGTCAAAAAGAGTATACGCCCAAGGGTTTGTTTATGATTTTATTTTTGGTATGAATCATTGTACATCTCAGTCGAGTGCTCTTCCCGCGCTTTGTGCTGTGTGAGACAGGACGCATTTTAGCCATGAGACCGATGAGTTCGGGCCGCCGACTTGTTTCACCTTAATGCTTATAAATCGTTTTATAGAAGTTCATATCACTATTTTGCGATATTTATTTTTATAAAAAGAACAAATAAGTGTTTACATCTATAGAAAAAAAGGAAAAATTCAACGTTGCCCACAACTTCGTTAGCGTAATTTTTTTTTTCAATCATACTCTATGTGATATTCTGATGGATCATCAATATTAATAATAAATCTGTAAGTTTAGGTATTGTATGTATGCATGTATATATTGTATGTATGTAAGTATGTATGTATAATGTTATACTATATTATCAAAATATAACTATATTATAATGTAAGTTAGTTATTTTTAAATAAATGAAATTACTTTCATGTTAGCTTTTCAAATAGCAGTTTATTTGTGGTATTCTATATCTATTGATTATATGTAGACTTAAAAAAAATAATGTTTGTTAGAATATTAATATTCATTAGTAAGTTTTAAAGTAAAATATGATGTAATAATATGGCAACTAAAACTATAGATGATAATTGTAAAAAAAAAGTTTATATGTATTTTATATTTTATGAAGATTTTGTGTGTAAGATTGTTATATAATATTACATATCTTGTAAAGTGTATATTGTAAAATAATATTGCACGTTCTACACATAATTCTACTAATTTATTATACTTACTATAGTTGAAATTATTAAATTTTTTTTCTTGTATAAATATAAAGAACAAAAAAATAAATAATCTATTTAATATATTAGAATAACATTAATATATATGTCTAGTCAAATTTTCAATTCTCATTACGAGTAAATCTGTTTATATAGCAGAGATTTTTAAGAATATTTTACCATTATTTATCTTCGAAAAAAAAATCGTATTAGTCGTGTCAATTTTACCATAACGAGTTTTTTATGCAAACTAAGAAAAAAATATACAATTTTACTTTGTCTTTACGAGACAAGTTCTCAGTAAATGTAAATAGTAATATTAATATACCACCTTTGAAGTTGACTTGAGCTGTCTGAAAATGTTATAAATAAAATGTATCTTTGAAATTAAAATATATTATATAATACATAACAGTGCGTGGTTTGTTTAATTTTTTGATCATTCTCTCTTAAAATAGGTGGCATTAACTTTTGTTTTTCTTTAATCAGTTTATTTCTGAAACTCAATATTTAACTCATAGCCCATCGCCTTTACTTTGCCTTGGTAAAAATGTTGCCTACTCTTAACCGCAGAAATAAATCTACTCGTATCTAATGAATGAGAAAAGAATATTATATATGTGTGTGTGTATGTTCCCTATGGACTCCAAAACAGCTGAATCGATTTTTATGAAACTTTCAGCCAATCTTCAGATTAGTCCAGCGGGTAATCCTGTGAAGTTTTGTAGCGAGCGGACGCGGACGAAGTCGCGGGCACCTACTAGTATATATATAAAAATTTCGTGTCACATGTCTGTCCTCGATGAACTCCGAAACTACTGAACCGGTTTTGATCAAATATCTAACTAATGGTGAAGACCGCATCAAATCCGTTGCGTGGTTTAGAGGAGTTAGCGACCATGCAGACAGACTTATTATTGTAATAAGTAATTTTAATTTATACTATCTAGAGATAAATGTAATTAAATGAAAGCAAATATTAGTTTTTTTATTTTATTTTAAATATTTAAATTATATATTTTAGTAATCTTAAAATAAAAGTTATTTCACTATGCAAAAGTTATTCATACAAAAATTTAACTCGTAAACATTCGTCTGGAGATAATTTACTAAACGAATTAAATTGACATGAAAAAAAAATATTTCTCTACGTTGAAATTTAACGCTTAAAAGCCACAAAGAGCTTAAATTTGTAGGCCAGAAACGGTTTCATTTTGAAACACGATTGACTTACTTCCAAGAGTTTAATCGACACTTAAAAACATTACTCTTGACGTACTTTGTGAAGACGCAAACGCTAAGTCACCAACAATTTCTCAAGGAAATTTAGGCACATTTTTCTCCTTTGGTAATTTTCGTTCGCGCAATCGTGGAAAGCCCGGGGGTAATTTGAAGTCCGCTTGTTACCCATTTGGGATTCACATCAGTCGAGGAGAATGTCATTGAAATTATACCGCCTCAAGCCGACAGTATGTATAAGTAAAATATTAGATGTTTACATTAAACATGATTATTTTTCTGATAGAATTTGAATAGAAAAATTAAACTACTTCAGCCCTTGTTATTGTCATATTAATCCAAAAGTTGCTGATTCGTTGTTTGTTTAGTCAAAGAATACAATTTTCGGTAACTACATTATTATTCTAAAAAATATGTCATATTTTCCATATTTTTTTAAATCTAATAATATTTATACTATCTGTCTATGTCTGACTTAAATTTATACATAAACTAGTTAATGCCCGCGACTTCGCCCGCGTAACTTTTTAAATTAAATACTAAAACCTTGCTCAAGAATGTATGTCGAGAAGAAAGAAATGAAGAGAAGAATGTATGAGAGAAAAATGTATGTCGAGAAGAATGTAGTGATCAATCAATCAATACTAATAATAAAGTTGTAAGTGTAGGTATTGTATGTATGTATGTTCCTCCATAACTCTTAAACGAATTAATTGATTTTCATAAAACTTGGTACAAGACATAGGACGTTTACCTTTAAAAATGCCTTCAGAAAGTGTTCTCATAATTCAACGATAGTGTGAAACGAACGAACGAGTGAAATGTTACTCACGCAGATTATTTTACGTGGACAATTTTCAGAAACGCAAATCATTGGCCGACGCTTGTTTTAGGCTGCTAAAACAAGCGTCGACCAAACAAAAACAAAACAAAAACAAACAAACAAAAATCAAACAAACAAACAAAACAACAATCAGCATTCTTACCGACTACTCCTAATGGTATAATTTATGAGAGAAGCCTTTTCCTGTTTCTTAAGAATTAGCCGCCTCCTGAACCGCTACAAGAGATTATGGGGGAATAGGGAAATGGGCTTAGTCATCCCATACCCAATCGCCTAAATACAACAACACAGATTCTTAAGGAATTGCTAGTGATATTTCTACTTAACGACATCGCCGCCGAAAACAAATTGTTTGAATTCGCTACCGTTGAATATCCCTCACTAGGAACATTCACGAACAAAATAACAATTAAAGTAGATTACAGTTTGTAAGAGCTACAAATTCTTACGTGAAACCACTTTCTTTAATATATAGAATAATAATAAATCTGTACCTAAGGGTTGGTCATGGAGTAAATTACATTGTTTTCAGAGATATCGTGTTTATAGGCTCTATACATTATACTGAAACTAAATTGACCATTTTTAGAATTTTTCTGTATGTATGTACGTTCCTTCAGATTTTTATGAAAATTGGTAGATAAACATTTAGACATACAGGACACGGCATAGACTACATTTTTCTTTTTCAACGCGGACGAAGTCGCGGGCACCAACTAGTATAAAATTAAATAGTTGTCCGCTTTTGTCTGTTTCATTGCTAACTTCTTCTTAACCACCCGATAAAATATTTTCATTCGTTTTTCACTAATAGAACTAGCGATATAGGTACGTGGAAGGTTGAAACAACACTCATCATGATGGCGGAATTGAAATCGCGCCATTTTATATATCAAATTTCCGCGACCTAACCACTTTATCATGAAATTCAAATGTGCCCCAGGACAATGGTATAATAACGCGAGGGTGGGCGATGAGTGAAAATATCGTACCGAATTTTCCACATAAATATGCGTGAATAGCTCACGTATTCTGCGGATATGTCAGTGTTTAGATTTTTTACAGACAGGTTAAACAGACAGTTGATTAGTTACTGTAATCAGTGACGGATTTACCAGAAGGCTGAGTAGGCTGGAGCCTGGGGTGGCAGATTTTAGGGGGCGGCAAATTTGGCCAAGAAATTATTTTTGCCTTACAGAAAAAAAAACAAGTGACCCAGAAGGGGATACAGTGACGGGAACCGATACTGAGACTAAATTGGAGTACCTTACTACATCAGTTATTTTTCATATTATTATTTTTCATACGTATTAATAGGGGGTCTGCAGACGGGCGGCAAAATTTGAATAGCCTACGGGCGGCAAATGTGTAAATCCGCCACTGATTGTACTTGTAGGTGCTTGTAGTTGGTGAAAAAGGGCCTAACCTATATATTTCGTTTACTTATAAAGTTGATAGCAGTATTTTTTAGGTTATTTTTCATTAAATAGGAAACTCATTTTACAAAATCATAAATCTCAAATGTTATAATAATATTTACTCATTCTTTTTTATGCCAAGAGACTTTTTTATCCTCAAAACGTTGTCTCATAATTAAATACCTATACTTGAGACAAACATTTTTACAAAAACGATGTTTGCCTTTCATTAACATAAAATAACAAAGAATATCATACTTATTTCGTACTTGATTACGAATTTAATAAGCCCTATCCACATTATTAAAAACAAACCTGCTTAAAAAAACATTTAGTACCTTTAATATCATGGAGGTATCTTCTTACATTGGCTAATGGAATCTCTTTTGTTTCACAATGTACTTAAAACATTATTTTAAGACCTTTTAAGAAGACAGGTTTATGACACGAAACTAAATATTTTTACACAACCTCTTACTGTCTTTTGTTTTGACCTTCATAGGCGAGGTGGGTTACAATACTAGCTGCTGCCCGCGACTTCGCCTGCGTATCTTTGTAAATTATATACTAAAACCTTCCTCGAGAACCACTCTATCCATTGGTGAAAACAGCATGAAAATCGGTGCAGTAATTTTTGAGTTTATCGCGAACAGACAGACGCGCCGAGGATTTTGTTTTATAATATGTAGTTATAAAGATATGTTATAAAACATATAATAGTTATATAGCATATTCTAGGTATACTTATATGTACCTAATCAAAAGAGTGCGACTTTGTATTCAACAGTGGGACTCATTTTGTGCATTTGATAAATTGATTAATTTTGTATTAAAAATGTTAAAATTCATAGTCTTCCTTTTATTTCTGACACTATGTTATTTAGCAAAAAATAATCCTTATGATGAAGCCTTTCGATCGGCATGATAAAGCTACAGGGTAATTTTTTTCTCGTGTAGCGCGTTCGATTCCCGGTTCGACCATGTAATTATTTAAAAATCTATGAATGCAGTTTAAATTGTTTTTTAAATTAAAATAATGTCTTCTTTCAGTAAAATGTTCCATCTACAATATTCAAGGTGCTTTCCCTCCATGTGGCATAGTCGTGGGACGCCCTGTATATCCCCCGAAAATTTATACTGATACAAAGGAACACAGTCATGGACTTTTGTATTTTAGCTTAATCAATTGAAGTGTTGAGGTTACTAACAGAAATAACAATAACTATTTATTGTGCTCGTTCGTTTCTGTGTAAATTTTCATATCAAACAAATTAGTTCATGTAATCAGACCGCCTGCTAGGATGTTACTTTTATTAAAAATAGTGGAAGCTACGTAGAAGACGTTATTTTAAATTATGCTTTTACTGGCCAACTTGTTTTATGAACGAAGCACTAAAGTCTTTGAAACACAGATACAAAATTAATGGAACGGATTAAATATTTTAATAGAAAAATGCTTTCTTACTGTGTGTTAAACTGAAGTCATGGTTCTGCTCGAACCATGACTTCAGTTTTACACTACTACCCATTACACGACTTCGTCCGCGAAACCTTATAAAATTGTAGTCTATGCTACTTGCTTGAATCTCAAACTGTTTGAGAACAGAGATGTTTGTCCTTCTGTCTGTTATACTTTGTATAAAATCACATAAATTCAACTACAATTTTTTTAGAAGTGTCTCTTGTCTCAAATTTTCTCTTATATTTTCCTTTTCTATGTTGTGATTGGAGAGTTTTTTTATGTAGAGGTCGGCAGAAAAACTTACAGTTCACTTTATTAACACTTACAGATTTATTATTATATTGATGATTGATGTATATTAAATATACCTATTTTCGATTTAGAAATAAAAGCGTACTTCACTTGTCTCTTCCATTTTCTTGTTAACCTTTGTTGCTAAGTAATAATGTGGTATTAAACTAACGAAGGCGGTACACGTCGCATAGTTAGTTCCAGCTTCATAGGTTATTACTTCTAATTAATGCTAAGCATAATGACATTGCTCATTTTAATGACTATTTCTCTATGTGATCAGGCATTTAGAATAATTATTTATTGCATAAGCGGTCTGCTCGAAGTGTTTTCATTTGTGCATATAGTTCAGTGGTTTGGGAGCATAGGTGCTAAACGATTCATTTAACAAATACAGAAAATAAACTGTTAAATAACTAAATCATAAGTGCTAGAGTCTAATAATATATTAATTGGGATATTATATACCTTTTGATCTTAGAAAATTCTTTTCTTACGAAGCATACATACATGTCTTTGAGGTCACACTATCTTTATAATGTATATGTTCATCTCGACATAGGAATAATATGCTATTTAACGCATACCTAAACTCTTAATTTGTATTCTACAATGATCGTAACAAATTCCACTACCGATGCCGAAGGGCTTGTGTTTGCACGGTTCTAGCGACAGCATCGGCATTTGAAATCTTGTTTTCTATAGTTATATTATAGTGTAGTAGTTAGTACAGTAGGTACTAGTAGAAGAAAAGGCGTGCGAGGTGTGTTAGGATAATACAAATAAAAAAAAAAATTATGTACCTAGGATAAATGCTAGAAAACCTATCAAAGTGTATTATTATAGTGAGGTGAGTCGCTAATCTTTTTTTGCTTCCTTAAACGATCGGAAACCTAGACTGAGACGTTTCAAAATATAACTTCAAAACTTGTTTTTTTTTTTTTTTATGTTAAGGTCGACAGACAGGCTGACGGTCCACTTGATGGTAGGTGACTACCGTCGCCTATAACACAAGCAACGCCATAAGTGCTACAAGTGCGCTGCCGACCATAGAAGGATTAAGGATAAGGGATAAGGAAGGGAAGGGGTAATGGGCTCTGGCATCCCCTACTCACTCACCGAAACACAACAGCACATATGCTGTTATTTCACGGTGGTATTCTGTAAGGTGGTGGTTACAGACGGGCTGCCCAAATGACTGCGAAACGCAGTGTGCCCTACCACTACTTTTCAAATCCAGACCAGAGTCAACTTTGAAAATTATATTAAAATTACCAAAGTTGACCCCGCTGGGAATCGAACCCGGAGCCCCTGAAACGTTAGGCAAGCACCCTGGCCACTCGTCCACTTGTTTGGGTAAAAGTTAATTATTACGTTAAACTAATGAAAGAAAAAATGGAGAAACTTTAAGTAGTAAGTGGGTGTTGCCAACATAGAATGATATGAATATTCCAACTTAGATCTGAGCTGAGCCAAACCGTTTCTACAATTATATAAGTTTCAGATTTACACGACAGAATGGTGCCAGAATGGTAATAGAGCACTGATAAGCAAGTACATCGTGTTTGTGTTATCTGTTGCAATGGGAACTTGTAGCAACAGGGACACAAGTGTTTCCCCACATAATATTTTTTCTTTGGTTTCTTTTTGGTCTGTCAATTGAACTTTTAAGATTTGTGGTTTTTGAGTTATAAAATTTTATATTCTTGTCAAGAAGTTTTAAGTATATAATTAAATATTGGCCGACATTTAGTTCCAATATTAATCAGATAGATTATGGTTCATATGGGGTAACTTATAGAGGTAATGCAGTAATTCCAAATTCCAAATTCTATAACAATATTGAGTCTGATTATTTTTTGTTAAAAAGTTTTATTTTATGTTTTTTTGTGGCTATAATCTAATATTTACTACATGATTAATTTTTAATTTTCCCATCCCCATTTTCCCAGCCTTAGGGTAGGAATTTTTTTTCAAAATTTATACGAGACCAACTTCGAGCCATACCCTATCCATTAAAAAAAGAATTATCAAAATCGGACAACTCTATAAAAATTCATGCGTGGTTATACGCTACAATCGGTGAGTGAACAATCAATCATCCCCTGTTTTCCTACCCTTAGGGTTAGAATTTTTTTTCCAAATTAAAATGGGACCCCCTTGGGGGTGCACCCTTTCAAATAAAGAAAGAATTATCAAAATCGTACTACCCTGTCAAAAGTTATGCGTGATAACACATAAATATATATATACGCGTTGAGTACCTCCTCCGTTTTTGATTTTCGTTTTCGTCGGTCGAAAAACATGTCATATGAATGTTAATGGCGAATTTTCCCATGGAGAAAGTCCTGCCTTTAATCGAACTGACCACAACCTTTAAAAGGTTGCATTAAGGTCATTGGATTTGTTTTTAAATGAAACTTAAATATATTTTTAATAATAATATGATGTTAAAAATAACGCACACCGTTAGGTATTTTTGAATGTTACGTTATTTTAAATAACACAATAACACATTTTTATAATGTTTTATTTGTAAATATATAATTAATATTTTAGTATAGATTAGCTAATAAATAAATGTAATTTGAAGTGTAATTAAGTAATAAATAAATACACAAACCAATAATGGTAAATAAAAGTAAAACAATAAGTTAATAAGTTTTATACAAAGGAAACATTCAAAGGAAATTTCTTGTTAGAGCTTACGTAAGAAGATTGAGACAAAAATAAACATAATATTACATCTTGCAAGGAGAGTTGCATTTTAACTAGATCTTACAAAATTATGCTGACTGACTCAACTTTCTCTTCCTTATTCAATGTAAGATAACCTAAGCATTAACTTATTAAGTTAAACTTTGAGTTAACCTAAAGTGAGTTTGTTTGTTACGTTATCACGCCTTCTATTCAACTGAACGTCATGAAATTTTGCATACACATTTTTAGGGATACGGAAAAGTATTATATATATACTTTTTATCAACAAAAAAAAAATACTGTTCTAATAATAAATATAGAATATTAAAGTCGTAACAAAAACATATGAACAAAAGCGAAAAAGCAACTAAAAATGTTTTAGCAACCGACTTCAAAAATAGGAGGAGGTTGTCAATTCGACGCGTATGTTTATTTTTATTTTTTATGTTTGTTACATCATAACTTTCGGCTGGGTGAAACGATTTTAATGATTCTTTCTTTATTTGAAAGCTAGTGCTTCTAGTATGGTCCCATTTCAATTTGGTCCAGTTCTGACAGAGGCATCCATGAGAAAAGACCGTGAGACCGTATGAAGTCGGTTTACTTTTTGTTAAAAAGAGTTATTTAACTCTTAAGAAAAACGAGCGCAGACGAAGTCTTAGTCCCACAGCTCATCAAAAGAATATGCTGCTCAATCTAATTTTATATATTTAGATAATCTAAATCAATCTATCTAGACAAAGCTTATCAAGAGAATAAATGGTTGAATGTAATGTATGTATGTATGTAGGTATGTATGTATGTATGTATGTATGTATGTATGTATGTATGTTCCTCCATAACTTCTAAACGAATTAAACTGATTTTCATAAAACTTGGTAGATAAACATTTAGACGTACAGGACACAAGATAGGCTACTTTTTTCTTTTTCAACGCGGACGAATTCGCGGGCGCCAGCTAGTTCGTACGTAAATTCAAAACGTAAAATAAAGGGCAAACTCTCTTATAAAATAATGCGACTTCGCCTGCATAACTTTATAAAATACTAGCTGTTGCCCGCGACTTCGTTCGCGTTGAAAATGAAAAATGTAGCTTATCGTATGTCCTGTCCGTCTAAATGTTTATCTACCAAGTTTCATGAAAATCAATTAATTCATAAGTTCATGAAACATTACAGATTTATTATTATTAGTATTAATGATAGCCTATGCAACTAGTTGATAATGTAGCTTTTTATAGGTGAAAAAAATTTCAAAATTGGTCCAGTAGTTTTTGTGTTTATAAAACATATAATTAATCTTCTCTTTTTTATAATATTAGTATACATAGATGTAAATAAAGAAAATGCTAAAAGACTTACAATATCAAATTAGTCGGACACATGTCAACCCGTTTTCTGTTGGAATAAAATCCCCAAACAGAGGGGACAGTGGATTTTTTGTAGGGAACGCGTTTATGAGAAGCTTTAACTTTAATTATATTGTACGACACATTTTCCTTTGTCCGCAAACGACGTCTGAAAAGTCAGTGACCTCTAAAACAAGGACCAAATTAGCAGGAGTGATGGTTCTATTTTTGTACTTTTTTATCATTCGAGATTTAATTTTGTGTAATTAAAAAAAAATAACAAAAGTAAAATAAAACTTTGAGGACTTCCGCTACCTACTGAACAAAGGTATTATTTTCCAACCTAATTATCCAATAGGACCGAATGAATGTCATACTAATAGTAAAAGAAAATAGGCCTCTAAATACAAATTTGAGGGACGAGTAAATACTTGAATTTTTGATATAAGTTTCTTTGAATGATTAAAAAACCGACTGTGAAAGTTTTTTTTAAAATCACCCCCGAGAAGGGGTGAAAAAAAATATAAAGTGTGATTTTCAAATTTTGGGTAAACTGTAAGTACTAGAGCATCAAGTAGCATCAAATTTTAAAATAAGTAAAATACTAATTTGATACTAATTTGATCCTAATTAATTGATCGACTGTATGTTAGAGAGAATGTCTCTCTAACATATAGTCGATCAAAAGATATCAATATAAGTTTTGTATGGATTAGCGACAGGCGATAATTTTTTTACTATTTTCGTTTTAACTGTTGAAACTTGTGCGATTAGGTAAGAAGAAATTATAAATTTTACTGGGAAAATATCGTGTAATTTGGTTATGGCGTTTCATATAAAAATTATATTTAAAACTAGCTGATTCACGCAACGTCGCCCGCGTAATTTTTTTATAAAATGTAGCCTATGTTCCTCGCTTTCTATAATAAGTAAAAAAATTACAACCATACATATTATCTTCTCTCTTTATAATATTAAATATAGATTGAGGGTTTCAAAAAAGTTTGACAACAAGTTTGAAAGTATAAAAAAGTAATTTTCTTTCGAAATCGAAGATTTGTAATCTGATATATTCACTGAAAATTACGGAAATTGAGAAAGACTTTTATTACCAAACGTTGAGACCCAATAAAGTGACTTGTAAACTTATTTGAAACCTAATTAACCTGAATATAAAATTAAATAATATACCTTAACCTAAACAATTTAACCAAAATTTTAGCAACATTTATTAAATTAATTCAAGGAAGACATTTTGTTAAGGACAAAAGAATCATTATTTGTTTTAGTTAGAAGTTATTATAATATAATTCTCATTTATCACAAAGCAAAATTATTATGGCTTATTCACTATTCCCACAGGGAATGTCTTCTTGTCCTAAACAAATAACTGTAGTCTCTAGCCGTCTATAAACCAAACGTAAATAGACGACATAACTTTGTTCGTAAACAAGGGACGAAATGCTTTTGATCTCTCACTATTACAAATTCTAACCTAGATTTCAATGTCAACGTGTATGCCTATGGACGAAATACATGATCAATCATTTGGCGTGACTCCAAACGACTTAAATCAAATGGAGCGACGCCATACACACACACGATCAGTCCAATTTTTTCAAAACTCAAGCGGACACAATAAACTTAAACACTCCCTAAGACATCATGACATCGGAAAGTGACACCCAATGACAGCTTAGTCACCGAGACACAGAAACCTGCCCGCGTACCTTGAGCTGCAGAAGTAAAGGCAGTAGTATCTTAAAGTTTAAATAGATGGCGTTAGTTTTTTCTGTACCAAATGCGCACGAAGCAAATGTTACGAATGGCCGCATCTTTACTTTCTAGGATCAATGGTCAGAAAGCGGCCTTTTGTGATTTTCTGCCGGGAGAATTCGCCTGTAATATAAATAAAGTTACAGATTCCAGCATTACAGCACATCATTAAATGTCTTATACTGGTTGAACAAATCGCCCCCTTCCTGCTTCGTTTCTCGTTTATCACCCTTTCCAATAGTGAAAACTATATCAAAATCCGTCAGGTTGTTTAGACATAGATACATTTACAGCTACAGCTACAGACACAGGCACAGGCACAGGCACAGATACACAGACACACAGACATACACAGTTACAGATATACATATATGTGCTTTCAAAAACGATTCTCCATGAAATACGTGTAGGAATTCACGAGTGACAATCGGTTTTGTTTCACTATTTGAAACGAAAACTCAATTCCCGATTTTATAGGTTAACTACGTTTATGTTTTTCTAGTGGACATTTTAATTTCCGTGGTGGACGTCGCAGTCGGTTCGATTCGTTTCGAGTTCAACGGATGTTGGGAAACACTTTTAAAACTTTAAAATGAAAATAAAAACACAATAACTATTAGTTCACCAGTGTTTGTAGCGAAGAATCAATCAATTTAAGAGGTTTTTAACTTAATTACGTCTATATACTTGGTTTAAATATAATGATTGATTCGCCTCAACACCCCGTTGAATAGAAACTTATGAAGGATTATTATTATTGTTTTATTAAATAATAATACAAATAATTATAAATAAAAAAATCGTGAACACTACGAATAACAGAAATCAAGTTTTAAATTAAAATAAATAAATTTTGGCAAATAAATGGTTTGAATTTAATTGACCACCATGAGAAAACCGCATGTAATGTTGTATTTATGTGAATGTATTGATGGACTATTTACATTAAAACAACGATTAAAATATACGAACAGTTTCATGTTTTCATATGAATTACAAATTAAGACATCAATTTATTATTTTCAACACATGACATTATTATATTCTTTTTCACACATGATACAAAACTATAGAGAAAGCGGCCACTCCAACATGTTTAAGGGGTGTCAGAACTCATTTGCCTATTCCCTCGACTATTCCCAATACCTTATCCTACTATCCTATACTTTCTGTGGATCGTCATCTTTCCTGCTGACTTTTTCATAAAGAAATATATCGTTTGGAACTTTTTATTGCATAGTAGTTTAATTTGATATTTTAAAAAATTAACTTAAACACGGAGTTGTCGTGTACGCCGCAGTAAGTACAGATAATTTGTATAAAAAAAATGGAACCAAAATTGTTAAGCCAACCTCCATAGCTTGAGGCTAAAAACTGCTTAATTTGGGAACTTTTTCTTCAAGTCTTTTATGTCAACGGTTGCAAGCTGCTATAAAATATAAAATAATCATAATATAAATGTAAACTTTTTAATAAAAAGTTAATTTTTTGTTACTTAGCGCCTGTTTCACAAACGTCAAGTATGGCCTAATTGACGTAACTGTCATTTAAAGTCACCGGTAACCCGGAATAATTTAGCTGGTATACGTTTGTTTGTACGGTAAACGTCCCAAAAATTGAATAGATAATTCAATAAAACAGAAAATGATTTCTAAAAGTAACTAATCAACACTTTACTTGACGTTGGTGAAACAGGCGCTTAGTTTACTTACAAATTTTTACAAGCAACCAACACCGGCTCCAGATTTTTGATAGAAAATTTAAAACACTTTTTGTCCAATTTGCGATGAAATAACCAAGTTATTTATTTAATTTAATGTTAAAGAAATCTCTGAAGTATCATTTTTAATTGAATTAGATAATTAAAATTCATTGCGTACATATCTTCATTAATTATTATTCAGTTGTTTGTTCGTGCATGTTTTATATAATGGATGTAATCTAGAAATTATTTTTGCTTAGTTAAATTAATTAGTTTAGAAAATTTTAAGAAACAATAAAATAAGCCTTTGAAATTTTTTCTGCAGTTTCATTAAAAGGTTTTAACAATAAAATTTTAGTAGTTCTTTAATTGGATGGCTTATTATATCTTGACATATTTAATTTGTTAGTTCTTTTAATATTAGCTATGATTTTTATTTAAATAAACAAATCTCTTCCATTTGCTAGAAAGCTCGCGTCAATCAGCGTAAGTTAATAACGGAACAGAACTGAATACAAGAAGAAAAATAAACAAAATTGACCCAATCCATAAAAAAGTTTCCCACAAATCGTCTGACGGATACAAGTTCTAGTTTACCAAAGTACTCTGACAAAAACTACGACGTCGGGTCGAGAACTAAAAAATAACCAATGATTGGATAAAAGATTGGATTTATCTTAACCACAGTTGCTAACGGCAGAGTGTTTGCCTTTTTAACTCTTATTTAAATTCAGATGTGCCAGTTTCATAGTTTAAGAGGTCACTTTCAAACTCGAGAGGCTTAACAATTCTATATTACGTAATTTCATGATTACTCATTAGTTATTGGTCGTAGTAACACATGAAAAAAACATGACTTTTCTGAGACATTATATTATTATGAAGGTTTGCATTGAAACAAAAACATAATTAATTTTTAAAATTTGCAGAAATTGTCACATTTTTGTTGGTACAGATCTCGTAATTATTGATTGAAAGCCAATAATGTTTTCTAATGCAATCATCCTAGCTATAGTGTACAGTCGGTCGCATAAGTCGATTAACACATAAAAAAAGGCAAAACAACTGAACACTCAATTTACTTACTTACTTACTCACTTACTGAAGCTTTATACGATCGTTAGTACGTGAAGTTTATTTTGTTCTCTAGTCGTGACAACGACTTATGGCGCGTTAAGTGTTGAGTTGATTTGTACTTTTGAATGTGTTAATCGACTTATGCGGCCGACTGTACATTAAAAATTGCGATGTCAATAGTTACCGTCTATAAAAGTTTTTTTAAAATATTGGAATTGCTGGCGTATGTTTCGCTAGTTGAATAAGTGCGCGAATGTGTTGCTTCGTATTCTGTCTTAGGTTATTAGCATTACAGCAAGTTGAGACAACAATATCCCCCAAATACCTATTACTGAGTTCCCACGCTCGTCCAGCGCCACCTTAAAGGTAGCCTCTGAATTACACTCGTATATCCGGATCCTACGTTTCCATGTGTATCAAAGTACTCTTTACCTAACAAATTGAGGGTGAGTAATCAAGTTTTAGTTGTTCTGCATATCAGTAATCATGTAGGTACCATCAAGTTCCTATCTGGCTACATTAACACGAAAAAACACTAACGAAATTAACCAAATCATGAAATTACTATACACAAAAGTTATTATCGTCGAATCAGAACCAATCAATGTCAAATTCATTACTTAATATAATTCGCTTCAGTGTATGAGGAAATGGTTTTAATTTTATTACCAATTACTTATTCAATCGCATTTCGTTTAATTGTTAAATTGTGTAAATTTTTTCTTCTAAAATTTTATTTGTTTCGACTTACTTTTATGACTTTTATGACCTACCATGTTATGATTAAGAATAACATACAAGGATGGGGGTAATCCATCCTGGCATCCTCTACAATAACATATATGCTATTATTTCAGGGTTAGGTTTCGGTTAGAATTTCTAAATCACTGCGAAACGCAGTGTGTCTTACCACTACTTTCAAATCCAGACCGGAGTTAATTCCAAGGTTTATCCTACCGGGAATCAAACACGGGACCCCTGAGGCAGAGCGTTGGCAAGCACCCTAACCGCTCACTCAAAGGGTTTGTCAATAAATATTATGATACTTATTGTTAAATATTAATATTTTCAAAAGACATATAAATATATTTAAAAAAAAAAAACGAGAAACAGAAACTATCGTGACAGTTAATTGCCCAAAGAATATAATTTTAGTTTTATATTTTTTTACACTAGAAATCACCGTGCTGCTGGAAAATTCTTTTATATAATTACTAACAAGAAATGTTTTTATCTACAAAATATACCTACTTACTATAGAGTTTGTATATATACGAATTTATTGAGATGAGAAGCCTACTTATTACAAATCGATATGAAAATTATGCTAAATTTACTTTAACATATATTTTATAAATGTCGACTGATGCCCATAAAACTATGTCATCGCTATAATAATGTAAAACTAGGCCTGAAACACCAGAATATATGTAGAGACAAATGACGATCATTACTATAATCTATTACGTTACGGCGTCAGGTGCTAGCCGAAACAGTCCAGTTTATGATGATCCTTATCCGTCCGTACCTCTGGCTAAAGTGAGTAGCAACTTTGATTCTTCTCGGCTTTTGTTGGACCAGGTAAAGCTGGTCTTTCATGTAGACACATTTATATTTATGAGACCTGCCTTGTCGGTCATTTTGGAAAGTCAAATTTTGAAGGTATGGACATTTGTGGGAAATTAAATTGGGCAGTGTTTTCACGCATATTTTAAGGAAAATAAAAATAAATCTTAAATAAAATTATTTTCTTACTTTCTTCACAGCTTTGTATCGTGCCCGTTTATTTCTCTTTCCATATGTAAAAACCGAATTAAAAGTGTTTTTTTTTTGGTATACCCAATGCCAAAGATTTAAATCACAGATGCGCCCTATGCTTCTGAAAACTGATAACGTGAACCGCTCACTTCACAGTAGAATTCCGTTTTTCCAGTTGCTTAGTTGGAATGTTAGTTACGTTATGATAAAATCACTACTCGAAGGTAACCTCTAAAAAATGGTCAAATATTCCGACCCTGTTTTTGGTAACCTTGTTTAAATCTAACGTTCGTTAATGAGCATATTGTTCGGCTACAAACAGACGCTGTATGATGTATTGTACCCTCCTGGTTCCAGGTAAGGGCTTGTAAATGGATAAAGCTTGTTCGTGTAATATGAAACAACCGGCATGATCCGGCCGTATGAGAAAATACGTGACACGTGTATCCCAAAATTATAGACATTTAATAATATCCGACCGAAGAAAATATGAATTTCCTATTGTTTCCCTTGTTTGTGTAACTTCTGAAGATTTTTCATCGCTCGATTCTATAATAAATATTTACAAAAATCTAAAAACAATATTTTTCTGTACATTGTGTGATTTTCAATATGTTTTTAATTATTTTATGTCTATGATAAGGTCCACACACAGGTTGACGTTCCACTTGATGGTAGTTAGCTATCGTCGCCTATGACACAAGCAACGCCATAGGTGCAGTCAAGTATTAATGATGAGGGATAAGGAAGGGATGGGGTAATGGTAGGGTAATAATGATCATAATAATTTAAAGTTTTAAAAAAATAAATAAGTAGGTGGTACGGACACAAAGCAGAAATAACTTTGGTAAGTTCACTTCCAAATATTTTAGCCCTGCCCGAATCAGAACCCGGCCTCTGAAACAGAACAGTTTGTTGTTTAGCATTGTATTCTCGGTCAATAATTATTACAAAGGTTTCAATCTAAGATACTGAGAATCATGACAGGCGCACCCTGGTTTGTGTCTACCGAAATCATCCACAAAGACCTCCGAATTCCATTCATTAATGAAGTGACTTTGACATCACAAAAATACAAGAAAATATCTTGGAGCACCCCAACGAGGAAGCAAAAAGATTGCTCTCTGTAGCATATCTCCATCGGAGACTCAAGATCCTAGCACCAGATGTTGATCAATAATATTTGGAGACTTCATTAGATGTCTCCAATATAAATGTCATTAATTCTTGATCATACAAAATGCTGAATGCACTCACATGTGGCAGACTGCATAGACTATAACTGTTCAATATTAAAATCTTATTGCAGACGTTATAAGTTGTTCAAAATCAGATTAATACATTATTGCACATATGTTATCATTTGAACTAACAAGCAACTCATAAAATCTTCCATTACAGATGTTTACATACAAAATCAATTATGATTACGAATGGGGTCGGACGAATCGATCGGATATAAGATTCAATTTTGTCGTACTACAGTGCAGTACGTGTAATGCAATAGAATGGAATTATACGACAGACAGTGTTCGAAATAAATCAATAATGCGAATATACTTACCTAGATAAATATCCTAACTAATATTATAAATGAGTCTGTTTGTTACGCTTTAAGCCCGAATAGGTAAGTATGAAATTTTGCATAAAATATAAAAGGATACAATAGAGTACTTTTCACCTAATCATCCACAAAAGTGTTATTTTCAAGCTATGCAGATTGAAGGACCATTGAAGGCGATATTTTACGTTTCTTCTATACAACTCCTTAATTAAGTAGATGTAATTTCGGTTTCAAGCAAAGCCACAGATGTTGCAAGGGCGCTGCTGACCATAGTAGAATTAAGAAGAAGAGAAATGAGCTTTGGCATCTATACAACAGCACACGTGCTATTATTTAATGCAGTGTGCCGCCACCACTTTCCAAATCCAAATTTGAAGAGGATATTTTCAATATTGACCCGACAGGAATCGAACCTGTGAGCCAGGCGGAACGTTAAGACAAGCACCCTAATCACTAATCTATGGGGCTCATCAAAAACCATAAGAACCTTCATAAACAGTTAAGATAAAAGGGATAAACAATTAAGATAATAGGGATCAATAGGCCAATAGGGATTTCTGTTTCTGTACATGGAAGAAAGTTGTGATTATCTATTCCATCAATACTCGTACATCTTTCCAGTAATACAGAGATAATCCTAAGACCAATATTGACCAACAGGCCGCAAGGTCTAATCTCTTTCAAACACGACATATATAATTTTATAACTCGCAAGTTAATATCAAAGTTAAGGCAGATGCGATGAATCAAAAGCTTAATTCTAAGGCAGAACAGGTGAATTAACTTAAACTTAAATCATAAGCCAAGTTTCCAATGCTAGTTAATACATATCTCAGGTAAATTGGATGGATTTGTATAATTAGTTCTCAAACTTACACATAGCTACTAGGAGCATGTTCACTACTGATAATATTCATATTAGTTATTGTAAAATAGATAATATGTTGGTTCAAACATTTCGTGTAAATACAATGCTAAGATATTTAAGGTATTGATTATCGCGTCGTGAAGCTTTGCAGGGTTCAGTTTGCACTTTATATTATCAAAAAAATATTGTCACATAATAATATTAAATAGGCATATATGATACTTTTTATCCTGGAAAAGTGATTTCCCGACGGATACTCTAAAAATATAAAAAATTGGGCGCCACTGTCGCCGTCATAATATTTTCTCAAGTGTTAGATGTATATTAACGCGGACGAAGTCGCGGAAATCAGCTAGTATATATTAAAATTTTAAAATTGAAAATAAAATACACTCTATACACGTGTTGTATTAAATTTTCCCTTTATTGATTTTTTTTAAAGAATAGGATGATCAGAGATAATTTCCGGTGATTTCAGATTCAAGAAAATTCAATTTGCTCAAAGACCAATCGTTCTCAACTTTTGTGCTAATGAGCAATTTTATAAATTAAATATAGGTGAATATTTTTTATTCGCTTTTGCTTTTCTAATCTTAGTAGGATTACAGTATTTTTGTTAGAAAACTAGAAGAACTTGTTCAAAGAAATATTTCTATTTAACAGTAAATATTGACTAAAGATGCTTTTCACTTTTGTTAATTAATTTTGTTATTTTGAATTTTCTAATATAACGTAAATCTGTCTTAAATTTATTATTAATTACACAGGCGAGTATAGGGAAGGCCGCAAACACTGAATCGTTCAACTAAAATTTAATTAAAGAAATTTCAAGACGGTGTAAAATTGTTTGCAAGCTAGATCTAGCCACACGTTATGGAGAAAATTTGTTAGAATTCTTCTCCTTCTCATTATTTAGAATCTAGGATAAAATTCTAGTAATATTTAAATAGCGAAAGTCTATCTATACTAATATTATAAGGAGGAAAGATTTGATTGTTTGTTTGTTTGTATAAAATAGGCTCCGAAGCCGACATTATTTGTGATGAACATAGGATACTTTTTATCGCGGGAAAATGATTCATTCCTACGGGAAAACGGGTAAAAAGGCAAAACGGGTAACTTCTAAACGGCTGAACCGATTGGGTTGAAATTAAAATTAAGATTTCCTGGATGATATAAAAATACAATTGGACCCGGTAGGTGGCGCTGCTGTCGGTATGTCAACTACTAAATGGCTTGATCGATTGGGTTGAAATTAAAATTAAGATTTCCTGGATGATATAAAAATACAATTGGTCCCGGTAGGTGGCGCTGCTGTCGGTATGTCAACTACTAAACGGCTTGACCGATTGGGTTGAAATTAAAATTAAGATTTCCTGGATGATTTAAAAATACAATTGGTCCCGGTAGGTGGCGCTGCTGTCGGTATGTCAACTACTAAACGGCTTGACCGATTGGGTTGAAATTAAAATTAAGATTTCCTGGATGATTTAAAAATACAATTGGACCCGGTAGGTGGCGCTGCTGTCGGTATATCAACTACTAAACGGCTTGACCGATTGGGTTGAAATTTTGTAGGTGTATTTCCATGGTTTCACAGACACGAATGTATTACATATATTTTATAAAGTTACGCGGACGAAGTCGTGTGCAACAGCTATTTGTAATAAAATTAAATATTTAGTCGCTGTATGGCTGTCTTGGGTTTAGATTTCATAAGTATTTATTGACACGAAACAGTACAAAGCAAAATGGATCTATATTGGACATTGGACTGTAAGTTATTTGATATAACATCAATTTTTACTTTGATATTTACTAAGATCAAACATTTAGAAGTGTCGTGTAGTTTGGTTTTATTGAATACTAGCTGCTGCACGCAACTTCGCCCGCTTAACTTGATAAATCTTAACATAGGTAAAATAATTTTAAAGTCTTTTAAGTCCTATACAATGAAACCCTATAATTGGAAATGTAAGCAGTAATACTGTGTCTATTGTATGTTATTTTGTATTGATGTTCAAAATAAAGTAAAGTCACGTTAGCGATTACTATTCCCTATTCGTACCGTAACGAGCATTCACGTAATTGAAATTTGGGGTCCAATCCTTCCCTTATCTAATCTAATACTATTATAATATTCTATTATCGAAATTTTTGTGTGTTGTAACGCGACATCAACTAAATCCCTATTATTACGCTGTACCCTAAATCCTTATTCAAATTTCGGGGTTTGTGGATTAATATACAATATAAATTATGGTTTGAGAAAGGTCTTTTATCATTTAGACTTCTTGTAGCTTTTTCTTAGGTATTAAAATATTTATTGCTCATGAATTTTTGAAGGCGTCGAAATTATTTTAATTTTTAAAATGAGTATCAATTTTTTTGTGCGTAATAGTTATCACATATCCTTTTCAGTATCTCTGACAACATGTAAAATTAAACGATAATCGGTTAAGTATCTAATTATTTATTTACTCAACGATCGTGTAGTGTAGTGTAACGTATATAATAAAACTAACTGCTGCCCGCGACTTCGTCCGCGTATATAAAATAGATAAAAACCTATTCTCAGCCCTACCAAGTGTACATATAAAATTTCATCAAAATCGATTACACGTGAATTTTATATATTAGATATTAGATATAGCAGTAAAGTTGTAAATTCTTGTGTATCGATTTTTATAATAAAGTTAGGAGTATTTTACTTAGTAAGGCCAATTATCCATTTGCAAATATCCAAATCCTTTGAAGAAACGTCTTTGTCATAATTGTTTAGCTGGAAATTTTACTTATTGTAGGCCCTGAACAATTATTTTCGTGTCAATGGTTTTACAATTATGAATTTCATACAAACTTACTTTGATAAGGTTTACTCCTGAGACGGAAGTTTTAAGTATTTGTCTCATATGTCATGAAATAATCATAAAACACTTATACTCATTAATAATATACCTATTACGCTTGTAACGAACATTGAAAACGTAAATTTTGGGTATGATTTTTTTACGAGAATTGATTTTCATTTCGAAATCCGCTTTCAAATTTATAGCCTCGGGTCATACCTATATTGTACGAATAAATGGAATTATGAATAAATATCCTAATTTGAATTTGTATAGAAAATGTAATGCGAATGTCCTGTTTTATTGTTGAGTAGGTATAAAACGATATGAACATTTAAAACTTTGGTGAAACAGAAATTGTACATACATTTTGTTATAAATTTTTCTTCTCTCTTAGAAGTAAGCTCTAGTGTAAGCTCTTAAGCACTGAGACGCTACAACACAATATATGCTGTTATTTCACAAGGGATCATGATAGGAAAATGGGCTCTAGGAAACACAACAGCAAAACATCTTCTGCAAGGAGATGGTGACTGTTACTGCCACCAGTCGGCAGTAAATTTTTATGCCAGTATTTTTATTTTATTTATTTAAGCCTATATTGCTGACATTTAACTAAAAACAATATATACATATTTTTTTTACATTATACATGTTCACACATCGGGTCGGATTCAGTTAATTCAGCGTGTCATGTGACACATAGTGATATGAGCTGATACGAGTTACGTGATACCAAATAGTGTGGTATTGCACAATTTTTTCGCATTTTCGCCTGTCGCTCAGCAGACGCATTTATATAATAAGCTTGCCGGTCATTTCCACATGACTGCGAGACGCAGTGTGGCACAGGGCCACTACTTACAGAGGCAACTCTGAAAGCCAAAGTTTCAGAGCCAAGGTTGACCCTGTCGTTAATCGACCCCAAGACCCCTGGAACAGAGCGTATGACAAGCACTCTATTAACCATTCATGCAACCGGTCGTCATACACAGTGAAGAGATTCGTTAGCCTCTCCAAATAGTCACCTAGGTAAGAATTCATTTATATTGCTAGATTTACGAGCAAATTAATCAAAGAGAACTGAGGACGCAGTAGCGTTCAATATAACGTAGGGACCTGGCGATAATTAATTAAGAGTGTTTATTAAGGGAACAATTTAAAGCTCAGGGCAGAATATTCAACTTCAAATTATTGGAAGCAATGTGATGATAGACTCTTTTTTTATGGACTACCTGATGCTCCCGGCTTCGTCCGCATTGAAAAAAGCAGTGCAACGCTTAAACTTAACCACTTTAACCAGGACTTACATACACATATCGCCTTTTATAAGATTAGTTACAAATAAATTAATCGATTGATTGATATAAGTAACTCAAAGTTTTGTACTAGAAACAAATACTGATTGTCATTATCGACCACAACATTATAAATGTACAAGCTTTCGACACAAATGATCATTTTAAAGCAACATAGCATAGCATAGACAGATACACACATAGTATTCTGTGGAGAGGTCTGCACCTGAGTGAAAATCTAGAAAACCATTTATTTTAAGAGCTCTTTATAGTCTGAAACCGTTTCCAGCCAGTGTTGTTATTTTAACTTTGAACTTTAGAAGTATTTATCGAACTGTAGTGTTATGTTCGCCATTAAAGCTATTCTTGAGTATTCTTAGTTTTACGATGCACATTATTGTCGTTGTTAGAGCCTGGTCGACTTTTGACTTCTTGGGTGATGATTCGAAATAAAAAATTAGACTTGGTAAACGACGTATGTAATTGTTGTAAATTTACAATGCGAAATCGAATGCGAATAAAATGAATGTGGCGAATACAAAAATTATATTAATTATGTGAGGTAGAAAAAGGGGGTACATATATGGTCAAAAGATTCGTGAGGGGTAGAAGACACACGCGTTGCCTCAGTCCGCTAATAGATGTCGCTGTAGGTCTCAAACAGTCGTAATTGCCTTTTAAAACGATAGTATACATCTAAACACTGTAAAAACGTATTCTACAGTAACAATATTATGAAGAGAATAAAATTGATTTTTTTTGTATGTATGTTTGTAATGGATATATTAGTTTCCGAATGACATGACATACTTGTATCTACTAATAAGTTCTACTAATCAACTAATGAAATAAACTAAGTAATTAATGTGGGATTATATCATTATTAAGAGCAGGCAAACATATTATTGCTAGATATAGAGCCCTTCTCATCTCGCAGTTAACCGCAGCCCGCAAAACCACTAACATATACTTAAATCTAATGTAAGATAGTTCTAGTATAATTCCATCCCAGGGGAAAAACTCAAATCAGCTTACCGTTAGATCTAATAATTATAATTTCGCATTAAATTTTACAATAGAAAATACTCTCACAAGTAAAGGCTTGACTTAATAATAATTTGGAATTTGCATTAAGTATTTGTGTGACGTCTTTCCTCAAGCCGTGAAACTCTTAAAAATACCCATAATAAAACTCATGTATTCAATAACTCCAAGGAAACCCTCATTTCAATAACGAATTAAACTGTCCGAAGCGATTATGGGCCCATTTTTAAATTGCCACCACTTACCCGTGAATTTGACTGGTAATTAATTATTACGGAGCAAAAAATTTGTTCTGAACAAAATTAAAAACAAGAAAGACCCCGGTTGTTAAATAAGGAATTAACTCAGAGGGAGAATTCTTTCGGCCACAAAAAATACTAATTAGAATAGCGGAAGTATTTGTAAGAAATAAACGAATTTTTTCACGCAAATCGAAGCCTTACATAGTTTAATTGTTCTTAGAGCCTCTTTCACTATCTGTCAAGTGGCTAACCAGGGATGATATACCTTTTTTGTACAGCAAAAGTCTAAAACATTAAAAGGAAAATAAAATAAAAAAATCAATCATTAGGGTCTCTTTCACCATCTGTCAAGTAGGCTAATTGTCATTTAAAGTCACCAGTCACCAGAGATAGTGGAGCTGATTTTTGTTGGGTAAAAGTCCCAAAAATTAGAAAGAGAATATTAAAAAAAATCGCCTGTCGAAGGTTTGCAGTAATCAGAGTGCATAATTTAATAAAACTTAAAATTGTTTCTAAAAGTCAACGCTTTACTTTTAATTGGTGAAAGAGGCCCTTAGTTTATCCGTTTCTTTGTAGGTAACCCTGTAAGAAACCCTTTAGAAAATTTCTTGCACATTTTAGCCTCCAGTAATATTTGAGGTCAGTTTGGGGACATTTGGATTCATTAATTGTATTGAATAGTTTAACATTTCTGTCTAGAGTTCTGATTTTCACTTCAAAGTTTCGTTTACCTTTGAACGGAATCCGTTCACTTCCAACGAATTATCTTTGAAAATAAAATTGTATTACTGAAGCAATCAACTTGAAAGGGCCTCTAATTTGGTTTCAAATCTTAAATTTACATGTTGGCTTTGATACACCATATTATTATTTAGTTTGAACATAGTGTCATGGGAATAGAGAATGTTCGCTGGTGAGTATTGAGTAAAGTATTCGAATTGATTTCTTATTATTTCGAAGTTATTTCTTCTATCTTTAATTTATTCCCTACCCAATATCTGATTAAATTCTTGCTTGTACTTTAAAAAAATATAAACATAAATTAGTTCATAAGGCAGTCAGTCAGTGGATTAGGAGTGTAGATATGGATAAGCTTATAGGCCAATACCAAAACTTTACGCAGTGTACGACGACTTTTAACGTCTGGTTCACATGTGCATGGATCGCCATAATAGTTTTTTTCTAGTTAAAATCAAATAACACAGAATGGGGGCAGAAATCATAGACTAATGCACAGATCCATGAAGGAATTTCAAAGACAAGACATTCAGCATTAAAGTCCACGACTGAAAAGAAGACAGACAAAAATTAAGTGATTTAATTCTGTGATAAGATTAACGTGTTAACAGAAGTTCTGTGATACAAAATGCAGAAACACGGTCCACATGAAAATATAAATTAATTTGAAATTTCATTCGAAAGGGTATAAGGTCAACCAATTAACGAAGAGACGTTGAATATTCCCTCACATTTAATAAAACCACTAAGCAATTAATCAGTAAACTGTACTCATGAATGCATTAGGCGGGTTCTGACAAATTACATCGTTAGGGAGCACCGCATTTACTATATTATCTATCTTTCATGTAAATGGCAAACAGTATGTCTAATTTACTCCATGAGAGAATGGTTGCTGTTGTTGAGAAGGTGTTCATATAAATAAATAATTACACGTTAAGAAGAAAACAAAATTGTTTTCTTATTTTTTGGATTGTGTATCAATTTATAATAAGAAGCAATTTATAATAATCAATTTATATTCTTGGGACATCAAACGCAACTGATGAAGATACCTATTTATCATACATGTTTCGCATATGAATCACGGATAAGTAATTTTCTAATTCCTGATATTAAATGCATTAATTGGAAATCAAGCTACAGAAAGTATCATTCTTTGGGATCTTAGCTCCTAAATGTATGGACCGACTTTGGTCTAGTTTCTTTTTTGAAAGCTGACGTACTCGGGGTTGTTCTTAGATAAAATTTATGAAGATCTGTTCAGGCGTTTGAAGACCTTCAGCCAATTTCCGAGTTAACGAAGGGATTTCTATGATATGGTAACCTTGACCTGATGCTGCAGGATCAAGTAGTCTGCGGTACACCCAACACTTCAGCATCTTGCAGCAGATACAGTAAGTCGGGGGTTAATTTATAATTTTTGAAAAAGGTTGACCAAAAAAGAAAAGTTGCCTCGTTGGAGTCGTTTGTTCATCTCAAGAAGGCAACAAAATTTCTAACAGCCTAAGAATTTTATTTGTAAAGACTGAACCCTAAAACATCGAATGTCTTTGAAGCTCCATAAATTTCGTGTTCCTAATTTTTGATAGACGTCCGTATTTATATTCACAGGCAGACGAGGAGGTGATGTTTATTCAGAACGAAGCAAATATAGAGGGCGACATCACATATATTATTAGTCATGTTCAAACGCGCTTCTACAAAATAACACAACTTGGCTAAAATACTAAACAAAATCATTCCATGTGAATTGGGTCGCTGTCAAAAAATTAACAAGTTATTATTATTTAGTATAAAAAATGTCATTTTTTAAAATACCCCTTTAATAAGATACGTTTTTTACATTCACGTCCACGCTCTTCCTCCGCTCTTTTATCCTCGCCTCTGTCACCGTCACCCTGTGATTATATTTATAATGTTCTGTAATCTCTAACATAAGTAGGCAAACGTTTGACTTTGGACTGTAATAAACTAAACCAGACAGCTGACATCAATGGGCCTAGACAATGTGCTTATGTATTTAGCCTATACCTGCCTATACAATGTGCATAAGTATTTGAAATACTCTGTCGTTGTATGGTCGTTATTGTTCACAATCTTCGACTGCATCTTGTTAATAAAGAAATTTCCATTGTCAGCACGGTTTTTTTTTATTGACGAGCCCACTTCTCAAATCCCATAAAGCACTTGCATGTTAGAAAAATCCTTTTTCTTAGTTGGTTATGAAAAATGGTTAAAGTGTAGGTGAAGGGTATTCTTTTATACGAAAACTAAAGATGCTAATAAATATTGTCAGAATAAGTATGGCACAGAATTATGTTCTAAATGTGTGACATATTATGTCACAGAAGCCACAAGGTTATTGAAGAAATTTGTCGAACATCAGATACATCCTCGCTTACGGATATGACGCGAGTGGGACGTAGAATGAGGGGAAATTGGCCTGTCGGTGTCTCATTACAACAAATGGGGGTTCGTCAAACAAATGCGTTATGCCAAATTAAACATCGTATTTGACTTGTAATGGACTGACCTTAGACTATGTGATGATACAAATAAGAGTAGAGCGATCAACATAAATCTGTCCAATACATTCTTCTCAACTCTATATACTATGGTTAGCTCCCTACATCGCTCGTGTAAAAGTTCTAATTTTATATATTATGACACTCACCGAGAGAGTTTTCTATGTGTTTGAATACATTAAAATATATAATCAGTCAATGATTGCAAACATTCCAATATTAAATGCCTTATCCAAGACGAGGAAACGTTGCGAGGAAAGAAATATTAAATCGAAGAGCTTCCTATCCATTATAGCGTGAATATCGGGTAACAAAGGCGTTGAATGGGTAGATATAAAATTGGGTGTGAATTCGTAAACAATGAAATTTATAGCTTCTTGTCCCTCGTTAGATAATAAAGGAATCCAAAATTTCCAGTAACTTTAAACTGAAGAACCTTATTTACTTCCGAACGAAAGCATCTGTTAATTTAAGCACCTCTTAAGGGGAGAAGGACCTTTAAATTAATCATAAACTAAGTACATACTAAGACGCTTTAACAAGCGAAACATCCTGGATCGATGAGAAGCAAAATCCTCGAAGAAAATTTCCATTAGAGGCCTTAATAATTCTTAAGTTATCTTAACAATATAATTAAAACATTTTAACCTTATTTTATATTCGGTTTCAAATATTCGTCATAACATAATAGTCAAACATCAAAATAAAGTTCGCTGTAGTCAAACAAACAATAATTTTGTCAATTGTACTTGTTGGCAGAATATCTGATAAAAACAGTCAGTAAGTAATCACTTTCTTTCTTTCTTTCTTTCTTATAATAGTTTCGAGTTGAAAATAAAATGTACAATGTTATAAGTTTTTGAATACTTACTTATTTGTTGAGCTAAAATAGTGTGGTTCAAACAGTGTTTGCGACAAGTTTGGTAATCAAATACTGCTTGAGCAGTCTAGTCTATAAACTTTTCCGAACAAAATTCAAGATTCTTCAAAAGTATCTTGTGTATTACGCCATTAAAGAATTTTTGAATAAATCCTTATCCTAGTATAGTTCGTGTAGCGAATAAAGACTTCTCGGCAAATGTGCGCAGAACTCTATTTTTAGGTCTTTGAGGGGGCAGAGGAAAGTGAGGGGCGGGTACGCGTCGGTGTGCCGACACGTTATTGGTAGACTCAGTCGCTCTTCCCTGCCGCACTTCGCGACACGTTATTGGTAGACTCAGTCGCTCTTCCTCTGCCGCACTTCGCGACACGTTATTGGTAGACTCAGTCGCTCTTCCTCTGCCGCACTTCGCGACACGTTATTGGTAGACTCAGTCGCTCTTCCTCTGCCGCACTTCGCGACACGTTATTGGTAGACTCAGTCGCTCTTCCTCTGCCGCACTTCGCGACACGTTATTGGTAGACTCAGTCGCTCTTCCTCTGCCGCACTTCGCGACACGTTATTGGTAGACTCAGTCGCTCTACCTCTGCCGCACTTCGCGACACGTTATTGGTAGACTCAGTCGCTCTTCCTCTGCCGCACTTCGCGACACGTTATTGGTAGACTCAGTCGCTCTTCCTCTGCCGCACTTCGCGACACGTTATTGGTAGACTCAGTCGCTCTTCCTCTGCCGCACTTCGCGACACGTTATTGGTAGACTCAGTCGCTCTTCCTCTGCCGCACTTCGCGACACGTTATTGGTAGACTCAGTCGCTCTTCCTCTGCCGCACTTCGCGACACGTTATTGGTAGACTCAGTCGCTCTTCCTCTGCCGCACTTCGCGACACGTTATTGGTAGACTCTGTCGGTCTACCCCCCCGCACTTAGGTACTGTTGCGTACAGATTGTTTTATCGTATTAGTAAATACGTCATGGTGAATAAATGCCTAAAAAAACGTTGTCCTTCGACATCGCACGATGATTTTATAGAAGGAATATCAACACTGCCTGTAATGTTAAGTTAGTGAGGTGAAAAATTACGAAATAAGAAAAAAAAATTTCATTTTCCTTGGAAATTTTGTGCGCAATTGTACACATGCGCCGATTCCCCACAAGTGTCGCCTTCAAACCTTAATTTTATAATATTATAATAAATAATGAAACCTGTGGGTGAGTCGTTAGTTGCTTATAAGTAACTTATACTCACCATCATCCAAAGGATCTAGAAAGGAAACCCAAAGTTCCTTTTCCTTTGACTTGCTGTGAAAATGTTACACGAATGTAATTAATGTTTTGTTTCCAGCCTTCAGTCTTGTCTTTTAATGAGTACTTATTTGAGTGTTGATTTCTCTTTTAGTATAAATTTTCTTTGTAAAGTTTTTACCTTTGTTTTTACAAAGTTTATTACAAAGGTAGAGTTAATATACTTTTCAGTTATACATTATAACACCTTCCCAATGTCAAAATAATATTGATATTTAGAAATGGCAACTGAAATAAATTAACGTTTAATGAAAACACCTTATTATACGGAATTTTGGCGTTTGTATGTGGCATTGCTTGTGTTATATGCGACGGTAGCCTCCTACCATCTAGTAGGTAGGCTGTCGACCTATCTTGACCTATCTGTCGACTTGAACATAAAAAAGCATAAAACTTCGATGCACGAGGAAAGGAAAAGCCAGTGTCCATTGTGTTTTCCTTGCCTTGTCTTGTGTCTTCTTCTAATCTTCTTTTCTTCTAGGTAGAAATTGCTTTTCATCTATACTAATATTATAAAGAGGAAAAATTTGTTTGTTTGTTTGCATTGAATAATCTCTGAAACTACTAGACCGACTTGAAAAATTCTTTCACTTTTGGGAAGCTATATTATCAGCGAATAACATAGTAACATATATTGTAAAGTTACGCGGATGAAGTCACGTGCAACAGCTAGTCAAATATAATAAACATTGTTCTTCACCGGGAACTGTGTTTTATTATTTCACTCGTTTATAATCTCAAAACTGCCGTCATACCAAAGAAAGCGGCTAAGTGATAAATGTAAGTTTCGAGAAAAACGCAAAAAACTTTCAAATTGAAATTTCTAGAGTTTTTGTTAATTTATCATAATTCCGTTTATATAGAAAAATAGACAAAATTTTTTTATGTCATATTAATATTTTTTGAGTAATAATATTAACCATTTATAGTAATTTAACGTGAGTTTTTCATTTTAGCTTAGACTTTAAATACTTTTTTGGAATTGAAATAAGATCTAAAAAGCCGTTAAGCATACCGTAGAGACCTTTTAGCTTAGATTCCTTAGTTAACTGTTTGTTACAATTATTGTACGTAAACGTTAAACGACTCAAATATACTACAAAGCCGTTATTGACAATAACTGTGTTTTAGTCTATTACAGAACATAAGAAGCGCTTACCGCATGCTTGACTAAAATGTAGTTAAGGTATCTTTGCTACTATCTAGATTAGAAATTGTGATAATTTTGTAAGTTTCATGAGCTAATAATACACTAAAAAGCCTCCAAACTTACTAAAATCTATGCTTTAATACTCACACTGTCCATTTTGAGAATTCACCAACTTTAACAACTGTTGTGTAGATTTTGTAGGTATTAAATATGAATATCAATGAATTTCATTTTCATTAAAATTGAATTTAACATTAAAATGCCTGGGAGTCATCGCGGTTCGAGTCCTAAGGATTAACACACGATACATTATGAAGTTTAATTGTATTCCCCTAGGAAGATATACCATTACAACTTTCCGGTATACCCTTCCGCCCTTTAATTTGTTACATTCCGGATTTAAATTATACAAAACAATAAAGAGACTATTGAGCATCACCGAGATACACAATATTAGCTAGCAACACACGGTTTCGCACGGTTGTAATTTATTTTTTGAAAATTATATACGCAAACTTTCCTCGATCAGAGAAAACTGTATAAAAATAAGTTTACGATGAAACAGGCAGAGGTGGACAGTGATTTTATTTTATAATAACGCGACTTCGCCCGCTTAACTTCGTAAATCTATACTAATTTTATAAAGAGGAAAGATTTGTTTGTTTGTATAGAATAGGCTCCGAAACTACTGGACAGATTTGAAAAATTCTTTTACCATTAGAAGCCGACATTATCCGTGATGTCGGCTTCTAATGGTAAAAGAATTTTGAATGCAATTTGAAATGCATTTTTCTCGAAATATAAATGCATTTCACAGAAAAAATTATAGAACAAAAAATTTAGAGGACGTTGCTATCTACAATTAATGTCATTGGAGCAATGATTATTAATTGTATTATCCATGGTTCGTATAAAAGATCAGTGCTAATCGATGCCAACAATACCTATATTAAACTAGCGACACGTTTACGCCTTCAAAAAACGTATTGATAAGTATAACTTCAAATATACTAAAGTCTTATCTGAAAACCCTATTCCACGTGATAAAACCCTTATTTGTTAAATGTTTTACTAAGAGAAGAAGCAATAGAGATAAAATTTTATTTGATTGATCGTCAGTTTTATATTCTCCTAGATTTGTACCCTCAATTCCGCAAAAAGTGGATTTCGTTTTATTCGTACACGGATCAATACCAGCCACCACTTTAGTTAGGGATCGAGCAATTTTTGGACCACTTACGTTTGGAAACTTTGGAGTATTTGTAGGTTACGTACGGGTTAACCAAATGCTTTCAGAGACCAATTTATTTTAGTACCGAATTCTTAAAGAAAATAACAACGCGTGCCCAAGTAATATTTTCTTATGTAATAAAAATGTATTTAATTTTTTGAAATAGGTAATTCCTACTTATAATTATAATATTTTGAGATGTTTGTTTCGATACATACAATCGATACAATTGGCTTAACAATACTTAATAGCTTAACAAACTTAGTGTGTGTGTTAAATTAAAACTCGGGTGAAACCTCTGGACAAATACTATTTATATTCTTTATGCAATCGTCACAATATAATTGCGGAATTTCTCTGCAATAGAGCCCGCATCATATCGGAAGAACTTCTCGAACAATTGCTTTAAGTCTGCTTTCTACGATTAATCCGAGAACAGTCCAAGCTTTGAAGCACACTAACCTTACAAGTAATGAAACAATAGTGTTCCGATGTTCCCACACAGTGTTGTGTAATCCCATTTCATTTAATTTGCCAGTCCGCACAGTTTATACCTAGATTCGGGCAATGAAACAGCTAACACATTTAAACTATGTACTATTAAATTTAACAACTATTTTACTTTTCTAATTTATTTAATTAACCTAAGGGCCTCTTTCACCAACTACACGTAAAGTGTTGATTAGTTACTTTTAGAAATATTTTCATGCTTTATTAAATTATGTACTCGGTTTACTGCATCCTTCGATAGGCGATTTTTTTTTATTATTTTCTTTTTAATATTTGGGGCTTTTACGTAACATACAAATAAAGGTATATATCAGCTCCATTATCCCCGGTTACAGGTGACTTTAAATGACAGTTAGCCTACTTGACAGATGGTGAAAGAGGCTTTAATAATAAGTATCCAAATTAGTCCTGTGCCGTAATCTTTTTAAGATAAAATTAGTAATAGAGCGTGATACTTCAGTTTACAGTTGAAAGCAACTTTCAAAATCTCTTACAATAAAATACAAGCATGTCAATAAACAGGTATTTAAATCAATACGACGTGAAGTCAGCGTGAAGTACGCAAACATACCTCCAAGCATATAAATGAGGGTATTAATTATTAATGAGGGAGTCAGCGCTCTAAAATATTTGTAAGACACCAGTCTGTTCAGTACAGTCAACTGTCTAAAGTCTAAACTGAAAATCAATAGCGAAAGCATTATATTTCCTTTAAGACGGAGATATTAAGGGTTGTCGGGTCAATGAACTTTATTCGTATTAGCATAATGTTTGTCCCAAAAGCCATAGGATAAATTAACCTGACGCTATATGGGATAAATTCAGGATGTCGCGTCGGCTTGTTTCACATGAAAATGGCTCTGAAATGGAATCACGATTAGTAGGTACTATTAGACATTCGGAAGCTATTGATAACAAAATACTTACATCACAAGCAGTCTTCATTGCAATAAACAAATTTTAATATGATAGGTTTTCCACTTGATTGGACAATACATTTTTCTTTGATCATAAGTTCTAGTACTTGACTCCACGATACGGCTTATCTTAGTCTAAAGACCGGAACTTGATGTTGAAATGTTAAATAATGAACTATTTGAAATTATTTTGAAATTTATTAGATATTAATGTGACTGAATTTACAGGAATTGTGTATCTACTACACTCATAGGATAGGTAAACAACGCAATTCTTACCCCTTGAAATCTTTTTTATACGTATTACGTAAATGTAGAATCGCTAGCCAATATATACTAGACAAAATATCATACCAAATTAGAATATAGACATACATATATGTATATGGGCATTTGTTGAGTAATCCATTACGGTATATATACATATTATTGTTGTAGTATATAGAGGTACTGCTTGTGTTGGGAAATTGGAGATTCAAAGGACTTGATTTGACAGGAAACCCTTTTCAATTTACGTTTCAAGTTTACAAGGCAATAAACTGTAAGTATAGATTGCTTTTAGATGAGACAAAAGAAAATATACTTATTATTCAAAGATTAAATTAATTTATAGTTACTTAGCGTTTGTTTGTAGAATATATCATCAGCATTGAAAGTAGCCAATGTAGGTCTTTGTAGTACCAGATTACACAGATTTTGTTACCGGGAGTCGAATTCGGGAACCCCAGAATACCTACAGCCTAACCACGCATCCAACGGGATCGTCAAATTGTATAGGGAACGGAAATTCAAGTGAAAAATCATTTCAAAACGAAAAATTTAAACACCAATCCCGCCTTACGATGGAGACTAATCATTAGGAGTTACCTTAGGTATTGACGTGAAGAAGAGTAATTACAGTAGACATCAGTGTTTCCTACACCTCTCTGTACGAAGGTATAATTACATTTCTGTGAGAAAATTATCAGACATCATTAACGATTCTGTATCGATGGGGGATAAAAGGCGCCAACCGCGCTCCGAACGCTGAAAATTAATAACAAGGAGCTGTGAGTCAATTCATCAATCAAACTCAATGTTTTGTTCCTAAATATCAAAGTTATCTCAATTGGAGTGTTCCATTTGTGATTTTTGAATATAAATCATAACTAGCAAATTTTCATTTCGCCTTATCTGTGAGATCAAAGGTTTTAGAAATGACAGGATATGTTTTAATTGGATTGGATTTTTTTAATAAAAAAATAAATAAACACTGTTTACACAAAATAACAACATTCATTTGAGAATAAGCTGAATGTAGTAATAAGTTAGTTATAAAAATTAGACGAAAACACTTCATTGGTTGCTTCAAGAGGAGAAAGAAGATTGTTAGTTAAGAAAAGAGCAATATTGTAAACTTTGAAAACTTCAGCTGAGTTCCGCCTTTCACTTGCTTCGTTACTGAAAAGTTCGTATTTGAAAAGAAATTGCTCAGTTCACTATAAAATCATTATTTTATTTAGTAGTAATTTTTATTATATTATTTTATTTACATTATTTTTTGTCCTACCTTTTGTGAACGTACGCCTATATATGTACATACAGATCTGTCAATTATTTCAATAATTTTTTTATCATTTTAGTTACCGAAGCTAACATAAAAGCTGTAAGTTTAGCATTGATCTAATCTAGTTAATAGGGTACATCTTTAAGTAAGAAGGGCATTTAAAACCTTTTTGTGCCTACTAGTTTTTTAATTATTTATATATTACATGTGAATATGTGATTGGGATAGCCCAGGACAGAGAAATATGGAGGAAGATGGAGGAGGCCTTCACTCGTCGAGAGGTCCTTAACAACTAGATTAAAAGAAAAAAATATATATATTATGTAAAAATTTGTAATGATTAAGGAATTAAAGGCTTTTTTATTTTATTTATTTATTTTATTATATTACATGTATATTACTAGCTGGTGCTCGCGACTTCGTCCTCGTTGAAAAGTATAAAACGCAATCTACCGTGGAGCGGATCGCTAAAAATATTACCAAGCAGTTGTCATGTTAGTCGCTTCACCTGATTCTGGATAGATGGCGCTGTCAAGTGTATCCCGGGCCAAGCCGTTAGTATTTACTTTTATTTTGGATTTCCCGCAGGAATAAAGCATTTTCCCGCGGTAAAAAGTAACCTATGTTCATCACTGATAATGTCGGCTTCTAATTGTAAAAGAATTTTTCAAATCGGTCCAGTAGTTTCGGAGCCTATTCAATACAAACAAACAAACAATAAAATCTTTCGTGTTTATAATATTATTAGTATAGATTTACTGAAAATACATCCAGACCAATGTGGATTTCAAAAATATTTTTGGTACAAGATAAGCATTGATAAGCGAAATATCCAATTGAGTCTAGGTACGCAATTAGTTACAGCTGTGACAGGAAACACGCCCAGATTAATAATCAGACAATAGACGTCTCTTACGGAACCCTCCGGAAGGAGACCGCTCCAGACCTCCCATACAATATCTATATAGTGTAGGTATGATGTTTTCGTTTCTCCATTAAAACAAATTTGAAAATACACTATTATAAATAAACTATAATAAAAACTAGTACTAGAGTAGATACACGCAGTAGAAAACTAGAGTTTTATATTAGGACACGAATGAATCAATACTATTAATAAATCTGTGTATGTTGACAGACTCTATACTCGATACTGAAACTAAATTGACCATTTTTAGATTTTTTTCTGTATATATGTATGTATGTTCCTCCATAACTCTTAAACGAATTAACTGATTTTCATCAAACTTGGTAGATAAACATTTAAACGTACAGGACACAGGATAGGCTACTTTTTCTATTTCAACGCGGACGAAGTCGCGGGCGCCAGGTAGTCACAAATAAGAAACAAAAGTGTTGCTTCAACCTTTAGCCTTGTTAAAGTGAACCGACATTTGTTACAAAAGCAAGTTGGCTTCTTTGTCCCGCTTTCGTTGTCCGCAAATACTGAAACCCCAATTTAAATGTGAACAGTTTTATTGTTATCTAGCGACCCTCCCCGGCTTCGTAGGTTACAATTGGCCAAATGCTCTATGTATTTAAATGTAAGGACAAAGTTATTTAACTCCAATCATCATGAACTATGATTAGTAAGAGAGACCACCATGAAATAACTGTAAGAATGTCTTTAATTAAATTTTCCTTTGATAAGGTTGTATTTCAAAGAAATCGACTACCACATTTAAAAATTAATTAATTACCATTAAAAAAAAATATTAGATAAATACTTATTTGGTTAAATAAAGTTTACTATTAAATTTTCTGTAGAACAAAATTGAAGAAGGTTCATAATTTGAATTTATAAAATAATTTTAACTGAACTGAACTGAAGTTTTTACTAAAATAACAACCAATTTTGACGAATACTAAGTATTTATGTAAATCTAGGACAAAAGTGCGTGCCAAGTTTCATGTAAGCCCAATATTTTCAGAAGTTTTTAAAAAGATTAAATTTTATAATCAACAGTTTATTTATATGATACTATATGAAAAAGAAAAATACATTATGATAAAATATGATTAGTATTTTATCTTTAAATAAGTACTAATGAAAAAAAAAGAACTTAGTGTTTTTCACATTTATAATCATTATTCATAACCAGATATGAAACGGAATTTTTCTTCACAGTTTCATACCTAAGTTATTAAACAAGAATAAAATTATTTTTCCACTTTTGTAACTAAGAAATTATTAGACACTATAGCTGTTGCCCGCGACTTCGTCCGCGTTAAAAAAGATAAAAGGAAGCCTATCATGTGTCCCGTCCTTCTAAATGTTTATCTACCAAATTTCATGAAAATCAGTTAATTCGTTTAAGAGTGATGGAGGTACATACATACATACATACAGAAAAAAATTCTAAAAATCTTCAATTTAGTTTCAGTATCATGTATAGAGCCTATATACCCGATATTTCTGAAAACAAAGTAAATTACTGCATGACCGACTAACTAAGAAATTAATTATATAGTGCAGGGAACCGCTCCCTTCTTTTTGTTCAACCTTCTCCATACTCATAGTATAAACAAGTATATACCTAGACATTGTTTTTGTTATAAACACATTATCAACTTATCACAATTTGGAAGTTACTGCATTAGTTATTATTAGGTTGAAGTCACGCCCGCTCCCGAACTTGTTGATTTATTATTTGCAAGTTCGAAAAGTGTGGTGAATTTGGCGACAAGTTACAAAATTCAAGACAAGATAAGATAAGTTCGTTTAGGTACATATTTTATTCATCAGTATGTTGTTAAAACTTTATACATGTTTCTGTGAATTGTATTAAACTAGAGTACTGGCGCAGAATTGCCTGCCTATCGGTTTTCCATAGGAGTGTGCACAGGCTCATTTCCCGTAGGAATGAAGCATTTTCCCGCGCTAAAAAGTAGCCTATGTTCATCACAGATAATGTCGGCTTCTAATGGTAAAAGAATTTTTCAAATCGGTCCAGTAGTTTCGGAGCCTATTCTATTCAAACAAACAAACAATCAAATCTTTCCTCTTTATAATACTAAAACCTTTCTCGAGAAGGAACCACTCTATCCATTGGTGAAAACAGCATGAAAATCGGTGCAGTTATTCTTGAGTTTATCGCGAACAGAAAGACAGACGCGGCAGACGACTTTCTTTTATAATATGTAAGGATTACGAAAAAGAGTACCATGTCCTTTGTCACACCCTGATCACCTGCACACTTGTAAATTTTCCTACCATTACTATTTCATATAAAAAATTACTAATAACTATTCCACTTCTTTATATTTTTTATAATGAATTAAAGCCATAATTTTTTTGTTTTAAATTTCGCAATTTTCGCAAGATCATTTGCTCAACTTCTTCAAGAATAGACTTTATGGTTCGCCACTCTCGATTTTATTCAATCTGAACATAATAATATCCTCAATCCGATTTACTCTTCACAATTTTGGAGTAGAATTGAAAGCATTGTTTCTTTCTTTCTTACATTTAATGAACTTTTAGCATCACGTCTTATGAATAATGCGATTTTGTGGGGACAAAATTTTATCATATAATTGTTTATAAGGAAATGGAATATGACGTAGCCTTTGAATTTTGAGTTAATGACATTTGAATATTTCCTTTGTTATTATACTTATATATAGGACAAACAGGGAAATATTTAATATTAACCTACATTGTATAATGTATAACTTTGTACTGTTAACGGACGCGTTTCTTAGTACATAGGAACTTGAGTTTAGTGAACTTTTAAATGTTTACAGTATTGTAGGCGGCAAGAAAATTAATGCGCTTACAAAGTCGCAGGATCAAGGCCAAGGGACGGGGTCGAGATTTATTAATGTTTCACTAACATAAAAAATTGTTGACGATTTTTGCGTAAACAAATTCTTTTAGGGCAAGAATAAATTCACACCGAGTGGTGATAATATTACTCTTAACGTAACTAAATATTGTAATAAAAAATTTATACATTAATCAAATTAGTATCTGCCTAAATTTTTATCTATACTAATATTATAAAGAGGAAAGATTTGTTTGTTCGTTTGCATGGAATAGCCCGATTTGAAAAATTCTTTCACTGTTGGGAAGCTATACAGGATGGAGTTTGTAATGCCACCTGGAGGGATAGTACTCTTAATACTGCAGATAGATAGTTTTACTCAAAGAAAACATTATTTTATTTTTGAATAGAAAGAAAACTGCATTCAAAGATTTTCGAAAATTCGCTTGCCACACCCGGGAATCGAACCGACTAATAATTTTATTGCATCGATCGTTAGGGTCAATTATAAGGATGAAATCTCTCTAACAAACTTGATGATAAATTAAATGAAGGAATTAATGTTTATATATACTTAAACATGTTTATATATTTTATATTTTACTATGTTTTATGATGTGTTTATTTATATGTTATGTTATGCAGTGATAGCCCATAGGCTATAGTATAAAACAAAGTCGCTTCCCGTCTGTCTGTCCCTATGTATGCTTTGATCTTTAAAACTACACAACGGATTTTGATGCGGTTTTTTTAAATAGATAGAGTGATTCAAGAGGAACGTTTTAGTATATAACTTTCACGCGGGCGAAATCGCGGGTAGCAGCTATCTACTAAAAATAAAGATACAACCCTTGAAAATGTTATAACGGCAAAGATGTCAGACGTTATATTGCTTTACACATTTAGTCAGGCGCTACACATCCCTTACTTTTAACGTGGGCGAAGTCGAGTGCAACAAATGCCGATGGATTTTGGGTTCAAATGTGATTTTTGTCTTCGAAATTGTATAAGGAATTTTCCTTTATTATTCAAGATAGTAAAGAAAGCTTATTCAAAGCTGAAAGGGAGCTGATATTTTAGCTAGTTCATTTATGTACGGCTTATCGGGAACCTTCCAATATTCTTGCATAAAGGATTTATGCGTGAAAGATGAGTTTGAACAGCTTCTTATTGTGAGGTCCTGGGTAAAGTGGCGGCCGTGAATTCATTATATATAATCTAGTATCTTCAATAATCTAGTATTTCTATCTTTAGTGTTTTGATATACTTAACAAAACGTGACTTCATGAAATGTCCTTGCAAAGATGTCAGAATTTACATCTTTATTTGTTATCTTCTCACAGAAAAGCATAGAAAGAATCATTAGTTCCTTCCTTATCTATACCAATACATAAAGCTGAAAAGTTTGTTTGGTTGTTTGTTTGTACGCGTTATTCTCAGGAGCTATTGGTTTGAATTTAAAAATTATTTTTGTGTTCGATAATCCATTTATCGAAGAAGGCTATAGGCTAAGAACGCGGACGAAGTCGCGGGCACCAGCTAGTCTCTTATAAAAAGACCATAGACAGACCACTTGCAGCACCTATGGCATCGCTTGTGTTATGGGTGACGGTAGCCACATACCATCAAGTGGACCGTCAATCTGTCTGTCGACCTTTTACATAAGAACATCCACTATAATATAATTATATGCTACATATAAATTAAAATCATGTAGACATTGTATTTCTGCAGATAAAACAAATTATTTATTTAATGCAGATTATTTATTTTTCATAATAATAATAATAATAATAATAAATCATTTATTCGACGTAAGTTTTTACAAAACATTTGTCTTCGTCAACATTCTTTACAAGCTACCACCGGTTCGGAAAGCTGTTTCTAGGGGGAAGAACTCGGCAAGAAACCCCCTAGTTGCTCTTTTCATAAATTAATTACAAGGTAATACGTAACAATACATAGCAATCTACAAACACAATAATCAACTATATTTGACTCCAAGGACAGTCATCATTTATGTAATCTAATATCCTATAATAACCCTTTTTGCACAGGGTTTTCTTAATATAAACTTTAAATTTATTTATAGATAATTGTTGTATATTAGCTGGAAGCCTGTTGTAGAAGCGCACACATTGTCCCATAAAGGAGTTGCTAACCCTGTGGAGACGAGTTTTATTTGGTTGAAGTCTATGCTTGTTTCTAGTATTTAAATTATGAACATCACTATTTCTACTAAAAGTGCTAATATTTTTGTGAGCAAACAAAAGATTTTCAAAAATGTATTGTGATGCTACAGTAAGTATATTTATTTCTTTAAATTGATCTTTTAGCGAGACTCTGGGACCGAGCTTGTAGATGGCACGAATAGCCCTTTTCTGTAACACAAATATAGTGTTTATATCCGCAGCATTACCCCAAAGTAAAATACCGTACGTCATTACACTATGGAAATAGCTAAAATATACTATCCTCGCGGTATTTACGTCAGTTAGCTCGCGAATTCTTTTAACAGCGTAAGCAGCCGAACTTAATTTAATGGCTAGTTTATTAATGTGTGGTCCCCATTGTAGCTTAGAATCTACATTTATACCTAGGAATACAGTCGACTCAACCAGCTCAATGTCTTCACCATTTACGTGAACATTATGATCAATTTGTTTGACATTAGGTAAAGTGAATTTAATACATTTTGTCTTTTTATTGTTCAACAAAAGATTATTAACATTAAACCAATCAATAACCTTAGACATCGCCGAGTTAACATGATCATGATTACTTCTACGGTTAACTTTAAAAAGCAATGACGTATCATCTGCGAATAAAACAATATCATGATCATTAATATGGTAAGGAAGGTCATTTATATAAACAAGGAAGAGAAACGGACCCAAAATAGAGCCCTGTGGGACACCCATAGTCACTAATGATCCCTGTGATCTAGTCCCACCTACATCTACACTCTGAATTCTATCACTCAAATATGATTTCAAGAGATCCAAAGCTATACCTCTAATACCGTAGTGGGAAAGTTTTCCGAATAAATTATCATATTTAACACAGTCAAAAGCTTTGGACAGGTCGCAAAAAATACCCAGAGCATCCTGTCTATCCTCCCAAGCTTCATAAATAAACTTAAGCAATTTTACTCCAGCATCAATAGTGGAGCGACCCCTTGTGAAACCGAATTGCTTATTACACATAAGGTTATTCGTTGAAAAGTGAGAGTACATTTGATTAAACAGGATTTTTTCGAATATTTTACTAAGAACCGGTAACACTGAAATCGGGCGAAAATTTGAGGGGTCCGTAGTACTACCAGACTTAAATAGAGGTATCACTCTGCTCAATTTCATCTGATTAGGGAATATGCCTGTAGTAATACAACAATTAAACACAGCCGCTAAATGAGGAGCTATAATATTAATTACTGAACTTATTGTTTTAACAGATAGTCCCCATAGATCTGTCGTATTTTTCTGTTTTAAAGATTTAAATGCACTTACTATATCAATGGGCCCTATAGTTTTAAATTTAAAATCAGTAGTACATTCCGGTACACTCGCTTTTAAGAACGATAATGCGACACCAGGGGAGGAGTTAAGGTGCCTTGTAGTAACCAACGGTACAGAAGTAAAGTAATTTTCAAATGCCGTGGCTACCTCCACCTCTGTTTGTAACCTACACCCATTCACAATTAGTTCCAAATCCTGTTTGCTTTTTACTGACTTTCCCGTTTCACTATTAATGATACTCCAAATAGTTTTAATCTTGTTTGAGGACATTATTATTTTATGTTTCAAATAGATCGATTTTGCATCGATACATACTCGTCTAAATAATTTTGAATATGTTTTAACAAATTCATGAAAGTCTGCACTTTTATTATAATTTCTTTCTTCGTACAGTTCAAATAAGCGTCGTCTACTTTTATTTATACCTGTAGTAGCCCAATCACTAAAATTCATACGACCCTTTAAAACTACTTTTTTTGGTGTGAAAATTTTCTTAAATTCTGCAATAAGTATGTCAAAAACTTGGTTAAACATATTATTCGCTTCCTCATCCAGACTAGCTGTAGAAAGTTTATCATATAAACTATTTTTAAAAGTATTTAGTCTTTTTTTAGTAACCGGTACTAACGTCAGTTCATTTTTACTATGGGTAATCATGTACCTTTCAAAAGTTACTAATTGACCAGAGTGATCCGAATCCAAATTATTAATTATTGATTTATTAACTGGAATTATGTTAGAAAAGATGTTATCAATACAAGTAGCACTAGATGCAGCAATCCTAGTCGGCTCACAAAATATATTATTCAAATTATATGATTTAAATAAAGCAAGCAACCTAGTAGATTGACTAGTGCTTTCCAGGATATTTATATTAAAGTCTCCACAAAAAATAACAGTTTTGTTCAATCTGCATACTTTGCTTAGCACAACATCTACAACTCCTTCAAAGCAATCATATATAGCACAGGGCGGTTTGTATACACTTACAACAACAAAACCTTCCAGCTCCACACAGGCCAGCTCAGCAATCCGCTCAACAGAGAGACTCACAATGTCTTTTCGTTCCTTATATTTTAAGTGTTTACTAACTAAAATTAGAGAGCCACCTCGAATACCATTAACTCTGCTGAAAGAACTGCCTACTAGGTGGTTATTGAAATTAAACATAAACTGGTGACTTTGCAACCAATGTTCTGTAATACAAAAAATGTCAATATTATTATAGTTCATGAACAATTCAATCTCCAACTCTTTGTGTGACATACCCTGAATATTTTGGTGTACTACTTGAAGTAAATTAGTTTCATTGTGATATTTATTGGTACTGTTACAATTTTTGTTACACATTTGAATAGGCTCCGAAACTACGGGACCGATTTGAAAAATTCCTTTGCCATTAGAAGCCGTCATTATCCGTGATGAACATAGGCTACTTTTTACCGCGGGAAAATGCTTCATTCCTAAGGGAAATCTAAAATTAAAATAAATACTAGCGGCTTCGCCCGGGAGATAGCGCCATCTATCCAAAATATGGCTCGGACGAAGTCGCGAGCACCAGCTAGTAATATATTATATACCGATTTTGTACAATAGGTATTGTAACTGAACTTTTCGGTGGGTCCTGAGGGAACCATCGTTAATCAGATGCTATCGTGGTCATCGATCGTCGCTTCTTTGGTAATCACGACTAGTTATCTCCTGGTCAATCCATCAAATTGGCAAATTGTGCTTCGTTACAGTTGACGATTCAATTTACTTTGGATTAGCTGATTATCCTGCTCCATATCCATGTCTATACTTACAAAAATCGTTTTCTTTTAACTGTCTGTCAAGCAAAATGGAGCTAAAAAGGATTTTTGAATTTTTCAAGTCTGTGCTAAGATCCCTGCTTTGTGGACGGGTTTTGTGTAAGTTGAATAACTCTTTTTAACAAAAAAATAAACCGACTTCAAACCGCCTCATGGTCTTTTCTCATGGATGCCATTGTCAGAACTGGACCAAATTGAAATGGGACCACACGGGAAGCACCAGCTTTCAAATAAAAAAAGAATCATCAAAATTGTTTCACCCAGTCGAAAGTTATGAGGTAACAAACTTAAAAAAAAATTGAGAACGCGACGAATTGAGAACCTCCTCCTATTTTTGGAAGTCGGGGTAAACAAAAGGTTCGTCACCATAAACTCGAAATTTGTTTGCAGCAAAGCAATTATCTGTCATGTCAAAATTTCATTTCAAACGTCTGTCAGTCAAACAAAGGTTTTTGTACCCCGACTTTAAGTAACTTAGGGCCTCTTTCACCAACTACAAGTAAAGTGTTGATTAGTTACTTTTAGGAATATTTTTCTGTTTTATTGAACTATGCACTCGGTTTACTGTATCATTCGATAGGCGATTTTTTTTTAATTATTTTCTTTTCAATGTTTGGGACTTTTAACGTACAAACAAAGGTAAGTATATCAGCTCCATTATCCCCGGTTACCGGTGACTCTAAATGACAGTTAGGCTACTTATCAGATGACAAGTCTTTTGACGAGCCCGTTGGACGAGTGGCAAGGGTGCTTGCCTAACGTTTCAGGGGCCCCGGGTTCGATTCCCGGCGGGGTCAACTTTGGAAATTTTAATATAATTTTCAAAGTTGACTCTGGTCTGGATTTTGAAAAGTAGTGGTAGGGCACACTGCGTTTCGCAGCCATTTGGGCAGCCCGTCTGGCGGCAGTAACCACCACCTTACAGAATACCACCGTGAAATAACAGCATTATGTGCTGTTGTGTTTCGGTGAGTGAGTAAGGGATGCCAGAGCCCATTACCCCATCCCTCCCTTATCCCTTATCCTTAATCCTTGTATGGTCGGCAGCGCACTTGTAGCACTTATGGCGTTGCTTGTGTTATAGGCGACGGTAGCCACCTACCATCAAGTGGACTGTCAGCCTGTCTGTCGACCTTAACATAAAAAATAAAAAAAATGGTGAAAGAGGCGCTTATTAAAATAGTATATTTCCCCTTTTCCTTAACAATTCTAAAATGTAGTTTTAAATATTAACAATTCTAAAATGTAGAATTCTAAAATGTATACTATATTTTCTAGTTTTTAGATAAAACGTAACATTTTCTCCTCGTCTATAAAAGTATAAACAACGTAACACATTATTATCGTCTGTTTACTCACAGAGAAGCGGTTCCTTCAAGAGTCATAGCCCGCATAGGCTGGCGATATTGACAATTTCACTCGCTTGATTTAACAGATTCCTAATTTTCCACTCCATTCACATCCTCGCATCCGAAACCGAGTGGAACACTATTCAAGGTGATAAGTGTGCCCTTGTGTTTATAATACGAAAACCAACATTATTTTGACATTGACTTTAATATATTTTAGACTAGCTGTTGCACGCCACCTCGTCCGCGTAACTTTATAAAATATAATACATTCGTGTCTGTGAAACTATGGAAATACACATTCAAAATTTCAACCCAATCGGTCAAGCCGTTTAGTAGTCGATATATCGACAGCAGCGCCACCTACCGGGTCCAATTGTATTTTTAAATGATCCAGGAAACCATCTAAGTAGCCATATAAAATTTCAACCCAATCGGTTCAGCCGTTTAGAAGTTATGTGAAAAAGATAAGTACGGAAGGATAATTCTTACTACCGGTTGTCCTATTACCAGTTTTCCCGTAGGAATGAAGCATTTTCCAACGGTAAAAAGTAGCCTATGTTCATCAGGGAAAATGTCGGCTTCTAATGGTTAAAGAATTTTTCAAATCGGTTCAATGGTTTCGGAGCCTAATATTCAATACAAACAAACAAAAAAACAATCAAATCTTTCCTCTTTATAATATTATTATAGACTAGCTGGTGCCCGTGACTTCACCCGTGTAAGGGATATGTAGCGTCTGACTAAATGTGTAAAGCAATAAATAACGCCTGACATTTTTGCTGTTATAAAATTTTCAGGGGTTGTATCTTAGTAGATAGCTGGTGCCCGCGACTTTGCCGCGTTGAAAATTCTATACTAAAACCTTCCTATTGAATCACTCTATCTTTTAAAAAAACCCGCATCAAAATCCGTTGCGTAGTTCATACATAGTGACAGACAGACATGAGCGGGAAGTGACTTTATTTTATACTATGTAGTGATACCTAAATATTAAATTCATTATCATGATTTATTCCAATTGCCAGTCTTTTAAGTTAAGGTACAAAATTGTATAACAAGAAATAATTTATTTGTTCTCGAGTAAGTATTGTGTCTTATTTAATACTACAGCTTCCAACTACCTAGTTCCTTGTATTTTCTTCTATACAATTATTTTTAATCAGCTTTTGTAAATTGCTTTTGCAACTCTTGAAATTGGAATCTCCCTCTTCGGAGCATTCGTACTCTGAACAATTTATGTAGGTGTACCTAGACAGTCTCTCCACATGTGATTATAATCACATAGTAGTAAAATGTTAGTGTACCTATACACTAGCATTTTCCTGCGACTTCGTCCGCGCCACCTTTTCTTAAGCGTTGGAAAATAAAAAATCAAATGTATGCAATAAATATTGAATAAATCAATGCTCATTCAATAAAAATTTTGTCAGGCGTTGCATTTTTCACATTTTTAACACGTTCATTGCCGCATCAAAAATTTTAAATGTCATACCCATTTTACCACAAAACCACACTGGTTTTGTGGTAAAATGGGTAAGTAATCTCCAATGATTTCATAGTAATCTCCAATTCCCGCATCTCGAATCTATTCTTTGACAAAAGCTTGATGTTGCTACCTTAGCACACATCAAACAATTCCTTCATTGCCATAAAAAGGTGAATTATTAAAAAAAAATAGTTTGCATGCAAGCCACAGTACTAAAACGTAATATATTTATATTTTTATATATTTTATATTTTAATCCGTAGTATTTTTGAAAAAAACCCCGTAAATAGTTTGGACTCTTGTAGCGAATTGTGAGAGCCAGGCGAGTCCTTGGCAATGAACGGGTTAATGATCTCTCGGAAACAGTGGTTTTTTTTTTCGGATGAAATGTCCTTTTTTGTATCCCTGACAACGTGTATGCAAAATTTCACGTTGATCACCTGAGAAGTAAAGGCGTCACAAGCAATAACATTTTGTTAGGTTAATGATACTCGTCTCTATAAATTAGAATGTAGTGAAGTGAGTATCAGAACTCCTTTGTAGTTCCGATCGAGGTTACGGGCCATTTGCCATTGAAGAGTTCCTAAGGGAATTTTCGGGACTGCTTACATAGCAACCGCGCCGCGTGATTAACAAGGAAATCAGTGTTGCGTAAAAAATAAACTCAGTATACTTGCACACCGAAGGTGTTCTAGTGATAAAACGTATAATGGAAAAGATTTTTATTTTCCATTATAACCCTTATTTCACCTTTATTTAAAATCCTTTATTTGAACACTTGTACTTTCATTTAATTTTTGAAGAATTAAAATAGGATTTTATTTCATTGTTACCTATTAAAATGAGCAACTTGTACTCATTATTAAGTACTAGCTGGTGCCCGCGACTTCGTCCGCGTTGAACGATGAAAGGTACCCTATGGCCTTTCTAGTGTCCTAGAGAACGTGTATGCATAATTTCATGGTGATCGGTTCAGTAGTTTTTGCGGGAAAGAGTAACAAATCCACACAAACTTTCGCATTAGTACGGATAAATAAGTTTATTTATTCAATATTTCAATAGCCGGAAGACGCTTCCGGCTTCGCATGGGATGTAATTTTTTTATATACACCAACCAACCTTCCTCGTCCCACTTTCCATAAGTGAAATCCGAATGAAAATACTTTGGGTGGCTTAGAAGTAGTTAGCGGAGAAATAGACGTGATGGATTTATAATAATTAGATATACATATTATTATAATTTGATGAACCAAGCCAACGATATTCTATAACTATATGTAGGTAAAATTATTTATAGAATATCGTTGATTCAAGTAGGTATTAGGTAGGTAAAGTGGGGGCAAGAAAAAACATTTGCTTTGCTTCGACATTTGCTTGCACTAGGGTAATTAAAAGTCATGCCAAGATTTCATTTCAAACGTCTGTGAGTTTTTTTTATTTGTTTATTTTTTATAAAAAATCAAGGCAGCAGTTGGCCGCGATCTCACACCTGTTTCAAAAATAACTATAGAGTATACATACGACTTGATAAAGAAATGAATTTCAAAATTGACGAAGGTTTTCGTACCCCGACTGTATGTATATATACTTAAATACCTATTACCTATATATTATTATAGTTGGGTAAAACTGTTACAAAAAACTGTCTGTATAAATATGTAATTTTCTATCAGTAAATAGACCAACAAAAACCTTTTTTCAATTCCATTAAGTAAGTCAATCTTTCATGTTACTTACAAGTTAACTTATCTATATATTTTGGGTAGATGGTCTTGACACCGCTGTCAACCGTTGTATCCGAGGAACCCTTAACGTTATGACTGAGGAAATGAAGGACACAAAACAGGACTCCTTACATACCGACGCGGCACAATTTTATTATTATTCCTCATAAATAACTATGAGTAGGGCCTGCCTTATTGTCTTTTTTATTGTTTGTAGAGACAGCGACTTATGATATGCCTTGCTGTAGTGCTTTGCGTAATTATGTTGTTTACTTAACAAGCTTTTTACCACTGATTCGCTCGCCTGCGATGGGATTCCTGACCCATTGTAGATAGACACTTACAGCCGGCTCCTAAAATCACTTATATCAATGTTATAGTACTTTTTAGTTTTATTAAAACGCCAAAAATAATATTTTTGTCTGTAACTACATTAAACAATCTCGCTATATCAATTTTCAAAACAGTTCGTTCGCTTGATCAGACGACGCGGACTTTTTTTTTTCTGTTGGTCCGATTAAATACTGTGCTACCTATATTATTTTTATCTAATAACAAACTTCTACCAAGACTATTTTTTAAATACCTGGGTAAGATCCCCTGACAAAAGATTCTGGGTTTCTCTGTATACTGAAAGTTGTCTCTAAAGACTAAAAAGTTCACGACGACGACGGAAGATGGTGCTTTATGTAAAGTTGAGATGAGAAGTTATTAAGCAACACTTGAATAATACTATAATTATTTATTATAGGCAAAGATTCAAAGTCTTTCATCATTGTAAATCTACGATAGTTTATTCTATGCAATAAAAAGACAAGAGAAAAAAAATACTGCCGAAGAAAAGATTATATATTAATTCGATGGATATACCTATTAATAGGTTTTTAAATTTTCTTAATAATTAACATTAACACGCATTGACAGATAAATTAATTAATTAATTCTCAATTATCTGCCAAGTATTTAATATTTTTATAGGATTAATAAAATAATGACATAACTTTTTTACTAAGTATATTTATTAAATAGTAACTAATCTACTTATATTATAATTGCTTATATTTGTGAGGCAGTTTGTTATACAGTGATAGTGTATAACAAAAAAATAATAATACATAGGTTTAATATATTGGCTATGATTTATTAAGCAATAATCAAGTAAATTTTATGCAGAAATATTTGCAAAATTTCTTTTTGACAGTATTGGCACTAAATTCATATTAATAAATAGTTATATTAGGCCAAAAATATTTTGTTATTGCAATCTGGCAGTAACATTTCACAATTATTATGAAATATGTATTAAATCCTCCTAACATTATCATATAAAAGTCATATACATATTTTAGCAGAGTTTTAAAATAATGGGAATCACATAATATAGATGAATATAAAAGTGGGTTTCATTCGTTAAGTACACACATAGCCATTTCCTTAGATATGTTATCTGACGAGTTGTTTCTATCCTCAATTTCTTGCTCGTCGCTCGACCACCAACTTTCCTCATCATCACTTATGAAACACAAAAACAAATCGTCCTCGTATGTGGGAAAATAATATTCCGGTTGATCCCAACTCTCTTTCGATATCCTCCAATGTTTTGTCTCTTTCAAATGTTTCTCTAGATTTATGGAATCATCAAACTTGGTCTCGCAGGACAGACATTGCTTCAGATGTATCTGTCGTCGAATGTAGTTGACTATTTTAATTTTGTGATAAAAATTTAATCCTTCAGTTATTTCGCTGAAGGAAAAACCGTGGGCTGTTTTCATGTGTTCCAAGACCGAGTTGTATTCGGTCTCCGCGTGAGAGCATATGAGACAGCTTATTAAAGGGCTTTCTTCTGTCCAATTCGACCAGTCTGGATCACTATCGACATCCGAGTCGTGCTTGTTACCATCCCTTCTACTATTTGTTTGCACATTTTCTTTTTTTGTTTGCTTAAAATTAGATTTACTTTTACTTTTATCACCCAAATAGTTGACAAGGAAGAATTTATCATATTCCTTATTGTCCGGATTGATCCTCTTGTGACCTTTCTTCCTCATGTGCTCTTTCAAAATAGTACGATCCTTGAATGAACCTTCGCAGTAAATACATTTGAGACTCTTCAACTTCGCAGCCAAAGTATTAACTAGGTCGTCTATAAATATTAAATTTTCAGGTTTTGCTATATGAAAATTATGCTTCTCGTAAAGATGATTCAAGTAACTCACTCTCGTTCCGTTGGACACGTGTCGACAGAATAAACATTCTTTTACATAATTCTTGTCTTCTCTTTCGAATTGGTGGTGCTGTAACATTTGCTCTAAACGTTGTCTGTGCAAATGACCACGTAACTCCTTATCTTCTGGCAACACATCGCTCAGTAAATAATACTCCTCATTCTTCGACTCTGTGCCATCAGGTTTACTGTCCATAAGCATTGTAGTACAATAATATGAAATACTTTCATCTGTAACAGTAAAATATTATAATTAAAATAGAAGCTTATCCTTACTAATATTATTATTAATGTGAATGTGAGTTTGTTTGTTTCACTTTCATGCAAAAACTACTGAACCGATCACCATGAAATATTGCATATACTTTGTCTAGGACACCAGAAAGGACATAGGGTGCCTTTCATCATTCAACATGGACAATGTCGGGACATTGATAAGCCCATTGGATGAGTGGCTATGGTCCCTGCCTTAACACTCTGTCTAAGGGGTCCCACAATGGGCCAACTATGGAAATAAATTGGGTCTGGAAAGTAGTGGCAATTGCAGCACCTGTGGCATTGCTTGTTATATGCGATGATAGTCACTTACCATCAAGTGGACCGACAGCATTTGGACGATTTTTTTTTTCAAACAGTGATAATTAGCTGTAATTAGTGTAGGTAGTCTCAAAAAAATGTTTTTATGATAATTCAACAAAACTTACCTTTAAATCTTAGTCGCCAATATCGCAAATAAGCATTTAAATCTACAATTAAATTAACATCTGCAATAACTAATCGATGTTTCATGAATAAATGTGTCAACAATTGTTTCTCGGAAGATGGCAACGTGAATTTCTCTTCACATAGAACGCAACTTTGATCAGTTTCTTCGGTTTTCAAAAAAGACGGAGTTTCACTTTTCTGGTGCAGTGTCAATGGTCCAAAGAACTGCTTTTCAGTTTCCCTTGAAGACATGTTAATTAAAATATTTATATTATTAAATGTTTTTAGTTTAATTCAGTTTTATTATGTGATTGATTAGAATAAAAATAAAAGTGAATTATTTTGTTTGAACTTGACTGTGACATGTGACATTGACAGCATTGACAAGACACACACACACACAGAACAATGAAACAATGTGATTGTTCATTGACAGTTATATGATAGTTAATTAATCTTTTTTTAAAATTATGTTGATCAAAACAATCTTAGAGTTTATCAATAATAGGTAGTAAAAATAAAATAATTGTAAAATTCGACAGTCATAAGTGTTAAAATTTCTTAAAGTCATTTTGTGACATAGAATAATACAGACATCTCATAAAATACGCATAAACCCCAAATTAACAGATACACAATTTCAATTTCCATAGTTAATACATGGAGAAGTATTAAAGAGCACTGTATAATATATGAGGAAGTATCCGGCCAGAAACCTCATAGGCCAGCACGTAATGCAAAAATGAGAGCTCAGAATCTTCTCAGAATCCATAATTAAAGTATAATCTCTTCATTCACTTATAATATTATTCAGAATGTAAGAAAGCGAATAAAATATTTATAGATCTAGATAATTATACTTAATATTATACAGAGAAGATGTTTGTATTTCTGTATTTTTGTTTGTAATGAATAAAACCCAGAAACAAGTGGACCGATTTTGAAAATCTTTCACCTATGGAAAGCCACATTACGCGGACGAAGGCGCATGCAATAGCGAGATGTTTGGATAAATGAGAGTACTGGGTTAGGTATTGTAATTTGTAAAAGATGTAGTGGTTGAATAAACTATTAAAAGCAATACAAAATATCAGATACCTACCTAAATTCATTCAGAGATGCCTATATACGGTCTCTAAAATAAAAATATTAATGTGTTAGGTGTCTATATGAACGTGCCTACGATTATGTAACACTTTAACAAGGTGACCTTCAAATGTTTAGGAACTTACTTCAAATACATAGACGGAATATGATAACAATGTGATAATATTAGTTAACTGATAAAAAGGTCAATATTTATTGTATTCAATTGATAATGTCTTCATTTCATTTAGTACTGTTTTAAGTGGCTCTCTGATATAGATAGAGTAAAAAGTTCTAATTACACAAAATATACTTGGTTTTTTATTAAAATGGAATTTAAAGACAAAGTCGTTGTAATTACTGGTTCGAGTTCTGGTATCGGAGCATCGACCGCTCTAGCTTTTGCAAAATTATCAGCAAAAGTTGTCATTATTGGAAGGAACGAAAACAAACTTGAAGAGATTTCCAAATTATGCGAAGAAACTAAAGGAGTTAAACCACTCGTGATCAAAGCTGAGCTTACCAACGATGGAGACATAAAGAGAATAGTTGATGAAACTGTTAAGAAATTTGGCAAAATTGACATTCTTGTAAATAACGCTGGCGTTGGTGGAATAGTTGGACTCAATGATGGAATTGAACGCTATGACAAAATCATGTCTACAAATCTCCGAAGCGTATATTTGTTGACAAGCTTTGCAGTGCCATATTTGATTAAAACAAAAGGTAACATTGTTAACGTATCAAGTGTGGCCGCCAAGAAACCCGTACCGGAATATCTACCTTACTGTATATCTAAAGCTGGTTTAGATATGTTCACAAAATGTATAGCGAAACAGTTAGCGAGAGACGGAGTAAGAGTGAATTCAGTTAACCCTGGACCAGTAAAGACAAATTTCCAAAATGCTTCTGGTATGACTCAGAAGGAGACAGATGATTTCTTTGAAAATCGTGTAGCGACAAGCCCATTGGGAAAAATTGCTACAACTGAAGAAGTGGCAGACTTAATTACATTTCTTGCAAGTGATAAAGCTAAGAGTATTACTGGTAGTATTTATTTTATTGAAAATGGACAGCTGCTCACATAATAATGCATTTTAATTATATAGTTTAATTACTTTCAGACTTTTATTCATTTATTTTGTTATCCGCTTTCAAGTTATTCAAGTAAATGTTATCAGGCAATGAAGTAGTTCAGTGCAAACATTGAAAAAAAAAAACACAGGTTCAAATTTTTAAATTTAATTTATTGTAATAAAATACACTCTATTTACACAGTAGGAACTTACAAATTGTCTTTTACTTAACTAAATAAAACTAGCTATCTACCTACTATTTATAAATGCCTCAAATTTTAACAACTATAATTGCCTAATTAAAAATTATTACTAGATTTTAATCAATTTTTTAGATTTTTTGCGCATTCGTTCCGAACATAATAATATACTTAAAAAAAAACCCAGAGAAGAAGAATTAGGAAACACAGCTCATGTTTTGAATGAATAAATAAAGAAAAAAAAATGTTCAGAAAAGTCCTACGAATATTAATAAGAACAAGAAAATGTGTCATTAGATTTATTGCAGATTATTTACAGTCTTTTAATTGTCTAGTTAGCAGACTTTTATTATTAAGTAATAGTGATGACAGAGAAACACTATAACTGTACTTCTTTGATGTAGACAAACCTAAGATCTTTGTTATCTTATTGTTAGTATACATCTTATTCTTAATTTTTACACGAAGCATTAGTGTCCACGTACAAAACGTTATAAGGAACTGTATTTCCTTTTATGGATGCTGTTACATGGATCGCGTATTTTCTGCCTGATTTCAATCCGTTGATTTTTTGTGTGATTACTTTAACTCTGAAAAAAATATCGATTATATTACAATAATCATTTTTTTCATTTATGTTAAAATGCCAAAATATTATTATTTTAAAACAATTCCCATTTCGTATTCTTTATACACTTCTTCTGACGTTCGGTTACTGAGATAATTATAACGTTATAATCTATACTAATATTATAAAGAGGAAATATTTGGTTGTTTGTTTGTATTGAATAGGCTCAGAAACTACTGGACCGATTTGAAAAATTCTTTTACCATTAGAAGCCGACATTATCCGTGATGAACATAGGCTACTTTTTACCGCGGGGAAATGCTTCATTCCTACGGGAAATCTAAAATAAAAGTAAATAATAGCGGCTTGGCCCAGGATACACTTGACAGCGCCATCTATCGGATTCGGGTAGAACTGCTTGGCTGATATTTAGCGATCCTCTCCACGGTATCTACCGCGGTATCTTGATAACCCCATATTTGGTAATTAGAAGATAGGAATTAGTTTGGAAATTAGAAGGCCTTAATCCAAATATCTACTTACGGAGGTTTGTGTGTACGGTTTGCGCATTGAGTTCTAAATGTTTTTCTTGATGTGCAGAAATTTTCTTCAGAAGATAAATCGTATGCCACTGCGCAGTATCTGAGGAAAATATTAGTGTTGGTATTTATTTAAAAGTAAATTTCTGACTTCTATAATTTTCTACGATTGAAGAGAAATATGTAATAAATCTTTGACTGAAAAACTACCTTATCACATCGGTAGCACGATGGGACGCCGGTAAGAATGCGATATCAACGGACTTGCAAGATCTTCTCGGTCTTAATTCTCTTACTGTGGCTGCATTTTGGGAGATTTCTGGCGAATTTATACCCCATCTTGATGTAGACGCCACTATCTGTTAAATAGATTTGGTTAATACATAGCCACACTATGTTTACGTTGTAGATATGTGTCAAGAGTTTACTATACTTTTAAAATAGTATACATTAAATAAATAATATAAAAAAATGAAATAATATACCCTTACATATTATAAAAAGAAGTCCCTGTTCGCGATAAACTCAAAAACTACTGCACCGATTTTCATGCTGTTTTCATCAATCGACGAAGGTTATAGTATATAATTTACAAAGTTACGAGGGCGAATTCGCAAGCAGCAGCTAGTATATAATATAATATAATATAATAAAATATAATATAATATAATATAATATAATATAATATAATATAATATAATATAATATAATATAATATAATATAATATAATATAATATAATATAATATAATATAATATAATATAATATAATATAATATAATATAATATAATATAATATAATATAATATAATATAATATAATATAATATAATATAATATAATATAATATAATATAATATAATATAATATAATATAATATAATATAATATAATTACCTACGCCAAGGTCACTTTCAAAAGATAATGAAATGAAAAGCACTGATAATTTTTCACGCATATATAATTGGTAATTGCTCACAAACATGGTTTATCTTTTGATAAGTAAATGTTGTCTAGACTAAAATATCTGCCCATTTACGATAAATTATGGTTGGTACAATTTATCATTTATAATTAAATTTAGCTGGTGAAAAAATTAACTTCTAAAAAATACAAGTTGAATAAAAATAACGCCTAAAAATATACATGAGCAATATAACGCTTGGTAATTTATTTGCTGCTCATATACCTTTTCCAGGCGCTGGATTTTTTAATTTTTAGATAGATAGTAATTATTTCGAGAACTTAAAGGGACTGGTGACAGGGATTTCCAACAAAACCTAGATTTTCACTAAGATCAATGGGTTTTTAACTACAGAGAAACTCACTGACATTGGGAACATAATTATTATATTTATATCTAAAACTTAAATGACTTGAGTAAAAAGTACCTAAAAAATATACATAAAATATCTTAGATAAAAAAGGCAAGTAACTATAACAATTACCTCAACATTTACTCCATTTTCCCTATCCCATCTGCTTGGGACTATTTTTATGACGTATCTCATTCTAGCTTCTTCAGAGCTGGAGTCAAACTGAACTGAACCCTCATCGCTAGTTTCTTGGACTGAAGAACTGAAGATAGGAGCTGGCACGAATAACTTCTGTTGAGGATCTGTAAAAAAAAACTCCTATGACGGTGGTCGGTGACGCATATGTAGCAATCAAAGTATGTAATGTACCTCGATCCTAAAAAATATAATGCAATGGCTGTGCACAGCACAAAAGAATACTTAGACAGGAAACTTTGAAATGAGATACAAGACTAACCAATGTCCTTTGCCAGGAAAAGTCTTTTTCCTCTAACCAGTACTTCTACGTCGACTGCTCCACCACAAGTTGTTACTCCTAACCAGAGTCCACCACCAGGTCCTACTGTCGCCTGAAAATACATACCTATAGTTCATTTATGATCAATCAAAAAAATATTTATGCATTTCAATAATATTCAAAAATTTAATTTAATGATAAATTTTATTTATCACATAAAATTTTGAATACTTTTTAAAAAAAATAATTATGTTCTTAATAAGAACTTCTTAAGTCTATGGGTTAAATTAAAATCTTCTTAACATCATCGAAATAAATATAATTATCTCTGCGAGCAATTCATATTAAATTTTCGCAACCCCCTAACCCCCTATAGGAATGAATAAATAAATAGTTTATTAAAAGTATAAGGTCCTCTTTCACACACTACAAGTAAAGGGTTGATTAGTTACTTTTAAAAATAATTTTATGTTTTATTAAATTAGGCACTCAGTTTACTGCATCCTTCGATAGGCGATTTTTTTTTTATTATTTTCTTTTTAATTTTTGGTACTTTTACCGTACAGACAAAGGTATATATATCAGCTCCATTGTCCCCAGTTACCGGTGACTTTAAGTGACAATTAGCCTACTTGACAGATGGTGAAAGAGGCCCTAAGAGTTTAGCTATATGTACTAATAAATTATTCTACCAAACGAAAACAGTCGTTCAACTTTTGCAATGGCCTTCCTGTAAGGTTTCAGGCATCTTACAATAGGGATCAATATGAAATAACTGAAAATATGTTGTTAAGTACCTTTTCCCCTACCATTTATTCACTTAGGGTCGGCAGAGTAAACTTGTAGGTAAGCATCTGGTTTTGTTTGTGTTTATCTACCACTTTTAAGGGTAAAACAAATATTTCACTAGTTGCTCATAAGAGATCTTTGGCAAGGTAATTGTACCTGCTTATAATAAGTTCCTACCAAGATTAACTAAGGAAGTCAATTGAAGTCAAGCGTTTAGGAAATTGATTATTATAATATCTTCTTAGGAATACCTGATTTTTATAATTTGATTTTTATAACTTTATTTGTGTACTAGCTGTTTCCCGCGACTTCGTCCGCGTTAAAAAAGATAAAAAGTAGCCTATCACGTGTCCCGTACTTCTAAATGTTTATTTACCAAGTTTCATGAAAATCTGTTAATTCGTTTAAGAGTTATGGAGGAACATACATACATACATACAGAAAAATTTTTAAAAATAGTCAATTTAGTTTCAGTATCATGTATAGAGCCTTATACACGATATTTCTGAAGACAAAGTAAATTACTCAATGGCCGACCCTTACAGATTTATTATTAGTATTGATATTGAATACCTTAAAATAATAAATGACTTTCCCCTTGACGTCTGTTTTGTATGGAACGTTCTCCCTTAGCCGTTTAGCTGCAGATGTACGAGGCCGAACTCTGCCCGACGCCAATAGAGTTCCAGCAAGCCGGTCACGCGCCACTCCGAATACGCTCACGTAGTAAGTCTTTTTAAAATGAAAATATTTTATACTAGCTGGCGCCCGCGACTTCGTTCGCGTTGAAAAAGAAAAAAGTTGTGCTGTTGTGTTTCGGTGAGTGAGTAAGGGATGCCAGAGCCCATTACCCCATCCCTCCCTTATCCCTTATCCTTAGTCGTTCTATGGTCGGCAGTGCACTTGTAGCATTTATGGGGTTACTTGTGTTATAGGCGATGGTATAGCCACCTCTACCATCAAGTGGACCATCAGCCTGTCTGTCGACTTTAACATTAAAAAAAGTAGCCCATCATGTGTCCCGTATGTCTAAATGTTTATCTACCAAATTTCATGAAAATCAGTTAATTCGTTTAAGAGTTATGGAGGACTCATTTGATTTTATTTCATATATAATATAGGCAGGTCACACAGCGTTTCACAGCCAGTTGCAAGCCCAAATTCTGTAAGAGGGCACTATAATCACCCCCTTAAAGAGGACTATATTTTTATACCATTTGAATAACAACAACAAGTAAGTATTTTTGTTCTTTTAGGGCCTCTTTCACCATCTGTCAAGCAGGCTAACCGTCATTTAAAGTCACCGGTAACCGGGGACAATGGACCTTTGTCTGTGCGGTAAAAGTCCCAAACATTAAAAAGAGAATATTAAAAAAAATCGTCTGTCGAAGGATGCAGTAAATAATTTAATAAGGAGTGCATAATTTAATAAAAAATAAAATTATTTCTAAAAGTAACTAATCAACACTTTACTTGTAGTTGGTGAAAGAGGCCTTTATTGTAATTTAAAAAGAAAATTATTTTATTTATTTCATATTTACCCTGCTGGGGTCTAGATTCTCAATCAAATGATGCGTTCTTTCACCCACACAGGCTATCACAGGATCTTTATCTGTCACTTTTGTGCTGCGACCTGTAAAAGACATATTCAAAAACAATGTAAAATGTTACCTAATATTCCAATTTTGAGTCTATATTTCAATAAAATACGAAAATAATTTTTTAATAGAGAGTGCAGAGAGCTGCAGATTATCTATTAGGGGATGGCAGCGTCTTTGCACGAATTGGTTAATAAATACCCTTTTATCAGAATTATTTGGGTGGATAACCCTTAGAAATGTATCAGACATACAATATTTTAGGATTTAAAACATTGAAATTTCTTTAAACATATGCCAATACTTACTAGATTTCTTTCTCCTATATATATTGTTGTAATCGCCTTCAAATATTCTGTAACTGTCTATATTCGTGGTTTCAGCATTATCTACTTTCCCAAATCCGATAGTTCCGTTATCGGGGATCGGTTTCAATCGTTCAGCGTCTGTATTTTCCGCATTAGATTTGAAATGATTCGGTTTTTCCAAACGACTTGTCTTCAAATCGTATTGGGCCGCACAAAGAGATGTGTAATTCCTTTGATGTGACGCCACAACACAGTAAGTCGTCTCTTGAGGGTCTATTGGACTGGAATAAAAATGATAACAATTCGTTTAACAGTGCACTTTTGTCTGCCTATATAATTTTATCTATTTTCTGTAGTACAAATATTACTTAATCTAGCCTATAAATTTCCCTATGTATTTCTCACCATGAGAAATGCATTCTAATGGCCTTTTCTTTCATTTACAGAGAATAAGAATACGACATTTTCTCATTTCTCATAGATTTCTAATCACACATTCGTTCAATGGATTAAAAATAAACATATATAATGTCGAATTAAGAACCTCCTTTTTTTGGAAGTCGGTTAAAAAGGGTTTCAAAGAAAAAGATTTTTATCAATTGCTAGCTTTCGACTTTAAAGTACCCATACCGAAACCGAATTTCTGAAACCGAAAATTGCACGATTGAGTTGAGCGGTTTCGGAGTCTATAGGGAACATAGATACATATACACATATACACATAGATTTTTATTTACAAAGATAATGTTTTAAATGGTGAAATTCTAAAGACACAGGCATTCCACGCTCGAAGCAAAATAGAAGCAAAAAGTATTGATTAATCAGCCGACAAAGAACTAATTATAGATAGCAGCAGTGCGCTATCTCCTTCTGTATAAGGAGTCAATTAAATAGAGTAAGTCTAATAGCACGCGACGTCCACAGTGTAACACGGTATCACTTTTATGGTGCGATGAGTCGCTTGAGCCAGTAACATCTATAGTATGAGATAGTGGTGAAAAAGTTGTTTGCTACTGTGCACTGGAATTCTGTACACTTCGCTCTAAGCAACATTGTTGCAAACATTTGCAAGTTCTGCGACATAGGCATAGGATGTAGATGATTGAAGAGCTATTCGTAGACAATGATGTATACCCGCATTTCAAATTCGACATGATTCTCAAAGTGTTAGCTAAATAAATAAGGTATTGTTTTATTGGGAAACTCATAATCAAATGTCGCCCTTAAGAAATTCTTATAAGATAGGTACACTTTAGGTATGAAGTCAAGTTAATATTTAACTCATATTTTTTTTATTATTATAATTTAAATTTATATGATTATGTCTTTTCATTCTTGAATTTTTCCTTTACTGTAAATATTTTATAAATTATATTAAAATAAAAAAAAAAAAAAAAATTTGAGCCAGAAACTACTTTCAAGTTTAGAATTTTTCATGAATATTAGGTATATAATACAATAATATATATTTTTCTGCATCTAACTGTATACGCCAATTTCAGTACTAATAACTTTCTTATAATTTCCTATAAATCGAAAGAAATTATCTCATAACGTGCAGAAAACCTTAAAATAATAAGTCGTTAATCATTGATGACTAATGATTTTAAGTAATTGATCATTAGTCAAGCCAAGATTCGAATCCGAGCGGCCTTAAGTAGGTACAGAATTCCATACAACGCAGGTTCCACTTAATTAAATGGTTATCACTACTGGGATTAAATAGAATGTGACCGCGGCATTTGCGATCACAATACAAACAATATACAAACGGAAGATGTTATGCAGCTCCCTATTATAGAGTATTGTCCTTTCTTTTTATGAATTACTACTTTTAAGCAGTGGGCCTGATTATTAAGAGATGTTATTAGATATAAAAATATAATATACAATGCTTGCATATATATATATCCTACATCGTAACAATGCATGCATAAAATTTTGCTTACACGTTGTCAGGAATATACAGAAAAGGATATAGGGAAAAAATAATTAAAAAAATACTGTTCCTGAGGGATCATCAAAGACAAAAATTCGACGCCTGACAAAAACAATGACGAAAAAAATGACGAATGAAAAAAATGAAATGATAATGGAATTTTGTTTTACAAGAATTAGGTTTTTATTTAAGTAACTTAGGCAACAGTTAAAACAACAGTATAAACTCACCTTGAGTTTATACAACAAATAATATATTTATATTCCTAACCAATTTTAAAAAATATATCAATTGTTCTCTTAACTATTAGATGAGTCAGTCAATGCATAAAATATTTTTTTAAATGTTTTAACCATGCAGATATTTCCTTAATTGCTCCTAACAGAATCAGCCGACGTCATGAAAACCTACCACTAACAATTAAAACGTTCACTTAAAACACACATAATTAAGATGTAATTTTAAATAAAACATAAGACGTAGCTGTTCGCGTTCAAATGAAAATTAACTTTACTGCATTAGTTTTAAGATTGATTTTCACAATTAACAAAAAACGCAGGAATGAAGTTTTCCCTTTTAACGCCACCACTATATTTAGACATGCGTGATTGCCACTAGTACCTTAAGGCTTAAGGCTTATCGATATAATACATATTGGTTATTTCAAATGAATAGAGATGCCTTGCCTTATGTCCAGTTGCAAACGATTTAAGCCTATGACCCCATAGCTTATTATGGCGTTTGCATTTTGTGTTTTAAATCAAATGAACAGGAATATGTAGAGTTGAAAGTTTATTATAAACAAATTTATACATTGTGTGCCTATTATGTATTATATCACAATTCATTTCCTTAAATTAAAAAATAAATAAATCAAAGTTGACTTCGGTCTGTTTTGTGGGATATAAACCTATACTAATATTATAAAGAGGAAAGATTTGTTTGTTTGTTTGTTTGTATAGAATAGGCTTTGAAACTACTGGACCGATTTGAAAAATTATTTTACCATTAGAAGCCGACATTATCTGTGATGAACATAGGCTACTTTTTACCGCGGGAAAATGCTTCATTCCTACGGGAATCTAAAATAAAAGTACTAGCGGCTTGGCCCGGGAGATAGCGCCATCTATCCAAAATACGGTAGATGGCGTTTTATATGTGTAATAAATTTTGAATAAAATTTCATTAAAGTTAGTCTTATTGAAGAGTATTTTGTTCGGGTAATTTAGCAGTGACAACTATATCTTTTTCTTTATATTATTGCTAGCGCAACGGCTCCCTTATAACTTAGTTGCCGGTGTATTTACAGGACCTATTTATGGATTGGATAATGCACCATCATTTAAATGATTGCTTCATAATAAGGAATCGGTCGATGAATACTTGCATAATGCAAAATTGACAGGCCTGTCTTACCTTACGCGATAATGTTTACAACTTTTTGTGTTGCTCGTACTGAATATTAATACTTAGCTTTGCCCCGGGTATCTCTGTTACTACCAGGTTACTACTAATTGCATTGAGACGAATCAACTTGTCTATTTATTTTGTCATAGACTAAGTATTTTTCAAATTAGTCTTTTTATATCGGATCCACGAACAAATTGTGTACCAATTTTGATACTATAATTTTTGATGAATACATAAGTACCTAACTAATTGTTTGTTATTCTTATCCTTACTAATATTTCTTTACTAATATTATAAATGTGAATGTGAGTTTGTTTGTTTGTTTATTTGTTACGCTTTCAAGCAAAAACTAGGTACTGAACCGATCACCATGAAATTTTGCATACATACACCGTTGTCTGGGACATCAGAAAGAACCTTTGAATAGGGTACCTTTTAATCGTTCAAATCGGACGAAGTCGCGGGCATCAGTTAGTCTTAAATAAAAAAATATATAAAATTAATAATAATAATATGATATATTAGGTAAATATGAGGTACGTCAAAAATAAGCCTTCAAAGTAAGACTACACGTGGCAACAATTCGTTATGTGTAGCTAACAATTAACAGAGTAAAATTTAATATTCACTTTCCAAAATGTATCAAATGTTATGACCGAAGCAATTAGGTTAATTAAAAAAAATTATTTTAACATTAATGGTTTCTGTAAAGGTTTCATTGTGGACGTAATACCCGTCTTGTATGTTAGAAAGTCTAGACGCCTCATCCTAATATGTACTCGTATTATAAATAAGAATTTGAGTTTGTTCGTTAGTTACATTTTCACGCCTTAATTACGCAATCGATTGTCATGAAATTTTGCATACACTCTGTCAGGGATGTAGAAAAAGACCCTTCCTTAAAAAAAATGACTGTTCACGAGAGATTTATATATATGTACGTTGTACAACTTATGTAACCGAGGTCAAAAACTTAGTTTTTAGCGTTTGTGCACGCTAATCTCAGAAACGGCTTAACCGATTTGAATGTGGTTTTCACTGAAGTGGGTATTATAGCAAGCTTCTCGTAATTCCAATCAGTTTACAAACACAAAAGTTATTACCTACACAATACCGAAATAATAAGCGTTTAAAGAAGGTATAAATTATTTATCATATACTAGCTGGTGTCCGCGACTTTGTCCGCGTTCAAAATGTTATATAGCCTAAAGCCTTCCTCGGTAAATGGACTATCGAACAAAAAAAGAATATTTCAATTCGAACCAGTAACCTTAGATTAGCGCGTACATTCAAACAAATAAACTCTTCAGCTTTATATATTAACTAGCTGGTGCTCGCGACTTCGTCCGCGTTGAAAAGTATAAAACGCCATCTAAAAATATCACCAAGCAGATGTCATGTTAGTCGCTTCACTTGTTTTTGGATAGATGGCGTTATCTCCCGGACCAAGCCGCTAGTATTTACTTTTATTTTAGATTTCCCGTAAGAATGAAGCATTTTCATGCGGTAAAAAGCAGCCTATGTTCATCACAGATAATGTCGGCTTCTAATTGTAAAAGAATTTTTCAAATCGGTCCAGTAGTTTCGGAGCCTATTCTATACAAACAAACAAACAATCAAATCTTTCCTCTTTATAATATCTATAGAAGTATAGATAGTATAATAGATTTGTCAGAATTTGAATTGTTTATTTTACAAAGCTCAAGAATAAGGGCGCAGTCAAAGTCGCTAAAAAGAGATGGTGCTGAATTTTGATAACGTAGGCCTTAATCGCTTTTCCTCGAGAAGAAAATCGCGGGCGGGCTCGTGTATGTACACCGACAAATGTATCGTAATACGCCATTATCATTACTAGTAGTTAGAAAAAAGGATAACCAACGGTCCACTTTTCCCGTTCACACTTGTCCCACTCCTTATAAGGACGGGTATCATAAATCCATATACCATGTTCATGTGACGAACCGACATATAGTTCAGATTTATAGCTTGCGAGAGCTATGCGTTAACGGTCCGCTTTGCTGACAGGTTTTTATTGAGATATTTCGATGCGAGATAAAGCAAGGGTGATTTATAAGCCATAAAGGATAGTTTACAATGGGAAAGTTGATTATAAAGGTGTGTTCTCTTGGCGGATGAATTTATAGATTGAATTTAAGTCTCTGATACTGACCAATATAAATAAATTATAGAATAATAATTATTTGCAATTGCAATTATTGCAAAAGAAACTTTATTCGCACACATACATGTCTACAGAAACTTAATTACAGTGGTTACAGTACAAAGTCTTTTCTATGCGACAAGGGCATGCAAATATTTTTGTTTAATTGTTTTAATCTATTGTAGGTAACTCTTCTTATTATCAATCATCATTATCGATCATCATCAATACTAATAATAAATCTGTAAGTGTAGGTATTGTAATATGTATGTATGTGTGTGTGTTCCTTCATAACTCTTAAACGAATTAACTGATTTTCATGAAACTTGGTAGATAAACATTTAGACGTAAGGATCACAGGATAGCTAGTACCTATCTATATGTTTTATTATAAAAAGATAATCACTAGTTAAATCAGATTTTTTGTGAAAAGGTATCAAAAACTTCGGCGCAGATGTATAAACGATACGAAATACAAAAGACGGCAAAGCCTCTTAACAATACCACAAACCAAACATAACTAAGAAGTGTCCTTTCAGTAAGGTTTTTCATCAGATTTAGTTTGATCCACAAAAACCTCTTTGGAAATAGAATGTAACATTTCTGTCTTTATCAGAGTTCAATATTGGGTGTCATCTAGTCTCAATAATAAATCTACTCTATCAATATTTGTATTATAGGGTATGGCGTTCTCTAAACGCCAATATAATATCCCTAAAAAATAAAAAAAATAATTCTAATATAAAAATTTCCTAAGTGGCGAATTTTCTTATATGATACTGTAACTAAATTGACCATCATTTAATTGAACATTTTTTGTATGTATGTATGATTTTCATGAAACTTGGCAGATAAACATTTAGACGTACAGGACACTGAGGCCCTACCCAAGAGCACTATGCAAACGGGAGCGTTGCTTATTACGAAACGATAGAAAATAAAGCCCGGTGATTGGTTGTTGTAACGTCCACATAAAATTTTGACCAATCACCGGGCTTTATTTTCTATTCTATTGTTCCTTAAATATACGCAACGCTCCCGTTTCCATTGTGCTCTTGGCTAGGGCCACTGGATAGGCAAATTTTTTCTTTTTCAACGCGGACGAAGTCTTGGGCGCCAATTTTGATACTAATTTAATTAAAAACGTGTTTAATTAAAGTTTTTTTTACCTCGGGTCCCAATTAGCAGAGAGTCTCCGCCGAGATTTGATCCGTAACCGCATTCGGACCAATCTTGATGTCTCACCACGCACGCTTACTGCAGCACCGCCGCCATTCTTGGATGAAAGCTAAAAAACAAATACAATTCCATTAAAACTCAATTAATATGTTTTTTTTTTTTTAAATTTTTTTTCAACAAACGAACTCACTACGTAATTTTATTGTAATATTGGTTAGGATTAGGAATTAATACCGTATAATTATTTCCAATTATATTAGAATGTTCAGTAAAAAATCAATTCAATGAAAAATTTTAAACACTTTCACCATCTGTCATTTAGCGCCTCTTTCACCGACGTCAAGTAAAGTGTTGATTAGTTACTTCTAGAAATCATTTTCTGTTTTATTTAATTGTTCACTCGGTTTTATGTATCCATCGATAGCCGATTTTTTATTATTATTTTCTATTCAATGTTTGGGACGTTTAGAGTACAAACAAAGGTATATCAGCTCCATTATTCCCGGTTACCGGTGACTTTAAATGACAGTTTGGCCTAATTGACGTTTGTGAAAGAGGCTTAGAGTCATTGGTAACCGGGGATAATGGAGCTGATATACCTTTGTTTGTACGGTAAAACTTCCAAACATTGAAAAGAAAATAATAAAGAAAAACAGCCTATCGAATGATGCAGTGCATTATTCAATAAAACAGAAAATTATTTGTAAAAGTAACTAATCAACACTTTACTTGTAGTTGGTGAAAGATACCTTAGGGTCTCTTAGATAAATATATATTCTTAGATATTTATTTAGATAAATAGCAAAACATAAACAAACCTGTAACAAATATTTGTCGGTTTTTGACGTACTCAGTGTGTACGTGAATGTTTCTAAACCTGCATACTCTTTTAACAGCGTCAATTGACCTGAAATCAAATTATTCTATTTAGTTTTCTTTTTCTAAAATAATGTTCTTCTAACTCTATGCTTCTTCTCAATCATTATTTCATAAGTAAAGCAACTGGTATGACGAGCCCATTGGTTTAGTGGTTAAGATGTTAACGCTCTGTCTCAGGAGTCCCGGCTTCGATTCCCGACAGGGCCAACTTTAAAAATGAACTTTATTTAATCGATTCATTGTAGTATTTTATCGTAATCTAAGATGCTAGATCTTCGATCGAAATTTCTATAAGTAGGTATATTATTTAGTTTAATAGGAAATATATTAGGAAATACCTTTGCTGCTACTTGAGGGACCTTCATAGAGACCCCAGTACACGTCTTTTGTGCAAGGACTTATTGTAATATGTACAGGTGACCGCGATATTGATGTCGTGTTGAGTTCCAAGCTGAAAAACAGATTCATATATAGATAGATGTATTATTGATCTATAAACTCTATAATAACTTTTATATTGTACTAGTAAAACTTATTTATATACGGGAACCTATAGAGATTTAATATTTAATGAAAGGAAAATGGTTACTGTGACACAACCACAAAGATAGAAATACTTATGAGTTTTATTTCTCTACAATTCTCTAGTATATATTTTCAATTGTATCTACTACGATGTGCCGACTACATATTATATTCTCTTACAGTTTATCCTACTTAATCCTACACGAGGAAGGTTTTCTATATAAATTTCAGAAAAAAATCACACACGTGCGAATCCTATTTATTATAATAGGTATAAGCTCGTAGCTAATATTATTTGGCTATTATTATTATATAAAAATGGTGTAATATTTTATAAAATATAGCCTATGTTACTAGCTGCTACTTGATAATCACAGGACAACACGATTTTTGGGTCTGGCTTCTGCATATGAAATTTTGATTTCTTCTATGTTAAAAATAAGGGAATAAATAATTTTTTTGATCAAAGTTTGCTTTTGTAGAAACTAGAGCTTTTTTTGTTTTATTTTTTTAAGACAAATGATAGATTCATACATTATTCCCGTACTTTTATTTTCAATTACAATTAGAAAAGTTTTTGTTGAACACTAGAGCCTTTGTCATTTAAGATTTTTGATAAACAACAGGAAATATATGTAAAATAACGGAAAAATTAATATTTCTCTTATGTTGGGCTCTTATGTATGGGCTGTCTCGTATCTTACTTATCGTCATAAATCAGGCAAAAGCAAACATTAAAAGCTAAAAATGAAAATGTAACGATTTTTAGATGTCTAGAATCAGAATTTAAGCAATAGAACAGAAACCCAAAAAAAAATTTTTTTTTGTTGACTGATGTCAACAATATTATAGGCACTTCTCGTTATATAGGTGAAAATATTATAGGCACTTTCTCGTTTAATGAGGAGTTGTAAATGAATTATGAACTACCTCTTCACTTCTCCTTCTCCGAGTGTATAAATAGTTTGATTGTCTGTCGGCAGCCATTCAATAACTCTAGACATAGGTCTTGTGACAAGCACCGTTGGATAAGCGAATCCGGCTCCAGCAGCGTGCAAAACAATTAGTGTTGCCAGCCTGAGAGTTAAAATGCCGAGATTTCTGGAACAAAATTAAATAGGTTCAAAAAATAAATAAAAAGGAGGATATAATTATTTTGAACTCCAAAATTGTTTAGAGACTGAGCATACACACAACTATACTATTTCAACAGGTATACATATCCATACCATCCATACTTCCATACTAATATTATAAATGTGAAAGTATGTCTGTCTACTGTCTATATGTATGTTACACGCCTTAATTACTAAACTGATCAATATGAAATTTTGCATATATGAAATTTTGCATACACGTTGTCAAGAATACAAAAAAGAACACATTTTCCATCCAGAAAAAAGTATCTTTCTGGATAATTTCTGGATTAAACTAAATAAATATTAATTTAATTTAAGAACATTAAAACATTCTTTAATTTAGTCTTTATTTCATAAAGCTAGGTCACGTACTTTTGAAGATATTGAAGATTTTCTAACCGACCCTTTTTCTTTGCGGTCCAGTGTATAAATTCGTACTAAGTAATTAAGTTTATAGAAAAAATAATCTACGCATGTAATGTGACTGTTAATTTATATTAAAACATATTGTACAATATTTTTAATTTAAAATCCAATACATTTAATATAATGATACCTTAAAATTGCCTTGTATTACCTATACCTATTATAAGTTTTTGTTTGTGCTGTTGGTGTATCTTTTGAAAAATAAATAAATATTGCAATATTTTTTAAATAAACAAAAAATACATTTTAAAAATAAACAAGGAATATTTCATTAATGTTGCAGAGGCTAAAGACGTATAAAATATAGTCATTTCTATAGATAGCCCCCACAATAAATCGTACTGAACCAGGTACTTACCTATGGAGTAATCTAAGTAGGTAATTCCAAAGACGATCTGCCCGATGTGTAGTCGGTATGAGCAAACACATTATTATTTTAACGGCCATATTTACGACACATAAATTCTGGATTTATCGCTAATAAATCCAACTCTTAATTCTGGATTATAAATTAAAATTTATTTTCAACAAATATCTTATAATCCCAACACTTTTACTGAGCATTTGCTCAGTTTTTACGATAGCTAATACTTACGCAATTGCTGGAATTAGACGTAGACAAGACTTGAGTTCACGTACTCACATATTTTTCGGGGCAGAATTGTTTATAAAGTTTTTTTTTTATGTTAAGGTTGACAGAGAGGCTGACGGTCCACTTGATGGTAGGTGGCTACCGTCGCCTATATCACAAGCAACGCCATAAGAGCTACAAGTGCGCTGCCGACCATAGAAGGATGAGGTAACGGGCTCTGGCATCCCTTACTCACACACCGAAACACAACAGCACATAATGCTGTTATTTCACGGTGGTATTCTGTAAGGTGGTGGTTACTGCCGCCAGACGGGTAAACTTCTTTACGCAATTTGTAAGGAGAATTTGGAAGTGAGGGTCTCGGCAATATTTTTCTGCAAATTATGTTCCTTAATATTCCTCGTTGATCGTTCTTTTCTATAAAATCGTATCAAAATCCGTTGGATGGTTCAGAAGAAGCAATCTGAGAAACCTACAGACGCGGACGACGGCTTATAAAATCATGGTCATGGAGTAAGTTACCCTGTACTGAATTTTTAGAATTTTTTCACAAGATCTGAATCTAATCTAACGCTGGATTAATCTGAAGGTTGTCTGAAAGTTTCATAAAAATCGATTCAGTGGTTTTGGAGTCTATAGGAGATCGACATACATACATACATACGAGTACACACATCGCCTTTTAATACATTATAGATAGAAGATAGATTAAGGAGAGGATATGCCTCATATTGGTAGGCAATTCATTTTAATATATTTATTTATTTATTTTTAAGGAAAACTTACAGTGATATTTATACATTTATTACTTAATAGCTAAATGACAGAATAACTTTACACCATTTACAAGTTTCCGAATATTATACTTATACTTATGAGTATATCATACTTATATGTGACTTATAAATAGAATCTGACACAGAACCAATAAATAACAGCCGCCAAACAAAGACAATTCAAATTGTACGGCTTTATATGAATTTCCTTAGTCGCCCGAATGTCTAAAAGCATACACAGTTGAAAAATTCGCGACAAAGAAGAACAAAAGTTGGTTTATAAATAGTCACCGTCTGCCACAACGTCTGAACGTTTTGTGTTACTGTCTATGTTTTGATGTATTTTACTTAAGCGCACGGATTTAGTCATCTGAGTTACAATTTTAGAAACAAGTTTCAGTGCATTTACCGTTCAGTGAAAGCGGCTTCAGAAATGTCGAATCAAAACACAGTATGAATGAGACATTTTTTAATTATTTTAAATTTCACTAGCGACCCGCCCCTGGCTGGCCGCACCCTGGCACGGATGCAACTTTTAATGGAAAATTGTAATATACATATATACATAAACCTTTCTAATTTGTTGCTATTTGCTCAAATTGTGATTGGTCTCCAAAATCCGAATTCCAAAACTAAAATCCGTTGGGTGGTTGATTATAATTATGACTTTACATTAAAATATTTACAGATAATCATCATCAATTATCATCAATCAATACTAATAATAAATCTGTTAGTGTAGGTATTGCATGTATGTACGTATGTATGTAATAATATAATAAATCTGTAAGTGTAGGTGTGTATGTATGTTCCTCCATAACTCTTAAACGAATTAACAGATTTTCATGAAACTTGGTAGATAAACATTTAAACGTACGGGACACAGAATAGGCTACTTTTTCTTTTTCAACACGGACGAAGTCGCGGGCCATCTACCGTGGAGCGGATCACTAAAAATATCACCAAGCAGTTGTCATGTTAGTCGCTTCACTTGATTCTGTATAGATGGCACTGTCAAGTGTATCCCGGGTCAAGCCGTTAGTATTTAATTTTATTTTAGATTTCCCGTAGGAATGAAGCATTTTCCCGCGGTAAAAAGTAGCCTATGTTCATCACGGATAATGTCGGCTTCTAATGGTAAAATATTTTATCAAATCGGTCCAGTAGTTTCGGAGCCTATTCAATACAAACAAACAAATATTTCCTCTTTAGTATAGAAGATTCAATTCAAATACTTAATATTTGAATTTGAATGTATCAATCAAAATTTAGCAATAGGTATATTTAAATTATATTAGCTTTCATGTGTGTAGTAAAACGCTGAGATGTCTTTGTGTGAGCTGCGTACGGGTTTCTAAGAATGTTCTAATAGCATCAAAGGTTTGTGGTGAGAAAACGAACAAGAAACGCAAGATTATTCTACAAATTGCAGTCTAGCCGAGTGTTCTTAATTCGAAGACGGATGGTAACAGCTGATCCATGCTTTTGCCACACTAATATTGTTTTATGGTGATATAAATGTCGAAGAAGCTGTGATGTAGGGGCATGGATTGGATACGTATGTGAGAAATGATAGTGTAGCGATTCGCGATTTTCCAACAGATACCAAAGTTGATAAAGGCGCAGCATATACAGGCGCAGCGTCCCAAAACTATGCGACATAAAGGGAAAGTATATTAAATATCGTAGATAGGATATTTTGCTGAAATAAGAATTTACGTTATTTTTGAAAGTTAGTAACACTAATTTCAAAGATTTTCTAAAAATTACGTCGTCGCGTCGTCGGCATTCAGAATTAATATTCTTGAAATTTGAATCAAACATTTTACATTATTCCTTTCTTTTAAGATACTATGTTACTTAAGAAGAGTTATTATTTTTTGTTCATTCTTTCGATTGGTATCATAAAAATACGGGTGATATTTTTTTTCACATTTAAGTCGGTTCGATTCCCAGACGAAGACTAACTTTTAAAAGTAACATAAAGTCTTCTTTTAGCAAAATATCCTATCTACGATATTTAAGGTATAGTCTTGGGACACAGTAAAATGCACCGTCGAGCCTATTAGATAATATAAAAATATTGAATTTTGTTTTTTTTTTACACTACTTTGTAAAACGTCGATAACCTAATACGAAGTTAATTAAGTTGAGCGATTAATTTGAAATTGCGTAAAATACCTCAGTACGTTTAACTAATTTGAACGTTTGTGTTTACAAGCTTGTGTGTTTGTTTGTAAGAATTCCCATGGAATTACTCGGCGAAACATTCGTTGAGCACGTTTTCGTCTCGTTTGCAGGCATAACATTGAATTCTGATATTGTTATTTGGTTGAGAACAAAAATGTACAGCACTTTTAACTCAAACAAAGAAGTGTAGGTAAACTTGTTAGTGGGGGCTTTTTAAAAAAGGAAATAAAGGGGCAGTTTTTAGCGAAAATATCGGCACGTTTGCTGTTAGGTATCGCGATTGTGAGACACATCTTCTATTCTTCTATCCTAATCTTATTCTTTATCCTTTATCGTATCAGAGCCGGCAGCGTACTTACAATCCCTATACTTACCATTTGGTTACGGCTGTGCTTCAAATACATATTATGTTCATGATTTTATTGCTCACTAACTTTTGCTCTCGATTTCGTCAGCGCCCCATAAAAACATTTATTCAATCTTTATTTATTATATATTTTTGTCAATGTTGAATTTTTCATTTTTATTTTTAGATGATTCCTCAAGAACGGAGTACTATTTTTTATTTATATCCACTTCCGCATCGCAAAATTATATACATGTCTATGCAAAATTTGAAGGTGATCGAAAAAAACTTTATAATGTAACTTTATTTTATTTTTATATTATTAAACTTTTATTTTTTTTATATTATTTAAAATGTTTTGTCAATAATCTACCTAATTAATTAATTAACCTAATTGGTAAATAAATATCTTGATTTGATTTTTGAATATTTTACTGTAAATTTATTTTTAATATTCAACAAAACACGACCTATTTATGACCTATATATTTATTTAGGTGGCTTGCCTAAGCAAACAAAAGCTCTACACGCAACGCAAAAGGAGATTGCTTATTAAATACGTTTCCTACTCTGATAGGATAACGGATAACGAACAAAGAACATAGACTAAAGCAGTACGATATTCCATATGAAGGGTCGCAAAAATATTTAAAATTAGTAAGGAAATATGAGGAAGTACATAAAATATGATGTGTTATAAGTTACTTAATGTGTTACATGACACTAACAGGTACTTATGCGGCTTCCTAACAGATTACAAGGGGTTAAGAGGGTTGTAGATGGTTGTTGTAATGATCCTATTGAAGCGTAAATTGAATGAAACTCGATACGGCGCAATTTCAGCGGAAGCTTTTTCTTTTATGGAAAATTCTTCAATTGAATTTGGAATGACAATAGGGTGATCGATAAACGATTTCTTTATTTGATATGTCTTCTTAAAAGGTAATTGGTAAATTTACATTTTTGATATAACAAAACTCGAACAATAAGGTCAAAAAGGAAGGATATGTTTTAGTGAAAAAAAAAACCAGAAATATGTGTATTTATAATTTACTGTCTCTTATCCGCGACTTCGTCTGAAACCCTCGGGAAGAGTATGAAAAGTAAAGTAGGGTACCTACCCTATGTCTTCTGGATGAAATGTACCCTATGTAATTTTCAGCACCATTAAACATTTACTCAATTTTCAATACCGATGCTCTATAACATTAATTAATATACTTACTTATATTGATTTTAATGTTAATTTTACAACGTCTAATCTCTAAAAACATTATAGGAACTCTTAGGTTTACATACGTTGATTTGAATTATTGTTTTATGTGGACCGATTTTAATTGCCTATATAACAAATATTGGGAATGAATCAACCAAAATCCTTTTGAAGGCTGATTAATTACTTCAACCTATTTTGCTTCAAAATTCTAATTAACTTTGCACGTTAGAAGCAATGATATACCTAATTATTTTTATATAGCTTCCAAATTAAGTATAATAAGTACGGCATAACTGCGGAATAATGTCAAAGATTCAAAATATTACTAAGAATTATTAAGAAATCTATACATTGTCATCTACAATAACTAAATCAACAGTAGGTTAGCGACTAAAAATACAAAGACTCAGAGAGGAGAAAACCTCCTTTTAAAATAAAAATCATAAAATAAACTTTTTCTCTCTTTACCCTTTTTATTGTCTCGGAAAGTTTTCCGCGGGTTTTGAAAATTTCCTATTTCTACTTTGCCACTTCATATCTTTGCGGTCGTGCTGCCATATTGCTAAAATTGCGCCTACAAACGGTTTTTGTAACAATATCTTCTTTCCTAATCGTTTTACGACGAAAACAATTATATAATAAATTAAATTAGACAAAATTTCCTATGATTTTATGTTATTAATTTTTTTCTATAAAATTAATAGTTACAGCGTATGAGCGACTGAAAATCTAATACTCAAAAATGACAGTAGCAGCGTCACCGACGACGTCACAGCAATAAAGATGTCAGGATTGAAAAATGAAAATATAACTAATATAGACATAAGACATGGGCACAGTCTTATAAAATTGAGTATAGCGAAGTCCTTACGAGTCCTTAATTGATATCTAGCCGTAATCACGGAAGTACGTCATCCAGCGAGACATGTCTGAAGTTGACATTTCACGCAATGTCTTTTGGCTGACAGTGATTGCTTACCGTGACAGCGAAATATTCACTTGCCTGCTTGCCTGTGCCTTAACTAATATAGTATACGTATGTTATGTATATTACTAAAATTAGTACTAGTTGTTTCTATTTTTTATTATTATAGATAGACCAATGCGTCATACAAAACTAATTTTATGCGCACATCACATCACTACATACATTTTATAAAAGAAAGTCGTCCGCCGCGTCTGTCTGTTCGCGATAAACTCAAAAAATACTCTACCTATTTTCATGCTGTTCTCATCAATGGATAGAGTGGTTCTCGAGGATATAATTTACAAAGTTACGCGGGCGAAGTCGCGGGCACCAGCTAGTAAATAATAAAATCATAAACGAGCAAATTTTTTCAAAAAAAATAAAACGTATGTAGATACGTTGTACCTACTTATGTTACCGGTATCAAAAAATAGTTATTATGCACACTAATCTTAACCAATTTGAAAGCGTTTTTCACTGATGGATTACCTGGATTAAATTATAGGATACTTTTTATCCTGGAAAAAAATTAAATTCCTGGTGGGATTTTCAAAAAATTAACTAAGTAAGTATAATGCGTAAAAAGTTGCGGACACCAACTATACCTACAATAGTGGTTTAATGAAAATGCAATATTTTGAATAAAGTATTTGAATTAATAAAACAGTTTTAATTAAGTAGTTTATTACTAATATAAAAAAAATTGTTTTTTTTTTTAATTTTCTTGCAATTTCATTAATTTTTGTAAATACGTGTATACAGCGCGGACTTAAAAAATATTTTTTTTAATGTTAGATTTAATATTAGTTTAATTATTATTTATCAATATAAATTAAACTATTAAGTTTATATTCAACTCGTTCTTTGCTGTTTTTTTGCTTAAAATGAAATGCTAAAGTGATTATTTTTATCAAATTTTTTTTTTTTTCTAGTTAAAAAAATATATAAAATTGTTAGCTAAATTGTTCTAAGAAATTTATTTTCTTATATTTTTTTATAATAATAGAGTTATTGTTAACGCATACAATTTGAAAAGTACAAAAGTAGTTAGGTACTTAGGTCAGTTAAGTATGTTGTTAATTGCACATCGTATGTTTTTGCTTTAACAAAAATAAGAAAGTTAGATAATCTTACCCCATATCTCCGTATTTGTAGACACAGTTTCGGCACATGCGTTATAACGAAACCTCATCGGGCGGCACCAACAGTAAAATAGTCCACAGAAACAAAAACATCCACTCTTATAAAGACATATTTGAAATTCAATATGCCAATGATGAATTGCTTCTGATTTGAAACCGAAATCAGGAACACTTTTGTATTACTAAATTATACATGACATCTAGCAAGTGTCATGTAAAACAGAATGGAATTGTGCACACATGATTATAATGTGACTATTTTTCATGGTCATCTCAACATCGTGTAATTTTCATACCAAATCTGCACCTCAGTGTCCGAGATTAGGGATAATTTTCAGCATTTTTGAAACGGAACTTCGCGCGTTTATTAAGCGTGTTCTCGCGAATTGTCTACCTATATGTTTTCCGAGTTTTATTCAAACATAATTCAAATTTAGACCATTCTATATTCGACACTAGATTTAATGGTTTTGAGATACGTTCTTCTTTTTTTTTGGGAACGGAAACAATATATATGCCAATGCGTTGACAGCCGAATCAGTCCGAAGTTAAGGCGAGGTCACACCGATTGTTAAATCGATTCACTCCAAAACGTCTCGAGACGAGTGTTTGCTTGCAATGCGTGAGTGCACGCGTCGAGGGACGAATGCACTGTACATGCGTGTGTGGTGAGAAGCTAGCGTTGCATCGGCTGCTATCAAATAAACAAAAACAGCGGGCGGGGGCGCTCAAACTTGGGCGGTACATTTTATCATCGATTTCTTTGAGGCGATAATATTTTAATGCGATTTGCGGCGGTGTCCCTTTCGGATGCGGAAATGTACCCTGTCATCGCTTACTTTAATTGCTAACTGGTGGACCGATTTAATTATAATTAAAATCGTAATAAAAATGCATATTATATCTTTTATTGTACGCGTTCGGTATTTTTACGATTGTACGCGCGCATAAACAAAGAGAAATATGTGTGGAACTATTTTTTATTAATAATTTTTATTAGTCGTAAAGTCGGTTTACAGCCCTGGCTACTTAGCGTTATCTGTTAGCCGATCGATCCCGTGTGTGGATTTTAATTAGTCCAGTTCTAGGAGAAAAAACCGAATGTTGGGCGCACGCGCAGAATTCAAGGAGCGCGTTCGGTTTTATATATAGACAGTGACAATGGACAGTCCGTCACCGATCTAAATCAAGGATACTAGCATTAACTCCTCTATATTCACATCATTATGTATTGTATGCAGGTATATGGCGGTGTTTCCAACTTTCTGCATTTTTATTGCTTACGTCTTTAGATTCTGCGCGCGGCTTCGCACGTGATAATTTTGTAGCCGATGTAACTCCGTCTTTCAGAATTATGTATACAAATTTACGAATTCAAAAAATTGATTAAGAAAATGTTTGATAAATATTTTTTGTTTACCTATAAAGTAGTTATTTTTAATGGACTAGGTATGATGACTAATGAATGACATTCCTAAAACTAATGAAGATTACCTTAGTCTTCATTTGTCTAGTTTTCATTCATGAAAACTTGCTAAGCGTATAACTCGATAACGGCTGGACCAAATTGGCATTTTTAATACTTTTAAATAATAAAATCTTCTTCTTCTTGTCTTCTTTCTCTAATATAGGTACCGGGTGTTCCAAGAAGGGAAAGTACCTTAAATATCATAGATAGGATATTTTGCTGAAAGAAGTCTTTATGTTATTTTTAACCGACGAAAAAGAAAAACGGAAGAAGTTCTCAATTCGACCGTATATCTATACATTTTTATGAAAGTTAGTAATACTGCATTCAAAGATATTTTAAAAAATACTTGCTTCGTCTGGAAATCGAACCGAATTAAATGTGAAAAAAAAAATCACCCGTATTTTTATGATGCCAATCGAAAGAATGGACAAAAAATAATAATTCTTCTTAAGTAATATAGTATCTTAAAGGAAAGGAATAACGTAAAATGTTTGATTCATATTTCAAAAAGATTTATTTATTGCCGACGACGACGTAGCTGTACATAAGTTTTAGAAGTTTTAAAAATAACATAAAGTCTTCTTTCAGCAAAATATCCTAAATACGATATTTAAGGTACTTTCCCTTCATGTCGCTTAGTTTTGGACTGTGGTTTTGGTACGCCCTGTATAAATGTGGTAATGTAATGTTTTGGTAATGTGTGTTGGTATGTTCCCCTATGGACACCAAAACCGCTGAACCGACTTTGATGAAACATTCAGACAATCTTCAGATCTTCTCGAGGAAGGTTTTAGTACATAATTTACAAAGTTACGCGGGCGAAGTCGCGGGCAGCAGCTAGTTTATAAATAAATCAAGATTTTATTTGCATTTACGAAACGAAAAAAGAATAATGATTACGAGTGTTTGAAATTTAATTAACATAGAATTTATAAATAACAATTTTCGGAATTTTATTTAGACAGTCATTTACGACTATACGTTTTAAGATACAGAAGCGATCCCTTATCCATTTTAAATCACTTTTTAAAATCGAAACAAACCACATCCAAAACTCATATATCATTCACTTTAAGACACTTAAAGTTTCAAGGAACCGATTAATTATTATTTTGAACCATCCCTTTTCGCGCAGCCAATTTAAAATTTGACATCTTAAACAGTCTTAAATTACATGTGAAATTATTTCATTAGTACAGGGGCGCTTTGATATAATAGCCGTTGAGGTTTTTAGGTATCGAGGGATATAATCAACACGTCAGCGAGGCCCCGCCCTAGCCCTTCGCTTTAATAAGCTGATCCAGATATTGGTTATTCTGTAACACGAAACAAAACTTTATTTAGATACTTAGATATGCTTACTAAATTTACTGTTCAAAGAAGTTGCGTGTATCATTCTCTAGGGTTGTCACTTAATCAGTTTTTTACTCACTCCATTAACCACGTTGGTATATTTAATTTACTTCTCTGTGTCCTATATTAGTTCACACATCTTAGAAGATTGAATAGATCTCTGCTCTGATATGATGTCTCTCTCCTATCTCTCTGCTGTTCAAGTACCGTCAAGAGAAAGTGGTAATATTTGTATGACTAGCTGGTCGCGACTTCGTCTGTGTTGAAAAATAAAAAATATATAAGCATATAACGTCTGAAAATTTTATTGCTATTATACTTTTGTCAGGCGTTGGATTTTTATTTTGAATCTTTTCTGGATGAAAGGTAGGTAGGTAACCTAAGTCCTTTACTGTATTTCTACAGTTTGGTTTCAAACTGTAGAAGGAGCTGTATGTATAGAATATACAAATATCGATTTAGATGAGAATTAGTAAAATGATACTCAGAATATATGTATATATATAGTTGTCCTAAAATTACTTTCTAAGATAATATTCTTGAAATTCTTGAAATTAGTAGATATTCAAATGAAAATTCACAATACATACAAAAAGTAAGAATACCTAATTGGCACTCTGTTGAAATAATCTGTGGTCCAGAAGGTAAATTATATTTTAACGTTGCCAAGAAAGTGGTAGTCAATCTTTGTAACCATTCCATGTTTGTAAATACTGACGTTTACTTAGACAAATGTAATTACGAATTGGTAAACCACACTTTAATGAATATACAAATAGGTTTAAAATTTTAACATTTTCATCTTAAAGTAATAATTAATAATACAACGTTAATGGTTAAATGAACAGCTTTCTCCTCTAACACTTACAAGCCAGTTGTTACCTACACGAGTGCTAGCAATTTTGTTTATAAACAAATGAATAACTTGGTTACATTTAACATAAGTCTACCCCTGTCTCATATATAATAACTTCAATAGATAAAACTGCTTTTAATTTAGAAACTTTAATTTATTTGAATTGTGGAATCATCTTTTAGGTGTAATTCAAAGAATATTTTATTATCTTTGCTTTGTATTTGTATGATGTATTTGCGATATAATAAAGTAAGTAAAAAGTATATTTTAAATAAGGAATCAATAGTAATAATATATACATAATTTTATAACAATATTTTATCATGTATTTGAATATTTATACTAGCGAAAAGTTCCCGGATTCGTACATAAAATGCAATTTTGTTCTGCAAATTATCTATATATACAAATGAACCATCTTGTTTATCGCTCTTTCCATCAGTGAACCTTTATCAAAATCGGTTATTTAGTTTAGAAGAAGTTCACGGAGATACACACAGAGACAGTCCCTTATAATATCAGCTATCTGCCTGTGAAAGTTTCGTTAAAATAGGTTCAATCGCTTCGGACATTCGCTTCGCTTTGGAGATTAGACGAAATAAACAGACAGACAGATAGACGCACAAACAACAGTTTTTTGTGTACTTTGAGTTATACAAGTATTTCGACAATACACACATACATTTCAAAACAAATTTTTATTAATTAGTTAGAACCATGTTAGAACCTATAGAAGCAAGTATAGACAATTGACCTATTTGACTATCTTTGAAACTTGTTATTCTTTGACTTCAACGCGCATGCGCGATACTTTATAGTAGGATGCTCAGGCGCCGTTCAATTTGCAACTTTTGTGTAGAGCCGCCGGTGATTACGAGACTAAATCAACTTGAGCCTGACGTCAAACGATTTTCCACTTTACTAATTAAAGAATAGAGGTTACGAGCAACGTCAACATAAAAAAGTTATTGCAACAAGTGTGCTGTTAACTTGAAATAACTACACGTGCTGAGGATTGGGAGTTTAACTCTTTTTTGCTCGCGTACTATTTATGAAGTTTTGTACTGGTGGCGGTGGGTTTTATCGAGAGTTCGTTTTCCCACTGAATTACGACATGTTTTGTGGGAAACTCTACAATATTGCACCAGTGTTAAACTTCGACTCAATGCTTCGAGACATTTCGGAGTAATAAAATTTTGATGAAATCAATACTAATAGTAAATCTGTAAGGGTTGGTCATGGAGTAAGTTATTTTGCTTTCACAGATATCGTGTTTATAGTCTCTATGAAACTAAATTGACGTTTTTCTAGATTCTTTTTCAGTATGTTATGTATGTGTATGTATGTTCCTCCATAACTCTTTTAATGAAACTTGGTAGATAAACATTTAGACCTACAGGACACAGGATAGGCCAGCTAGTTGAAAATATAATTTTGATCAGCGTGCATTCCCCAATTCAAAATAAACTCTTAATGAAAAATATGAGTAACTAACTTTGACTCGCTTTGACCGTTTGACTTAAACGGTTTTCGAGTTTAAATGTTTTGGATAAAAAAAATGGTTAACACATATTTATAAATACAAATTACTAGTGAGATGCATCCCGTATTCGCCCGACTATATTTTATGTACGTCTTGGAATAATTTACATTTAAAATGATCAAAAATTTTTGAATTAGGTGCAATTGTTCCGGAGATTACTCTACACTACACACAAAAAAAAACACAAAATCAAAATAATCACACACTTTATTATATTATTATATACCTATTTATTATATACTAGCTCGCGCCCACGGCTTCGGCCGCGTTAAAAAGAAAATAGTAGCCTATAATATACTGTGTCCTGTACGTCTAAATGTTTATCTACCAAGTTTCATGGAAATCAGTAAGTTATGGAGGAACATACATACATACAATATCTACACTTACAGATTTATATTAGTATTGATTAGTATAAAATAAGTTCACCTGTGGGGCATAAAATATTAAAATAAGAAAATTAATATGAACATTATTATTTTATACTCACATAAAAATGTGGCATTAATATGCATAATTAATGGAATAACATGACAGCGTTCATTTTAACACTTTTAAGAATGATTTTACCTCGATTAAAATGTTATGTAAAACCTGATAGCTTTTTGTATATTAAATTAACACTCTTTGTATGTCGACCAATCACCACCTGAAAATCGGTCCATTCATTATAAACATATTACCGTAAAAGCTTACACCTTCCGTAAGTAGATCTCTCTTATATTATAATTCAAGTCGCCATAACGATAAAAATATACATCCGCTGTTTCACCTTAAATATTAAGTTAAAACGTTTAAAATAATTACAGGACAATTTAGTTAGGCCACGATTTCACGGGCGCGACGCAGCGATTTTTAGATAGCATAAGTCTCCATCGATTGTTGTTGATACTAAAAGTTTCATATTTTCAGAAATATTCAACTAATTAAGTAAGAATAAAAATAAGAATTATATTTGCTTTTTATATAGTTACATAAGTAAAAGAATCTAAAGAGAATGTGTTTAAAGTGTGATGGGCCAGACGGAAGAAGGCAAGAAAATTTATATACTTAATATACTAGCTAGCTGCGTCCCGTGGCTTCACTCGCCTTAAAAATAGATTTCCATCATGCGTTTAAATCTCCAAGTAACTTACTTTCCTTACACGCTTAACAATTAAATTCGTTTCGTTGTTGTTATATTTGTCCAAAAGCGTCAATGCAAAAAAATGCAATTAAATCTATACTAATATCATAAATCATAAAGAGAGAAGATTTGTGTTTTGTATTTTTATTTTTAATGAATATACTCAAAAACCACTGAACCGATTTTAAAAATTCTTTCAAATATAGAAAGCTACAATATCAGCGAATAAAATAGGCATATTTTATAAAGTTACGAACGAAGTCGCGCGCAACAGCTAGTATAATAAAACGTTTAAAATTAAAACGCAACCGAATTTGTCGTTGTCAATCGTATTGAGAGAACTGCAGCTTAAAAGTTATAAAGCGGTGATCGAGCGGATCGCAAAAATTGCATTTCGCGCTACGAGAGGGCGATTGGCGGAATGTCATTAAATTTTATGACCTATTTGAGAGGCGGTGAAACGGCATGCGAGGTGAGTTGACTTAGGCCTTGTGTATAGTGCAGGTTATTCAAGACTAGGGAGGTCTTAAGTGCTATAACCCATTCAAGGCTTGACCTGGTCCGGTATGAAACCGGATAAGCTACATCACGCACATAATAATTTAATTAGAGTTTTTACGTCTCAATAAGAAATTCTATACAAAAATGGTGTAAGTACGTATCTAAAAATTTCTGTACACAACTGTTCTGAAAAAAAAAAAAAAAACCCTACTATTATAAAACCTTTTCTTTACGAACGAAGTTTAATAATCTGAAGATATTTTTGATTAATCAGTCAATTAGTAGGCATTTTGTTGTTATATTATATTTCCTTTTCCAAATTGAATTAAACTTAGTAACAACCGTAAAAAAAAGCAATTAAAATTAGAGTTAAAAAAATCTATTGTTTTTTTATTTCGTCCCAATTTTTTTTTTAACATTTTGATTTGATAAAACAAACTACATTGTAAAAAGTGGTCTAGCTAGAACTTTAAAAGATCACATGAATGAAAACATTCATCGCTTCATAGTATGAGGTTATAAAGGGACAAATCCTTTTTGTAAGAACAAAAAAATAATAATGTACTAACTAAGTACATCTAAAGGAAATAGTAATTTAACTTTGTCTACCTAGTAATTTAGTCATTATTATAGAAAGTAAGATGTAAATGTAGCTTGTAGTTTATTCAAATAAATGCTTTTTTATTTTTTTATTTATTTTTATTTTTAAGTACATATATTTACAATATTATCATCAATACTATTACTAATAATAAATGTGTAGGGGTCGGTCATGGAGTAATTTACTTTGTTTTCAGAAATATCGTGTATAGGCTCTATACATGATACTGAAACTAAATTGACCATTTTTAGAATTTTTTTCTGTATGTATGTATGTTCCTCCATAACTCTTAAACGAATTAACTGATTTTCATGAAACTTGGTAGATAAACATTTAGAAATACGGGACACGTGATAGGCTACTTTTTATCTTTTTATCGCGGACGAAGTCGCGGGCAACAGCTAGTAATATACATATAATTTTGCAGTCCGAGAAGCCGCAGAATTTAACTGTCCTTGGCTGACACGGACTCCCAAATTAACTGATTATAAATTGCAAATAGGTTTATAAGTAACAATATTTTCGTTGCTTTTTTATCTGAAGTTATTAAAATATTACTTTCGAGGTTTTAGTTTAAAATAATAAAAATCCTTATCCTTACTAATATTATAAATGTGATGTGAATGTGAATTTTTTTGTTAGTTTCACACAAAAACTGCTGAACCGATTACTATGAAATTTTGCATACACGTTTTTTGCTACACCAGAAAGGACATAGGGTACATTTCATCCAAGAAAAAAGTACTGTTCCCGAGGGATTGTTGAAAATATAAAACTGTAATGTAACTAACGCCTGGCCAATGTGTTATAGCAACAAGGCGTCAAGCGTTATTTAATTATTTTTATATTTTTAATATTATCATTGCGTACGAATTCGAGGGCACCAGTTAGTATCTAGGTATATAAATAAAAAAGTCTCGTGTCACAGTGTTTGTAACCAAACTCCTCCGAAACGGCTTGACCGATTTTTATGTTTTTTTGTGTATATTCTGAGAATAGGTCGTAAACTATTTTTATACCCCTAAGTGATAAGGGTAGCCCCCAAAAGACCCCAAAAAAATGTTGCATGGCAAAACAACGTTTGGCGGATCAGCTAGGTTTTATATAACAACTAGCTGGCGCCCGCGACTTCGTCCACGTTGAAGTAGCCTATCCTGTGTCCTATACGTCTAAATGTTTATCTACCAAATTTCATGAAAATCAGTTAATTCGTTTAAGAGTTATGGAGGAACATACATACATACAATACTTAACACTTACAGATTTATTATTAGTATTGATAATTGATAAATTTATTGTATACCTAGTCGGATTTTTAATTAGATGAACTAAAATGACATTTGGTGGGTTACCATTTTATTGTAATGTAAAAATAGTGTTGTATCCCGAGTAATCGAGTATTAGGTAAGAATCGTGATTCAATCTTTTTTATTTTATAATAAGTTTGTTAGTTGCACTTATTATTTTAAGCGCCTCTTTCACCAACGTTATGTAAAGTGTTGATTAGTTACTTTTAAAAATCATTTTCTGTTTTATTGAATTATGTACTCGTTTTACTGCATCATTCGATAGGCGATTTTTTTATTATTATTTTCTATTCAATATTTGGGACGTTTACCGTACAAATAAAGGTATACCAGCTCCATAATCCCCAGTTACCGGTGACTTTAAATGACAGTTACGTCAAGTAGGCCATACATGACGTTTGTGAAAAAGGCGCTGATAAGATTTTTAGTTGTTGCTAGCTGTCATTTTAGTCCATTAATAAGGCGGCTGAGTTCCATTATTTTGTTCTCTTCTATAATGTGATCGATACTTACAACTTGACCATAATGATCGAACTCGGTTATAAATGAGTCATACTACAACACTACGCTTCATGCTTGCAACATTAAAAAAATAAAAGGCCGATTTCAGCTGTAATTTTAGTCCATCTAATTAAAAATTTGATTATAGTGATATAATCATCATAATTATATAGATCAATACAAATACAAAAAGTACTTAACTCAAATGTGAACGATACTTTGGAATAAACTGTATTTTTTAATTATACACATTTCTATATAATAAAAGCTAATATGCTTGTAATTACTGTTGAGAATAATTATGACTACTTAAGGACAACAATGAGTATTTTTTAATACACATCTTTTACAGTTAAACCGAAATTACTTTTAAATAAATCGTTTTGGAGTTTCACTATGGGGCCGTTTTCTATTTTAATCTCTATTCAAAATTACTGTATCTTTTTTGTTTTTATGTTTTCACGTATTTAATTCATTTAGCGTTTTAGATTTTGCACTGTAAATACATCGTTTTATTTTGTCAATCTTTTTCCTTCTTCCTTTAACACATAGCATAGCATATATTGACCCCTTGGATAATAGATTTAGATTAGATTTAAAATAGAAATAATAGATTTAGATAAAAAAAATAATTTAGAAATAATAATTTACTAATAAATCGACAACTATTCGAATACTTAGGTTCATGAAGTTGCACTATTCGCTGTCAGGAAACGTAAAATTTGAATGTAAACAAATGGGATCGTTTCAGAAACAGGCAAAAAGTCGATTTTTTAAACATTTATTCGATTGATGTCATAGGCAACATTCAATTTGTTATGCAAGATAGGCCATATAAGCCAAATTTATATACGGCGTACCGTTAGATGCGAATGTGATCCGAAAATAAAAAGAATCCAAGGCTATATTTAAGTGCATTTGATTTGTTAACAAAAGTTCAGTCTAAATATTAATTGTCTAATAATAAACGGTCCCCGTCGACTTCTGAGAAGCTCTAAGCGTAAAGACGAGTTAGCGTACCACTGGTCAGTTTACTTACTCGTCAATTTCACTAATTCACCAGTTTACTCATTAGACAGTTTATTAAAACAAAAAAAAAGGACAGTAGGCAAGACGGAAATTATAAAGCTACATTTTGGAAACCCCTTTCTTGCATCTAACATTCAGACGTACGGCTGGTTACCATCTCTTGTCGAAATCCCTCTTTTTCGGACCAAGAGCTGGCCAAGTTTTATGATTCCCTGCCTCTGTATTTCTGAGCTGATATAACCCAAATCATTTAATCAAGTTCGAGTGAATAGGCATCTTCTTTATGAGCTCGCTCCACCATAGGCCTCATCTTCCCTACACTGCTGGATACTAGACAAGAGCAAATCCATCTCTAATAATAATTTAAAAAAATGGTTGCCAAATAAATGAGTTAATCTATTAGTATAGGTTAACTCATGAATCATTAATTTATCACAGTATAGTAGATTATCAAAAAGATTTTCATTTCTGTTTGTCTATCTATACTAATATTATAAAGAGGAAAGATTTGATTGTTTGTTTGTTTGTATAGAATAGGCTCCGAAACTACTGGACCGATTTGAAAAATTCTTTTACCATTAGAAGCCGACATTATCTGTGATGAACATAGGATACTTTTTAACGAGGGAAAATGCTTCATTCCTACGGGAAATCTGAAATAAAAGTAAATACTAGCGGCTTGGCCCGGGAGATAGCGCCATCTATCCAAACATTATAAACCCATAAACTATTGGACTGATTTTAAAAATTCTTTCACCTATAGGTAGTCATACTTTATCAGAGATTAAACAGGCTATATTTAGGGGTCGCCTGCAAAAGCTAATAAATAATCAATAACCTTAAACACTTCACCGGATACAAAGTTACAATCATATTTGAAGCAAATAAAACTTAAAAATGTTTTTATCAAATTAAAAGTAAATTTTAAGTGGTGTGGCCTTAATTTTTTTCCACTCAACGCCAGTGATTACGGAGTTAATAGGGAATATATATTTGCTGAAGTGCAAGCCATCAATTAAATGAGTGCCCATAAATTATATGTTTAACCCACCACTTTGCATACATCTCGCGTGTACGACACATTTATAAGTAGATAATACATTTGCCATGATACATCTAGCAACTGGAAGCTGTTATTGCTAAGTACAGTCACATACGTATGTACCTAAATGTGACGACTAAAGGTTATAAAAGTTAGTAACAAATGTTTTATGAATACTTATTTCTGTACGCGTCTGTACCTTCGAAATCTAAAGAGGTGTTTTTCATTGTTTTTACCAAAAGTACAATTGTTTCGTCTGCGTTGAAAAAGAAAAAAATAATACCCCTGACAAAATCCAATTAACTAAATTTCCCTTTCAATAAATCTAGTATAATTTAATGAAGTATTGACATAAATAAAGATATCCTAAACCAGTGTGCAGATTTATGTCTTGACTGTGTCGTGTCAAGACTATATTATTATTATTATTTATACTAAATTACGTCAGAATTTTTGGACAACGTTATTATGTCATTATGTGGAAACCTCCTATGCTGAAAAGCAAGAAATGGTATCAGGACTGTAATATTTCATTTTATAATGTATTTAGGTGTAAAAAAATTTAAGGTTGTTGTATAAAAAATTAAATAAAAGTCCAATTTTTTAAACGCCCCTGCAACTATGTCACAAGCTTCACAAACTCATGTGTATCAATCAATCAATTTGTAAGGATTCTTAAATCAATGTGCGTTCATGAACCTCTCTCTATAAATACAATATTAATATGAAATTCGGGATTCGTCCAAAAACAGGTTGATTTTGTTCGCTTCGAAACTTTTTGTCCTCGTTGACAACACGATCATTTGAAATTTTAATTCAGTTTCGGCAGTTCCTAAACGGGATGGAGATCCGTCAGTGTTCTGTTTCAACAAAGAAACGCTAAGTATCTGTTTTCCAAATTTTTACTTATTTCCTTTTTATGCGTCTCCGCTGAGGACTTTCAATGGATCGGAGTTTTTTAAAGGATTAAATTTGTATTCTTATAGATCCGATTCGATGAATCGATGTTCAATGAACTTTTTCTACCGTCTACAAAGTAACGTTATTGGCAGGTGAATCTCGTATTTTATACCAGCAAAAGTTTTCGTAGCGTGTTAAAGTTCCAAAAAACATTGAAACAAGTAAATATAAATGTTTTTATAAAATACTAACTGTTGCAAGCGACTTATAGGACTCATTTTGCACTCGATAGGTGAAAGAATTTTTTAAGATTGGCCTATTAGTTTTTGAGTGTATTAATTAAAAACAGAAAAATCTTCTCTCTTTATAATATTAATATATATATTTGTATATATATTGTTTTTTTTTTTTTTTTTTTTATTAGACATTATTAGACATTTTTGTACAGCAGTTGCATCTTCTTGATATTGTTTTGGTTTCTAAGATTGTGATTATAAAAAGAAAAAGGTCCGCCGAAGTTTATTAAAACTATCGGACTTTAAGGATTGCCCCTTAAGTTATTGTATCAGATTTTTTTGTGTCTGTGGGGTCCGGTATTAATATCGTATGAACAAGTACAATAAATATTTAAAAGAGGTTTGGGGTGATTACACATTTATCTTGTATATGCGTATCTACTTTTAGTTGATATTATTTTATTCAATCGATGACTTTAATCTTTGTGTTACGAATTTTTTTACATTCGTAGACAAATTAAATGCAGCTGACTGTAGAGTTGGAGATTATTTTATTAAATTTAATTATTTTGCGTATATTTCTTTTAAAAATATTAAGTAGGTATATATCACAAGATATTTGTGATAATAAATCAATTGTACAAATATAAGATTAAGTCATTTAAAACCATTTCAGAAAAACCCATTTAAACCCATTGTACCCACAATTAAAACTGGTCATAAGGTCATAAGGGCAACTTTATTGTCATTTGAGTCGTTAATTAGTCAGTTTAAAACGGCCGCGATATCATCATCATCATCAATCAATCATTACTAATAATAATTCTGTAAGTGTAGGTATTGTATGTATGTATGTATGTATGACTGTATGTTCTTCCTTTCTTTTTCTTTTTCAACGCGGACGTAGTCGCGGGCGTCAGCTAGTATTTATTACTTAAACTAACTTAATTTACAAATGTGACAGTATTAAAGATTGACGAGTTCACGATGCACATTTGACATTGTCCCAATTTAAAGCGACCTTAGCCGTGACAATGTATGTACCACGATGTCATATTTAGTATTCAATAAGTAAACGGAGCGTAAGTGTATACCAAGTGTATACTGTACTCATTTTTATGTCGTTTTTACTGCAGCTCACTATGCAGTTAGTTGAGATTTTTTGTATCACCTTTGACTTTATGACTTGCCTACATTAATTCAAATGAAAAATATATTTTTGACCATAAAGTATCGTAGAATTATAATTACTAGCAATTAATATATTTTAAGTACATATTTTTCATCTCAGCCCATTTTGTTTTGAGGACCCAATTTTTATTTCATTCATAATTTATAAGTAAATTTTCTTTTTTGAAAAATCGTTATAATCTATTAATTACGCTTATTATTTGTAAGACAATAAGTTAAAAGTTTTTACAATGAATATTATTATTATGAGAAATTGCAATTTTATTGTTTTTTTAATCACTTTTATTATATAAATATACTAGTGGGTGCCCCGTTGAAAAAGAAAATATATGCTAGCTTGACCCGGGCAAACGTTATTTTGCAACTATCACTTACCTACCGAAAAAAAATTCTTAAAAATCGGTCAGAGATCGGACCTCATACTACAACAAAATTCTGAACGCATAAATATTTGACAACCAAGTGACAATTTTAGACAAAATACATCAATAATGTTTCACAGCTAGGAACATACATTTTGTGTAATGTCATCTTATATCGCTGTGACGACGATAGCGCCGCCATGCGACAGTAGCGCCCAATTATTTATGTTTTTATATCATCCCTCGGGACTACTTAGTCCTTTTTTTCTGGATGAAAGGTACCCTATGTCCTTTCTGGTGTCCCAGACAACGTGTATGCAAAATTTCATGGTGATCGGTTCAGTAGTTTTTGCGTGAAAGCGAGACAGACAGACAGACAAAGTTACTTTCGCATTTATAATATTAGTATGGATTTTGTAATACATATAAGTACCTACTTCAAGACGCTACAGTAGAATTCTTAAAACTAACAATTATTTTACAGAAAATGACGTCATATCATATCTGAGTAAAGTAGGCTACATTTTCGTCTCGATATCTGTATGTTTTGAGTACGAAATCTCAATAAACGAATTTATAAACAAAATCGGGAGAGACATGGCGGTTTAGATACATTATTCGCATATGATGTCTAAATCGTTGAAGCCTACCTAACGAGGTATATAACACATGCCTTGTTATTATTTAATGTTTAATGTTTTAAAACATATTCAGTTCCAAAGTCATATATATAAACTTATGAAACAGCTGAATGTGTTGATGATCAAATGGAACGCACCTTAGAGTGTGAGATCCTGTATTTTGTATATCCCAGTATGAATAGCATTGGATAAAGTGAGTCTAGAAGCAAGCTATAAATTACTGAAAAAGTAGCAGATGCACGACAATTAGGTACATTTAGTGCGAAGTTTTCTTCTGGGTTGATCAACACAGACGACTGAACTGTCCAAAGTAAAACAAGAGTTGTCTTCGGTATAAGAAATATAAGCATTCGACTCCACCTTTCTAATCCACTAAGGGCTTCACCAAGTCTTCAAAGTTGCACCAGTAGTTGCATGTTACTTCGCTCGCGTAACTTTATAAAATACTAGCTGGTGCTCGCGACTTCGTCCGCGTAGAAAACGCCATCTACCGTATTTTGGATAGATGGCGCTATCTCCCGGGCCAAGCCGCTAGTATTTACTTTTATTTTAGATTTTCCGTAGGAATGAATCATTTTCCCGCGGTAAAAAGTAGCCTATGTTCATCACGGATAGTGTCGGCTTCTAATGGTAAAAAAAATTTTCAAATCGTACAATAGTTTCGGAGCCTATTCTATACAAACAAACAAACAAAAAATCAAATCTTTCCTCTTTATAATATTAGTATAGACTAAGTGACCAGCTCTCGGCTTCGCCCCGGGTGCAATATATCTTATATTTTAAGTTGGACCATATTACACATAGTTACGAAATTTTATCAAAATCGGCTCAGTAGTTCAGGAGTTCATCGCCAACAAACAGTGACACGAAGTTTTTATATTAGACTGCTAATGTAGCTTTCTATAGGTGAAAGAATTTTCAAAATAAGTCCAGTAGTTTTTGAGTATTTTCATTACAAACATACAAAAATACAAGTTCATAATTTGTAATCCACATAATTATGAAATCACAAGCCCTCAGAAGAACATTTCCGCAGGCCTTTAGCCTCTGCCGAGCGACAGGCGAATAATTTGTGCAATATCACACTAAATCGTATCACGTAACTCATGTGGTTTGCGTAAAAATTAATCATTTAGTGTGATATTGCACAAATTTTCCCCATTTTTCGCCTGTCGCTCAGCAGAGACATTTAGATAATAAGCCTGCCGATCAGACGCCTAGGGTTTGTTCAAACACTTCTGTCATAATGATTAGGTTTGTATTCAAATCGTTTTTTCAACTGCAGATGTTATATCTGTTAGCTAATCAGTAGTTTTCCTTTAGAAGTATGCGGGCTTGTTACAAGCACTCAATACTAAAGAGGGGCCTTCACTTGACCTCCTGTTTCGGAGTTATCACCACCATACAAACACTATAAAACTTTTCCGCTAACATTTCCGTATTTATTTTACTATTTTTAGTTTGATGGTCAGTTCAATGTATTTTTACTTTTTTGATTACTTCCGGTGGGTGGGGTTTCAGTTTCAGTAGTGCAGTTCAGTATGCAATCACCAAAAGTCTTTATTTTAATAGAGATACCTTATACAGAAAACAGGTTTTCTAGACAGTTGAAATGAGTTTGAAACTTTTACGAAGAAAAAAAATTTGAAGATTTTTTTTTTAGATCTAAAGGTCTAATCATTTCCTAAATGAGAGACCTTTAGATCTTAACAATCTCAACATGAATAAAATATTTTTGATAAGTACGTTTAATACTGGTAAATAATAATCATAATAATTAGGTTAACCTTTAAAATGAAAATCCAATTATATGAAAATGAAAATATCATTTGTGTAGTTGGATATATCAGATATTGTTTGTCAGAATGTTCCAAATTTTTCTGATAAGCGCTCGGTGTTGCATTGCTTAGCAAATCAATGCATTGTAAATGGGACAAGATGCACTTGCCCCACTGAGCGATGCACTTGACCGACTAACGACAAGTATGCACGTATCATTCAAACATGCTTATTACCTTTATCAGAAATGCATTTCGATAACACTTTAATTATTCTGCTTTTTAATTCCATTACATTTTAAATCTACATTTTTTTTTTTACAAGAGGAATCCATCATGGATACCCACCGGCCTGGGGACAGACCGGTGAGTTATGCCAAGATGGTATTGGGGAAGACCTACCGACTAAACCCCTTGGCGTCCTCCACGTCCGCTATAAGGCGAAGCTGCGAGGTCGGGCGGACACTCTACCTCAACTCCGCCGCACATTTTAAAACTACCTGGTGCCTGCGACTTCGTCCGCGTTGATATCATATGTCCCGTACGTGTAAATGTTTATCTACCAAGTTTCATGAAAATCAGTTAATTCCTTTAAGAGATATGGAGGAACATACATACAATACTTCTTCTCTTCTTCTCTTTTAATGTCTTGGCTCCACAGATCTTCTCCGATGATTTTGCCAGTGTCATTAGTGAAAATAGCAATTTGTAATAGCAAAATTGAAATTAAAAAGTCTAGTCAGCCAAGTCAAAGTCAAGTCAAGTCTATATTTTTTCTTAGTTTTCCAAAACAGGTCCGTCAAGTCCAAAGCAGTCAGGTCAAGTCCATACAATACGTATTCCTTACTACAGATTTATTATTAGTATTGATATGATATGGTGGAATTAAATTGAAATAAAACAATTATTGGGATATTTATTAAAAAAAACTATAATTAAAAGAAATTAGCTTGTCTTTCTCTTGAATCCAAACACGCCATATCTGCTGATTTTATTGCAGACTACTTGATGCTGCAGCACCAGGACCAGTATAAAATGTCTAAGAAATACCACTGAGAAAACAGTATACCAAATTTCACATCAAACGAAATTGTGGAAGTCAGTGAAATCTATTCGTCAACTAGAAAATGGTTTGATGGTCTTCAAACGCCTGAACAGATTTTTCATAAATTATAGGTAAGAAGTATCCCGATCTGGTTTTAAACAAAAAAGACCGGATCGAAATTGGTTCATACATTTGGGAGCTACAATTGACATTATATGAAATAATGATACACATATACACAGATACACAGATACACAAGGTCAAACTTATAACACCCCTCTTTTGAGTGAGATAATTTGAGAAAATTAGCAACGAGCAGAATGATAAGCAAGTTTGTACATATTTTTGAAACCTCATCAATTAATAAATTTTCAATATACTAATAATAAATCTGTAAGGGTAGGTATTGTAAGGATAGTTATGGAGGAACATACATACATATGTTCCTCCATAACTCTTAAACGAATTAACTGATTTTCATGAAACTTGGTACATAAACATTTTGACGTACAGGGCACAGGATGGGCCACTTTTTTCAAGCGGACAAAGTCGCGGGCGCCAGCTAGTATTTAATAATTTAAATAAAAAGTTTTTTCTTTGAAAATATTTTTGTAAAATGTATGGTCACCCTATTTTTATTTACAAGTAATTTATCATTATGTAAAGGAATTTCAATAATACCCACGTTCTATGTTTAATGACAGCCAGTTCCGCGACACTTATCATCGCTTATCATCCGAGGCTGTGGCGAACCTGACAATGAATTTTTTTTAGTGATGGGACAAAAGTTAACTATTTATCGATAGTGATGCTTAAACGTGACATGCACCTGTAATAACTACTTATTACAGGTGGGATTTTCTTGGGATATAGTGTAATACATTGTAATAATATACAAAGTTTATAATAATTTTGCCTTCCAAATATCTTTTGTTACCAATGCATTTTATTAAGACTTAGGCTTTTAGGCCGTATGTACGCTCAATTCTAACTCTAAACTAGCTAACTACGTTACTTTATATATCGTTAGCTATTCAGAATCTAAGTGCATTGTTCTCCAAGAAAATCTTTTGCTACAGTTACATAGAAATTTGACTTGGACCTCTTAACAAAATTTGATACAGGGCCCATCTAGGCCCATAATTGCTACGCCACTGTAGTAACTGAGGTACGTGTAATTTATATAAGACTTTCTTTTTTGGTTTTATCGATAAAATTGAAAATGGGAAATGTCCCATCACTATCCTTTCTACATATACGGGTAAGACCTTCAGACAATGTAAGGAGGGGTATTTCAGTACAAATCACAATGTACTTTAAATATCTTATGAAAAATTATTTTGACTGCAGTTGACAGACGCACTTTGACATTGCATGGACTGATAGACGGACTTACATTTTATATGTGCATTGTCTTATCCTAGACCTAGTTAGTGAAGAGGAAATAATATATAAACAATACATATCGAAGTGTAATCTTCAGATTATATTTTGTTGTTGTGACAATGTGTCGTTTTCTCAATGTTTTCTTTTATTTTCTCTTTTCTACCAGTTTTGGATTGTGCTATGTTAACTGTGAGTTCTTAAAAGTTACCAGTTATTTTTTTTTTTCATTTTTTAAATAATTAATCAAAATTCAAAGTGAAGCATTTTTTTAATTCTATATTATTCTCGAGATTTTGTAATAAAAAATGTTATCAAATTTGCAACTTAACATTTACAACATTATATTGAACTATTTTGATGGACTGAAATTATTTTGAAAATTTGTGCTTCTAAATTCATACTATACCGAAACTTTTAACTGACAACCTATATGAACCTATATATACCTGATAACTTTCTTATAATATGGCTGTCTATTTGATTTTCTTAGCTTATAATCGTACATTTTAGTGGCAGACATAGAATGTGGTATAGATACGCGCAGTGGACGTCGCGGCCGTATAGTAGGAGGGTCCAGCATCAATCCAGGTGAATTTCCTTGGACTGCAAGCATATGGCGGCAAGGGGCACACCAGTGCGGCGCCACTGTCATAGCTGACCGCTGGTTGATGACTGCTGGACATTGTGTATGCAGGTACAGTGCCCTTCCTAAACATGTAATTATCAAAGAATTGAAGATAGTATTTGCCCGCGACTTCCACCTTCTACAGCCCTTTTTATTGGGTGTTAAAACTTCTTTTCCATTTTCCTTTCTATTCTCAGTGTGGGCATCACAATTGTAACCATTTCGGTGTTGCCATTAACAATAAAACCTATATAACAAATACATAATATAACATATTATTCTTATTGGTTTTCTACTGAATATTTTGCAATTTAAAAAATTATCTTTGTGCAATTGTCACAAAGACAATTTTTCAAATAAATTCAGTAGTTCAAATCGATTCGATTCATATTATCTGTATACGGACAAACAAACAAATTTTACAAGCTATTTATATAGTTTTTTTACATCACAAATGAATATCTCACTGTATATCGGAACGGGTTCATTCACCAATTATTTGAATTCTTTCCTTTTCCATCGTCTCTTTCATTTATCCATATCAATATACGTACATACTCGCAAGTATTATTCAGAAAAATGCTCATTTTCTGAGCCTTTGTTCCGCCTGTTTCCAAAAAGAAATATATTTTTAACGACCTCGTTCTTTCATGAGAAAAGTACTATATTTGCATGACAATATTCATTTTTTCATTAGGCTTTAGGACAATATATACAATCAGCGTAAGACCATTAGCTCAATGTTAGACATTATCATAGACGATCATGATCATATCGATATCTATCATAATAGACAAGATAAACATGAATTGTCTATTAGTTATACCAGGGAATACTTTCTGCTGATAACAGTTATAGTTTAAGCAGTCATTCTAGGAGTAGTAGCCACCCACTTACAGAAGACCGTGTTAGTAAGTAACAACCCTTGTCCTTTAGTATTGCTTTGTTAATTGGCAACGGTAGCCAACTACCATCAAGTGGCCAGTCAGTGTGGCCTGTCGAATTTTACAATAGAAACCTGACAACAATCTCTTGATCTGTTATTATCTTCAATGTTGTGACTGTTCTCAAATGTAGATTTTCTTGCAGTGTATTCAACGAATTCTATAAATCCAAACAACTTAGTATTGTTGCTGGATATTCAGATATTTCAAAGAAGGATGACAATGAACCGGTGTTAAAAATACTACCTCATCCAGATTATAGGTAAGAAAAAATCTTGTACATCATTTAATTAATTATCTTTTAATGTCAATTCAGTTGTGGGTCCTACGTCACCAGAACCTAAATATACTAAATACTTATTGGGGGAGAATTTTTTATGCATGGGCCACGAAACCAACGCTTAAAGCGTATTCGCTTTTAGCTCTGGAAGCGTCAGCGTCGAGCGTCAAAAATTTCGTTGCAATTTTCAGCAACGTGTTGTGGCCTCTTACTCGTACATGAACTACAATCATTTTGTTTTTAACGTTCGACTCTGAACACTTACAAGGCAAAGCGGATACGATTTGATCGTTGGTTTCGTGGCCCAGAGGTTAAATGTTTTTTTCTTTTTTTAGATGCAATAAGAAATACAATGATGTCGCTCTATTGAAAACTCTTCGTGAATTTAAATGGACTAATGATTTGTTACCGGCATGCTTGCCTCAGCCTCTAGATCAAGATTTCAGCGGTGCGTTAGCCACAGTGGCTGGTTGGGGTTTCACTCATGAAGACAGAGGCAAAGGTAAGTATTTACAACATTATTGATGAAAACGTAAATTGATGACCAAGCGTTTAATAACATAAGTCTTTGAAAACAATAAATTATATACATCTTAGAACCATAAAGAGTTGTCATAACTTTCTATGTAGAGTCTACATTGTAGCCGATCATGATAAGTCAAATCTTCTTCGTTGGTAGCAGTTCCACTCGTTTTGTAGTTAATTCGTGTGCCAACCAAATCAATAATTTAATATTATAAGCTAACGAACAATTCGAATTGTAGAATATCCAATAATATCCATTGCATTGTTAACACAAAAATAATTAGAACTCATCCGATTAAGAAAAGGTGCTTTGTGTGTTCTAAAGGCTGTATAATGGTGAGTGATCTGATTCTAAGGCTTGCTTCGAAGGTTTCGAAGGCTAGCTACAATATGGGATTATTTAAGTAAGCTGTCAACAAATTCCTCTATAGTCGACAGCTCATCTACTTCGTCTCTGGGTGTTGCTGAGGTCGCACATTAGGTGACGAAAGCCACCTACCATCAAGTACACAATCGGACCTTTTATAATTAAAAAAATATATATTTACAGGTTCTAGACCGAATATGCTACAAAAGACTGAAGTCGTTGTAGTGGAGAATAAAGAATGTAACCAATGGTATCATTCACAAGGAAGCAAAGTCAAAATTGACGACACTCAAATGTGTGCCGGACATGAACAAGGAGGCAGAGATTCTTGCTGGGTATGAATTTTATACTGTATTAATTACAAGAAATATACTAATAATAGCCGTTCTGTCATTGGGATAAAAGCAGCAACTGGCGATTGCATTTTATGACTTCATAAATGATTTGTAAGAAACAAATTATGAAGTTAATTTATGGGTTCTGCCTAAACCATGTACTCTCAGATTGTAACATAAATATAAGTGACTTTTATTGCGCTATATATTATATAAGTTTATTTATAATAATAAACAATTTAATATATACTCACTGTAACCCTTAAAAAAAAAAAAACCCAATTTTTAAGATAATTTTAAAACCTCAGCACAAACTTTAAAACAGGCAACATTTTATTATTACTATTTTTAATTAAGTAAAGAAGAAATAGATGTAAATAAAATCAATTGAAATAACAAATTGAATAAAGTATAAGATATTTGACTAATTTTAAATCATATTGATCAAATACATGTAAACCCATTTGCAATGTAACAAGTAAGACCTAATACAAGATATATGAATTAGGAATGTAAAGAGAAATACATTCCAATCTAACCTCTATTGCTAAGACCTTTTAGTACTATTTTAATTGGGATCGTTTTACAGGCTGATAGCGGTGGCCCGCTTATGGTCCACGCAGAAGAAGGCCGCGCAATGGTTGTCGGAGTAGTCTCTACGGGCAGCGGATGTGCACGACCAAGAATGCCAGGAATTTATACCAGAATATCTAGATATACAGACTGGATTGTCAACAGTATATCTAGTGATAAGCCTAGATCCGGATTGAGTTGGTATCCTAACTACAGTTGAAAATTTAAGGAAAGACACTATACTTTTAACACAAGCTGAAGTTTTTAATTATTATGATAATAATGAAAATATTATTTTTACTCTACAAAGCTAGCCTGCCTATACTCAGTTATTTCTGAATTACTGTAAAGAGACGAATAATATATTTGATTAATTACTTACGTCTTTATAGACGACTAACTGTTGCACACGGCTTCGTCCGCGTAACTTTATAAAATACTAGCCGTTGCCCGCGACTTCGTCCGCGTTAAAAAAGATAAAAAGTAACCTATCACGTGTCCAGTACTTCTAAATGTTTATCTACCAAGTTTCATGAAAATTAGTTAATTCGTTTAAGAGTTATGGAGGAACATACATACACACATACAGAGAAAAATTCTAAAAATGGTCAATTTAGTTTCAGTATCATGTATAGAGCCTATATACACGATATTTCTGAAAACAAAGTAAATTACTCCATGACCGACCCCTACAGATTTACTATGTTACCCGCTGATTTTTTAAAATCGGTCTTGCAGTTTTTAAGCATTTTCTAGCAGTTTATAATATTAGTATTTAAAGTCACTCCGGTATCTTTGGTGGTAAAATTAGTATTGTATCGTACAAAAGCTTCTGAAATAATTATGCTGATACTTAGGTCCATTTTAGCATTTAGGGATCCTAAGTTTAAATTTTATTAGCATCTATTCTTGCTTTGATGGACTCATTTAATCATTTGATAGATAGCAGGCGTTAGCTTCAGACAAAGCTATTACTAGGTTGGATTTTATTTAACCATCTACTTATTATTAATATTAGATTTAAGTATCCATATTTTGTAATATTTCGTCCAAATATATACCTACAATTAACAAATAATGATAAGTCAACTGTGATATTTGTTTAAGTTAGTTATAATTAAGGCAATAAAAAATTACAAGTATAAATAAAAATGATCTAAAAAGACAAATTCTTTTGTTTGCAATAATTTTCAAAGTTTCTTTTACTGTCTTCTATTACGGCATATAATTTTATTCCAGACGTTTCTTCCATATCATCCTTTAAAGATGTTAAAGCTTCTTCAATTGCAGCTTTTGCTTCTGTTAGTAAAGGCTTTATTTCTTCATTCGTTTTAGGGACACCATTAGCATTAACTTTTTGAGACTTCAGCAAAAGAGCAGAGTGCAATTCGTGTTGTAACACTGCGTAATATAAACTTAATCTAGCATTTCCTGGATCTAGGGTTTTGGTTATCTTTATTAGATCCCTGCACATAATAATTTTCTTGTCCAATATTTCCTGCGTCATATAACTCGGTTGCCTCCCATACAATTGTACTAAAGAGTGTTTTATTGAGTACAAATGATAATGATTTGGATGTAAAAACGTTGAAAGCCTACACAATAGATTTTCCAGATTAATAACTGAACCGCCGACCATTTGCACATTGTCTACTTCGTCTCCCATTTGAGCTATTATCATATTTACTTGTGAATTGTGAACTTTTACTGAACATTTATTGCAAGCCCAATCAGTGTCCTCATCTAACGGATCTTCAGGAAGATGTATTCCATCGCAAGGTTTAGTTCCATCTCCTAAGCACTTCATAGCACTCAAGTAAGTTCCTAATTCTGTTGGATCACTACATCTTGGACATTTGCAGGCAAAATACTTGCTATCTTTTAAATGTTGCCTCCTCGCTTGAGTTCCCCATAGGGCATGACTGTACATAGTTGTTATATGTTCATCCTTCAACACTGGAACCACGACCTTGAGTGTAATTTTGAATAAGTCACTTTTATCTTTTGCACTAAGACTGAATGTATGTTTCGTATTCGGTATACAACTGTGCTCCATAATACACGTGTTTGTGTATAGAGCAAGCAATTCTGCGCCTCCTGGTAAACGTATTTCTAATGCATTAGTGTCAATAATTCCGCACATTCTGTGAATTAAGCTAGGTGATATTTCAGGAAGATACTTGTCCCTGACGTCTTTATCTAGTTTCTCAATAAATTCGTTCATAAGATAATGAACTATGAACTCTTCGGCTTCACTGTAAAATAAAAAAAAGTAGAATACTATGAAATGCATTATTAGTAGTTTTTCTATACTAATATTATAAAGAGGAAAGATTTGTTTGTTTGTTTGTTTGTATTGAATAGGCTCCGAAACTACTGGACCGATTTGAAAAATTCTTTTACCATTAGAAGCCGTAATTATCCCTGATGAACATAGGCTACTTTTTACCGCGGGAAAAGGCTTCATTCCTACGGGAAATCTAAAATAAAAGTAAATACTAGCGGCTTGGCCCGGGAGATAGCGTCATCTATCCAAAATACGGTAGATGGCGTTTTATACTTTTGTACGCGGACGAAGTCGCGAGCTGGAGCTAGTTTTTTAATAAAAGGTTTGTTCTTGGCCAGCATCTAACTGTGCAGTAAAAACGAGGCTTTTGATGGAGCGAGCTAACTCAGATAATAATGCCTATTCACTCCAACTTTAAAAAGATTTGGGTTAAGTATATGAGCTCAGAAACACAGATAATAAAAAAATAAAAAAAACAGACTCGGGAAGGGAGTTCCAATCCTTGGAAGTGCGTATTATGAAAGATTTTTATTATGAAGAGTAATATGACATTTTTAAAACGCATGACCCGATAAAGAGGATGCATCGCTTCGAAATCCTCTTTTTCATACCTGATATGAGCTCATCCATCTCCTTGTATGATATTTGTAATACATTTATTTTCTGCAACTAAATTTGGGTAACTTACTCGTAGGCTTCTGTTCCTGGTAACCGGCATTCCATATGAGATTGCATTTCAGAAAGTTTATGCCACTTCTCTAAATCAACTGTCTGTAGTAGTAGACACCTCAAGGGCAATAGAGCATCGTGTCTGGAATTTCCAAGATGATAGATAGGGTATTGAAATATTGTAAACATTTTCGAACTATATTTTTCTAAATTTAGTTCGACAGTTAGGCTTTCGTCTAATAATAACACATGCGACGTTATAAGTGTTTCAAGTAAATTGCTGACTTTGTATAGGAAATCTAGTATCCCTCCATTGATTACTACAACTCAGTGTGCACTGCCAATTACGAAACTGTCTCTAAAACTAATAATATTATTGGTATAAGTGCCTCTTTCATAAACTACAAGTAAAGTGCTGATTAGTTACTTTTAGAAATCATTTTCTGTTTTATTGAATTATGCACTCGGTTTACTGCATCATTCGATGGGCGATTTTTTTTTGTAAATATTTTCTATTTAATGTTTGGGACGTTTACCGTACAAACAAAGGTATATCTTCTTCTTCTTATTAGGTTTAAATGGCAATGAGGCTTATTTTAAAATGGCCATTAATTGGCCAGTGTCAAGTTAATGTCGCAGTGTCATTAGTAAAAATAGCAATTTGTAATAGAAATCAAAATCAAAAGTAGCAGAGTCAAGTCAAGTCAGTCAAGTCTATAATTTGCTCATGTTAGTATTCCAAAACGTTCGTCAAGTCCAAAGCAGTCAGGTCCAAAGTTTTCAAAGGTATATCAGATCAGTTAAATTATTCCCGGTGACATAATGTGACTTTAAGTGACGGTTTAGCCTACTTGACGTTGGTGAAAGAGGCGCTTAGTGTCAGTACTACTAATAGTAATACTATAACGAAAAAGGCGAAAATAAACCTGGCGAAAATTTCCTAGGTTATAAATTGAGTATATACCTATACTTTTTTTTTTCTCTTTATTTAGGAAACAAGCAGTCATTATACATATTTTTTTACAATAGACATAACAAAGACTGAATAAAAAATTAAAGCAGTGATAGTCCGGTGACATTCGTTTGCTGAAACAGCAGACGGAGTCTGTATCTTTGAGTATTATTAGTTTGTCTGCTGAGAATCTTAAAATCTGAGTCTGAGAAGAATATTAACAAAATATTACTTACCTATAATAATCTGTCATATTTTCCAATACGCAATCGGGTCTTGAGCTGAGGATATTGCATTCAACGCCATGGTGTTTGGGATCGGTCAAACCTGGACAGTTTCCAACACAAACTGGCCAACCACATCTGCAGGCAAAAATGTCTTCAATCCTTACTAATATTGTAAATGTGAATGTGAGTTTGTTACGCTTTCACGCAAAAACTACTTCACCGTGAAATTTTGCATACACGTTGTCTGGGACACCAGAAAGGACATAGGGTACCTTTCATAGTTTAATGCGGACGCAGTCGCGGGCATCAGCTAGTATTTTATAAAGTTACACGGACGAATTTTTGAAGTCGCTTGCAGCAACATCTAGTAAGGAATAAACTCAAAACTACTGGACTGATTTTAAAAATTCTTTCACCTATAGAAAGCTAATATATATTTTATAAACATACGCGGGCGAAGTCGCGCGCAACAGTTAGTAGGTAAATAATAAAATCACATCTCACTTGGAACACCTTTCGCCGACATCTGTACTGACTGGTTTGTAACAACCGACACAAGGCATTATCACTTCAGAATTCATGGTCTTTGGTCCAAATACCAGCGGTCTTTCGGTCAACACTAGATCACCTGGTGTCAGGTCTCTTGCAGCTATTAAGTAGCGACCGAGCTCTTCAGAGGTTCGTGCCTGAAAATTTATTAATGTCATTATATTATTAACTAGCTGGTACTCGCGACTTCGTCCGCGTAGAAGAGTATAATACGCCATCTACCGTATTTTGGATAGATGGCGCTATCTCTCGGGCCAAGCCGCTTTAGATTTCCCGTAAGAATGAAGCATTTTCCCGCGGTAAAAAGTAGCCTATGTTCATCACGGATAATGTCGGCTTCTAATGGTAAAAATTTTTTTCAAATCGGTCCAGTAGTTTCGGAGCCTATTCTATACAAACAAACAAACAATCAAATCTTTCCTCTTTATAATATTAGTATAGATTAACTTGTGATCTTTAGATGAGAACCACAAAATTTATCATAGATATAAAATTTCCTCAATATATAAAAGGCGCTGTGTTATATGTCTCTTATAAACTCCAAAACAGCTGGACCGATTTTTATGAAACTTTCAGGCAATCTTCAGATTAGTCCTGTGAAGTCTGGTAGCGATCAGAAACGACTCCGAAACGGCTTAACCGATTTTGATGAAATTTTATATGTACACTTGGTAGGTCTGAGAACAGGTATTTATTTATTTTTTATACGCGGTCGCCGGCAGCAACTAGTTATATTATAAATAATATATTAATATATACAGCTGTTAGTATATTTATAAATAGAATGGGAGTTAGATATATGTATTTCATGAGCAGTCTTAGTGGATACCTACTTTTTAATTTTTCGAGATACTAAAAGCGTTTAAAATAATTAAGTGATAAGAACTGAAAAAAAGTAGGTAACATAGTGATTTTGAAAGTACATGCTAAAAGTTAGATAAATTTAGAATTGGATAGAAATCAAATTTATAATGTCGTAATCGGACTCTCAGATCAAATCATTGTAACTTTTAACAGACCGATTTAAAAAAAATTAAATGGTCTAAAGTTTAAGTATCAAAATCAATTATGTAAAATATATATAATATAAATACATACATATCTGAAACCAACGTTATTTTCCTCAATGAAACGCCACATTACAATCAACTTCTGGCTTGCATTAACCACTAAGTTTATTTTTGGCGCCAAACTATTTCTTTTGTCTTTATTGACGTTTAGTGCTAAAGAAAATAAATCTCGTTGACGCTTCGCTTGTTAGATTTATTTGACTTGACATTCAATACGAAATAGGACTTATGGCGACATCTGTTAGTTTGAGAATGAAACTGTATGCTTCAATTATGTTATTAGTGTTTTTATTGAATCATAGATGGCGCTGATGACCAAATTACTGTCTTCAACATTGGAAAAACAATTGAAATTTTTAATAAATTTAATGATAATCGTAGCTTAGCTATATTACATTAGATGTCGCTTAATTAAACACAGCAATACTTTTATATTTATGAAGCAAATGAAGAAAACATATTTCATGTTTTTTTGGAATTTGATACTAACAGTTTTTAAAGACGTTTTGAGAAATTTGTATTGCTTAGATAAGTTCAAATTATAACAGAACTTAGGGCGAATACTGTTAGTTTATGGTTTATGTATGAATTTGTAATAATATTAAGGTACTGTATGATGTTATCGTTATTTCATAGATGGCGCTGATGATGAAATGTAATCAAAATAATTTTGTATAATTTGATCTTACCTCATAAACAACTTCTGTGGTGTTTTGTTTTCCCATTATGAAGGAACTGAAAGTTTTGAACAAAATGTATTTGTATGTATAATCGCGGCCAGAATTAAGTATTGTGTCCCAGAAATTTAATATTGTCTCCTAAACTGCTGGCCCACTTTTGATGACATTTTAAGAATATGTTTTAGGAAGCGTTGAATTTTAAAATATTATTTTTATATTTAGAACATCTAAAGTAGAAAGATACAATTTTTCTAGTACAACTAATTATTCTCTGATAAGTATATATATGTTAGCGGAAAACAGACAGAGGCGGACAGCGAATTTATTTTATACTAGCAACCCGCTCCGGTTTTGTACGTGTACCTATATTTTTATACACATAAACCTTTCTCATTTGTCGCTCTATCGACTAGTGAAAACCGTATCAAAATCCGTTGGGTGGTTTAGAAGAAGTTAGCGGAGAAAATAAAAATGTATTTGAGTAAGTAGGTACCTAAATATATAAATAAATAGAAACAGAAAGAAGCGGACACCGGCTGTATTTAATAAAATGTATATATATATAGACTTTAATGACAGTTTAAATTCTTCCTATTAGGCAAAGTGTTTCCTGATAACTTCACCTTTCATTTCTATGAATACCTAGACAGTGCAATATACTGAAAAGTATGCCAATATACCTTTCAGTATATTGCCACCTGGCGACTTTGACCCTGAACTCGATTGTTGGCAACCACTAAAAGCGACATAGTCATTTATCAGAAACAAACTTCCCATTTCCTAAACACCTGCCCGGGCAACCATTCATGAAGTGGTAAATATTAATATTAGCAAATTGCAATTTGCATTAATTATAAATAACTTTGCGTATCTGCTTGCAACGACTTGGCAGCCGTCGTCGGTTTATGCAGCCGTGTCAAGGCCAAATTATAATCGTAAGATGACGACTCAAGAACTTTATTGATTTTGAACGATATCAAATACCATAAGAAAACGTTTGCAGTTTCAAATAGTCAATGGAAAATAGTGCATATTTTTGGTATTAATACCGAAAGAATAAGCTTATTAATATTTCGTGTTTATAGATAAGGTTCAATTTAAATAGTAATAAAATGTTTATCAATCATCATCATAATACTAATAATAAATCTGTAGGGGTCGGTCATGGAGTAACTTACTTTGTTTTTAGAAATATCGTGTATATAGGCTCTATACATGATACTGAAACTAAATTTACGATTTTTAGAATTTTTTTTTTGTATGTATGTTCTTAAACGAATTAACTGATTTTCATGAAACTTGGTAGATAAACATTTAGAAATACGGGACACGTGATAGGCTACTTTTTATCTTTTTTAACGCGGGCGAAGTCGCGGGCAACAGCTAGTACAAAATATAAAATATATATTATACAATACGCAGATGATTATTGACAAAATTTATTCAAATTTCTATATTACCTAGTCAATTTTCTTCCAAAAGCTCAAATTTGAAACCATCACCTCAGATTAAATAATATAGTTACTGTCGTACCATCACTATTAATGAAATGTGTCAGTTATTTGAGTTCACAAAGTTTCTTGATTTGATTCCAATTTTTTTAAAAGTATTTATGAACTATTGACACCGAATTTTAGTCAAAAATGATCTAGGATTACTACTAATATAGGTCAGCAAAAGTGGAACGCCTTGACCCTACCTTGGTTCCTTTGGCTCAATGAATAGAAACGCGAAACGTACGCAATTTCTTAAGTATTGACAAACTTCATACACTAATTTGCCAAATGCCAGACATTAGTTATAACGAAATACATGTAATCAAAATATAGGTAATACATACATACATACATACATACATACATACATACATACATACATACATACATACATACATACATACATACATACATACATACATACATACATACATACATACATACATACATACATACATACATACATACATACATACATACATACATACATACATACATACATACATACATACATACATACATACATACATACATACATACATCCATACATACATACATACATACATACATACATACATACATACATACATACGTACGTACGTACGTACGTACGTACATACATACATACATACATACATACATACATACATACATACATACATACATACATACATACACACACACATACATACATACATACATACATACCTACACTTACAGATTTATTATTATTATAAAATTTTGCCTTTGTGTCTTTTGTGAGTAAAATCTAACTTCAAAACATTTGAAATTTGAATTTTTTTTTAATGATGGAACTGTCTTTTTAAATCTATCAATGATTAGATGTAAAAATAACCATAACAAATTTTGCAAACATGATCTCTTTTGACGTCATCACAACGACGAAGAGAGTTTGAACATTTTTTTTGTGTTGCTGTTGAATTTTGATACAGATGGGTTGCATAATACTAAGCTAAAATTAGCATTTATTGTGGAATAATGTGGAATATAAAAGGTGTAGTATGTATGATAGATCTCACTATTAAGCACACTATTATCACTTCTCTGAGTGAAGAAGCATAGGCAATGATTGTTTGCCGCGGTAGCTCTCTATAGATTTCTTGGTCTTTCGTTTTGATCTACGAATTCTTTATCTAAATTCATCATATTAATTTGAACCTAAATATCACTAAAAGCGAAAAAATAAGCAATAACTCAACATTTTTTATCTGTGTGAAGTCGGGAACGGATTGCTAGTAAAATCATTTGTTTCGCTACTTTCTAGCCATGAAATTTGGAACATAGGTTTATTTTATAACATAGGTAAACTATAAGGCTGAAATTGGAACTTTATTGGTTTATTTTATAATATACGTAAATAGTATCCTCTAAGAAATAATTTTTGAAAATTTTAGGAATTTTTTTTTTAGAAATCTTTTGCATTTTTATTATATTTAAAAGATTCCCTTTTTACGTAAAGTCCACCAAAACAAATTTTTTTTTTATAGCATTTCTGTTAAAGATACATACATTAGCTTTTTATTTAATTACTTACATATTATTTAATTATTTGATTTTAGTTATTTGAGTAAACATTTAGTTAGTTGTTTGATTGTAACGTTCAAGAAACTAGGTTAAATGAATAAAAATTTTGCGTTCACGAATAGTTCGCCCGGATAACGCGATTTAACATAATGTGGGCCACTTCGTTTATTTATAGCTTTTTCATTATTTCTTGTTACATGATACTAACAATAAGACATTCTCGCCTATGGATATACAAAAGAAAAACGCAAATCATACATTAACAACATGTAATATATATATCATTTTAATTTAAAATAATTTAGTAATTATTTAAATTAAAACAATTGATTATTATTAAAATAATATATAAGATTATTTAATACGATTGTAATTCATTCCTTGATGTCAATTACCATTATATCCATTAAAAAATTTGTCATTTTGTGTCTATATTTACGAACCACAACGCACCTATTAGAAAATATTTATGCATAAACAAAAAAAATTAAACTCACTTTAACTTTCAAAATTACACAGTCAAACAATGACTTTTTATATGAAATCACTCAAAGGGTTTACAAGTTTTTCCCTGAAAATATTTTTCAGTAATGAATGGGTATGCTCGCGGCTAAAACTCCAACACTACTAGGAAAAATATTGGCGCGAACTTCGTTCATGGTTTGGTTACGTCACCAAAACACGTGGCTACGGAAAGAATGATTTATGGAACGCTCCCAAAAGAAATATTGAAATTGTCGTCCGCTGAGATTTTTATCTTCTTACTAACTTTCTCAATGTTCTATAATCTAAGTACTTAACTATGTAGATAAGATTTTTCAGCCAGTTTACGAAAAAGAGATAAAATGGACATTCGGTACTAGTGTCCATCATTATCAGTACCTATAATTATTCTCCTGATCATCATTATCATCGTGCTGATATTTAATACCAATGCGGCCATTTCTCTACTTACTCTTAACCTTTACCTAAAAGGTCAAAAGGTCAAAGTCGCATGAGAGGATGGAAGGTATCTAAATAGCACACTTGCTTTTCCCTTTTTTGCGTGGGAAAATCTGCGATCCAGATCTCCATCGGCCATGGGGAGATCGGTGGGGTATGTGGGACTTCTAAAAACCCACGGACTTTCCTCGCGTCATCTATGATTAGAAAATGTTAAGGCACGCTACCTTCTCTCACTTACTTTCCCCTAGCTTTTGCTGCTTACGAAGGGGAGTACAGTCCTCTCCGCGCTGGACAGCCGTGGCAAAGTCACTAATGTCATGTAATAACGTCCCCATGACCTCGCCTACCTACGGCTGCGCTAGAAAGTCGTTGGGTTTTAGCCGGTAGGAATAACTCTGCAACGTATTCTTCGCTGCCGGGTATCCATGACGATTTCTCAATGTTAAAACAACGTTATGCTTCAGAGCTATAACAAAATATTTTACAGCGCAAACCTAGATGTTCACTTTGATCACATAAATGAACACAAGAAGAAGTTTACTTTTGACATTTTTCTTCTTAACATTTTTTTTTTTTTTTTATGTAATCAAGGCAGCGCTTGGCCGCGATCTCACTTGATGTTAGGTGCAGATGCGGCCAAAGATGGACCACGCTTTGACATAACATTCTAATTTTTTTGTTTGTAATTAATTTTGTTTGGACTATAAATTACTTTCTATTTTGTTTCGATTTTGTATAACTTTTTTGTTGGAGTTATGTACCAAATTGAATTACGTGCTCAGCTCTAATTGGCTTGCACACTGGACCTAGATTTTGAACGATAAGTGTTAATGTTAAGTGTGCTAGGCTGTTGCTGTTTTGAACAAATAAATAAATAAATAAAAAAAGAACGTCACCGTGATAAAAAAACCTATTATGCTTCAGTGTTATATTATTACTACAACTTGGGCTTCTTTCACCATCTGTCAAGTAGCCGGTAACCGGGGATAATGGAGCTGATATACCTTTGTTTGTACTATGTACGGTAAAAGTCCCAAACATTACAATGAAAATAATAAAAAAAAAATCGCCTATCGAATGATGAAGTAAACCGAGTGCATAATTCAATAACACAGAAAATTATTTCTAAAAGTAACTAATCAAACGCTTTTCTTGTAGTTGGTGAAAGAGGCCCTAGACTTATAAATTAACGTATTTATTTATTGACGTGACGTTTAAACTATAATGTTATTAAAATCCGTTCTGTAATTTCAGATTAATTAACATCCATACAAAGTTTCACATTTATATTTTTTGTTGTGGGATGCGTTAAATTATCTGGACAATATTAATTGTTGAGCACAAGAGACAATAGATCTACATCTTGTAACTGATCTGATGCAACTAACATTTATTAGTTCACAGAAAACACTTGCAAATAATATTTCCACTAGACAGTTTGTTGGCATGCCTCCCAATACCTTTTAGCCCTGATGTTAATTATGTGTATCTATTTAGAAACGAGTATTGTGTTAGCGTTCAGCCGAGATGGCCGTGTGGAACAGAAGGGGCCATTAAACGAACTTAAAAATAATGGATTACTCGAAACGTGAAATACCAACTTGCGAAATTTGTCAAAAACCAGCGAGCCAGACATGTGGCGGTTGCAAATTAGTTTATTATTGTTCAAGAGAACACCAGAAACTGGGATGGCGGGAAGGACACAAACTGAAGTGTTGCGCCTTCAAGGTACAATATTCGGACACCCTAGGTCGTCATATGATCGCGACAAGGGATATTAAGCAAGGCGAAATGATCCTCAAAGAGAAACCAGCTGCGATTGGACCAAGGATGTCAATACCAGCTCAGTGCCTCTCATGTGGAGTGAAGCTAGTGCCAATCAAGATTCAAGATAAATATGATTTTTACAAATGCACTTCGTGTCGTTGGCCCATGTGTGGGCCTCAATGTGAAAAGGCTGACGTACACAAAGCTGAATGCAAACTTATGACCGACAAAAAATATAAATGTGATATCAAATATGTTGGACCTGAACATAAAGAAGCTGCTTATTGCGTTATAGCTCCACTTAGAGTTCTCCTAATGAAGGAATCTAATCCACGACAGTACGAAAATTTAATAAATCTGCAGTCGCATTTGGAACACAGAATCAATACACCACTTTATGTCATACTGAAGGCGAATTTAGTTACATTTATAATCCAGGTTCTTGGACTGCCTTTTGATGAAGAGACCATTTTATCCGTGGCTTCTATTTATGATACTAATTCGTTCGACGTAAGATCCGTAGATGGTAGCAAAAGGTTAAGAGCCATCTATGTAACTGCCGCTATGATGAGCCACAGTTGCGTCCCTAATACACGACACATATTTTTAGGGGAAGACTACAACATAGCTTTGATAGCCACACAACCCATATCAAAAGGAGAATTGATAACTGCTACGTACACTCGGCCTCTATGGGGGACTCTGGATAGACGAAGACACTTACGAGAAAACAAGTGTTTTGACTGTGAATGTGACAGATGTAAAGATCCAACAGAATTTGGCACTCACTTAGGCAATATTTATTGTTCCGTTTGTAATGGACCAGGATTAGCCAATGGTGCAATGATGTTATCAACTGATCCGTTGAATGAGGATGCGCCTTGGAAATGTCAAAATTGTGACCACACTATATTAAGCAAACAAATGTTCTGGGGTAACAAAGCGTTGCAGGAAGATTTGAATCGAATTGACAAAACAAAACCCAATGGATACGAAGAATTTATACAGAAGTACAGCCAAACACTACACCCTACAAATCATCTCGTGGTGCAAGCCAAATTAGCGTTGACACAAATTTATGGAAATTATAAGGGATACATATTTTCAGGTCTGATTTTTACTTTATCAATACTAATAATAAATCTGTATGTATGTATGTAACTCCATAACTCACGAATTAACTGATTTTCATGAAACTTGGTAGATAAACATTTAGACGTACAAGACACAGGATAACCTCCTTTTTTTTCAACGCGGACGAAGTCGCGGACGCCAGCTAGTTGATAAATAAAATTTTTCCTTAGTCCTAATTGGCGACTCGCCCCCGCCTTCGAATGGATGCATTTTTTTGCGTATTATTATATACTAACTTTCCTTATTTATTGCTCTTTCCATTAGTGAAAACCATATCAAAATCCGTAAGATAGTTTGAAGAAATTAGCAGAGAAATAGACAAAAGCAGACAATAACTTTATTTTATGTGTATTTTGATAAATGATATTAACTCCCTCTAAGTCCTTATATATATTTTTAAATATTTTAATAACCAATTTCAGAATTACCGGATCACCTACTGAAGCGAAAGATAGACATCTGTCACGAGTTGTTAGAAATTGCAGACAAATTGGATCCCGGTTGGTCAAAATTTAGAGGGAGTTTGCTATTGGACCTGCAAGCTGCAAAGACCATTATGGCTAAAAGAGATTTTGAGGCCGGAAAATTAACGAAATCTGGAGTACAGGTGAGAAAATGTATATTTTTGATTTTATTTTACTTGAACAGTGAACCTAATTATTTTTGAAAACATATTGTAGATTATTACTAAATATATACTAGTAAAATATGTGTGTGTATAATTACTTTAATATAAGATTTGTTTATTTTTTCTAAAATGTGGTCCACGCCGTCATTGTTCACAAAAAAACGGTTCCTCGATAATTGTGAAAGTCATTAACGTAAAAATATAGGAAACATGTGAATTATTATTTGGAAACTTGCCAGTGAGAAAAACAATACTGATAGAACTGGACAGTTCATTTCAAAAGACGTGTTAACACAATGATATTTGGGAGAGAGTTATTATTAAATCGGTCATCATTGTAATAAGGAAACGCCCTTTCGGTCGCTTCATCTAATTTATAGTCTGACCTACATATATTGGTACGTGCGCTAATAAAACTAGTAACCAGTCCATATTTAATTTTAAAAATTAATAATAATAGCATTAAAACTATTGACATTTAATCATGTGCACTTGATTTGAGATACACTTTTGAGCACTTTTGTAATTTGTCACTCTTTTGAAATATACTTTTTCAGTTATAACTGAAATATTAATTAAAAAAATATGTTAAATAGAATTTCAAAATAAACTGTCCTAACTAACTTTAATATTTTGTTGTACTATTAAAACGGCTAACAGGTGAAATGATTGTTTGTCTCCAGGATGAACTAGTTGAAAGTATGGTGTTACTTCAAGCTGCTACAAACATTTTGAAAGTGGAACCACATATGAAGGATGTGTTAGAAGCCAAAATACAAGAACTAAGTAGCCAACTGGACGGAGACACTGATAGTACTGAATCCGAAAATGCTTCCGTTAAGTAAATACTTTTTAAAAGTAAAAATCTATTGAATTAATAGTAATATCCAAATTTATAAGCAAACTATTTCATGACACATCGGCATTATTATAAAAAAAATGCAAATTGATTATTTCTTTTATTTATTACTATCACAAATATTTTGTCCAAAGTTGACCCTTTTGGTGTTACCCCAAAAATTATTTATAATTAACATTAACATTAAACATATTTATTTACTTGGTATTACTATAAGTAATGAATTTTAAAATCGGAAAATCCACAAAGAAATAAAATAACATGATTTGAAAATGTATGTATTTATTGATACTGACATTTATTCTTATTGTCATTAAGTATGAACATAAGCAAACTAAGTACTTTATATTTTACTGAATATTTGTTAAAAATTATTAAATAATATTGTTATTATTAAACATTTTGTAAGTATTTAAATATGTTCCACTATCATCGGAGTCTCCTTAGTTGGTTTGGTTGTTCCTTCGTCGACTTTCGGAACGCTGAGTTCTAAAGTATCTTTATTTATATGAAGAATTGTTTTAATCGCTCTTGCTATTTTATTATGCGGTCGCGGCGAATTCTCTATTACGAATATTTTTTCCGTATTCTTATCACTTGTGCAATCCGGTTTCTTCTTGAACTGTAATCACAATTTAAATTTTAGAAAAGAAAAAACAAACTTTCCCATAGGACAGGCTTAGCCTAGTGATTAGGTCTCAACGATATATTACATTTGTTTCAAAAATAAAATAAAAAACATTACTATGATTTTATTCCAGCTAGCAACAGAAATCAATTGATAAGAAATTACGTTTTTCAGTAACTAAATGAATATGCTATAATTTTTTTAAAGTTAAAAGTATAGTTACTTTCATACTTCACAGCTTTTAGCAGTTTAATTTCTCTTTAATTCGATTATCTATCTCTATTCAATTCTTTCAAATGAATTTAATTATTTACTTATTAACGAACACAGCCACTGTCACTGAAAAATAAATTAAATTCTACTTTTAATGAACAACCTACCGTAGTGCAAGCGCAGCACCAGGAACCAAATTTGAAGCACGAAACACCTGGAGTCCGATCCATTGTTTTTCTGAATCTAGCATTAGTAAATCCATAGATAAGTGGATTTATAGCGCTGTTAACATACATAAGATAATTTGCCAGGAACCACATTGCGTCAAAGCTGCCTTCTACCTGTAAGAGAGTGATCCAGGGTAGATGTCAAGATATCGTCATCGTCATAATCATAAATGTATATATTATATACATATTATTGTAGGGAACACTTCATGGAAGATATTTATACCAGTTATACCTGCAACTTGTATAAAGGCAGTAACCATTTTGTTGTAGAAGACCATTAATGCCTTATGGTGTGTTTTTGTATTCGGTGGCAAGTAAGGTACGAGTATTAAAACATTGCTATATCGCACGTATAAAATAGTGTAAAGGGTCTTCTACAAAAGGTCGGCACTATATTAATTGCAGAAACTATAGACATTGTTTGCCTAATAGAGGATTTACCTAGAGCAGTTAAAGCTCACGGCCTATGTTTATATAACCGGCTTCACTATGTTGCCCACCTAATTCTGTCTATACTTAGTTCTTATTTGGTCTGAGGTGGCACTATGCCAATAAAATTTAACCTGCTTATTATAATTTGTTTGCGTACTTACTGAATTAATATTATTACTAAGGTTATTTCTCCAGTAGATCAGAATAGTGTATGGTAATCTACAGATAACAGCTGTTAGCAAGATACACGCTGAAATTCTCATGGCCCTTCCACGAGCTCTGGACACTGATTTTCCACCACCGCGAGAAGTCAATTCTTTTACGCTCCATTCTAAACGCCACATGATTGTTCCATACTGGAATAATATTACGGTATTAAAACAATAATTTACTAATATAAAATTGCAGAGTATACTAAAAAAGAAATGTTGGGGGACACCCCAACAATTCTTTTTACAGGACGCAGTGAAATAGAAAACTACATTATCTGCTCGTAACACAGGCTATATTTTATAAAGAATGCGGTCGAATTCGCGTGCAACAGCTAGTTAAAAATATATTAATGTGAAATTGGTTTTAGCAGAGAAATTACTTACCGTAAAAAGCATAACACCAATTGGAATCCAAACCAAAAGAGAAAGTGTAAGGTGCCAGTATATACCAAGTATCTGTACATCTTCGACACAATACATTTCAAGGTAATCAAGCCATTGACGTTCCTGAAAAGTTAGTTATTCTTCATTATCATCATCACCAACATTATCATCCATCACCACCACCATCATCATCATAATCATAATCTGTCCGTTCAATGGCTCGTCAATCACGTATCAGGTCTCGTGTCCACCTGACCGTTCTTACAGAATTCAATGGGGGTTGAAATTTTGAATATTTCAACTCCATTCATAGGCGGGGGAAGATCACTAGTATTTTATTACATACCAGTTGGTGCTCGCGACTTCGTCCGCGTAGAAAAGTATAAAACGCCATCTACCGTATTTTGGATAGATGGCGCTATCTCCCGGGCCAAGCCGCTAGCTAGTATTTACTTTTATTTTAGATTTACCGTAGGAATGAAGCATTTTCCCGCGGTAAAAAGTATCCTATGTCATCATGGATAATGTAAGCTTCTAATGGTTAAAGAATTTATCAAATCGGTCCAGTAGTTTCGGAGCCCATTCTATACAAACAAACAAATTGTATAGAAAAAGGTTTGGCTGCTGTATAACCATCTCCTTAAATATTTATCGTATATTCCTCTAGACAAGGTTAGCAGTGCTCTTGTAACCCCATTGCTTGTGTTAACAGGTAACGGTAACCACCAATCGATCTTCACATAAACAAAGTTAACATTGAAAAAGAAATAAAAATGATGTAACGTTACCACATAATCTCTAAAAACGATCCATGGTAAAGATATTATAAGCGCTATGAACCAGGTAAGAGTGAAGAGTTTAGGTACAGCTTTCTTGGTGATTCTAGCTTCTACTGGGAGGCCTGCTGCAGCAAGTCTATCGTATGAGACTAACAATATGGCTCCAACGCTAGCCAGTAGGAGAGTAGCTGAAAATTGTTTATAAATTTATTCATTTAATTACAAAAGTTTAATTTATAGTGACTATTAATATTTATCTCTCTTTATATATATAAAAAAATCAATATTGAAACATGTATTGGACATGACAGGATTATAAACTTACACAATATGTTTGTCCTCTATGGACCCTAAATTGACCAAACGATTTATATTCGGAAGATAGATATATAGATAACTAGCCACACGCTCCAGTTCTGACAATGGCATCCATGAGAAAACGGTTTGAATTTGAAGTCGGATTATTTTTTGTTAAAGGGAGTTATTATAAATATATGTATTAGGATATAAAATAAATTATGTTAAACGCAAATAAATATAGGAATATCTGTCCTGTACCTTGTAGAAACCCTTCGAAGTAACATCCAAAACCTCTCAACACGTAGTTCTGATAAAAATCTCTGACCAGCATGAACCATGGGCAGAATATAAGCGCCAGCAAGTCGGTAAAAGCGAGGTTTCCAATCAAATAGTTACTGGCACTCCATAGCCATTTGTTTCGGAACAGTATAATTAATATAACCAGGTTGAAATATATGCCGCATATCCCAACTATGAGGGTAGCTATTGTCTTCATTGCTATTTCGTGGGGAGGCTTGATGTGCCATAAGGTGTTTGGAAAATAATACTCTGATGTATCGAACTGAAAAAAAAGCCTTGTTTAGCATTCAGAAACCTAACTGTTGAAAAAATACATTTTGAAAATACAAATGGAATTATTTTTATGATTTTAAGCATGTATTACTAATCTTTACTATCCGTACTAATATTATAAATGCGAAAGTTTGTATAGATGTGTGGATGTTTACTATTTCACGCAAAAACTACTAAACCGATCACCATGAACGATCACAAACTAAACTACTAAACGATCACAAGTGATGTTCCTTTCTGTAAGGGCCTCTTTCACCACCTGTCAACTAGGCCAACTGTCATTTAAATTCACCGGTAACCGGGGATTATGGAGCTGATATGCCTTTGTTTGAGCGGTAAAAGTCCCGAACATTTTATTTTTATTTTTTATTTTTCTTGCTCACAAACCCAACAGCAAAACAAAAAAATAATATAAACAGGTACAATTCACTACATATATTGCCAATTATAGAGTTCTACTGTGTAAGACTTAAAAATTATAAAAGACTTGAAAATTATGTATAAGTTGAGTAATTAATTCTAAACAAAACAAAGCAAAACAAAGGAGGAGGGGATCTGGGGTAGGGTTTGATAAGTTTGTGTGTGTGTGTGTGTGTGGTTCTGTTTATTTTTCCTTCAGTGTATTCACAACGCTGCGCTTGAAAGATATTTTGGGGAGGTAAAAAATGTCCAAATGCGCGAACTTATCATTATAGGTTGTGGGTAATCTATGGTACACAGAATTATGGTCATAGTTAGTTCGAGACAGCGGGACGTGGAACAATTTTGGTTTTCTTCCACGTTTGGAGCCGGCCTGAAGCCGCAACATTTGAGACAGCAATGCCGGACTGTTGAGAGTTCCGGAACAGATGTCGTGGAGTAATGACATATCGGAGACCGTGCGTCTGTCCTCAAAGGTCATCAAGCCATGGTGCCTGCAAGAATCAACGTAGCTTAGAGGAGTGTAGTGCGAACGGAGGTTAAGCCATCTCACAAATCTTCTCTGTATGCGCTCTATGTGATTCCTACACGTGACATACTGTGGGTTCCAAATCGGACTGCCATATTCAAGGACACTACGCACATAGGCATTGTAAAGCAACTTCACACAAGACAAGTCAGTCAGATCTCTGCTAACTCGAAACATTAAAAAGAAAATAATAAAAAAAATCGCCTATTGAAGGATGTAGTAAACAGAGCGCATAATTTAATAAAACATAAAATTATTTCTTAAATTAACTAATCAACATGTTACTTGTAGTTGGTGAAAGAGGCCCTAAGTGTGGTATATTGTGATTTGTGATTGAGTATGTCTTTAAGTAGTTGGTAAGACTTTGCAAATAAATATATATATAGAATAAGTAGTCAACGCGGATGACATCGAGGGCACGTACTATCTTATTATACTAGCTGGCGCCCGCGACATTGTCCACGTTGGAAATGAAAAGTAGCTTATCCCGTGTCCCGTACGTGTAAACGTTTATCTACCAAGTTTCATGAAAATCAGTTAAGAGTTAAGGAGAAACATACATACATACAATACCTATACTTACAGATTTATTATTAGTATTGATTGATTGATTATTTGCTAATCATCTTTGTTAAAATGACATAAATTTTCAAGTACTATCTCAGATAATATAGATATTAAATTGAAACACAGGTTACCGCTTCTGTAATAATTATTACAACGGAATATATTAATATTTTGTCTAAAGTACTTTATTAACTAGCTTTAACATTCGACTTCGTTGTGTAAATTAATACTGTTCCTATTTTCCATTTTGAAATAAGTTATACAATATTATAAAGAGGTAAAGTATGTACGTTTGTTTGTTTGTATGTAGGAGGTAATCTAAATATCAAACGTAGAAATTTTTCTACTTACAAAAACTTAATATACATTTAAAGGCCTCTTTCACCAATTACAAGTAAAGTATTAGTTACTTTTAGAAATAATTTTATGTTTTATTAAATTATGCACTCGGTTTAGTGCATCCTTCGATAGGGGATTTTTTTATTATTATTTTCTATTTAATGTTTGGAACTTTTACCGTACAGACAAAAGTAGGTCAACTCCATTATCCCCGGTGACTGGTGATTTTAAATGACGGTTAGCCTACTTGACAGACGGTGAAAGAGGCCCTAAGAAATATAAGGTTAAGGGCCGGTTTAATAATAATAACATTTATTTCAGACATTTGTCCATATTAGTGTTAGTAAAACAAGGGAAAACAAAGAAAAACTTAAAAACTATGTTAGTAATTATATTTACAACACGAAAGTGTGGTTTGTGTCCACATCTTTCTTATGTGACAGTTTATATATATGGATATTGTATTCAGGAGTATTAAGTTCCAAAAATTAAATAGAAAATAATAATAAACAATCGAAAATAATAAAAAATATCGAAGGAAGCACTAAACCGATGAATTTATTAAAACATAAAATTATTTCTAAAAGTAACTACTTAATCAACACTTTACTTGTAGTTAGTGAAAGAGACGCTAAGCATTATAAACTTATTACTCACATCGTCAAAATAATCAGCACTAAAATTCTGATTGAAATGTAGAATCCTTTCTTCATCGAAATCAGCCTCTTCGTCCATTATTTTAACATACTACGGAACCATTGATTTAAACAAAGCTCGACATTAAATATACTGAAAAAGTGTTTTGACTCATTAAATGCTTGAAAATTACTAAACTAAGTATAGAAGTGAATATTTTTCAGAACACTCGAGATAACGCGTCAGCTACGGTAGTCCATTACCGTGAAAGCTTTTTTATCGCATGACGGATAGGTAAATACATATAGAATGATATTGATATTGAAGCCGATTTCATCAAGGTTATTAAGTATGAGTTAAAACGCAAATCTATTACCGAAGACTTGAACATATTTTGTTAAAATATAGTACTCTCTTGTTTACAAATAAAAAGTATTTAATTGTAATGTAAGTATTTTGTATTTAGATAGAGCTTTCACTGAAGAAAAAAGCGATAAACAAGGAATGTTTCCTCGTCATCATTATGTCAGACATAGGAGGTCCACTGCTGGACATAGGCCTCTCCCATATTTTCTAATAATCTGGAAATCGTATAAAAAAATTGAAAAATTCGTCAAGTGGACTTGAAAAGTTAGCACAGGAACATATATCCCTATTATATTATTATTATAATATTATTAGATACTATATAAAATTCTCATGTCACACAATGTTTGTAACTAAACTCCCCCGAAACAACTTGACCGATTATTTATTTTTAAAATTTTTGTGTATATTTGGTAGTTTTGAGAACATTTTTTTTATTTTTGGCAAAACATTGTTTGTCGGGTCGGGTTACTCGCATAATGACTTATTTCTTTCACGCATATTGACTTATACGCATATTGGCTTATAGTTACTCATATTGACTTATACGCATATTGATTTATATGTAATCATACTTATAGGTACTCATATTGACTGATATCAGATTGACTTATAGGTACCCATATTGACTTATACGCATATTGACTGATATCATACGCTTATTGATTTATAAGCGTATTGACATACACGACGAATATTGTACACACAACGACCCCTTTGGATGAGTGGTAAGAGTGCTTGCCTAACGTCTCAGGGGCGCCGGGTTCGATTCCCGGCAGGATCAACTTTGGAATTGAACTCCTTTCACTCAGCTAGTATAAGTAGATGTTAAAATGGTTTGCCCCATGTTGGTCCTGAGGGCAAGATAAAAACGCAAAATATTTTTTTTATTAAAGCGCCCTCTTACTTTATAATAAAGAAATATTGTTAGTGGAAGTAAGGTGATAGGGTTAAAAGAGAGCGTAGTTCATGTCGACATCGTCAGATGGCACTGAATCAAGAAAACTGATATCTGGATTAGACTTTTTTTCAACCGACTTCCAAAAAAAGGAATTTCTTCCGACGCGTATGTTTTTTTTAAATGTTTGTTCCCTCAAAACTTTCGACTGGGTGAAACTTTTGATGATTATTTTTTTTATTTAAAAATTGGTGCTTCCCGTGTGGTCCCATTTCAATTTGATCCAGTTCTGACAATGGCATCCATGAGAAAAGACCATGAGACGGTTTATTTTTTTGTTAAAATGTTTATTTATTTATTTATGTATTTCAAAATCCACAGGTCTCAGCATAAAGTTTACAGACAAAAAACCACATTATACAGCCAATTATGGATTTTAGCTACATTTATTACAAATAGGTATACATACTTACTTATTTATGTTTTTTAATTAACTTTTTATGTTTTCTTTATAATTACTTATGTATTCCCACCCAACTATTACAGGTAGGTACACAGTATGTGTACATTAATATGTGGATAGTTAAATAAAAACAGATTGATTGTAGTTAGCCATAAGAACTGGTAGATATGACTTGGTAGATAAACATTTAAAAGTACGGGACACGTGATAGGCTACTTTTTATCTTTTTTAACGCGGACGAAGTCGCGGGCAACAGCCAGTATAATATTATAAACGCGAAAGTTTGCGAAGATAAATGTATGAATGTTGAATGTTTGTTATTTGTTCACACAAAAACGGTTATTATTATATATTTGGATGAAATTTGACACACAGGTAGTTTATTACCTGGATTATACTAGAAAATGTTAGGCTGCCGAGAGATCGTCTTAAAATAAAAACAATTATCGTCCCAGCGATAAGGATGTTGGGTGTTGTCTCAGTTCTAGGTATATAATTCATTTTCCAAAGCCGACAAAATCGCGGGCACTAGCTAGTATATTATTCACAACAATGTTGACACACCTATTCTCAGAGAATCTACATTAGAGAAATCATTACTGCGGATAATACACATTTGAACGGTCAACAAATCACGCAACTCAAAAATTATCTGGGTGCCGATCTTGTCCATACACTTACACTAAAATACCATTTACTCAAAAACCATGTGAACGGATCAACAATAGAATGTTATCTACTTCATTAAAATACACTTATAACGCTCTCTCCATTTTCTGATACAACATTGTTCTCAAGTGTCGTTTGAAGACCTATGCGTGATACATCGCCACTTACTCTTATTATGTTTAGAAAAAATGATCATTGCTAATGTTTTTTTTGGAATTTACTTCATAAGAATCGATCGGGGTGTGAGCGGAATATTTATGGGTGTAAAATCAAATGTCACATGTCACACGTTACGCGTTATAGGCTACGATAAATATCGCCACAAACAAATGAAGTGAGGCGAAAGCTGGTTAAGGTAAAAATTCACAGATTTTGTGCTTCACACGACTATCGAGCATATTGGAAATAAATAAATATACGGAATTCGAAAAAATATGTTGTTCTGACTTGTTGACTTCTTTCAAAAAGGTTAAGGTACAGGGCGAACCCTTAACCCGATCGTCTTTATTTTAGGCTCAAATTGTAGCTGACTAAATTGTCCAGAGGAGATTTTCTCAAATTTTTAATATTGTTCTTCGTTTCCAAAATATCGAGCGCCAAAACCAAAAATTCGGAAAAAAATTTTTATCACTATTTCGGCAATAACATTTTTCCTTTTTGACTTTTTTGAAAAATTCTTTTTGCACCTTACAGTTCTCTTGAATGCGCGTCTTTTGAGCCTTTTTTTAAATGTTATAGCTTCACAACTCTCCGAGATATAAGGGTATCGCACTTTTTCGTGAAATCGGGGCCTATACTGAAGCGAATGAAAAGACATTTCCATTTCCTATGTCCAAAAAGGGTCTTATCTTCGAGAAAATTCGTTTTATACAGTTTTTTAATTGATCGGTTACAAAATTAATACCGCTTGCTCGTTTTATTTTATTTTGAATTATTAATTCAAGTATATCTACTTGTTTATTTTTTCTATAATGTTTCATAGACTTTCTTATATGTAAAAATCTTTAAACTACTCAATGGCCCGAGCGAAGCTCGATCACCCAGTCACTAGTATATTGTTACTAAATTATTAAAATTTCATAAGGACTAAACTCCATCGTGCGTTTTCATATAAATGACCTACAATTCTATGTTTCCTTGATGTCTCTTTTCTTTGTCTACTAAATTATGAGGAGACTTTAATTTAAATATTAAGAAATTATATTTTTCTTGACTCACATTCAAACAGACAATGTATATTCTCTTATTACGTACTGGAGGTAAATTTTAATTTACTTAGTCACAAGACAAGTGCAATCTGATACGACCACACCCGACCCTTTCATTTGTTTTGTTTGTGTTCTGCATGCTTATTAGAGCTTTTTTTCTAATTAGATAAGAGGGTATATTCTGTTAGTGCGAAAGTTTTTTTGACATTTCAGTTCCATTAAAAATTTATAAAAAATCTAGCGGGTGCCCGCGACTTCGTCCGCGTTGAAAAGGAAAAAAGTGGCATATCCTGTGTCAATTCGTTTAAGAGTTAGTTCGTTTAATTTAAAAAAAAAAAAAAAAAAACAAAAAAGAGTGATGGAGGAACATACATACATACATACAGAAAAAAAAATCTAAAAATGGTCAATTTAGTTTCAGTATCATGTATAGAGCCTATATACACGATATTTCTGAAAACAAAGTAAATTACTCCATGATCGACCCCTACAGATTTATTATTAGTATTGATTGATGATAATGATGAATAATTAACCCACTTTTAATACACAAGAAGAATCGTTAAGTTTTCTACCATTATAAACCGCACCTGGACTATCGAAGTCCGTATTGTGAATGAATGGGATTGTGCTATTGTGAACTTGCCTGGTGTGAGACCTACTCACCGATTGTCATCATCAGCTTCTGAAGACAGCGGGAGTTAAAGGCAGGTGAGTGTGCACAATTGCCTTATCCCATTTACAATAAAATTTTGACCTTATCCATTAAAAATACATTTTCCTGGAGGAGCCAAGCCTCCAGGGTGGGCCTTCAACGCATCTTAGCGCCTGCATCACCATTTTGTAATACTTTTAACGCGAACAAAGACGCGGGCACCAACTTGTCTGAAAATGTTCCACCGTTTTCGGAATACGACCTCGTCTGCTAAAAACCGCATAATGCGACGGCAATTTTGTACGCAGGTTACCTCACATCTTAATGTTTAATTGTGCAACATATTCACCACCTTATTCCGTCGTGATAGAAGCGTTCAGATAGTTTCTTTTAATAGAAAACGTGAGGGCGACATGTCGACGCCATCTCTTCGACGGCTCTTTGCAACACGTCAAAATTGAAATTGCTTTGTTATTACGGCCATGATTAGCCGCAATTGCATCTCATATAAACCTTAAATGCAGACAGACACACACAAGACGTCTGTACCTGAACAACCTGCAACGGATGTTTTCGTTTTTTAGTACATAACTAACTGTTAAACGCCACTTCGTCCGCGTAACGTCATAAATAACCTATTTTAATCCTCGCTGATAACATAGGTAGCTTTCTATAGGTGAAAGTTTTTTTTTAAATCAGTCCAATGGTTTTTAATTTAATTCATTACAATCAAAAATACAATTATTTTCTGTTTATAATATTAATATAGATTTGATGAACCCATCACTAGAGTGGTTAAGAGGTTGCTTTAATGCTCTCCCTTAGTGGTATTACCAAGTTCGATTTCCGGTAAACCCAACGTTGAAAAAAAAACCCAGTAGGTATCTAAAAACCCGATGCATGCATGCCAGTAATATATAAAATAATTATAACATGTTAAATTAAATTAAATATATCAAAAAAGCTTATGAATTCCAATAAAATCTAGATAATTAACATACGAGTACGAGTAGGTACATATTTCCTGAAAGGCGAATTAATTTTTCATTTTTCTAGACGAGTCTCGTCTGAATACGTATTAGGCAAATGTCTACTGGCACAAATCTGACGTGATTTAAAAATCGAGTCCCACAGACTGTATAAAATGTAATAAACTCTGTCTGAAAGAAAATCCACTGAGATATGCGGGATGTGAAATTAAACATAATGAAATGAAATGACGCGAGATTCCGATAGAATAATGTTGGGGCGCCCGCCTCTAGCCACCCACTTTCTCACCCGAGGTGGTTATCAAAGGTATTTCGCTTACTTGTGCATTGATTTCAATAGCAACTTATTTGCGATTCTCAATTAATATAAAAATATATTTTATTGTACAACATACAATATCAAATTGCAAGAATTTCGTCAAAAATATAGAAACGCTCAATAAGACTCTTTAAATCCTTACTAGACCCTATTTAATATTATAAGCGTGAAAGTAACTCTGTCTTTCTCTATGTCTATCTGTCACCTTTTTACACCTTAATGGTCCAGTATCCCTCACCTGAATTTTTTTCTGATTACTAACGGGCTGAAACTTTCGTGAGTAGCTTTCGTGAGTTATTAATAATTTTTATGACCCATTTATTGTGATATATTGGGAGTGGTTTTTGGAGGGATGGGATGATTTTTGGGAGGGAGGGGGGATACTAACCAGCTGATTTTTTGTCTGCAGCTTAATAAACATTTGTATAATAAAATGGCCGCATAGTCCTACAAATTGAGTGGTACGTTTTCCCAGTCCTACGCTTGGAAGTTTTTTTTACGTTTTTTAAGTTTTTTACGGCTGCTAACTCCTTTAGCTACCTCTATCGAGAATTTTCGCAGAGGAAAAAGGTGGACGTTCGTGATTAGCTTCGGCACACGGAGTTTCAGCCTGTTAGTAATCAGAAAAAAAAATCCAGGTGAGGGATACTGGACTATAACCACATAATCATCATTATGAAATTTTTCATACATATTATACACGTTGTCAGGGATATATACAGGAAAGGACATAGGGTAGAGGTACCTTTTATCCAGAAAAAAGGGGATTGTTTCCGAGGCATCATTTAAGATAAAATAAAAAACTAACGCCTGGCCAAAGTGTTTAGCAACAAGAAGTCAAGCGTTATGTTGTTTGATTTTTTTTAAATTTTTTAATGAGGCCGAAGTCGCGGGCACCAGCTAGAATTTGTTCGTTTGTTAAGCTTTCACGTCTTAACTACTCAATCTATCATGAAATTTTACATGCACGTTGTCAGGAGTACAGAAAATGACATAATAAGAAAAAAAGTCTTTCAAAGCAACCCTTAGTTACCATAAATGTTTTTATGGAATGAACTTAAAGGTTATCACTTTTAAGAATTAATATTATTATTTATTAGTTCTTATTTAACCACATCTTTACATTTAGTTAAAAAGCTAGAGCAGAACTTTTGATATTCTCTCGTAAAGCAATGCACCGTATAAGCTAAAGATGTGGATTATTTAATGTGTTCGCGTCTTATCTTCGCGGAGACATGCAGTCTGGTAAAAGTACTGTCAGCAAATTAAATGAATAAATGAACAGTAAAATAATGCCACTATATTCTTCTAGTCTGCCACGGTATAATTTTTTTTGAAATAATCCCACTTGGTAATCCAAATTTATATATGTTTGTAAGCTAACCTATTGTAACAATTTTTATGAAATTTACATAATATAAAGATAGTTTGAATGGTTCAAACTAACTATATTAAAAACTTAAGTTACTTTTTAAATGCATCAAAGTTTTTTATTTCCAATTGTATTTGCAAGGTATAAATGTAAAAAGCTAATGTTTAGTTTTTAAAAGCTTTAAATAATCGAGCTTTAAACTGCTAAGATCCACACGTAGGTAAATCCTTGCTGACTAATTCACATTTTAAAAGAAAGTTTATTTTTGAATAAGTCACCAAATATATTTTTGGTCATTCATTCAAGATACATTCAAGCCATTTTGAAGCCTTTTTGAAGTATTAAATAAAACTTAACGATTTTTTGTCGCACAGTACCTTTTCATATCACCGGAACATCGAGCACCTTTGAAATATTCATATGGTAACTGGAAAGCATAAATGTTCAATGAAGCCTTTATCACAGTAGAAATCCGCGGACTTCATGAAAGCAACTTTTAACAAAATACAATTTAAAACATAAAACAAAGCTAGGTAATAGGGACTAAAGAAAAAATATTATAATGTGTATATAAAATAAATAAATAAATAAATAAAATAAATTAAATAATATATTTAAGGGCCTCTTTCACCGTCTGTAAAGTAGGCTAACTGTCATTTAAAGACACCGGTAACAGGTGATAATGGAGCTATATTAGCATAGATGTAAAAGCCTTTTTCACCATCTATCAAGTAGGCTAACCGTCATTTAAAGTCACCTGTCACCGGGAATAATTTAACTGATATACCTTTGTTTGTACGGTAAAAGTCCCAAACATTAAAAAGAAAATAATTTAAAAAAATCGCCTATCGAAGGATGCAGTAAACCGAGTGCATAATTTAATAAAACATAAAATTATTTCTAAAAGTAACTAATCAACACTTTCAGTGTACTCGGTGAAAGAGGCCCTAATGGTTCTAATTAATCAACAGAGTTAATGCAGCGATTTTTTCCTACAGATTTCACAACTTAGAAACCTCACAATGAAAATATTAACAGATTGTGTTCATGTACGCGTCGTACCTCCCCTCATGTTTCCAAAAGCGTTCTTTACAAATAAATTAACGAAATAAGCTTACTCATTCGTTCGTATTCATTAATTAAGATCACATGCGGAGGCTTAAACCAATCTTGAGAACAATTGGGTTCCCACTTGAGACAAGGGTGACCACACGGACTGCACAAAAGAAATCCTACTTAAAATAAACTTCTTATTCTATATTTTGTGCTAGTCGTGAGATTCTCCAATTATGTTGTTGTTTAAGATAATTAATACATTTCTATTTTAAAAAAAAAACATTCGATTTTTCAATGGATAGAAATATCCAAAAAGAAATACAAAATCGGATATTATTTTTCTATTATTTTTTATTATTAGGATTATGATGATAAAAAGAATAGTATCCTGAGTTTCTTTCGGGGAAATTTAAATTTATAATGACGATCAAAAGAGTTTCTTGTAGAAACCTAATTGATAAGTAAATATTTTGGTTTTGATTTTTTGATTTATACTGCATTTTTTAGGAATTTAATATACGGTACTCATATTCCTTCTTGTGTAGTAAATGATGAAAAGGGCAACGGAAATTTCTGTCAATTAGATACTAATAATTTAGATTTAATATATGATAATTATGATTTATTATTATTCTGGTAATTACAACACAATTACATTATAAGGATGCACAATAACGTGCTTATTTGACAATACGTGCAGCGTATGCAATTAAATGTCTATAATTATTACCTAACTAATTAAGAAAGAATAAAAGTCATTGCTGTATTCAGAATGTTTCTAACCGGTTTTACTCAGAACTTATTAGAAAGACCCATTAGAACTTACTAGACGTCTAAAGTCTTACTAAAGTCCTACGGCTGAGATGGCGATGACAATGATTTTCTAAATACTCCTGAAATCCCACGTAGAAAAAAATAATAATATCGGTTTTTGGTTGTATTACAAAAAGTGTGAATGTGAAATCGTGGTCACCCTACCCTGAAGACAACGTAAGACGTGTATTACTCTTATTCAAAACTTTTGTATAGAATTTGCTGAAAGAAAGGAGACGCGGTGGAGACGACTGTGTGGGGGGAGCGACAATACACACAATAATTATTGAAGCAAGACTACGGGGATTTATTTAATTTAACAAAAATATTTATTTTATTTTCTTGGAGAAATTCGTGATATCGTTTTATAAGTAGGTATTATTATTATTTAGCCATTTATGTAGATGAATTATAAACCGTCATTAAACCCTTAGATTTATCATGGCATGCAGTTTAGATATAACTTGAAAAAAAAGGGGGAACACACTTTTCTCCAGATGAAAGGTATCCTACGCCTTTTTCTATATCCCTGGTAATGTGTATGCAGAATTTAAATAATCGGTTTGGTAATTGAGGTGTAAAAACGTAACAAACAATCTAACTTTCCCATTTATATCTAATATTAGTTAGGATAGGAATTAGGATGAACCATTCATGAATATAGATAGGGTGTTATTTTTTTAAATACAAGTAAAAAATTTGCATATACTTACAATTTGGACTCTGATGCATGTCTATGCATCAGACAGAGCAATGTTTCAGTGTCAACTATCAAAAAAAAGGATCCTTAAAAAGTATCCAAAAAATAAAGTGCGAGATAACAAAACCCTTCCCTGAGTTGAGTGTAACAATGCTTAATAATGGCTTTGCGAATTTAGCGATACATTCATTAAGGCGTCTTTTGTTCTGCAAATATATTTGGGGAAGGCAAAAATTATAACATACAGTTGTATTGTGAAAACGGGCGGTGAGGGAGGTGACGCGGAATAAGTGGCGAAATATTATTCACGCGTAGGGTTGCCAACGAAAATAATATTTTTTTGTCACGCATTTTACAAGAAGTTATTTGAATAATATTGTGTTAAATCATACAAATTTACCCGAACGTTTACTTACTGGGTTTGTAAAATTTTAATATTTAACAATAACTGTTATAATATAAATAATTTTAAAGTGTTCGATATCCTGTTATCATTGACAATCACATTGATGACCATCTTTTTATAAGATTATAATAAAAAATGTTAAAAATCGCGAGAATGGCTACCCATTCTACAAATGGCGAGAATGGCGAAAATCGCTCTACAGCGATTTTAATTCGATTTTAAAATATGGAAAGAGAAATAAATGGGGAAAAATTTTATGTAAAAAATTGTAAGGCAAAGCCGGGAGCGCGTCGCTAGTTATGGATAAAGTAATTGGTAACCGAACCTCCAACGAGTCTTGTATTGCCTCCGATAACTTACTGACCTTATAATATTTATCTATACCTAGTTTTTTATATATTAATAAATATCTCCTTTTTTAAATTCTTATCCTTACTAATCCTTACTAATATACATATAAATGCGAAAGTTTGTATGGATGGATGTTTGTTACTCTTTCACGCAAAAACAACTCAATGGATTTCAATGAAACTTTACAATAATATAGCTTATAGACCATATAAGATATAAAAAAGATAAAAAGAAAAAATATTTCGTCGTCCCAGCGATAATGACGTCCGGCGTTACCGCTCACATATTTTTCCTTTCAACGCGGACGAAGTCGCGGGCACCAGCTAGTATCTAATAAAATATTCGATACTGATAAAAAATTGAGGACTTAAATTAAATAAAACTGTTATTTTTTCTAAATAAGTAAATGACAACCCTAACGTGCATAGTCGCCAGATTTAATGTAGCGACGACGCCTACCTCACGCTAACGCTAAGAAAACACCGAGTCTACAGGGTGTTCTAATTTCATTTCACAAGAAAAATAAATAACATTTTTGTCGGTGTATCTTTTCATGCGTTCTCGTTAGGCCTGTACACAGGGGATTTTACTGATATTATATGAGGTTTAGAGACTTATCTGTTTGAACGTAAATCCACAAACATAGATATCCCCATTTATAAATTGGCTTATTTTTACATAAGCCCGTAATCAGACAGAACTAGTCTTGTAAAAATTAGTAATTAATTAATTAACAAATGACTGACGGACATGATTCTAACATTCCAATATAAAGTGAGTTTGTTTGTGACGCTTTCACGCCATCTGCTCACGTTGTCAGGGACACATTAAAGGACATAGGCTACCTTACATCAAGAAAAAAGTACCTACTGTTCCCGAGGGATTATAAAAAAGTTCAAAATCTGACAAAAATATAAAAGAGTAATCTGACAAATCTGACAAATCTGACAAAAATATAAAAGAGTAATAAGAGTAATAATTTTTTTTAAAAAAGATCCGATGAAGTGGGCAAGTCACTTGCTACATTGGAGAATTGGACAACGTCAAAACAGATAAATAGGAAAATGGGCTCTGGCCTTACTTTTCAGCTTCCCTTTAACATCCATTCTAATAGGTATTATAAATGCAAAAGTAACTATGTCTGTCTGCTACCTTTATGTTGCAATGTTGCAAATGTTGCATCATACATGTTGCTGACAACATGTATGATGCAACATTAGGATGTAAGGATGTAGGATGTAAGGTTCTTCTTTCTTGTATCCTCAGGGATACTTACTGTTACCGAGTGATCGGCTAAAAATATAAAGAATATAAACTCTAACTGTGTATGTACTATTTACTCTATGCTTATATGCAAGAAATTTAATGGTTATAATACAATTACACATTAAGTAGTTGTTATTATAGCTATAACAGCAGTGACTGTTTTTATTCGATTATGCTTTATAGTTTGAATAAGCGCCTGTTTCACAAACGTCAAGTATGGCCTACTTGACGTAACTGTCATTTAAAGTCACCGGTAACCGGGGATAATGGAGCTGGTATACCTTTGTTTGTATGGTAAACGTCCCAAACATTGAATAGACAATAATAATAAAAAATCGGCTGTCAATAGATGCACTAAACCGAGTGCATAATTCAATAAAACAGAAAATGATTTCTAAAAGTAACTAATGAACACTTGTAGTTGGTGAAAGAGGCCCTAAATGTTTTAAAATATCAGTAAAACCAACGAGTAAAACAGTAATAAATATCACCGTTATCATGCAATTTAAAATTGTTGCGCTACTCGCCAACAGATGGAGCCACAATACACTTTTCAGCCTACTTCTCACGACAAAATCTATAAACGTATAAACTAAAATATACGTGAGAATCAACTATTTACCTAGCTTGTGACTATAATATTTATAGTTAAAAATGAGAAATAATTTAAGATAGCTGATAATTTATTTGGTTTTAAGTACATTTATATAACTTTGCTGGCGCCTGTATTTACTTACCTAACTAAGGAGGTTTTTTAATTCTGTACAACTGCTTCGGGTTTATTGAATCGCATTGTTGGACTACTATTTCTACTAGAATGACAACAACAAAATTCAAAAGAAAGCAAACAACAAAGGAATATCTAAGAAGAGATTTAAACAAAACACGCACTAAACAGAATGTTAGGATCCCAATTAACCGATCCATCGTATCCACAAACACATCTCCACTACAATAATATACCAATGAGATAATCTATGAAGAACAATGAATCGATAATGTTATTTTGACATGACGATGTCTTATTAGCGGCACGTAGAGATACAGGTGATAAATAAGACTTTTTGTTTGTGATCAATTATAAATAGTATACTATTTGTAATATAGAAGTAATATTTCTGATGCGGCTACATAAAATGTACTGTACAGCGAGCTCTGCCCCAATCTGATCAATGATACTTTTGTAAGTAAGTACATATAATTTGTTCAAATATATCAATACGACTCTGTAATATATATATTTTATTTTTCGAACAGTGGGGTTATGAGTTTATATTAATTCGATGGGTTATGTGGAAAAGTATCCATACTAGTAAGGTATGAGTGGAAAAAATCCTATTAGTGGGGATACTTAGTAGGGGTAGCTGGTTTTACATACTACTATTACTATTTCAACATCATGGTTTCGCAAATTGTAATATTATGATGAATACTTTTGTCTAACTAAAAAAAAATATGTAAAATGTAAAAAAAGTCATGGTTTTCCTTTCATTTAATTTATCAAGTTTGTTAGAGAGATTTCATCCTTATAATTGACCCTGACGATCGATGCAATAAAAGTAAAGGGTGTAACTTATACAGATTTTAGCCGGTTCGATTCCCGAGTGTGGCAAGTGAATTTTCGAAAATCTTTGAATGCAGTTTTCTTTCTATTCAAAAATAAAGGAATGTTTTCTTTGAGTAAAATTTTCTATCTACAGTATTAAGAGTACTTTCCCTTCAGATGGCATTACAAAATTCCACCCTGTGGAATGTATACTTACCAATATAGTAGTTTCCACCTGACTACAGTTCCACGATGCGCTTTCCAAGCCGTGGCTTCCACCCGAGAATACTTTTATCTTTTACCCCATCGGTTATCGATAGATTTGTCTTGGGATTGCTACAGAATTAATGATTTCATTATTCAATAGAAAATCTTATTAAAATTACACATTCGTTATACACGTTAGTTTTTGTCTATACAAAAACGATCGATATTAGATCGATTTTTCTATTCGCATTTAACAATAGGCAGGATGTGGTCGTCGCGTCCCAACGAGCATACGTCTTGAAAATCTATTCAGTGCTGGTAACGTGGTAATAAATATCTTAACAGGTTGGAATAAAGCCTATTTTTGAAATTTAATTTTGATTTCTTAACTGTGAATACTACGTGGTGGGGTCGCGTGCGTGTAAATCGATTATAGGATGGATTAACGATCACTGTGATATGAAATCGACGGGTTGGTCCCAAGATAAAGATATTATCCAGTTTAATTTAATAGTCTATTGTTTATATTGACTCTAGACATTATAATATTATTATAATGCGGAATCTGTACTATTTACATACATACCCTTACATGAAACTATAGTAGATACACAATTATGACCTCTAGCTTTATTATTTTCAACATAAGAGAATGTAGTTTCAAACATGATTGTGTATCCTAATCCTAATCTATACTATAATCAATATTAATAATAAATGTGTAAGGGTTGCTCATGGAGTAAGTTACTTTGTTTTCACAGATATCGTATTTATAGGCTCTATACATGATACTGAAACTAAATTCACGATCTTTAGATTTTTTTCTGTATGTATGTATGTATGTACCTCCATAGGTAATTATTCAACGAATTAACTGATTTTCACGAAACTTGGTAGATAAATTACTTATGTAGACGTACGAGACATAGGATAGGCTACTTTTTTCTTTTTCAACGCGGACGAAGTCGCAGGCACCAGCTAGTATAATTATAAATTACTATTTATTCTTGAGAAATGTTAAGTTTCTGTGGGATCTCGAAGAAACGTGGGCGCAGCTAGTCAATAATATGTATAGTTTAGTTGAGATTATTACAAATAAATGCATGATCCAATAAAACTTTCTAATAAAATAAACAGCCTTACACCTCACTACGATTTTCACGTATCTTCGGACCGATCGCAGGCTAGTGTTCTCGTTAAAACAACGTTTCCCAAACCGTAAGTTCCCACGGCATCACATCACAACTGAGCCATCATTCCTCAACTTTTGTCTAACCGGCACTAAACACTGTACACTACAAATTCAACCTAATCACTCTTATAATAAAATTTAAGTTCATACTGAATTGACCCTCAAGAAGAGGCGTTCGGCGTGACGTTCGATCAACTACAAACAATTGTTCATATTTTCAAATCTCAACTGAGCCGTGTCCTAATGCATTTGAGTCTATTTTCCCCTGCACCAATACAGGCAGCTGAGCCCGTTTGACCGTAGCAAATGTATGTAATACAGTATTCAAATATTTCGTGAATCATGCGCATTCGTGTGTATAATTACGTTTTTACCGGAGCTTAGTTAATCGGACAGGGGTACTCAAACAATGTCTGATATTGGTCTGATTGTAGGCCGACTACTGAAATAGCGATTGGGATTTTTGATAGAGTATTTTGCTTTCAATGTAAATCTACAATAAAATTATTTGGTAAATTTGGCAAGGAAATCCATATTGTATACCTACTGTTATTTCACGGTAGTTTTCCTTAAAGGGCCTTTCAGTTTAGACTGCGAAAGGCAGTGTGCACTAACTACCAATGTACTCACAGATTTTTAAGGTTCGACAGAGGTGCCGGGGAGCGAGCTATGCTCAGAGTTTTTTGATGGATAAAATCAGAAATTCTGAAATTCGGCAAAGAAAGGTTGTCGATATAGTCAAGAGAATCAGCAAGTTGAAGTGCACACATCTGTCGCAGAGTTTATTCAAATCGTGGGCAAACACCACGGGTGATAACACCACTGTGGGCGAACACCACGGACCCAAACTTATGGGGTAGAAAGTTTTCGAATGGAGGCCATGAATTAAAAAGCGCAACGTCTTGCGCCTAAAGCGATTTACAGGAAGCGGTTAGATACGAAAGACCATGCGTGTTGGTAAGCCTTGGGAGTGGCCTACATCCAGTAGTGAAGACACAGGCTGATGATTATGATGACGATGCCTATTGTACTTACATTATATTATAAAAAATATACCTACAAGTTTAAAGCGAGGCAAAAGTTGAGCAGTCCTGCGTTAACGGGCCTTGCGTAGCTCGGTAGCGGATTTGCATCCGAACACAAACCACGAGGAGAATGATCTGTGACCTCCTTAATTGGGAGTTGTAACTGCTGCATTTATTCCATTGCAATGATTGGAAGAAGGTTTCAAAACACTTTGCCACTCTTGCGAACAGCAAAAGCAAAAAATATGGAATGAACATCAGAAATCAGTGGCTTATCCTCTTTTCATTCTTATTTTTCAATGTACGTACGTTAACTTATCTATATTAAATGCTCGATTAGTTTAAAATTACTATTAATATTAAAAAAATAGCATGTTTATTTAGTCTAACTAATAATCTAAGAGCAATATTATCGAAGTTAGGCGAAAGCTCTGGTAGCGAATTTGTAGACCTTAGGATCAACTTGGTTCGAAACAGCGTCTTATCAAAGTTTCATGAGTGGATTACTTAGTTTACTCAATGAATTTCATCACCTAAAACCTAACACAGTAGGACGTACTTAAAACATTATAATGATATACTAAGCGAAGGCCTATAATTATGGCCTATAGCCTTCTGTGGGCTAAAAGAAAGCGTTAGAAGTCGCGGGCACCAGCTAGTTAATATATGAAAACGGCGCCCAATTTTTTATATTTTTTAATATAAACCTAACAATAAACAATATTTGGATTTAAATAATTATGTGTGCCAAATATTATCCACACCCGTTATGCCGTTTTTCCTTGAGAGTAATACAACTTTCATACATTCTCACAATCTTTCGTATTTATAATATTAGTAGCATGCCATTGTGTATGTATATTAATAAGTATAATATATATTAGTAAGTATTATATAAGTATGTGGCCGGCTAGATTCTTGATATGTTTTAAGTAATAAGACAAGTTAAAATTCTGACCAATCACATGCGTTCATAACTTCATATATCGTATTCACTCGTTCTATAACATTTTACTTACTAATCCAGTAATGTGGCCGGCCTTAACTTAATTTAAAGTCATAGTCAAACCTTAAATGAGCTTGGTCCACATCACCTCCCATATTTGATATAACACTTTGATCGCAAATTAAATGTTATAGTTCAACATGTCTGGTCTTTTGAATTTATCTTTGATTGTGTTTGTGCCGTTCTCTTCTAGTGTTCAATGTGTGTGTGTATAATTATTACTGTCATTTGGTAGGCGTGGTTAGTACTCAGATATCTGAGATTGGTCCTATATGAGTTAAAGCCGTTGCAAATGTTGCAGTAAATTATTGAAAACGGTTGATAAAGTTATTAAACCACTTAATTATATATTTACGTATTCCCCTATTCACATACTTTGGTATCAAACAAAAATCTGTTATGTGCAAAATGACAAAACTTTTGAGATATTGACAAAAAAGATTTTGCTAAAAAATTGTAGGCACATGTAGTTTTATTTAAAAAAGTATTTTTCAAAAATTAGTGTTTATGTTGTACGTAAACTTATTTGTGTTTTAAATATGAAAATTTAATAATTTATTTATTATTTTGATAATAGAGTAAATTTTCCATATATATAGCAAATTCTATAGCTGTTGCATTTTTTTATAGATAAAACGGTGAACTAATGTCTTAAAAATTCACTTGGAATCTCAAAACAGATTTTGCTTTACGATTCCTTAATAATTATGATCGTTTTTTTTCTCAATGCCTTTGCAGTGCCTGAATATTTGCTGGAAATTCTCTGTTACTTGCCTCTGTCAAGGGCCAACTTTTGCTAGATTGGTGTAATTCCAGTCCAGTTCCAGATGTTTCGTACCCACAATTCCCTCCATCTTCCTTTCCTTCCAATTTACCTGCAAGTCTCTTTCCTTCCAATTTACCTATCATGATTAACTGAAGCAGCATAATATGATGATAATGATCCCAATAGTTACTAAATACAGGCTAAAAAGTCTTTGATTTTCCCTAAATAATAGGTATTTTCAGGGAAGATAGATTAAAATAAAAATTACCTCTTATTGTGTAACATTTTCTTTAGATTATATTTCAAAATTAACTAAATTTGTATGCGTTCCCTGTTTTTTTTCTCTTAAATAATGTATTATTACTTCTGACATAATCGTAAATTGACTAAATGAGCTGAAAACTTTATTTAGCTGTAACAAATACATATTCTGACTTACAACCATTACGGCCCCCACACGATGGCAAGTGACCGATTTAGATAAAACACGCTGTGTATGAACACATTCGATTTACCTTCCAACAAATCAATTGTCAAATGAATATAGTTTTTGTGGGTTAGGTTTTAAGGATCATTTACAAAGTTCCCTGTCCTTGGTCAGGTGCAGAAATCAATGTTGATTTTATATGCAAAACGCGCCACGCTCCTAAAGAAAATGTCGATACTACAAATAGTAACTAACTTTGTGTCGCTGATTTATGCTTTATTGTCAATATCTGGGACAACGACATGCGAAACATACTGGACTGTTCATACCTAGTTTCTGTTAAATAACTCAATGCGACTTTTAGTTTTAGAACAATTATGTTCATTCCTAAACTATATTTCAACCAGACTGTCTTAGAAAATCACTATTAGGTGCTTTACTTCATTGTAATTTGTAATTTAATGCATAATATGATAATATGGCGCTAAGTAGACTCTAAGGCCGTCTATGCTCAATGTAACATACTCTGTGAAATCGAATCAGGAATTAGGAGCTCCCCAGACAAACGAAAGTCAAGTACATTAATCCGGTGAACTAGTAAATTTAAGTGGCAATGTGCAAGGCACATAGTACCTAAGGAGAATCGACGACCGCTGGGGCCGGAAAGTTCTTGAGTGTCAGACCACGGAGCCAAGGACCCGCAAGCGCAGTGTAGGACATAATCCCTATTTGCAAGATGATCTACTTCTAAGCTGGATCCAGGATGTGTCAGACCAATCCTACTTGAAAATTATGGGGGAGCTCTGTGTCTAGCAGTAGGAGTAGATACTAGAGTTGACATAGCTTAGATTTGTCGTTCGTTTTGTATACTATGATTTTATATTTTTGGATAAAATGGATAAAAATGAGGATGTTACGAAACATCCGGGAGTGGAGTGAAATTGCCTCAAGCGAGCAAATGTTCAATTCAATTTCTAACACTCAGAACTAAAAGGCATTGAGAGAGAGAGAGATAGAGTGAGAGAGAATGTTTACTTATATCATTAAACAAAAATTATCACAAAACACTTTAAAGTGCCTTCTCTGTGTCCTTTAACAACAATGAAAATGTAATTACTTCACTATTCCAGTCTCTGATAGCATTTCTCAATTTTATTTATAATTCACTTTAAAAGGTTTACATCGACAGCTTAACATAAATTTACAACAATATATACGAACAGATTCTAAATTCCAACACTAACTTATGCAATATCACTCCACAATATTGAGCCCTGCTAACAAACTAACAAACTCGATAATCTCCAATCGATACATCGTGTGTCTAGTGCATTATAGAATCGAATAGAATATATTAATACGTGAGAAATGTTCGAGTTAGTTTGGAGATGTCTGCCGGTCTAAATCGGTGCAACAATGCGGCTCCAGCTTGCTCTGATTTGCTGGTAGGTGGACCTTGGCTTTGTGTGGACATGTCTTCGCACATGGTGACTACCTACATGTTGCGGTAAATCTGAGACAAAACACAAAACGCTTTGCTCTAAACTGTTGCTTAGTAAAGGAATGCCAGAAAATGTTAATTTCTTAGTTTCTGTGTTATATATTTTAACCGTATTATTTAATTTATTGGCTTATTAATTCTTTAGAGACCAGACCGACTTGGCCATGCTCCACCTGAGTGAAACTTGAGTCTTGGTATACATGAAATAAGGCCAGAATATTAGTGAACGAGAGTAACAGCTTCTACAAAGAGTAAATGTTAGTTTGGAAGAGTTTACAATTCGATTTAAGTAAGTAGTGTCCCTCTGAAACATTAATTATCACTATGACTTGATTAAATTTTATTACAAGAATTAAATAACAAGTGAGTATTTTAGAAGTAAGATATTATGTATTTTTAGAAGCCTAATTTAAGAAAATATATCAAAAAGTTATAGCACATTCGTTAGATGAGTCATGTCCACACTGATATCAACGCAAACGGAGACGTGCGGACAGTAGACATCACAAAGTCCGTTCGGATCGGCTTATCGCTCACTGCGCATTTCCTGCTACAACCGCGCCAAGTATGCGTCACAGTGCAGTCTCGACTATACAATGATATACGACGATATGCTGCGATGTATCTCGCTTGCCATCTACAATATGTAGTTGGTGGGCTCTGAGATAATTGAACTTGTATAACGCGATGATAAGATGCCTGATGTCAGTTAGTGGTTCAACAAATGAGATAGATCTCTTTAGAAAGAGCTGAATGTAATTGCGAAATACCAAGGTCCATACATATATATCATTGTCAACCCATAGCAGAAACTCAGTAAGATTTTCCAAATCATTATGGACTCCAAGTACTTCGCAATTACTAGTAATAACTATCACTAACTTCGCAATAACTAGTAGTTTATTCGCAATTTCAAATAAAGTAAAAACTTGTGTAAAACTGAATTCTAGGATGGAATAGTTAAAAATTGAAAGTCACGACAGCAAGCAGACGATCCTAAGGAAAAGTAATTACTATGGCCTACAACCTGTTTGCAACTTTGACCGATAAAAAGAGTTCATTGTCTTTGAAAAGACGTCTCCCCCTACGAGCAGAATGTCTTAAAAGCAAAACTGTCTATTAGTAATATGAGCGTAGAAAATTGTCCCTATATCAAAAGGATACCTAACTCATTAGAAATTTTCCTCAGGTATAGCGTGTTTGGGTTTATGAGAGAGTAGGGCTTGTGGATTTATTCTATTGATAATATTATAATGTTAAGAGTCAAGAGTAATAGAACAAACTGCCAAGAGACGTCATTTCTGCCAACAGTTTGGCCAAGTCCTAAACAATTTTAATAGATACTCAAAATCTCAAATGCAGACGTAGACGCACCAGCGCAAGTTGTCCGTGTATCTAAGAAATAAATTAACAAATAAATAGATAATCCTTACAAAAATATGAATCCAATTCCGAAAGTATATATTTATGTACTCATGACTTCAATATTTCTTGAGTCTAATTTTATTAGAGAACGTATTTGGATTTAAAGTAAAAGGCGTTGTTTAATTCTAACATTTAAACTTACATGCCCTTAATCCACGATCTCGATCCTCTAGATCCAATTCGCTCATCCCGGCGCACGCGCGTTCCCTCACCCGCGCGTGACTCTCGCAGACATTTTATTACCATAATTTAAAACAAATATCTGATTGTGTGTACCGCGCATTAAAGTGTTAAACCGACTCCTATAGGGATGTATCCCACTTCGCTTTAAAACTTATGAATACATTTTGAACAATGCACGACCGTGAGACGTATTGCAAAAGTCTTTATCATCATTTATCCCAGTAATCACACGACTTTTCTTTACATTCGTGAAAAGTCTCTTTGGCGGATCTTGATTTTAGGTGAACTTATTTGATATTTTTATCATTGGCAACATTTTTATTGACTCAAACGTTGCTCGCTAAACCAGTTGTTAATTTAGGGTTATCGAGTTTCAACATTACGTTAACAAGTGATTAAAATAAACAGACAACTCGTCCACTTTCTTAGGGTAATAGTGTATCATTCGGAGTAATGTTTTTCTGAGAATCCTTGAACAACTGCCGACCCTATGGAGTCGCAAACACCGTCCGTCCAATAAACATTCCGCGCAAGAGTCACGGCGCTCTGCCCATCATGCGGCACACATGGCAGCCGCGGGCGCCTGCCACACACACACACGCGGGCCACGTGTGTGCATGCTTTTATAGTCTAGGAGTCGGACGATAGCTATAAGCAAACTTGATAGTAGGAAACTTAGACTATAAAAGCCTTCTCTTTGTGAGTAGATATGCCTGCCCCATTGTTTGTAATGAATAACAGCTTAAAAACTAGTGGAATGATTTCAAAAAATCAATTACATATTACGTGAAGCAAAGCATAAAGCAGAAATAGGTGTTAGTATGTGCGTTTACGTGTGTTGGTAAATAACTGCATTTGCATTTTTGTATTCAGTTAGTCATAAGCAGTGTCTCTGTGGGAGCATCCACGTTCGCTCGCCGCACTTGTAATCGGGGTGTAATAAAGAAACAGTGACTAAGTTTAGACTTAACAGATGAGACATAAGATCCTCATCTGTTTTATCATGGTGTCTGTTCTGGTCTGGTTCTAGATTTCGGCGCTTCGGGCTGCTCGACCTTTCCGAAGATGGCACCTCATTTTGAGAACTCTGCATTCCTTCTGCCTGTACCGACTGATCAACAGACTGATCAACAGATTGTTGAGCTGTAGAATTCTGCGTTTCTTCTACCTATACCGACTGATCAACAGACTGACAACAGAATGTTGATCTGTAGAATTCTGCGTTTCTTCTGCCTGTACTGACTGATCAATAAAATGTTGATTTGTAGAATTCTGAATTTCTTCTGTTCTGTTTTGCTGTTCTGAATACTGAATACAGACTGACTAATCTGAATTTTCTTTTTTTAAAAATCTAATGTTACATTAACATTATTATTGTTCATATTTATGTTGGCACTGTACGTTTTGATGAGTAATCCTCAAGCCCAGTCAATCTGGTGATTGAAAATTTATTGTTCTGGGACCATAATTGGTTAAATTAGTAAAAGTATGCAGTAAAGTAAAAGTAATATTTATTTCGAAAATGGTTGATTGTCTAAGTAATACATACAATAATAACTACTGTCGCTTAGTAACTGTTCAACACGTTTGCTCTTGGCTCCAAGTCTATAGACGTAAGAACTGTCGTAGGCGATGCAAGTGCTTCGTGCCGCATGCCCCGGGCGCATCTCGGACGCAATCTTTATAAGGTGGTAAAACATATATTTAATGCTAAACGTCCGGCACGAATGGTCGGGAATCTCGCAGCTAGTGTGATCTTACACGTTTTGTTCTTCAGTCGAGCTGTGTTTAATTTGACTTGATTGTTTGCTAGACTTATCGTTATTGCAATAAGTTCTGTTTAACTTTAAAACGGCTAACTCTTGAAGGATACAGAGATATTAGGAACTCAAAACTTTACACCAAATATTATTTAAAATTGTTTCATTGTTATAATAGAAAAGAAGAAATTCTTGCAAGAACTTCTAACAAAACTGTTTCCAGACTTACAGGAAAAAAATATAGCAAAAAAAGTCTAAAATACAGTTTACGCTTCTACGAGAAATTGTAAATTTAATGACATGCGAAACATATATCAAATCTTTATGCTTATTTGGAATCTTATACTTACAAATTTCTGTATAATTTACTTGAAGATATTTTAACCAACGATTTTTCAGGTAATTAATGTTTAATCCTCTTGGTTTTTTTTCTACAATACTGATAGGAGTTAACAATAGGCTTACTATATTATGTGTTATAAGTACTTATGTTCCTCGTGTCTTCTCCACCCGTTCAAAGGAAATGGACCGGTCAAGGCATGAGGCAGCCAAGGTCGAAACTAATAAATCTCTCGATCGCCACCGCCTTCCAGTCCAGATAATGTATTTCTGTTCGGACGCTACACTTACTTTGGCAATTTGCGGGGACCTTTGTGCCCTTTAAGATATCTCGTCAGACAATTGTACTGAGCTATTCGTTTTGTGTAAGGATCTATATAGAGCTACTATTGACAGTCTATAATTTCTACTATATACAGTTCATTTTTAGGTAAGCTGATGGTCTACTTGAGAGTAAGTAGCCACCGTGCTCTATATTGGGGTGATAAGTGCACTGTAATTGCCATTGACATATTAAAAAATATAGACTGTAATTAAATTAAAACTGTATTACTTTACTTCAGATTATATTTTAATCATTTCAAATATTTTTTTAATTTAATTTAAAAATCGTTTTAAATTAAAACAAAACAAACTAAATAATAGAATTTATTATTCTAAAATCCACAATATTTAAAATATCCATTATAAATATATACATTCCTATGAGCATGTTGTTACAAACAGATTTACAAACATATTAAAATACCTTAAGTAAATTTGTCTTATATAGAAGGTTTTTTTTTATTTTTATGTTAAGGTCGACAGACAGGCTGACGGTACCTATAAACCTATAAAAATCTAGATATTTTTGATTTTAACGGCTTATCGTAAGTTATTGTTTAATCCAAATTAATCAATTTAGACTTCAGTACAAATACAAAATATGTGTGTGTATGTATATTTTTAAATATTTATATTACTAATTTTTGTTCGTTGTACCAACTCAATATAAGTAGTAAAACAAAGTTATCGTTTGGGTACGTGATATATCCTCGTCTTCGGGAAGGGCTAAGGTCTGAACCCATTTACAAATCACAAACACTGACCACCCACCCCTACACCCCTTAACACCCACTAACAATTATATACAACCCTTGCGTACACCTTTCGCTTACATTTGAAATATAGGTGGGATTAAATATCCCTTAATTGTCTTAGATCGTTAAGAAAGGTGCGTTTACTAATCGCTACTCGTGCTTCTGTGTCACAGGTCTTTGTAGAATTGCTGAAAATCTGTTATTATTGATATTTGTAGGTATATTATATACTAGCTGATGCTCGCACTTCGTCTGCGTTGAAAAGTATAAAACGCCATCTACCGTGGAATATTACCAAGCAGTTGTCACGTTAGTCGTTTCACCCATCGAAATAATATATTATCTCTGCGGGGTTTCACCTGATTTGGATAGATGGCGCTATCTCCCGGGCCAAGCCTAGTACAGGCTAGTATTTACTTTTATTTTAGATTTCCCGTAGGAATGAAGAATTTTCTCGCGGTAAAAAGTATCCTATGTTCATCGCAGATAATGTCGGCTTCTAATGGTAAAAGAATTTTTCAAATCGGTCCAGTAGTTTCTGAGCCTCTTGTATACAAACAAACAAACAAACAATCAAATCTTTCCTCTTTGTAATATTAGTATAGATAAAAAAAAAACATAATTATATTTTTTTTGTATTTGAGAATATATTATTTTGATTTTATCAATTTTTATTTAAGCCGGATGATTGTCAATTGTTACTCGCGGATAACTTGTTATCCCGCTTAAAATAATATCCCGTCCAAAATAAGAAAAAAAAGGGGCAATTTTCCATAGACATAGGTACTTAATAGGCATATAATCAGACATGAATACCATAATATTTCAATAATATTTCATCGGTTACATATTTAGAAGTATACTACTAAGTATGTACATATGAACGAGATTATTCAAAAGATATCCATAGGGAATATCCAGATTTTCCAGATTATTACCTACCATCTTTGATTAGGTATACATTAGATTCACAAACAAAATAACTGCGAAAAAGTGTCCTTTGGATTTTTTTATACATGCTATCACTGTCATCTCAAAAGATGAATAGGTAATGTAAATGTTGCATGACTGATTTGAATCTTAACATTTAGTAATAATGGTTGAAGTCGTAACACGTAACTTTAAGGACAACTTTGTAAAACTAATTTGAAATATCACCCCAAGCTGTCAGTGCGGTGATATTCTACTATGCCACTTTTAGTGAAGCAACCCAGAATCTAGTGTATATCTTTTATCAAAGCCTACCATATTGATTTTGGAATAAAAAGTAAGAATTTTAGTAGTCAGTTATAATAATATTGATACGAATAAAAGGAGGCACCTACAAGCAAATGTAGGTCGCGTTATCGTGAATGACCACCCTTTGAAGCACATTTGAATAACTATCGCCATTTAATTCTTCAGATAAAGACGTCGGCTATGTTGAAAACCGCCGGATGTCCAACTTAGCCGGATGTTCAAACTCTACCGGAACTAGATGGAATGGCGACATATATTTTGAATTTAGAACTATTGTTCGTGGACTTTGCGGCCAGTATTAATGTGAATATGTTGATGGGAGAAATGTTATTGAATTTAAACGGTTTAGAATATATGAATATTTCAGTATACATAGTTATAGACAACTATAGTTATACTTACTGGACGAATACAATTTGTCTGTCACATGTTTAAGTATATTATTTATTTATTTATTTTCAAAACAAATTGGTTAAACATTTCTTGTAAATCATTCATTAAATAATGTACATATTTTTAATATTTAGCCTCGGTTTCCACAGCCTTTTGTTTAATGAAATATTAAAAATCAACATTAATCATCATTACTTAATGTTTAAAAGCTGATATGTATATCATTCATCGAAATTTAGAAAATTTCACACACTGACACTGAATATAGCTTAGCTTTGTATTAAAAATCATGACTATATTAAGTCTTGTTTGTAATTATTTTTTCCCAATCAAAGAATTTTGTACTAGATTGTCGAAATACTCATTGAATGGGTCTCTCGGGTTTCACTTATGCTCGACCAAGCTCAGACCAAGCGCTCTTCCAATTACGATACCCACTAATTAGTGGAGTGTATTTGATCCAGAGATTTCTGCGAGTATTAAGTAAATATTATTATTGAATGAAAATTTTGCATGTCGTTTGTGTATATATGTATTCTTTTCTTTTTTATATTGCGGTTGGCAGACAGGCTGACGGTCTATTTGAAGGTAAGCGGCAACAGTCGACAAATATGTAGAGCGCTAACCAAATAAATTATTCCTATGTTAGGATAACATAGGATCAGATTTTCTAAAATTAATTTAAATTTAATAAAATTTTAGTAAGATTTTCTACTTCAATTTGTCTATAAACTTAACCACAAATATTATTATTCGTGGCATCAAAAACAAGGCTTTTGCGATTATATATAAAATTTATATATATATGCAAAAATATAGAAATGTCAGTTAATTTTATTGTACAAGAAATTCATACGTCAACCTGCTTTCTTACCCCTCGGGCACGGGTCAAGATATGGTCGAATTAATATTCATACGACGAGCCCAGGTGGACGTCACAATCTGAGAAGGGTGGACTTAGAACTGGACACTGCGTTTAGATTATTACGCAGAGGGTGCAATATCGGATTGCTAGTTTAATACCTATCCTTAAACGGACACCATAACCGCCGGGCCACGGGGCATTTCGCTGTAGCGAATTTTCGCGCGGCGCGAACGCTATGCGTAGCATGTTTACTACATTTCTATATCTTCTTCTATTGTTTTAGTCGCAAGACGCTTCGGCGTTCGCGCCGCGCGTCGAAATATTTACATACCAAATTGAAAATAACAAAGGTTTTAATATTTGTATAAAATTTGTAAAATGTGTTTTTTACTTAATAAATATTCAAAATTTAAAATGAGAAAACTTTGCGAAAATCGTAATTTTAAATTGAACTCCTATACTTACAAGTAAATTTCAATACTTGTTATGTATGAAATATCTTTTTGAATATTATATAATATATAAATAATATTTTGTAGAAACCAAATTATTTTTTATATACAGATTTTTTTTATAAATAAATAAAATAGATAGATAGTTAAAACGGTGCATTTCTCATTCAATTGTGATTACTTTTTGTTTTGACGAGCTTTAGTGTTAGTAATAAAAAATCCAAGCTTTTAATTTTTTTTTTCACACTTGCGAAGTTATACCTATTATGATCGGATTTTAACCAATGAGCCAACATTAGCTTTTTGCACCACTTGGCGCGAGCGGTACTTCACTCTTTCCTATCAGATCATCTGCTAACCTTCCTTCAGTTATTTCAGTTACCAGTCAGTCAATCAGTATCACTTCCCGCATTAACTGTGTTTTAATAAAGGTTGGCCATGTGTTAACATGAATTTGTATGTACGTATGCTTGGTTGCGTGTCGTATGTGACTGTAAACCATTGAGCACGTATTTCAGGGTTCAGAGCCCGTATTTCATGAAGAAACTCTTAAGAAGTCTAACTAAAAAATCACCGCCTGTGAAATTTACTCAATTTTTTTTAAAGTCAGTGAACTAATCACAGTCAATTTTTCGCATTAGCTAAATATAGTAATTATTAGATACCTTAAGCGTTTAAGAAATTAAAGTAAAATAAAATTTATAAAAAAACAATCGGAGGCAGTCATGAGGACTGCCGACAGAAGTGAAAACTTAAAAAAACTGAGCGTCCAACGCACACACATACAATCGGGTATATAATAATATGCAATGTGTTACGTAGACAGCTGTGCGAGGCTAACTGTTGAACGGTATTAGAGCGAAATCATATTTCCTGTTTTAATTATGTTAATGATCGCTAGATGGCGCTAGTAATTTGTTGAAACCGCCTAGAACGTAAAGTGCATCTAGATGTCGTGTTGTATTTTGTGAGCTCGGTTATGTTTTATGTGTTTTACAAATATGTACAAGAAGCGATTAAATAAATTGAGATCAGTCACCAGATGTCAAAACATTGCGTTTTTATTAGCGACAGTCCCACCGGTGGTTTGATATCATTGCGAGTACACTCGTAATTGTACACTAACTGTGAACATTAGCATGTTGCTGACGCGAACCGATACATTTTTTCCCTACCCGAAGTCGTATAACGCGGCTATAGAAGTTTTCACTTCAAAATTTTTTTTTTATGTAAGACTAATAAAAATCAAAAGGGTATTAATTTTTTTAATGAGTTACTGAAACATTATATTACGGTGTAGCATGTCTACGTTCTAGTGTAACCTATATTAGGGTGGCTATCCCAAGACCGAGCCGGGGTGGGACACAATACGGGCCCTTGTCTTATCTCTGCCCACGCCCGAGGACTTGGCCTGATGGATTAACTTCATTGTTCCGCCGTCGCCGAGTGACGATGAATTTATAATTATGTGCTGCAGGTTTATGTAGAGGATTTTGTTTCGCTTGTTATATCGCAATTCCGATGTCATTCTAAATAAAAAATAAAAAAATAAAAAAATACATTATCTATCGAAGAAAAAGTTCGCTGAATGTTAAATCCTCGTAATCATACTAATGTTTGCGGAAACTTGTAAATGGTGTAAGGTTATTTTGTCATTTAGCTATTAAGTAATTAATGTACGAATATCACTGTAAGTTTTCCTTAAAAATAAATAAATAAATTAATTAATTAATGATCCAAAATGTTAGGTTCCCAAGGGATCGTCTCAAATATATTAAATGTGGCGATATTAACAATTTCTTAGATCTGTACAACTTGTTTAAATTAATTTATCATGACGCTTCATTGATTTACCTGAGGAAACCAAAGGTGTTATGTTGTGTTTGTTATACAAAAATAGAAACATTATTAACACAATAAACGCATAAATTAATTATGACAAAGTTGAAGTATTCCGAAAGTACTCGAAACAAATCGAAGATATCCGAATAGCCCCCCTAATTGGCTTACCAACATTATTTGCATACGTCCAGTGGTGGAGCGTTTGTTTTTCGATTTAACGACGCCCGAATAGACCTCGGAACGTACTCCGAACAATAACTTGGTCAAGATGCTTCGAGCAGTTAATTTAGTTTACTTTGATAAGGGTCAAACCCTTCAAGGATGAATCCTTCAGGTAGGTGGTCAGCGGGTCCTTTGCAAATATTGAATCTATTGGTACCATGCTCATGATCTAAGCTAATTAGAAAACCACATTCATACGTTCCTAATCAATCAATCAATACTAATAATAAATATGTAAGTGTATGTATTGTATATATAGGAGTATGTATGTTCCTCCATAACTCTTAAACGAATTAACAGATTTTCATGAAACTTGGTAGATAAACATTTAGATTAGACTACTTTTTCCATTTTCAACGCGGACGAAGTCGCGGGTTCCAGCTATTAATAAATAATTTTAATACATTGTTTTTCATGTTTATCAGTTTCAGAAGGTTGTTTTCGTAAATTCTAGATTTAAAAACGTCTTGTTGCATCAAAAGTCTAGTCTAGATTGTAAAATGACAATCATTGGGTCGAAGTTGAAAACTTCTGACATGATCAGCCCTAAAGAAACATTATTAAGAGCATTATTACTTAGGTAGGTATTATGAAAATATTATCTAGTAGCTTTTTTTATAAAGTTCCTTTCGGTAGTATTCTTTTCTATTTTTTTAGGTTTACATTAAAAAGTAAACTGTTAAACCTTACAGTATAGAAAAAAAAATCTGTAAATATCTACATACAGTTTTAAGAAGTACCTAGATAAAATATAAACTTAATTGGTTTAAACATAAATGCACCTTGGTCAAGTAAGAAAACAAAAAAGACTATTCTTCACTCGTCGAATCGGAAAAACGTTGTGTCACCGTACGCCCTTAGAAATGTCCGCAATTTCCTTTGGAACATCTAAGTCATGCTCTCACCACATATGTCACCCAAAACACACCCCTAACTGTTTTAGAATAAGGCTGACGAGTACGAATGTTTGTCAAGATGAATACACATTGACAAATATAAAGAAAAACTTAAGAATCATATAATAATATTTGTACTATGGCTGTTTGTTTCCTTAATCAATTCAATATTAATAATAAATCTGTAAGGTATTGTATGTACGTATGTTCCTCCATAACTCTTAAACGAATTAATCGATTTTCATTAAACTTGGTACATAAACTTTTAGATGTACAGGACACATTATAGGCTATTTTTTTCTTTTTCAACGCGGACGAAGTTTACAATGTCAATTGATTTAATTGAGTCAAAAAATGTATCTTAAAAAGTTACAGTACACACTAAAATATTACTCTAAGAGCCTCTTTCATAAACCATAAGTAAAGTGTTGATTAGTTACTTTTCAAGTTGCGCTAATTGGTGAGTAAATGTAACTAGTATCTTGTGTCAATTTCATTGAATTTCATTACCATTGAATAATGCTACTCGAAGATGGTGAAATTCGTACGCTTTCTTAGCCTATTTGACACTTTACTCAAAGATAGTGAAGATAGTGTGTGATATACAACACTAACTTTGAGGCTAAACAGTCAAGTCAAATATTAATTGTAATGTTTTGTGGTATGTTCGGTTTTACGCACTACAGTGACGTGTGTATCCAACGAAAGGGTAGGGTGTGCTGTGGCATAAATGATCACCGGGCAACGCTGACGAAGACAAATGACACAAGATGTCGAACTTATACAAAGATAAGGTAGGCTCCTTAAATTAGCTGCGTTTTACTTGGCTCCGGCTTGTGTATTTTTCACTGTCTTGGTTTGGAAAGGGTTGCTTAACCTTAGTTTAGCACGATTAAAGTAGGACAAAATGAGTTATAGTTTAGCTTGTTTTGGTATTACTTGTACGTACAATTTATATGTATATATAAAATAAATACATATAAAATAAAGTCACTGTGACCCACAAGTTTTGACTCACTCTACAAAAAAGTTGCCTGTTTGACTCGATTTTTTATAAAATTTTATTACGGTTTAATCTTATTTATTATTAACCTTAACCCTTTATATTTATTTAACCTTTTATACGGTTAAACTTAAACTTCTAACTTTAACAGTTTAACTGCTAACTTCTTTTTAAATAACCAACGAATTTTGATACGATTTTCAGTTATTTGTATTATTAGTACAGAGATTCCTAGAATACTCTATATTGTGATTTAATTTTTCGATATATATATTTTTTTCTATTTGTGATAAAATTTAAATTTTACGTTAATTTGTAAACTTAGCTTTTTTTCCTTACGCATTACAAGTTGCTCTTACTATAACGATGTTTACTTAATGTAGAACCCCACAATTACTCACACGACGCCCAAAGCAAGCGGCAAGACCGCAGTAATCGTCAGAAAATTAGCTTCCACCGCATATAAATACATTAGGAGAAATCTATTTAAACGTGTGGTGTAAATAACAAGTAAAGCGCGATTTATGAATATTTATTACCCTTTAAGACAAAACTGTTGAATGGAATACTGAATGGATGAAATCGCGTGAAAAAGCTTAAATTAAATTAAATTATTTATTGTGAAACCATAATGTATAAAGATGTTATAATAGGGACAAGGAGAGAGGAAGCATAAACTAAATATATAAAAGAATTTTATTTTATTTTATTTAAATTATATTATAAATGCATTTTTTTGTACAGTAGAATCTGCAATGAAATATAGAATGCCTACTTATAATCCTGAAAATGAGTTTTATGTACGATTATATTAAAAAAATCAAGGCCTAACGATAAAAATATTAAAGGAACAACCTCCAATCGCTTTACCATATTATAACAGTTAAAAAAATTATATTAATTTGAGATTTTTTTTTGCATCAAGATACAAATGTATCTCAATGAATTAGGAAAATATTTAAAAATGTAAAAATATATACCTACTTACCGTAATTTACTACATTTTTTTATATTAAAAAACATGTTATATATTTTTTATATTAAAAAAAATCAAGATTTAAATAGAACAAATTGGCTTTTGTACATGACTACGTTTCGAGATACGTTAAATGTTAGTTGTTATGTACATGTGCAGTTTGTTGGGCTTGTGTATGGTATCAAAGATGCTCAGAAAGCAATTTATTTTTATTTATTTATTTATTAGGAACAATCCATACACTGATTCACATTTAAACATCTTTTACAATATTGTATACTCCAGGCTAACTCAACATGCATTAAAAACGAACACAAAAGACATTTCTGATTTTTTTTTTTTACAAAATGAAACTAATAACAACTAATAAAAAGAAAACAAAGAACCAAACCATACAAAATAAAAGAACAAAAGAGAATAGTATACTTAACTTTAACTTTAAAAATAACTTTAACTTAGCAGTACAATATTATTTTGTTCTTAATATATTTTGTTATAATTTTTGACTACTAAATTGAACTTCGTAAATTGTACCACATTTATATACCGCAGTGGTAGTAGGTGGAAGCGGGCGGGAGGCAACTCAAATAGTGAGTAGGACTATCTAGGTGGAGGTACGACGTTTGTACAAGGATAAGTCGTGGGGCAGTGTTTTCCAATTTGAAATGGGTAAGTTGAGTGTCCAGTTCATAGAACTCGTTGAAGTTTAGAATTGGCAGTACATGGAGATAAGTATAGTAATGCTTATATTGATCCAACATTAAATTTTATACTTAATACAACTCTTTTTAACCTTGTACAATATTTGTTATTATTATTCTTTTAAATTATCTAAATAGTTGTGTGAACTTATGAATTAACATTTATGAGCTATTTAGAATTTAACATAATTTTCTTTAGATAAACTTCCATATAACACTAATTTCACACCATTTACTTAAATAGGAAATACATTAATATATTTAAGTATCATTAGTACTTATCCACGATTTTGTCTCTTTATGAATTACCTAGCTTTTGTGTTAAAGAGTAACAAACATCTGTTGAAAAAAAAAAACCTTTATATATCATTAAAAAATAAGCTTTCTTTGTGTTATAAGTGCTATCGCAGGTTATGGGGCTATATATAATTTTAAGTCGCGTTCCCTTCTATAAATTTTATAAGTCTTCGTAAAACGTGGTCATGTTCCTTAAATCTTAGCGCCCGCACCTCGGGGTACCGCGCCTGAAGACGCCTCGTACTTTCACAGAAATGGTTACAAGTGAAAATTTTGACATTGAATGGTCCATTAAATATTTATTATTGTAATTATGATTGATCTCTAAACAATAAAACAGGTTAATTAATTAAATTATATTCATTCATTTATTTATTTATTTATTCAAAATCCACAGCTCTCAACAAAAAATTACTGACAAAAACAAAAACACACCCTAGCCAATTATGGATTTTACATTTATATACAAAAAAAAAATATTACAAAATTATACGATTCCTTACAAACTAAATAAACTATAAAGCTATAAAAATCACATATTAAATATAATACATATATACAAATACATACATTAAATATAATACATAGATAGGTCCATACATACATACATACATATTACATAGAATCATTATCATTATCCATTATTCATTATCCAACTGTAGAGCATATTAAAAGTTTTCTTACCATCGATTGAAATAACATTTTTTTTCTTCGCCTGAATTACAATCAAGCGTCCAAGCGCTTAAAAATATTCATTTTAATGCGCACTGGCAAGGTTTGGAACTCCCTGCCGGCGTCTATATTTCCGAGCTCATATAACCCAAATATTTTCAAAGATCAAGTGAATATGCATCTTCTGGGTGAGTACGCTTCACCATAGGCCTCATCCCTGCTACACAGTTAGTTGGTTGTTGGCCAAGAGTTAATCAATCTCTAATAAAAAAAATCATAGCATCATAAATAAGAGCTTAGATAGAGTTGGAAATATGATCGGACATTAATTCAATAGAACACGTGAATGCATTCAAATAATAAATAAAATGATATTGAAATAGTAGAAATTACAAAATTTACACTTACGCATTTCTGTTCCACATTTATGAGTCTAACCCTTCCTCAACTGACCACCACCCCAGGTCAAGGGGGTGTTAAAGGGGGAGGGAGAGATGGTCAAGGAGTTACCAGCTCATCCCGAGTTCCAATACATTTCATATTCCGTTGACAGAGGCACAATAATAACGCGGTCCTGTCCGTGTAAAGGCAAGACATAGTTAGTTGATCTGAAGAGTTATTATAATAATGTTACTGGAAAAGATTAGAAGCAAACACATTTAAAATAAAAATAGATTACTTATTAAAATTTTTCAAATTCAGTAATCGCCATTTATGTATCATTCACTGATTTATGTATGCTTTACGGCTTTGACTTTGATTTGATTCAACATGTGGCGAAGTTGGGAGATTTTGCTGAATGATATACTCTAAGTACAATCATTATAACATATTTATTTATTTCTTAATGATAGCATGTAATAAGGGAATGGATGAATGCATGACACACTAAGCAGGGGCATTTTTTAATTGCCTTAATTCCTCCTAAAATGATCTATGTTCTTTTATTGGATTTTCAATATATGATCATGAATCTCAAAAATCATAATGTCTAAGTCGATTAATTAGTTAAAATATTTTGAGCATTTTTGCACCACATGTTGTAGTTTAATAATATATTGAATCATTTAATTAATGTAAATTTCTGTTGTTACTATAATTATGTACCTATAGTGATGAGATGCACATAATATGGGACTGCTGGACGCTATACTTTTTTCAAAAAATATCTCACTCCCCGCACAAAAATGTACTAGCAACTATATATAGTCTTAAGACACATCTAGTTTTCTTAAAGCAATGGTAAACCAATAGTTGGAAATAGTTGAATTTGAAGACGTTTGGAATTTACGAGTGGAGCTGACCCTATGGGTGTTGGGACTCGACTGTTTTGAATTTATAAGATGACGACTTACCTAGCTGTTACATACAAATCCAAAACATACCTAATCCTCGTATTATATAAAAAATTCCTTTTACGTTGTTTGACGCCAATGAACTCCTAAACTACTGAACCGATTATGATAAAATTTCGTAAACGTCTGTAATTTGGTCCAACTTAACAGATAGGATAGTTTTTATTTTAAACCCGGGAGAAACCAGGAGCGTTTAGCTAGTAATCTATAGGTACTATTATATAAAGAAGAAGGGTTTGTTTGTTTGGTTGAACGCGCTAATCTCAGGAACTACTGGTTCGAATAGAAAAGTCCTTTTTGTGTTGGATAGTCCATTTATCGAGGAAGGCTAAAGCCTTAACTAAGGCTATTTAACATTTTGAACGAGGACAAAGTCGCGGGCACCAGCTAGTATAAAATAATCAAGTTAAGTTATAGACATAGATATAATTTCGGGAATTCTTATTATTGTTCAGTAGTATTCAGAGTAGTTTCCATGGGTTCAATCTGAATAAGAACTACCATAACCTGTTTGTTTTGGAGTTTGTTCACCAATACAGAACGAATTTTTGTTGCTACAAATTTTATTTTAGGCTCAAAAACAACCGTTTTGTCGTATTATAACTATATTTGTATACCGAATGTTATAAACAATCAAGTATACATTTTCTGAATTAATCAAAGATTACAATACAAAGTTTGAATTAGTGAATATAAACTCGCCAGGTAATAAGCAAGCAAAGTTTATGAACCAAGACCTCTTGGGCCTTCCAAGAACTTCTTAATAATCGAGAAATCTAAACTAAAACTGGATCGATGTCCGAGTTTGTCTTCTTCCCTATGAACACCGAACATTACCGAAAATAGCTACGAATTCAACATTTCATTTCACATCAGTTAAAACGAAACGACGTGTGGGACTGCGAAACATAGCTGTTTTGTTTTATTATGATTTATGTTGATTAAAAAAATATATATAATGCCTCGAAATGCGAGCGTCACTCACTCGTATTTTATTTCGACATAAAATTAAAATAAAGATGAAAGAGGAGAGACGAATCGGGAAAATTTGGAGTAAATTATTATTAGCTACGAAATAAAAATTTGATGAAATTCTAATAAATATATTTGATTTCAAAGTAAATTCTTATTGAATGTAAGTATAAATTTCCTTGCATACTTTATTAAATATAATATGTAGCAAGTCTGACTTATCTTTAAAAAAAAATCAAATGATTAACACAACTTAAAAATCTTTAAAAGTCTTATTGTACTTTACTTAAGTATTGTACTTTAGACTTCGACCAACTGAAACGAACAATAAAGTATTTTATAAATAATCTATAAATTTCGAATGAAAAGTCTATAAATCAAGAGTCAGTCCCATGTGTAAGTTGAAGAGATCCGTTGCCGATTTCAATACAGCCGCAACTGTCTTTAACTCTCCCAAATATGCACAGATAGATTTATTAATAACCGCCGTGGGTGTGGGGAGAACGGGGGTAAGAGGACCACCGGGCGAACTATGCCTTAGGGGACTGTTGAGGGGAGGTGGGGGAACGCAAAACTTGGCAAACGTAAGCCCGTGCACTGGACAGAACTGGTCATAACTAAGATATTTTGACCGTCAAGCAATTTCTTGGGCACGTTGGCGTATCTAGGTGGCGTTATACAGGGTGTACAAACTTCATTGTTTTGTTGGCACGAGTAATTATAAACACAATAATAACACGATTACTTGTTCAAAGTTTGTTGTGTTTTATAAACATTGTGAATTATTACGAAATTCGAATAATATTTGTTTTGTTAAGAAGTATTTTGTATTTAATTTGAACAACGAATGCTTAAAATGTTTGATATTTTTTCCAAATATACATTCTAAGGTACACGAATGTTACATAAATTGTTAAATTAATATTTTATTAAATTTACTGCTTTTTTCTATTTTTTACATTTATTCAAAATATAAAACAACACTATAACGTTATGTGCTGCATGGCTTTTTAAGCTTTTTGACCGCGTGAGGAAATAGGTATAGTCCTCAACTCGAGACGCTCGTCCTTTCCAGGTTAGTGTCCAAGTTCCAGGTTCATACATGCAGGTTTTCATCATTCAGATTAATGATGTTTTAAGCCCACGGCTGAAGTGATCCCATCAGTATTTGAAATTGCTTCTACCTTAAAGAGAGTCCAATTTTCGTTGCACTGGGCTACAACTCCATCGCTTTACACATTATTTTTCATGTACTAATTTTTATTAAACATGTTAAATTAGAATAGGCAAATAAAATGAGTGCGATTTGTTGTGTTAAAAATAAATATCCTGTATAAGAAACATGAGCCACCAAAGAGCGGTGGATACGATTGTAGCCTGCAAACGTTTGTGTATGGACGTAATATTAAATTCCAACTGACCAACTCTCGGTACAGCACACTTCACCCTAACCTCCCCTCCTGTATAACGAAACTTGGAATTAATTTTGATAATATGCTAATTCTTTTACCCACAGAGCGCCTTTAGAGCTTATTAAGAGACCCTCTCGATTGAGTAATTGCAATATTTTTTCAAAAAGCAAATATAGAATACTTTTTAAGGCATTAATTACACTTTTTTTTGTATAGTTCGTTCAGATTGGGCCGGTACCTTTTGTACCTATTTTAAAATCAAAATTATTTGTTTTTTTTTTATTTTATACTAACTGATTCACGAAACTTCATCCGCGATGAAAAAAAAACATAAGCTATTATATCGCTTGACATCTTCATTGAAACTTTTGCCAGGCGTTAGTTTTGCTTATTTTAGCTGATCCCTTGGAAACATTTCATTTTTCTGGATGAAAGTTAGCCTAGGCCCTTTTCGGCTGCATTCATGTCAGCAAGATATTTTACTGTTTTAGATTTAGTATACAATTACCTTTTTATAATTGATTTCAATTTAGTTATAGCTAGGAAGTGGCAAAATGTCTTTAAAAAAATATTTTTGGAAACAAATAAAATAAATAAATAAAATTTTCCAAAACAAAACCATTTGCATTGTCAAGAGAGAATACAAAACTATTTGCATGAGACTCTAATGGTCAAGTGAAATCAATTTAGCAGGAAATTATCTATAGAAACCAACACACGTAGGTCGACTTAAGTTTAACTAGCCTTTTAGGACACTTGAGTGATCGGAGCGAACTTAACCTCGAATTAAGTAATTTGTACACTTAACTACAGTTTGGAGATTCTTACTAACACCGTTTAAGTGTTTAAAGGGACAAAAAGATATAGAGATGACACTATTTTAATTAATTAAACAAATATTATTTTCTATTGTAAATCCATATTCATATAATTATGTAATACCAAAAGTATTATATACTTATATTATATATGTAATATTATACTTTGTAATAATACTTATTATGAATAAATGTATAAATACACACTAATCATGGGTATATTTTGCAGTACTAAATTTAAATCTATGTGGGTGTTTTAACTATAGGTAAAAACTATAATAATAATAAATTTACATCCCATAGACTAGACTATAAAAAAAACAAATAAAAAAAATAAAATAGAGCACTTCAATTTTTCATCGTATTTATTCATTTCGATATTTATAATGAAACCAGAACAAGTAAACACGATTTAATGTTAGGATTTTCTCTGATAAGTGGGTATATTATTAATTTATTTGATTGTTTAAAACTAACCGTTGCACGCGAATTAGTCCGCGTAACTTTATAAAATATAGCCCATGTTAATCACTGATAACTTAGCTTTCTATAGGTGAAAGAATTTTTGAAATAGGGCTATTAGTTTTTGAGTATACTTCCTTCGAGTTTTAGAGTATTTCTAATTTTTAATCGAATACAAAAATAGTTGAAAATCTTTCGTCTTTATAATATTAGTAATTGTATTAGTATAATAACGGTATTAAGCACTATATATTATAATAATATAAATGGTATTATATCGCTCAGAATACGAATTAAATAGAGAAATATTATCTGGTAGATTCTGATACATTCAAAGGGCTGTACCAATAGTCAATTTCGGCAAGACGGATAGCAGGGGCCGACCCCCAAGTGGGTCTTGCACTAACGACTTTTACTTGGGCTCGTTTCAGGTGGCAATCGTTAAGAAAAGACTAATGGAAATCTATCTAGATTCTAAATTATTTTAAAATTTATTGATTTACGTGTAACTAACTGTCTTCGTATACAAATGAAATAAAGATTTAAGAAAAAATACGTTAACTAATATAAAAATATTAAGATTTATTGTTAACTCTAATATAAAATTTGCAATAAAAATATTAAACAATTTACTGAAAAAAAGAAAGAAAAATAAACTATAACAACTGTCTGACTGTGCATTAAATAGGTATCACATAAAAATAATTTACACACATACTTTAAAAAAACTCTACCTATATTGTTTTTATATTATTTTATTTTTTCACTCAATTGAAATAGGCATTTGAGGTCATGGGTTTATTTTTAAAATTTTTATAATATTTAAAAATTATTTTTCATAAAATAAACGTGATTATGTCATTGTGGTCTCATCACATAATATACTCTAAGTGATTATTCACATGTAGAAAATGTAAGAAATGTTTATTAGTGCACACAAGTGAATCGGGATGTTAAATTGCATCCGCGGTGCAACCAAGTCGGATAATTTATTTATTGTTGTTCTAATTCACGCAAAATCGTGGTGTTCCGAGTCGTTACCGCGCTTTGTACACTAGCCAACTATAGTGCGGTCACTTCAAAAGCGATATAACATTATACATAACATCTGACTTCGGCTATCTAAAGATACTATTTAATATTAATGAGCAATACATATGAAAATATTTTTTTGCTAAGGATAAACGTGGAAGTGACTAATGTATCACATTCATCTCATAGGTCTTCTCCATAATTTTCTAGTATTACCTATACAACTAAAACGCTCCGTCGCTGAATATCATATTCTCAAAAGACCACATTCGTAAAACACCACATTCACAAAACATATTCTTGTGATACGACATTGAAAGTACAGTCACGTAGTTATTTTGGTTTTTTTTTTAATTAATAACGGAATAACTAAACAAAAAAATGAAATATCTAAATTCAGCTAAACATAAAATTCATTTTCGTCATCAGATATATGTATTATTATTTCAATTGTTATTGTTTATCAATTGGTCGTAAGAAGAGTCTTATTCGCCATTAATAATAAAATTTATCTCAATAATTGTACAGTTCGAGATCTGGTTTTGAAGTGAACGATGTATACCTAATGGTTCCAGTAAAGTTGTGAAGGAAGCTTCGCGAGTACCAACACATCGGGCTATCATTGTCTCATATTCATAGTCACTGTATAACTATTAATTTATAATAATTATTTAATATCAGTTTTTTGTTAAGGTAAGCAGGTTGATTTTCCACTTTTTGTGGCTGCGGTCGCCTACAACACAAGTAACGCTACAAGTTAATTATTATTTACAGTCGACTACTATTATACTCGGAAAGAGACAAATGGACGAGAGATGTCACCGAGTGGTATCCCAGGGCTATTTTTATTTATTTATTTATTTATTTATTACTATTGTACTACTTACTAGCAGACAGTGAATTCGCTGGCTAGTATAGCTAGTAAACTCGCCCACTGTCACAGGTAACTATGTGTCGCTGAATTTTTTTTTACATAAAATATTGAAATGAAAAACAAACGTCAACTGAAGAAATAAAAATCAAATACATCCTATGAATGAAGATATAAAATGTTTATGAAACTGGCCCTTTTTAAGTAGCTCAATGTCAGATCTTTGGCACTGCAAACACGAATTTCACAATGTTTATGTTAGTGTTCGCTTGGATTACATTTTAATGTATGAGCAGTTATGATGATCTACTGTCTGAATGGCCCTCTGTACTTTTATTGCTGCACTGGTACAGGGTTGCTGATTCCTCATCTATTAAGGTTAATTTCTATTGTAATATTGTGATCTGGAAAACTTTCCTTTCTGTTTGACTCTTTGTCAAACTAAGGTTACTTAAACTGAGTTTTGCCATCTCACATTACAATTTAATACAATCCTTCCTTATATTATAAACTAGCTGGTGGCAGCAACTTCGTCCGCGTTCTCTATAGCCTATAGCCTTCCTCGATAAATGGACTATCCAACACAAAAATAATTTTTCAATTCTAACCAGTATAGTTGCTGAGATTAGTGCGTACAACCAAACAAACAAACTCTTCAGCTTCCTTCCTTACATATTATCAAACAAAGTCCTTCGCCGCGTCTGTCTGTCTGTCTGTCTGTTCGCGATGGATAGAGTGGTTCTCTAGGAAGATTTTCTATACTAATATTATAAAGAGGAAAAGTTTGTTTATAAGCTCCGAAACTACTGGACCGATTTGAATTTTTTTTTTACCATTAGAAGCCGACATTATCCCTGATGAACATAGGTTACTTTTTACCGCGGGAAAATGCTTCATTCCTACGGGAAATCTAAAATAAAAGTATGTACTAGCGGCTTGGCCCGGAAGATAGCGCCATCTATCCAAAATACGGTAGATGGCGTTTTATACTTTTCTACGCAGACGAAGTCGCGAGCACCAGCTAGTAGTATATATAATTTACAAAATTATGCATGCAAAGTCGCGGGCAGCAGCTAGTTATATAATAAAATATAGTTGCGAAAGTTTTTAAGGATGTATGAATGTTTGTTACTCTTTCACGCAAAATCTACTAAATACTATATTTAGTTTAGTTATATGAGGAAAACACACAAAAAATATTACTAATCTTCTATAAGGCAGTTAGCTGCCAAACGGGCTGCCAAAATTACTGCGAAAGGCAATGTGTCCAGCCACTCCTAAAATATCTAAAGTTCTAAAGTTTAACTTAGCATTATTTAGATATAATAATCACTAGTATGATTGATCATAATACTAAGATAATACTTGATACTTGATTCCACCGACTACTCGTCGCAATGTTAGCTCGTGTACTTCTAATAGGTAAAGTAACATGATCCGAAGATAATGATATAGGTTCTGAACCCTGGAGCATTGTCATATCTGCAGTCTCCCGGTTATTACCGATAATTCTCACAGGCTCGCATTACATTACATTTCTTCAAACGCTCGCATCACGACGCCGGTCCGTCGTGCAAATGGACCTCTATTTCTTGAGCATTGCTCTAAATCACGAGTGGCCGCGGTGAATCAAGATCGGACGCTCGACGCTCGTAGGGATGTACCCGCGGACATATTCTGAACTGCATTGGGCCAATTATAAAATAAATGTCGAATTTATTCTTAACTCTTCAGTTTAAGTCTAAGATACCATATTTTCATTTTAGACATCAATGGATTGAACAGTTGCCATATCTGCTATAAAGAGACAAAATAAGCACAAAAACCTATCGTGAGTAAATAAGCTACCATCAAGTGGACTGACGTTTATGAACTTTACAAAAAAAAAAACCGAAACATTCTTCAAAACTTAAGAATTTAATGGCGTCTAAGCATAAAACTAAAACTCTTTTATTACTTAGGTACTTAGGACACTTAGGTATTTGCGAGCTTTTTTTAACATTTGTAAATCCTCATGCCGGACTTCTACCGCCTAAAAAACCAACGACTTCCTAAGATGGGCGGAGTCTTGCGAAGTTATGACACGACATCGTTGCCCTGTTACGATCGCAAGCGACCTTTTTTTTTTTTTTTATCGAGGAGAAATCCTTTTATTGATCCCCTACCGCTGGCTAGGCGGCAGGGGTATGTGGGGGTCGACCAGTAGAACTGGCCCCTACCCACTAAAACTCCCCGGTGTCTCCTTGCCCTTAGAGTGGGGGGTGGACGGGCTCTGCCGAGGCAACTGCTCCGACCCACCCTCCTCGGGCGGCCTAGCCATTGCTGGCTAGGCTGACGCCAACGGGGGGATTACCCGAAGATACCCGAGCAATCCCCAGACGGAGGAGACCCGTGCAGGCACACACAGCCAGCCAGCCGTGTGCGCAGGTCCCCGAGGGCATTTGAAGACGGGCTGATACCCGCCTTCTCCTGCCCAGCCATCTGCCAGGATATTAAAAGGGAGGACTCAATGGACACCAACAGTGTCCATTGGCTCCCCCCCGCCGCTCCTCTGAGCAGGGGACCAGGGGCCACCCCCCAGGCCTCCCTGTTCCCCTGAACTCCATCAAAACACCCCGACGACAGCTGACGAGAACATGCATGGAGGGCTACACGTCCCGCCCCAGCCGCCGGGGTGTGCTCCGCCGGGATGTGCTCCGCCGCGAGCTCCGCTCAGCGGAGCCCGCTCGGAGCACACGGGTGTGGGCCTTGTTGCTCCCCAATAATGCGATGGGACAAGCAAAGGTCGGTGGTTCTGTCTACCACCGGCCCCTGCGACCCTTCGGATCAAGGGTAAGCCCCCCCACCACGACAAGCCCACCTAGGGGGGGACGATCGCAAGCGACCTAGCCTCGCTTCGCTGCAATTGGTACGCAACTACATTACAGAATACGACTACGCAAAGCCATTATGGATTACCACAATACGTTATTTGTTAAAGTATGTTGTTGCAGTTAGTTTTAATATGGAAGAAATGCACCACATAACATCAGATATTGCTGCTATTACACATTTAAGAGCTTAGCGTTTACTAAATGTTGCTCAAATAAATTTTACTGATAGTAGAAGAATTTTGTTGGTTAAAACTAATTATATATATATATAATAATAATATATATATAATAATATATAATATATAATAATATATATAATATATATAATAATATATATATATAATATATATATATATAATAATGAAGTTGCTTAAACTTTCTTTATTTATTTACTAATAGCCTTCCTCGTTAATCCAACACAAAAATAATTTTAATTCGAACCTGTACTTAGTTCCTGAGATTAGCACGTACAACCAAACAAACAAACTCTTCAGCTATTGGTATAGATTTTATGCGTTCTTTTCCTATTGTTTTTTTTTTTATTAAAAACATTAAATTAAACACATACTTTTATTACATTGGATAACTTCAAAATATTATTATGAATTAAAACATTGTCAAATTTAAAACAACTATAATTAGACAGTTAGTACGTAACTGCGGAACGCCTTGCCACTGCTATTTATATTTAAGCCAAGTTATTTTTAACTTATTAGATAATTGTTATTAGTATGATAAAAGTTGTTATTAGTATGATACATATTGAACGAAATCAATTTGAGTATAACAAACAAGACTATGTAATCACATTCCGACCTACGACCTCCTAAACAACCTTAGATCCTACATCGTTGAGGAATGTAAACAGCGGGCCATCTCCTAAGGCGCCATCTATAATTTTCTAACAATACCTCCAACGCGTCCAGATAACTTTGACCCCTCAACGAACACTGCAAATCACCTCGTTCGTATGAAAGTGTATGAGGGGAAGAGGGGTGTGTGGTTCCAGTTTCATTGGGCTCATAATACACGCTCGATCGATCCTGGATCGATCCATGGATATTGCATATTTATCAACCTTTGACATGGATAACAACGTGGAAGTAACATCTTCATGAAGCAAAAAGGATACAAAACAAACATGTTAGGGGGATTTGAACTTGCTCGTGCGGTAGGGATCTATGGGAATAATGAACATGCGCGATTCATATTCAAAGATCGCTTATTTTGAATTTTGCTCGCGTTACTTTTATTGCAGAATCTCAAGAAATTTGGTTTGATTTACTGATCAAATTAACAATAATAGAAATTAAAACGCATACATAATAAAATTAAAACTCAATAACGTGTAATTCCCAGTTTTATTTAATTTTAAAAATCAACTCTTTATTAGTAGGATAATAATGTAAATAATATTTCATATGAAATATATACATATATATACATAGAAATATATTTCAACAATATTGATATTTAATCGAAATAATATGCCTTTAAAAGTTCACTGAAAAAAAAATCAACAAAAATGTGCATTAACACATAAAATAATTGGAACTTATGAAAATTTTACACCAAATATCTTAGCTATTATCTTTTGACCTGAATATGTTAAATCAGTTTTTCGAATAGATACAATATAATAATACACTGGAAGAATATTAGCACAACTTAGTTAGGTTTGTACACAACGTTGTAACCTAAAAACCGTACTTCCTATATCGATCTTAAGTTTATGACAATAAATCAGATTTGTTAATATGAATCTGAACTTTATAGTAAGGTATTAAAGTATGTAATGCTTCAATAGGATTCTTTCAAGAAATTATGGATAAATTATGCTAATCACGGCAGAATATAAACTAGATAGGAGTAATACGACAAACTGTGGCCGAAACATTCTATAGGCTGGTCTTATGGCAAAAATGTGTAAGGTTTAAATTCTTAATACTTAGATATCTATAATAAAGCGACTTTAAATCTAAAAAAGGTAGAGTAGAATGTTAAAGTTATTTAAATATATAATACACTAGATGCTGCCCGCGACTTTGTCCGTATTAAAAAAAATAATAATATAACTCTTGAGAAATACAAAATACAAGAGACGCCAAAATCCCGTTAAAAATGAAAATTTACGATGGCGTCGACACAATTTTTTTATATTTTTAGATGATCTCTCCGGAACTTAACATTTTCCCTAATAAAAAGTGATATGTTAATGCAGGTTATTAAACTATCTGTCTGTACACCAAATTTCATCCAAAAACTTTCATCCTTTTATTCGTTATTGAGCAACGAAAATCCGAAAAACAAAACATAGAAACTTTTGCATTTATAATATTATTAAGAAGAGTATAAAAACCTTATACAATTTTCCAAAATTCGAAGACGAAGACAACAGAGAAGGTGCAGTTATTTCATATTGCTCTTCTGCAAGATAAGGGCTCTTACTACTAACTCTCTTACTACTCTTACTCTTACTAGGGTTTAGTCTACTGGGAGCTGTCTAGTTTATAATTACAGAACGCGGTGTAGAATAAAATAGTCATTCGGCCTCTTTATCTATTTATTTGGTATGTTATACATGTGTTATTTGTTATCTGGTGTATTTGTTTCTTTTTCTCTTTATTTTTTTTTGTTTGCCTTTGTGTATGTTCTCTCTAAGCTTTCAACAATTCAATTATAAATAGTTATATACTTTCAATTATATACTTTGTAGTCTTGGAACTTATAATATTATGTCTTTAGAAATTTAGTGGAAACTTTGTTGATTTATGTTTTACTTGTATGTATTGTATAATGTGTATCGAGATATTGTATGTTTGCCAAATATGAATAAATAAATAAATGAATAAATAAATAAATAAATAAATAAATAAATACTGATTTCCTTTAAAAACTGAGTTACGATATTTCCCCGCTGGAAGGGCGTACATCACGCATTGGCCAGTAAGTGGTGTTGCACAAACTTGTTTTATATTCGCGAACGTGACACGGCCGTGCCCCGCGGACCAATTTACTGTAATCGCGCTACGGTATCCGATTAAACCATTTTCCATTACAATTCTGGGAACCAAATTTTTTTGCGTTTTTCTCTATGAAGCTCTATCGCAGGGAAAGATTCATCTTCGAGAAATTAGAAATTAAACTCTTCTAGAAGTTAAGAAATGAAAGTGTAACAATGGTAATCTATGATTTAATGTACTTTTTTAATAGTAGCACAATATCTTGCGCATTATATCTTTATTTTTTTATTTATCATCAATCAATCAATACTAATATTGAATATGCAAGTGTAGGTATTGTATGTATGTATGTTCCTCCATAACTCTTAAACGAATTAACTGATTTTCATGAAACTTGTTAGATAAACATTTAGACGTATGGGACACAGGCATAGGCTACTTTTTTCTTTTTCAACACGGACGAAGTCGCGGGCGCCAGCAAGTACCCAATATACTTCTAAATGGAGTTAATTAAGATATCTACAAAATTAATAAATTAAGAATTTAAAAAATCATTTTGTATTTTACTCCATCCGTGATAATATCTGAACTATAATAGCATAAGTGCTGTTTCACAGTAGTAACAAGACTAAACAGTAGATAAATCTCTTATGAAACCGACGCATTCAATTGCAATGAACCTAACTATTCGTGTAATTACAGAACAATAAAATTCAACGATATGTGAATAGAAAGAGGTCGTTAGTGCAGCATTTACATACAACAAATGAGTATCATATCCTATTGTTTCGGTGTTGTTAGCGAGCGATTTTATTACTATTATAAGGTAATGATAATCATACTCCTACAAATGATTATTAATGTATGATATGGGAATTATTTTTTTGTTCGTAATGCTTCCTTTCATGGTACACATGGTTAATGTAAATTTGTGTTTTATTACATACTAGCGACCTACACCCGGCTTCGCATGGAGTTTAAATTTTCAAAAATATTTTCTTTTCGAATGCTTACTTTATTATTTAAACCATGTCCCAAATTTCAACTCATTTGTTTTAATTAGTTTTGGCTGTGCAGTCTGTCAGGACATTTTTTTTTTAATTGACTCCAAAAATGGGGCAGCGATTAAAATATTCGAAATTCAAAACAATGTTTATTTTTTTTTGTGCAAGCCACCTTTAGCATGTAATCAAGTAAAAATATCTAACAAGAAGAAAATTACTTTTGTAATCAAAGTTTAAAAAAATAAATTAAATTAAACGAAAATATACCTTTCTAAACACTTTTGATAAAAGAAATATTATTATTTAGTTTCTCTCAATTTCTAATGGAATATGCTTTAGTAGAATGTGCCGAAAAGGGAATTGTAATGTCGTTCGGTAATAATTACATTCTTTGACAGTCCCTCCCCACTTAAAGGGGGTGTATCTAGTAAGAGGTGGGCGCTGCATTTTTACAAATTGATACAAATTATTTGAGCGAGCTCCCGCTTTGTTCCAACGATGCTTGTTACGACTGTGGAACGGCATTTTATTATTTTTTCAAGAACAACGCACACCTGTGCAAAAAAACGACTAATACGAATTGCTAATGACTAAATTTATAAGTACTTAAATTACCTAATACAAAACTTACCAAACGCAAATTTTATAATATTATATAATACTAGAGACTCGCTCTTGGTTTCGCAAGGGTGCAATTATTTTGAAAAATTATATATATAGTTTCCTCGTTTGACGTTTCTCACATTAACTAAAATTGCAAGAAAATACATTCAATAGTTTTTGAGATAATCGCGAACAACATACAGACAGATAATCGCTGTAAGGGGACTTCGTTTTATAATAAGAATATTTATAAATATACAAAAATAACATAACAGTATCCATTTGTTTAATGAAAACGTGGTAATTTTTTTAATGCATACAATTTTTTTTAAGCTTTAGCTTCGTTTTAGCGATTCAACATTCGGTCTTGCAAACTATATAAAAATACTTCAGATTTTTGATTTTGATTGATTTAGTTTGATTTTGATTTTGATGGTACTGATATAAAACCTATAATGGATTTCTTATTTGAACAAATAACAAATGACAAACTATTGACATTAGATTAACATGAGATTTAATAAGTAAATTTTATGTTGTGAAACACTTATTGTGTTCATGAAATGAAATAAAATTCAATACCGTTTTTACACATTAACAGGGATCGCTAAGAGGGTTTTTCGTCTTATGTGTACGTCACTCCTATATCTCTCATTCCTTAGACAGAGTCCGAAACATCTTATTCGCGCCCTCATAAAAGTAACTGCTTTGGCTCGATTTTATTTCTACCGCTCTGTACCTGTACGGCCACAGTATTTTAATAAACCGTTTCAGCGGCTGTTGCAAATTGGACTTTACGTCAAAGAATTAAGTTTGTGTTTGACTTATGCAATCATAAATCATGTCTTGCCCACTTATATCTAGGACAAGACGACTCTAAAGGACACGAGAAATTCCAATTACTTTATTAGTGAATGTACTTTTTCTTGATATTATTTTTTGAGACGACTAAATTTCTGCAGATATAATTTCAAGGTATGTTTTTATTAGTTGTGTTTTCATACAAGCCATATATGTTCGCGACTTCGTCCGCGTAACATTGTAAAATATAGCCTATGTTACTCGCTGATAACATAGCTTTCAAACAGTGAAAGAATTTTTCAAATCCGTCCAGTAGTTTCAGAGCCTATTCAATGCAAACAATCTTTGTAACATTAGATAGATATTAGTATTGATGGGCATTGTGTTTGAGTATGCGTATTGCTTACTATATTAAATCTATTTTTCGATAATTTTAGCAACAAAAAAATATATTTATATATATATATTATAGTTATGTAAGGTTGGCAGACAGAATATGACCGTCCACTTGATGCTAGCTGCTAACTAGGATCAAAGGATCAACAGATCAGAGGAATAGGAAAATGTGATAATACGTATATATTTTAACACTTCTTTGAGAACGTGGTTTGACATCAGTTGATTTTCTGACATCAGTTCATAAATTATGGACTACTCCGCATCGCACATTACCAATAAACCAGTGGTTATTGTTAAACATTCGCCTAGGTTAAGATTAAGTTTAGTAGGTATATTATAATAATACTCTTGTCAGTTTGTTCATAGATAAAACTTGTTCAAAAAGAGATTCGAGATACAGTACTTTAAGCTTTATTAAAAATTATTATATTGTTATTACTAGCTGGCGCCCGCGATTTCGTCCGTATTGAAAAACAAAAAAGTAGCATATCCTGTGTCCTGCACGTCTTAATGTTTATCTACCAAGTTTCACGAAAATCAGTTAATTCGTTTAAGAATTACCTATGGAGGAACATACATACATTTTTTTTAAATGTTAAAGTCGACAGACAGGCTGACGGTCCACTTGATGGTAGGTGGCTACCGTCGCCTATAACACAAGCAACGCTATAAGTGCCACAAGTGCGCTGCCGATCATAGAAGGATAAGGGATAAGGCAGGGATGGGGTAAAGGGCTCTGGCATCCCTTACTCACTCACCGAAACACAACAGCACATAATGCTGTTATTTCACGGTGGTATTCTGTAAGGGGGTGGTTACTGCCGCCAGACGGGCTGCCCAAATGACTGCGAAACGCAGTGTGCCCTACCACTACTACATACATACAATACGTATACAGAAAAAAATTCTAAAAATCGTCAATTTAGTTTCAGTATCATGTATAGAGCCTATAAACACGATATCTCTGAAAACAAAGTAACTTACTATATGACCGAGCTCTTCAGATTAATTATTAGTATTGATGTCGCTTAATATTCAATAAAATGACCAAAATAGCTTCTCCTAAAAGGAATACTAATATATTTCCAACAAGAACCCGTGAATTACTCTCACAAATTACACGGCAGCTCGTTAAGAAATCCGGATTAAAGAGTTGAAGCAGAAAAAGTAACGTCGCCGTAGTCCGGCCGCAAAATTCTTAAACGCAGTCCTGGAAATGGGATGATTACTTCATCAAAACACACTTTAAACGTGTTACGTAAATCTAGTACCCGCTCTCCACCCTGCCACCCCCTAAAGGGTGACTGCCGACTTGGGGGGCGGCAAAGTCACCCCAGGAAGTGGGTGGTAAGACGATATGGGCGAACGTGAGCGCCGTCAAGAAAACCTTGATTGCTTTTTTAATTAGTTTTTTTTTTCATTCCCCCTTTTCGCATCCCGACGATCGTGTAAGAAATATGTATTCGGTTTCTTTGTGTGTTATATATACGGCTCATTGATTGATGTGGAAATTGCCGGATGTTTGTGGGGGTTGAAGGGTCTACTTTTAAAGACCTCCTCGCATGTGGCTGAAACATTTTAAATTGGGATTCGAAATGTATAATTAAACATACAATTTTCGAAAATTAAATTTTGATATAATCTCTATATGCACTGCATCGAAAGGTTCTCGAGTGGAGGCCACGAACCGGCAATGGTTGATCCAGGCTACTTCTGCTCGGTCCTATTTAAAACATAGGTAAGGCCGTCCAGCAGTAAGATAATAAATAAATAAATATATCTTCACACATTCCACACAGCACCATCTAGTTCCAAAGTAAGCAAATAATGCTTGTATTATGGATACCAGACAGCAGACAGCTGATATACTACATAAATTACTAATTTTTTTTGTAAATACATACATATTATAAGTAGAAAACATCCATGACTCAGGCACAAAGGTAAAATGCTAACACATAAACATTTGGTTAACAGCTAGACTAGACCAAACGTGTCGTCAAATGACAATACATTTTTTGGCCAAAAGATAAGAAGGTCTCAATAACGCTTCTGGTCTGCTTGTCTTGGGCTCACCTTAAAGGTACGACACGTTTCAGGGGTAGGAAAGGACAATAAGACTGACCTCTTTCATCGTGCATCTTCAGTCTTCACGTGAGAGGCAATGCACCCTTGCAATTCACTGCTGAATTGTGTATCCAGCTTCTCGGCTCTTGACACCCCTGTTACTTTTGGGAATACTGATGGCGATTGCAAGAGTTCGAGGCTTATACAAATTAATATCAAATTTCATATTAAAATTGACATTATTTGATGGAATTTGAAATTTCCTAACTCGACACATGGAAATTATTGAAAAAGGATAAATTAATTGACAACCTACGAATTCGGCATTTTAAATTTACAATATTTCCCATTTCTCCCTTGGAGAAGCGCAAAATCAAGAGCGTGAAACGGACAGGAATGTCCATTAGTCGTTCATAATATCGCCCGTCCTAATGAGGGGAGTGAGGCTAAAAGGGCTATCACACCTTACAATTTGAACGTATCCAATTTAGGAAATCGAAAGGTGTGATCGCAGAAAGAACAGATCGGATTCAATTTAGAGAGTTCTAACTCTCTGTTTCCTTAAATTGAATACTGTGATCGCGGCGTTTCAATTTAGGAAGTTTAGGGGTGTCCACTTAAAAAATACATCGATGTTTTTTTGTCGATGCGATACAAAGAGGCTATGCATCGGTTAGAAACATTGATGTTTTCTCAAAATCGAGTACACTAGCTGCTGCCCGCGACTTCGTCCGCGTAACGCGTGACACGCTAATATACAAAATGGTTAATTGTTTACCTTTTTAAAATCAAAATTGAAACATAAATAACATAGGTTATTTATATTTTATAACGTTACGAGGACGAAGTCGGGCACTAAAATAACTACTTAAATGAAATACCTATTTAAATGAAATAGGTAATAAAATAATATACTAAATAAATAGGTAACACAATCAAGATTCTTGATTGCAATTGATTTCGTTAAAATACCAGTAACTCGTTATATACCTAACTAGTAATTTCCTAATATTCCTAATATTTAATACGATATATCGATACAAAGCGAAGTATCGGGCATCCCTACTGCGTTCACAAGTGTTGCCAGATTTGTGGAGGCAAAAATCCGTACCGCCTTTCACTGTTTCCTAAATTGAATTCGATGTAGGAAATGCTTATCGCACTATTCAATTTGAACGTTTTCTATTTAGGAATCTAAGTAGAGAGCTCGTGATCACACTACGCTAAATTGATTTCTAAATCGAAGATATAAAGTTGAAAATGGATAAACTCTAAATTGAATCCAATATGTTCTAACTGCGATCACACCTTTCGATTTACTAAACTGCGGAAGCGGCAGCTCTGAACTCTACCTATTCAATATACTTTGTACTAATTCAATTAAATAGAAATGCCACAATAAAAGTAAAAAAGATTTTTAATATTTTCTAAAATATATGAAACTACAAGAGCAAAATTTGTTTGAAATTCTTTAGAATTTAATTATACCGAGTGAAGTATTACTTATAAATCGTATATCGATTTGTAGATATCAAAAATTTGTATAACCCATACTATCCATACTTACTAATATTATAAATGCGAAACTTTTTCACGCCTTAACTACTCAACCGAATTTTGCATACACAATACACGTTGTCAGGGATACAGGAAAGGATATAGGGTACCTTTCTTCCAAAAAAAAGTACTGTTCCTGAGTAATCGTCTAAAAATATAAATAATAGGGCGCTACCGTCGTCACAGTAATAACGATGTCAGGCGTTATTACTCATATATTTTCTTTTTCAACGCGGAAGAAGTCGCGGGCACCAGCTAGTAATATAATATTTGGTTTAAACTTATTTAAAAAATAAAATCAATAACTATTTGTAAATGTCTTTATTCATCTTAAATATAAAATCAAAATTTAATTCATAACAAGGCTTATTTATCATTTAGTAATTTATAGGTATGACATGCATGCTAAAAATCTGTAATGTATACCGAGAAATCCGTATACTGGCAACACTCTTCGATTTAGAAATCTATTTAGCGTAGTGTGATCACGAGCTCTCTACTTACATTCCTAAATAGGAAATGTTCAAATTGTAAGGTGTGATAGCCCTTTGATGAATCAGGACAGTGGCGAGATCATTGACGCTCCGTCACGTTCGCGGACCGTACGGGTGGCTTCAGCACTGCTTTTGATAGCAAAATTTAAATTCATCGGTGAAAGACTTAATTAATCATATTATTATGTTCAATATTTACTTCCACCCAAATTATTTTCTGTACCCAAATTACCCAAGTATTAAGTAGAACATACGAATTCTAAATCTCTATTTTTGTACTAGATAAGCGTTAATCTTTCCTGGTACTACAGGTATAAGTAAATAGTAAACACTTTAAGTAGTTAGTGTAGTTAGTATCTTTAAGTTAAAAAAAAAATAGTTGACAAAGAAAAGTTATAATGAGTATTATCAACAATTTGAAGTCGTTTTTACACATGAAATAATAATAATTTTTAATAATTTTTACATATCTTTAGATCTTTAATAATACACAAGGGATTTTAATACGGTTTTCACTAAATTAATTAAATGCACATAATTAACTAATATATTTTTTATTTTATTTTCCTTCCTTGTCCAAGGAGTGCAATTTTATTCCTCTAAAAGCGGTCGCGATTATAAAAGACCCTAAACCACGCACATAGAGATAATGTGTTTAATTAAATTACACATTTATAATACAATCATTTATTGAAATCTTTATTGCTCATAAATATCGTTATTGCTCATTTATTTCTTCAGGGGTTAACTTTTTTTTGATCCCCCGGCAGCAGAACTTTTTCAGGGTGAAAGTTATCTTATGGATTCCTGACACAATTTCATGATAGACTGTCGAGTAGTTAGCTCACTTTCGTATTTATAATATTATAGGGCTATACCAAAATTTACATAAAAAGAAGAGAGATTACAATATTTTGAAAATAGATGTTATTTTATCAATTATTCTCAAAACATGAAAAATAGAACGATTTCTTGCGATTCGATTATTTATTATAATAAAATTATATTGGCGATTATAGTAAATTACGAATAATTAATTAGTTTTTTATTAGCAAAACGATCAAAAATGGAAATATAAAATATGTAACTGTAATTATAAGAAGGAGTCGCCTCCGAAATGTCTTTATTTTTGCACACACACACAAATATCACATAGCGACGAGAGAAACGCACACAACCAGTTAGTTTTAAGTCTCGAGGCGTCCCCACTAATTTATACGTTCTTTCGCTTTCATTATAATTATTATTCTTGGCAATTTATTTTCGCACACGAGGGGGCAGTGTCCCCCCTTAAGTAGGGGTGGTACGGGGTGGCAACTTCTTACAAATTCCCGTTTTTCGGTGGAACTTAACGCACCCTTTTCTTGGCTCTTTTTGTTTTTCATTTCATTAACTTTTGAGTTGGGGATAATGTGTTGCGAATGTGTGAGTGTAATTTGCTCTTCTAATGAACGGTTTGTTTTTTTTTAAATTTCATATGCCAAAAACGTGTTTTGTATATCTAGTGCCAGGCTTCGAAAGGATGCAATGTTTTTCAGAATACGCAGAAATCTTACTCGCGTATCAGTCTTTCTTTTGAACTTAGTGAAAACTGAATCAAAATCCGTTAGGTGGTTTGACGACGGTGGCGCCGCTATTTTTTTATAATTTTAGACAATTCCTTGGGAACTAAACATTGTTAGAGCCGCAGGTGTTCTAAGTGTCATTTCTGTTGAGCTGTTTTTGTGCGAAAGAGTAAACAAACATCCATACACATCTTTGTAAACCATAAACTTTATATAATTTGTAATATGTATTGCCTGATAAACAAGATAATTATCGATTGTTAAAAAATTAGGACTCCAACAGACGTAATGTTGATTCCTCTCCTTTACATTACAAAGCTCATTGAGAGACAACTTCTACGAAGTTCCGTCCATCGCTATATTCGACGATGCTCAACCAAAAAACTTTTCAATGCATAACACCTTAACTATCTCGACGTCTCCACAATTTCACTCGAAACTTTAAAGTACACAATTTACGGTGCTCCTACAACGTCCACATGCGCAAGAAACGACGGAGAACTTCGTACAAAACAAAAGCGATTACGACAGACTTCGACTACTCGAAAACAAAACGCAATTTTCTCTTAAGAAAATGAGGGAACTCTTTCTCCCCATTGAAAAATCATCAACACCCCCGCGTATGTACCCGACTCACCCACCCCGTCCTGGGGGGGAAGATCTACGCCGCCGACTTGCGTACGCTTTAATTAAAAATAAAACATAAGAACGATGTAACTGGATGAGCCGAGGAGCGAAGGAAAAATGAAAGAGAAAGCCGTCCACCCCCTCCGCTGGTCGGGGGCTACGAAGATGTAGAGGGGGGAGGGGAGCCTAACCGCGTGGAAGTCAGTCGCGGAGCGACCGCCGGGGGGTGCGGACCTCCCACCGCATGCTGCTGTGTCACAACGGAATGACATCACTTTTCTTGTCGCTAATGAAGAGAACGTCTTAGACGCTTGCCTTTTTACTCGCTAAATACCACACTTTTACATTTTAAATATTATATTTCAATTAACTGTTTATTAATTTAAATAAACATTATTCAATAACACATTTTGTAAATTGTAAAGAAAGAAAATGTACAATGAGAACAAAACAAATCAATGAAAGAGTCTAGACTTTTGATTTTCCTCTCAAAGCTGAGTCTGAGGTATTGACATTTCCATCTTCTCATTAGCCATGCCTTCACATGTGTAAAGGAAGCCTTTGACGACATCGTTAGTGAATACGGTAAGAGCATTACCGTATATCAGGACATCTTATTATATTTTTAAGGAAATGCTTTGAGATATTTCTAGTTAATTTTTTAGAGAAATGTGTATGTACTTTCAAAGTAAGGTTTCGTTAATTGACCGTGGAAATCCATTCGGTGAATGACAGTCTTATCATAGTGCCCCACTGACCGATTTAGGGAGACTGGGGAAGCAGGAGAGGGGTCCGGAAAAAATGTTTAATATTTTTCGCTTTCCCCACTGGCCCCTCTTTAATGTCCAGTCGAAGGTGCAACAGGTATCTTGACACTGATTTTATTTATACTCTTTCGCGGTTTTTCTCGGAATCTTTTGAATTTAAGAAAAGCGTAGTTTTAATTCTATAATTATAATATATTATGCTTAACTGATAAACACATTGTTATCATAAAAACAGAGTTTTTATGGAAATTTTATATTCAAAGATAATTTGGCCCAAAGTACCTTGCCAAAGTAACCTTTGACCAAAGTATACCATGTGTTTAAAATCTATAGCAGTAACAATAAATCGTGGATTTATATTTTAATCTATAATATTAGTTTTAATTTGGATAAGTAATTTGGATCAATTGAATTAACTCTATCCGGAAAAAAAAACCTGTAAGTTTTTAAACTAAAATGATTTGTATTAGGTATACCTAATGTTTTTATATTTTTTGTATTGATCAAAATTGAACGCAATGCCACTACTAAAGATTAAGCTGATTATGTGACTTTACTCACATGGTTAGGATTAATATCTCTACTTGCTACATTAGTATATTACGAGAGTTAGGGCTTCTTTTACCATCTGGCAAGTAAGCTAAAGTCACCGGTCACAGGGGATACATAATGGAGCTGATATACCTTTGTGTTGTACGGTAAAAGTCCCAAACATAAAAAGAAAATAATAAAAAAAAATCGCCTATCGAAGGATGCAGTATAAAACATGAAATTATTTCTAAAAGTAACTAACTGACACTTTACTTGTAGTTGGTGAAAGAGGCGCTAAAGTGTTTATTGCAAAAGTATGTAAGAAGTATGAAACCTCATTCAATTACATTTCAAACCAATAGTACAAACACGAATGAACCGAAACAACAGAACGAAAGAGGAGAACAAACAGACATCCAGAGAACCGTATGAATTTCCGTAAACTCGATTCCGTATACGCTCTCACACTTATTTCAAAAATAATCCGATTGAAGCACACGCTTCACTCAATTTTCTAACCCATTTACGTTTCAGACGGTATGTTTGTTTAAAAAAATATAAATAAACATTTGTGAGATTGCTACGTGTAGGGTTTCTGCAGTTTTTAAATTATATGTAAAAACTTACGTCGAATAAATGATTTATTTATTATTTATATTTATATTTATTTATTTATATAATCAATACTTACTAATAATACATTTGTAAGTGTATGTATGTATGTTCCTCCATAACTCTTAAAAGAAATAAACTGATTTTCAGGAGACTTGGTAGATAAACTTTTAGATGTACAGGACACAAGATAGGCTACTTTTTCTTTTTCAATGCGGACGAAGTCGCGGGCGCCAGCTAGTATGAAATATATTTAATATACGTGTCCTGTACGTCTGTTTCATGTTATATTTTGTTAACGGTATCAGTTATTTATCCTCTACGAATAAATAAAATTATGTAAGTTCGTTACCTAATAACATAGAAAGTTAGTTACGAAGTCAATACGTCTAATGTGGTTCTGTAATATTTTAACAAAATATACCCTCTCCGTGGAGTGGCACAGGCGAACTCTATTTAAAGAAATGCAAAAGGAAGACTTATTCGTTATTCTCAGCGGTAGATTTTCCACTGTGTAATTTCATAAGCATCTGCAGTGTGTGTGCTCGTTTTGCCCTGTTCCCTCTCCTGAATTGATTAGGTCGGATTCGCATCGACCATAGCGCACTAGTCAATGGCGTACGGATGTTATACTGAGTTTTATTTTTTTACTCTTGCGTTGGTCGCGATCGTGAATCGTTTTTCCAATATTCAACGTTAAGAATAATTTGCGACGAGTATTTCATTTGAAAACCGACGGTATTATGTACCTTCGCTTTATTTGAATTTTGAACTCAAAATTGTATGCGTTTCTATTAATAGCGACTTTTTCGTATTGAAATTTAAGTATTAATTATGATTTAACCACATATTAGAATTAGAAATAAATACAAAAATTAGAAATAAATTCTATATTGATCATTGATCACACTAAAATTGAAACCTTATTCAACTTCTACATAAGAAATATTTGAATTTGAAAATAGATCTGTGTACGAATTTTTAAAATTTTCAAAATTATATAGACGATTAAAATAATGGATGCCTTATAGCTACATAGTTTCGAAAAAGTTTTGACTGTTTTCGGTGAGTAAGTAATGCCATAGTTCATTTCCCTAAACTTTTTTAATCCTTTATCATACTAAGGTCAGTAGTAACACTCGTACAACCTATGGCGTTGCTTGTGTTCAGAGTTCATATTAATTCGATGGTGTTAATAGAACCTGGTAACCACTTATCAAGGGAAACATCAGCCTTCCTGTCGAACTTTACATAAAAAGAACTGATTTAGCTAAAATTTCAGAACAATTCGAATCCAGGTAATTAATATAGATACTTTTTATTCGCACATTGAGACAAACTACAAACGCGCAAACCACGAGAACAGCAGACAATTTAAAATTATATTCAAACACCTAATATTACCAATTCATAAGGCCGTATAAGAAAGTGAGGGGACGCGGTATTAAGCTTAGCTAGGCCTGTTTAATGATCCAATTCCTGTCATGCTCAGGAAAGGGTTTTGCCCCCTAAAAAACTTGAAACAAACGCCGCAAAAACCGATCCTAAGACGTTCCTTGTGCCGACCGGGAGGTCGTCGGAGGGTGGAAGGGTGGATTCACCCACAAGGAGGCACACTGAATAATTATAAAAGAAATAAGATAGACATTGACTTCACCGCGTCAGTCCGTAGATGAATAATAATGGATTTTTGTTTACGTGTGTTGTAGCTTTTATGAAAGATTATAGGAGTTTATGGCGTGAAATATTGTTGCGTTAACGGACAGTTTAATAAACTGGGTTACGGGTTTAGCGGCGGTTTACTATGTTGCCAAATTATGTTCGCTTTTATGTTCATAGACGGAGAAATTGATAAATAATGCACGGACCGAATTGAGCAGATGAAAATATGACTAAAATCGTATTGAAATTCGCTGAAAAATGTCATGAATCTTGAGTCAATTTAACGTAGACGTCTTTATAAGATGTATGCACACAGAATGATCTATTATATAATGGAAGAGCCAGTGAAGTAGAAGCAATAAACAGGACTGCGCTCGAAACAGTACAGGAAAAGTAATCATGCTGCCAGGTAACTTTGTTTGACGCGAGCGTACTTGCGACTGAGAGCAAGCGATTTCTGCAATAAGAAAAAGTGTGTATCATTTTTTCCTCATATAACCTTTTTTCTTGTATTGGAAGGAGACTGCAAAGTCTTCACGCTGGCGTTGTGTTGAATCACGATAATAGTCATGTTAACAAAGTTAAAAAATAATTTCATGGGCTCACTCCATCATTTGGGCAGCTAATTTTAATTTTAGAAAAAAACCTACATAAAAAACTAAATTATCTACAATATTTCGCTGAAACTCTTACCATTTTTGTATAATTTGAGGAAAATATTTTCATTTTTTTTTTTCACCACTTTTACAAGTTGGTTTCGAAAATTTCCTTAACCCAATCGAGATATACCCATATAATATGTCTCAGAATAATATTATTAATTTACCGTTATTATAAATTTCAAACACATTTAAGTTGAAAAGGAAGCGTCGCGTCGCCCGGGGAGAGTAGGGCAAGATGGAGAGCAGTGTAAATTGATTACGTGTAAAATTGTTAGCCGATGACTACTTATATGCACCTCGCAGCCTCGGCGGTTAGCGCAATCTAATTTGTACCATGCCTGATGGCATAGGAAATTTTTCACTGAGTTTGTGGAAATTGAGTGTTTAAAGATGCGAGAGTGGCGGTCTTGGTTATTACAAATAAACTTGTGATTTTCCTTTAACTGAAATTTGTAATAATATTAACAGTTATTTTATTTGTTATAGGATTTATTGATTTATTTAGACAGATTTACAATTAATTTTGACGTAATATATCAAACTGAAGTTATCAACTGTTAAATGTAGTAATAAATTTAAATGTAATTTAAACGATTGTAATTTTAATAACCTCATTTTTTTATAATTTTAAATGTCAATTAATTAATTTTATTATAAAACTTATACAATACCATGTCAAAATAATCACATTATAATCACATCAAAATATTGTTAGAGTAATTAACGAACAGAAAATTGCTGGTGTCACAAATTTTTATAGTACAAATTGAAACAAAAAATAAAAAATAAGACAGGAATACTCACTCACATACACAAAGAGTAATTAAGGAGTTGATATGAATATTTAAATCTCCGTAGAGGGTGCACTCTCTTTACAATGATGTTTGAGGCTTCCAAATCTAGAAAGCTACGTATTTTTGGGAGTCAAGTTATGATATTGTGCACACTGGGTGCATTTACTACTTTGAAAGCAGAATATTTTTTATATATACATTAACAATCTTCTGAATAGTCCTAACAACATATAGTACCTATTTCTGTCTAATAATATTATCAAAACATTATGTTATGTGAACATTACAATATATCTTTTTCCTTTTGTTTTGTTTCTAAAAATTTTTTTGAAAATTTCTACATTTTTACAGTAATATTAGAACACCAATAATTAAGGGCAATTAACATAAAAAAAAATGTATAAGACCCAATATTTCATTTTATATAATTTTCTAATGATTATAAGTCACGATTAGCTTATAAATTACCATCTTAATTTTCCTATTTTCTAAATCACTATGTCAGTATGAAAAAGATTAAGATATACTCTTAGCACATTTTAGCTCAAAATAAAATATATTCTGGTCTAGATATGTCCACATCCTAATAGCCGGCGGGACAAGTCAAAGATACAGATACACGACGCAGGGGGGCGGAAGCGTTTGCCAAAAATTATAATTTTAATTGCAGGCCACCGTACCCTCACCTCCCCAAACTGACTCCCACTCTACAAAATAAACATAAAAGTATTCGACGTGGATTCTTTTTTTTTATACGTAGCACAAGCACGCGAAGAATGTTTGTTATGATTTCAATACTAAAATTTCAATTTGTGTTCCAATTTTTAAAAAATTACACTATAAAAATTTTGACGAGCTCGTTGGATGAGTTTTAAGGGTGCTTGCCTAAAGTCTCAGTGTCTCAGGGTTCTATTACCGGCGGGGTCAACTTTGGAAATGAACTTTTCAAAATTAACTCTGGTGTGGACTTGGAAATAGCCTTAGCCTTAACCTTCCTCGATAAATGGACTATCCAACACAAAAATATTTTTTCCATTCGAACCAGTAGTTCCTGAGATTAGCGCGTACAATCAAACAAACAAACTCTTCAGCTGTATATAATAGTACAGATTACATAATGACAGGGTTTGCACGATTTAAATCTATATTAAATAAAAAGCTGGACCAATTCGGTTACATTTTTTTTTTCAAATATTCAATAAGTCCGAGGAATGTTCTTATGAAGAGAAAAATTGGTAAAATTTACCATTTATTTTTCCTATTTTTAATTTGTTTTTTAACATACTGATACTTTTTTAACATAATCATCTGTAACCTTAGAACACACCACTATTTCGTTTTTGGGAGACATCAAAAAATTTTAATGAGTTTATTTATGATTCATTCACATCAGACAGTAATTAATTAAATATCAAAATGTTACTGTGTACTTAGTACCGAGAGGGGGGTACTCGTTAGCCCCCAAAAATAACTCTCATTTCCTTTGGAGCTGAAAAAATTAATGACTTCCCCAAAACACACACGCGTAAAACAAAGGGCTAGGACCGCCGAAAATAAGCAAATGGAGGAACGTCAACAATTTCCTTTTAGTTATTATTTGTAAATGCGTTTTCCAGATAATAAGAGAAAGGCGCCTTTTTTGCTACTTAAGCCTCACCTCATACCTACCAACTAAAATTTACCTAAACAGATTATTTTTATATTTTACGTTACTAGCTGTTGCACGCGACTTCGCCCGCATCACTGTATAAAATACTAGGTGGCGCCCGCGACTTCGTCCGCGTTGAACTCCTCCGTAGGCGAATCCAGCTCGGATGGCCAGCGAGCGTTCCGGATACTCCGAGACATATTCTAGTCTAAAATTCCTCATTGTCAATACAAATAAGTTTTGCCAGTGATGACATCGCACTGAAACGTGGTCTGGTCTAGCCTTGTAAGAACGCCCAACGTCATATCGCTCAGCAAGCTATGGTGAATGCTATGCTTGGGGTTACACTGCAAGATCGAATCAGAAGTGAGGATATCCGTAGACGTACACAAGCTGGAGGAACAGTAAGTTATGATAATAAATATGATAAATTAAATATGACACACATTCTACACCAGCACCATCTATAGTTCCACACTAAGCAACTAATGCTTGTATTATGGATACCAGACATCTTTTGTATAAATACAAAACATCCATGACTCAGGTACAAAGGTAAATGTTAACACATAAACATTTGACCCTAGCGGGATTTGAACCCGCGAACAAACGTGTCGTCAAAGTTGAAGTGGTAGTGGGCAGATCACAAATAGTACCTGAGCCCATTACCCAATCCCTCCCTTATCCCTTATCCTTAAGCCTTCTATGGTCGGCAGCGCACTTGTAGCACTTATGGCATTGCTTGTGTTATAGGCGACGGTAGCCACCTACCATCAAGTGGACCGTCAGCCTGTCTGTCGACCTTAATATTAAAAAAAAAAGAAAAAAACCACTTATGTAGAGCCGACGGTTCTCGAGTGGAGGCAAGACCTTCAAACGCAGCGGAGGTCCACCACCCATAAGATATATAGACGACCTGATAAGGGCCGATGGTCGACGGTGGATTCAATTAAGTATGTATATTATCCTATCAAAGACAATGAGTACAATAATAATAATAAAGCTTTTTTCCATATTTCGCGATACTTACCAGGACCGAAGGTGGACATTGCAGCCGACAATGAGTATAGGAAACTTCTTTACATTAGATGACTGCTGTCTTGGCACTAAAACTTGTATAGTAAAATCAGGGATATTTTCTTTTACACTATATAAAAATTAACTGTATTAAATAATATTGTAGCATGGCTCTGTACCAGACTACTTCATCCGTTTCACTGCAAAGTTTTCTTGACTACGATGAAAAAAAAAACAAAATATGCTAAGTCAGAACAAACTTGACTACCTAGCCCTTGAGACAACCGTTCCCTTGTCTTTATGAAAATCTGGAGCATTCTTCCGTCTTGTTTATTACACGCCGCTGCGTTTATAAGGATTCTAATTATATTTGATGTGAAATTCACATATTTTTTAATACTTATTGATGTTTCTCATTTTTGAATTTTCAAAGTTCAGTTGACTATACAAATTGACTTTTTACTTGCTAATGAAAATAAAAAATAATATATCTAATAACAACATTTATTAGTAATTTAACAGTAAAGGATTCGATTTTTAGGAGTAATAGGAGACAAAATAAAACATATTGAAATATTAATTTAATTCCTAACAAGTAATGTGCCGTTTTATGTAAAAAAAATAATATTTTTATTTATTACTTTCGTGATACATACCTAAATTATTATTACAAAATTATAACAGTATTTCGAAGGTCACGAAGGCTTCGTCCAAATACAAGGAAATTACAGCAAGGATTGTAATAACTTATTAGACTAAGAGCCTTGACTTGATTCTAAAATTATCCATGTGGCGAGGAAAAGCCATTCATTTCCCACTGATCCACCCAGACCGCTGAGTTAATAAAAATCCTATTCAAAGGTGAGTAATGACCGAGATTCCACGTTTAACATTATCTGCCCATCGTTTATGGAGAAATAAAGATTTTTACCGCATTGTGGTTAAATGATTTAACAAATAAACAGAACAATAGAACCCAATATTTAACTTTAGCAACAGCATGTCTATTGGCAGGTCGTGAGTTCGAACCATAAGCTGGGGCTGTCAATATCAGTTAAACTGTAATGGAGACCAGAACCACGCCTGTGGATGTCCGCACCCCACGGCGTATTACCTGTTGGTCTAAAATCAATTGGTAACATAGTGAATTAGCAACAAAAGTATTTTTGTATTGTATTTTTTTATTTATTTTTAAATATCTGTATTTAAAAGAAAATTGTATCAAGTTTTTATGTTTTAATTATATATTTTTTTAAACATTCTAGTCCATTTTAGATTTTTTTTTATGTTAAGTTCGACAGACAGGATAACGGTCCACGCAATGTGTCTTTTACTTTTATTTAATAAAAATATTGTAAAATTGACGTGTCTTTATTTTATTTAATGTTACTACACAATACTAAAATTTTACGTACAAATAATGCAGGTACTATTGGTAAATTAATTCTTAAATAAACGATGTATGAAATGGTTGATATTTTAATTCTTAAAATACCAACCGCAATGAGTTTGCACTAAATGGGAACAGACCTAACTCGCGTGCTAACTTCCACTCAAACAACACGTCAAAATAGATACGCACCATTTTTTTCATACCGACAGTTATGTGCCGTTAATTGTCTAAATACTTTACTTTGGTTATTAAAAGTTAATGTTTCAGAAAGAGGGCTTTTAACACCACCTCTTGCTATGTGGAATTCCATGTCAAAATCAAAATAATTTTAAATATGAGAAACGCATTAAACCAAGGGGAAACGGAACGCATCAATAAATTCTTTTAAAACATGCTACATTCAAATATGAGAAAGGAACGCATTTGTTTAAATTAAAAAAAGTCTGCAATATACTTAAAACATTCACACAACATAACGCAGGCCAAACTCTTTTTAAAAAAAGAACACGTTGTTCTTAAAAAAATCCGCTCACAATATAAAACTCCCCATTGACGACACAATGGAGGTTTTGTAACCGCATGACCGTCTGAGGTGTGTCACAATAAGTCCGTGTATGGTGCACTCAGTGTATTGTTTTGTTTTTTTTTTTCTCCACGAAGTACGCTTTTCCTTTTATTGCGTTTCCTCGATTTTCCATGTTGGAGAGCGTAATTTTACAGCGAGCTTTCTTGAGACCGTTGGAACTACATTTGAGGACTAAGTAAATATGAAATTGCTCTTTAACGTCTGCAGGTTTTAATGTAGAAAATTGAAGATATTATTTCTAGTGAGTTGTATAGATATTATTTTATTGAATTTATTGATTCAAATTTAACTAAGTATATGTCACATTATGCAATTGATACATCGTAATATTAATAAGTTTTAGGTATAACGTAGCATCCCGATGCGACTTTTCGTGACATAGAACTTAATACTATGATGGTCAATAAATTAAAATTGAAATTTTTGATAAGATTTTGATAAGTATTAAACCAATCCCTGGGTAGAAGAAAAATCGACAAAGACATTAAAAAATCGTCTCTGGTGGTTGTAGAATCGATGATTGATAGAAATCGATAATGAGGACTAGTAATTATGCAACATTATTCGAATAAAAGTACGGAGACCCACATCCCTAATGAACTGCTGAGTCGATCATACGAGTGTAATGAAAGCTCCTTTCAGTTCATAGCTGTAATTTTCACTGAATTCCTATTATTGTGATTGCATTTGATACTGTTTTACAGTAGTAATTTTTTTGTGATGATATCGAATGTATTGATCAAATATAAGTTGCTAAACTGTAACGCTTTTAATAATTTCATTATATTTTAGCATAACAGCACAAGTGCTGTTACTTGACGGTGGTTTTCCGTAAGGAGATGGTTTCTTAACTATACGACTGCCCAAATAACTGCGAAACGCAGTGTGCCCCGTCACTATTCTGCTTAAAAACTCTCAGCTACTATAAATATTATAGATTAAATTTAAATTTTGAATTTGAAAATCTGTACCAGAAAATCGCTTTTAAAAAGAATTCAAAAATCAATTTCCCTTTGCCTCGTAGAACTCAAAACTCAATGAAAAATGTGCTAGATCAATACACATGCACGTGCAAAATACCATTTTATTATAGTTTTTGGTTTTCTTAGGAGGTAAGGTATATAAGGTATAGACTAGTAGGTAAAGTAGTAAGCGCGTCTGTATATGTAATTATAATAATATACTAGCTGGTGCCCGTGACTTCGTCCGCGTTGAAAAAGAAAAAAAGTAGCCTATCCTGTGTCCTATCTAAATATTGTTTATCTACCAAGTTTAATGAAAATTGGTTAATTCGTTTAAGAGTTATGGAGGAACATACGTATAATAGGTTCAAGAAACATACAGAAAAAAAATCTAAAAATTGTCAATTTAGTTTCAGTATATTAGGTATAGAGCCTAAAAACACGATATATCTCAAAACAAATTAACTTACTCCATGACCAACCCTTACAGAGTTATAAAAAAATAAAAATAAAAATTATAATATTATAATAAATTATAGTATTGATAAAAAAAATAAAAATAAAATATAATTTTAAGTTTGAGTTTATAATAATTCCATCATGAATATTTAGCAGCATCGAATACGATGTGAAGTAAGCGATAATTGCGGTCTCCTTAATTGGAGGCACACGATTAATGAACTCGTTGACGCGCCGATATGTGAAGTGTCATTTTGAATTTCGAATGAACTTTTGAAATTGGAATTGTAACTTTTTTATTTACATGTCAAGTGAAGCTTGAATACGGAATGTTGTCAAAGAGACTATATTTCGCAGACATAGAGTCAAGTGATTTAGAGATTTCGAATAATAATGACGAATATGTTTATTTCTTATTGTCTTTACTGATGATACTCTTATCGGATTGTATTATGTACAATATTAGCCTATACTGACATAACTATATTACAGGACAAATTTGTAAAAAAATAAATATTCGTAAATGTGGGTACAAAATATTACCTTCACACTATAAATAACTGGAAAGATATCTTATAAACTAATCTTTTTTACTAAAGGCGCATGAGGGAATCAAAAAATAATATTTATGACAATTTACTAAGTTAAAAAATTAAATAAAAAAATTGGTGTTGCAGAAGTTGCATATTAAAATTTGTGAATGAGTTTCAAAAGAAAATTTTATATTCTCCATTAAAAACCAGTTTAGAAAACGGAATTATTTTTCTGCATTCGAAACCAGGTTTCCAAAAAAGAAGAATAATTCCGTTTTCTAAACTGGTTTCGAACCTTTGGTTTCCAAAACGGCCGCAGCGAAATAAATGTACAAAAACAACACGATAATCATTATTGAGTTATATTCGGACATGGTCGAACAAAATATAATGTTGTTACGCGGGGCGTCCGTTGCACAGATTTAATTATCGAAAACAAATTACACCGGAGTAGACTTAACGATTCGTTAAAATCGATCGCGTTCGAGAACCTCGCGATTCCGTTAATTCGTTTACACCTGAAACGACCATTATCCGATTGTTCGTTATGATTTTTACTAAATTATCCATATGTCGTGGGCAGATCGTAGAATTGGGCAGATCGTAAATAAAGTATGAAATCAAAAATCTTTCACCATAAAGTCAAAAATAGGTCCTACGAGGAGCGCAGCGAAGCAAAGCGAGGAGGAGCATGTTAGGTTTACATGGAAATAAATTTGGGGAGCCGAGCGAAGTGAGGCGACCCTTTCAGTTTTAACAGAAATATGATCTGCCCAGGAATATCATGATATGCCAAATTCTACGATGTGCCGACGACACATATAATGTACAAGACATTAATGTTTTTCTTTCATACTATACCATTTAAAGATACTTAACTTTTATTTTATCTTTACATAGTATATAACAAAGCCGCTTCCCGCCACCTGGAAGGTTTTTAAAGAAAAAAAAATACAAAAATATATTTCACCCGTGCGAAGCCGGGAGCGGATCGCTAGTTAAATGTGTAAAAAAAATGCATTTTTAAAACTGTAAACGATTACAATTTCCTTATTCCAATTTGCACATAATAATACACAATGCTTTCGCGGACAAAGTTGCGGGCACCAGCTAGTATACCTAAGATATTATATTATCTACTTCGATTAGGTATAATATGACTCCACTTCGAATTAATTTTGACACGAAACTGAGACTTCAATCTGCTAGTTATTTGTTAGGACGAACGTGAATCCAATTCGCCAGGTCCCGTGTATTATGCAATCCACATATCTAATTTAATACGGCGTTTTGGGTCAAACAGATGGCCTTATTGATGTTTGGCGAACTGCACGTACATCGATACCTGCTGTTTCCTACACGATTCGATTTGTTGTAATCCAGATCGATCTCTCAATCGAATGTCTTGCCACGCCCGTGACCTTTTCTGGCCAGTAACTGTGGAGGTCGCTATTACAAAATTTATTATTTCTTATCAATGTTATAGATATTGCAAAAAACTTATTTATTTATATTCAATAAGCAATAGTAATAATACCTACATTCCGTAGCGTAAGAGACAATAAAGACATACTTAGCGGTGCTTATGTTGTTTAGAAGTAAAAGGTGCAAACCCTGTTATTGATTTTTATCTTTTACCCTTTAACCTGGCCGATTTTGATTTTGATTTTGATTTTGACTGTCCCAGTCTGGTCCCACTAATAAATCTAAGTAATAAAATTAAAATTAAATTGATGCTAATCTTAATATTATATGTAAATGTGAAAGTGGGTTACAATATATATAGATCGTAATGAAATTTTTGCTACACTCTGTCAGGAGTTTAGAAAAGGACATAGAGTACGTTTTATCTCTATCTCGTGGGACACGGACGAATTTGCAGAAGAAATCTAGTTTAGTTTTATATAATTTTAATTTATGTTCTTTGAGATATTCACCAAACATTTGATTTACATTAAAAAAAAATTACGTGCAGTAATACAACATCGCTTAAAATTTTGAATGTATCTTATCTGATATGAACATGCACATTCTCGAATGTCATAGACAAATTGATTGGCGGGAATAGACACTGCGTTCAATTTTCGAATACGACCAGACAGGGTCGTCGCCGCAGACATTCCTACTTCGAATTTCGAATTTGAAATGCAAGGGTGTGACTGGGTGAATACAGGCTGATACTTATAACAAGATTCCCATATACAGGCTGGAATGTTGTAATGACACCTGAAGGGAAAGTACTCTTAATACTGTAGATAGAAAATTTTACTCAAAGAAAACATTCCTTTATTTTTGAATAGAAAGAAAACTGCATTAAAAATTTTTCGAATTTGCTTGCCACACCCGGGAATCGAACCGACTAAAATCTGTAAAAATTACACGCTGTACTTTTATTGCATGGATCGTTAGGGTCAATTATAAGGATGAAATCTCTCTAACATACTTGATAAATTAAATTAAAGGAAACCCATGAAAACTTAAATTATTATAATTTAAATAATTTAAGATTTCTATTGTATATTGTTAAGGGCACCCTGTACGAGTGACTTAAGTAAGTATTTGAGATAATTTGTTGTCAACGTGTCAACATAGTGTCAACGTGTTGTAATTGAGTTATATTTTAATACTTATAGTACAAAATTTGTATTCAATTACCGCAAATAGAATGAGATGCAAAATATTCGCAGCACTTATTTGAACTTACGAAATCATAAATGTCAGCAGTTCCAATATTTTGGAAATATTTTTACATTCTTATTCATAATTATCTATCTTCAACTCAATTTTAAATTTACATTATAGCTTAGATTTCATGCAAAAACTCTATTGACTTTTAGTCAGTAGTGTGGAATTAATAAGTGGCTCTTGGCAAATGAGCTCTAATATCGGATATTTGGACCAACATTGGAGCAAACATTTTCTTTGTGTTTTCAAATGTAGGTTTTGCTATAATTGGTAACGTGTAGCCTAGTGTTTAGAGTTTTAATAGAAGGTTTCATTAAGTCACTGCTTGCGAATTACGGCGTGAATATTTTATTACTAAAATGATACTTACTTTAGTCAGAAATAACTGGTGACATGTAATTTGAATTATATTCGAATTTAATATGTCCTTCAGCGCCATATATATTAAAAATATATAAAAAAAAAATTATATATTTTTTATATATATAAAAAAATTAAACCGGGGTTAATAGACAATGTTAAGCTCTAACACAATCTGAATTTAAAAAGTAAAATTAAAAAAACATACTTGAAAAAAAATAATATATGCCTTTGAATTTTTTATTATTTTAAAAGGTCATAGACAGACAGAACGGGGCGTGCGTGACTGCTTCTTATACGTTTATCATTATAATTGTATGCAATTTCGCGATGATTCATTAGGGAGTCTACACATGAGGGGCCTTTCAGCGATACATTATGAAAAGGCTCCTCGCGTGCAGGCCGCGGGAAATAGAACGTGTTGTTTTGTGTGACCGTTGGATTTATATGGATTCGTCTCGATCTAATGAAATGAATATACCTAGTGTTTATTTGGTGATTTTTAAAAGTAAAATGGATTTTAAAGATAGCCTCATAGACGGTAATAATGCAGAGTATGTAGGTGTCATGTAGGAATGAAATTATACAATTTTTTGAAAACAGAAAATTCACCTTAATATCGAAAATTTCTTTTCGCAGACGCAGACTGTATTCATTGATCTTATTCCACTTAATTTTTATGTTATCTAATAAATATATATTTTTCATTCACATAAAACCTACATTTTTGTTTAAACTATTGTTCGGATCGCTAGTATTTTATAAATAAAAAAATTAAAAAATAAAATAAATAAATAAATAAATGTGTGAGAATTGCACGTTTTTAATTTTTTTTTGTTTTGTATTTCTGTTCTTACTTGTTTTACTAGATGTAATATAAAATTCTCTATTTGTATATGTAACCCACTGTTTATCATAATTAATAAAAGAAAGGTCCATTCATTTTTTTCTTAAAATGACGGATGGTTTAAGCCTAACCATTCGTTAGTCTCATGTACGACACTTATAATTCCATTCAAATTTCATAAACAGGACATTATGTACTTTATTCACTGCGCATTAAAACAAAACTGAAGCTGTATTTCCTTCACCAATATTTACAGTAAGTATAGTACTTAATTAATTAATATAATTCCATTCACCAAAACAGATATGAATTGACGCATTTATGGAAGACTTTACTAAGGTTTAGAAGAAAGCCACGAGGAGGATAGAAGCAAAGAACCAGACAAAGTGAAATAAAACAGTATAGATTATTACTACTTTTCACTTTTCCTAATATATATCTATTTTTTATTCCACACAGCACCATCTAGTTCCACACTAAGCAACTATGGGCTTTTATGGATACCAGACAGTTGATACTTTTTTTTGACAGACTGATTACATTTTTTTGTAAATACATACATATAATTGAAGACGTGAGTGGATGAAGGTGGTATGTCGCATAATTTCAATTTTGAATAAATCGAGGTTTACTTTTAATTTTTGAGATAAGTCGTCACGGAAGTGATTTTTGTACTAAATCATTATGTATGCAAAATTGTGTAAACAACCTAAAATATTAAAGGTACTTATGTTAGCAATTAAACACTTCCATTATTTAATTAAAAAAAAAGTGAACATAACTCCCTCTTCCATTGACAAAAGTAAACTTTTCTGAACTCTTTGCTTTTTCAAATTAACTATAAGTACAGTCCACCTTTTTCAACTTTTTTTTATCCAAAAATTTCTTAACTCTACGATCTTAATATAATGTCTGTAATCATTCATATGGACATAATGTAACCTTCATCAACTCAAAAAAAACTATAAATCCCAAAAATGCAACATAACACCTTCATCCTTCAACTCACGTCTTGAATTATTATAGATACAAACATCCATGACTCAGGTACAAAGGTAAGTCTTAACACATAAACATTTGCCCCTAGCGGGATTCGAACCTAAGACCGTTTGGTTAACATCTAGTATTACTAGTCACTACACCAAACGTGTCCTCAAATAGGTTTTCTAATACTGATTATGACATAGCAATGTTCCTATTACAGTATAATCACAGTACCCCTGTGGGCGCGTGTCGTACACCTCGATGGAGGAGATTAGAAATGTAAATATCAAATAAATTAATGCCAACCTTTATCCATGTGTTGGTGGTGCTGGGTTTTGCTTAATTACGATTTATTTATGTTATGTTATGACTGTTAATCAATGTTTCATCAATGAAACATTGATATATATATAAATATAAAACTAATATAATAAAATAAAGGTATATATAATAAAACAACTAAATTTAGTTTCAAAATCTCTTTCTTTTTCATTATATAGAAGCACATTATAGTATTATAGTATAAATTCTTGTAAAAATTTCTGTAACTTATCAGAGAATAAAGGCTTATTTTATTTTATTTTATTTATTTTATGACTGTTAATACTTGCTTAATATAGTGGTGTATACCTAATAGAGTTTTCTTGGTCTAATTTCGAGCAGTTAAACGAAGAAGGTTTTTTTAGCTGACTTCGTCCGCGTTGAAAAAGAAAAAAGTAGCCTATTCTGTGGATCGTCTAAAAATATAGAAAATTGGATACAATTTATAATTTATTGTCGTCACAGCGATATATCAACTATTTTCTCAGATTTTTTTCAACACAGACGAAATCGCAGCCACCATCTATTTATTACTTTGTAATAATAGAAGAATCACAATTACTTATATCACGTTTAACAAAATAATCTATCTCTTATTAGGTATAGTGGAAACATAAGTTTTCCTTTCCGCTCAATCGTATCTGTTGTTGAACCAAATGAAAAAATTATCTCCATAAAAGAAAACCACTCTGTAAATATTCTTCCATACACATTCTAGTGGTCCCATTGAAAAGTTGTAGTTTATTTGAAGTAAGATACCTATACCTCTCGTTATCTTGAAAAAGGTACACTCCATGCAATTTGTTATTTCCCTAAAACAGCACAACAACGTTCAAGCCGGGCACAGACGACGCTGTCTAACGAGACCGCACTAAAATAATAATAATAATAATAACAAAAACAAAAAAAAAATTGGTTAAGCGGCACACAACCCGAATCCGAAACGTTGTGGATTGCCCTCGAGTAGATAGGTACGAGTTGAAAATGTGGCCACGAAATCAGAGGTAATACAACGAGGTAATGCAGCCAGCAGCCAGCCTGCTTGGGAAGGCCTAGGCGACCAAAGCTTAATATTATACACAATTTGTAAATATATATCATTTAGTTTTAGATATAGATTAGTTGTTAATTTATTATATAAATTAATATAAATCCTGAACGACACTTTAGCACAGTCCTATCTTAATGGTGCTGCTGTGGAGACGGCCGAAAAGCGTAAAATCGGTGTCGAATCTCTGGGTCTGTGAGTTCCGAACGCGCATATTTTTTTAAACGCATTGCCAATTATTATTAAAGATGGAAGTTAAAATATAAAGTTCTTACATTTTAGTATCTAGTAAGCTAACCATCAGTTCAGGAAATCGGAATAACTGGAAGAACTTAAAACTTATAAAAAAATATTTTTAACACATAGTTTTCTAATTTTAGAATAATATTGTATTGGGTACGCAAAGCAAAAAAGAAATTGACGTAGGATAATTTTATCAATCCCGCACTTTTCATGGCCCCACTTTAACAAACGCTACGACTGAAGCGATCCTTTTTTTTCATACTCCTCTCCTTTACCGGGAAATGACTTTCTGACTCTTAATCTCTCTCGCAATCTCATTAAAAATTCATAACTCAAAACTGCGAAAAAATGAAAATTCGCTATGTCTATCTGCTATATATTTTTATATGTGTTGGTTTTCAACTGTTCATTACTACCTTCGAACCGCATACTTACTACTTACTTTTAAAGGTGCTTAATCACACTGGAGTTTTAAATGGCTTATTCTGAATAGATTAACCGTTTTAAAATCTAAGGGTGAGACTTAACCCTACATTATATATTTCATGGAACATGTAAAACACATTTTAGACATACTAGATAAAAGTTTCACTTTATAAAAAATAAATATATACTCAGAACAATTTAAAGTTAATTAAAAAATATCTTAAATATAATTGTTAATACGTAATATGAACTTACATATACTCAACTGAGCTGCTTGCATTGCATTCAGGTGATGATTTGTCTAATAAATATAAAGGATCCATGCTAACTTAGCAATATATCAGATACGATTTGTTCTATAGATATTTCCACATATTATTATCTGTGAAGATACATCCATAATAAAATATTATTGGAATGTCTTCTACGACTGGAAAGAACTGAATTTAACTGCTTCTACCCCTATACATTATTATTTTATTATACATATAATATGTTTTCTTGTCTCCGATAATGTGAGGTACAGTCGACCTAATTATCTGAGGTCAGTTATTCTCAGCAGAAAGGGCGGTGTTAACTGTACTCGCCATTAATAAGACAATCGGTTACGCGCCACTGCGCGCGCGTTCGCTCTTTAATATGGCCGATTAGTAGTTGCGCATACGCAAGTGTTTCGTAGTACATTTATTTTACAATGAATGCCCTTTGAAATTATGAGCCCGTGATATCTTTACATAGTCTGTCCTTCTATAATATGTACGCTTTGATCTTATAAACTACGCATCGCAACGGATTTTAATGCGGTTTTTACTAATGGGAAGAGAGTTAAACGAGGAAGGTTTTTATAGAATTACATAATTTGCCCGCCAGTGTTGTAATAAATCCGTTGTATATACTGATTTTATCTTTATTATAGTTATAGAATAGTAGGTAATAAAATTAAAAAAAAAAAAATGTTTTCTTTAGTTGCTTTGAAACAATTTTATTAGTCTATTTTAAGATCATGACTGCAGAATGTACTAATACTGCCCAAAAATATTATAACGTCATAATCTTCGTAAATTCGGTACTAGAAATTTCTCACAAAACTGTAAATTTTGAGTTTTATGAACAAAAACAAAAACATATGATATTTAAGAGATATTATTAAACCATTCTATCTGTAATAACAACATTCCAAATACTTTAATTTATACCTCTAGCTGCGGGTTACAGGTTTGGTCGCAATATAGTAACTTAGCCATTATCGTTCGATTTATCCAGATATTCATAATCTTGTAATGATCCAAAACATTCAAAGATATGATTAACCTCAAGAGCCGTGACAAAATTGCGACACTGCACAATGGTTCAGCTCTGTCCCTACCAAAGTACATAGTTTAACACTGTTGTAATCGACTGTACAAATATGGTATAAACATGCCCCAAGACAGGACCAGGCTGCCTGGCTCTTAATTACGGCGACTGTCGTGTACACGCCCTAATAGAGCATCGAGCGTGCCGAATCGCGACTCCCGTGTGTGCAACCGGCTTTAGGTAACCCGTAGAACTGTGATTACACTGGCATGAAAATAACGAATTTTCAAAACAGGAAACTTTATTAAATTGACAGTTCATTAAAAATATATTTTTTAACATACATTACAATTGAAATTCAGATTGGAAATAGTTCACAGTTTTTAATGGTTAAGTAACACAAAAATATTAATGTATCAAAATAAGTTACATGTTTATTATTAAATATATTATTTGAAGTAAAAAAATAAATTATCGTGATGTATGTTGGTATTATTGTGCGAATTAAAGCAAATCTCATAGACTGACGCATCTTCCATACATTTTTTTTTTCAATTAGCGTTTCGCGAATGCTACGTAAACTTTTGTCTAAGAGTAACAGGGACTGAAGCATACATAAAAACTCGAGACATGGCTAAAAGTGACTGAAGTTAAAATTATTGATGGTGCTTGAACTATTAATGGAATGCGATTTCACAATGTGAACACAGCTTAATAGTAATAAATATTTGAATTAAAATATGAGGACATGTGAAGCTAATGCTGTATAAAACGGGTTCCAAAGGTACATTGTAGTTCCAGCAGATTTGTAAACATATGATCTGAGTGCACTCTTTGAATTGCTATATCGTCACTGTACAAGAAAGTAAAGTAATTTATAGTTTTTCTTTTAATGGACGCCTGAAAATGTCTATAGACAAACGCATCAGTGCTTATGGACAGGAAGAATGCAAATGAACGGCGTTTGAAAAGGACAGAGTTAATCTAAAAATTAAAATTAAAAATTTATGGCCTGACACAAATATATAAGAACAAGTTTGACAGAAAAGCTAACTGTCCACTTGATGGTAGGTGACTTTTGTTGCCTATAACAAAAGCAATATCACAGGTGCTGCAAGTGCGCTGCTGATTACAGTAGAATTAAGAACATGGGATTGGGAAATGGGGAAATGGGTTATGTTTCGATGAGTGAGTAAGGACTTTCAATCTCACTTTCAAGGAAGGTTACTGCTGCAAATCAGCTTGTCCAAAATGGCTGCGTGATAACCCAAAATGTGCCCTTTACAAACGTTGGGAAAACCTCAAGATACCCGGCAGTAATAGGGGTTCTGCCGGACTCCTACCGGCTAAAGCCCAACTACTTCCTAGCGGGGCTGTAGATGGTCACGGGGACGTTATGACACGACATCGGTGTCCCGCCACGGCAATCCAACACGGGGAGTGCTACGCTACCTGTCGGAACCTCTGCGTGCCCTAGATTGGAGGGACTCCGACTATCTCGGGGGACTTAAGACTACCGATCGGTCCCGGAAACGCAATGTGCCTTGCCACTGCATTTACTGTTACCAAGCTTGTTTCAGCTGCAATTTATTTTCACACAAAAATCGCAATACATGTTTATTTAATAAATATTTAACAGGGAAACAAAGCGCTATAAACCGATTCACGCTTAGCCTTTATGATAATTTTATACGGGCATGTTGTTTAAACATGTTGGTCGTGAGCATTATGCATGGATATTGCACACTTGTTTCGTGCGCGTAGGTGTGTGAAAGTCGTATCAACTAAACGTTTCTACCGTTCTGTGTTTGGATAATCACCTTTACCGCGAACTCTTACTGAAACATCATATTGTATTGGTCCACAAATGTTTAAAATGATGCTGTGTAATGGGGATGACATTGCGTTATATGGAGATAAAAGAAGCCTAGTATTGATTTCACTGACTGTATGTAGATATGTTCTAACAAATTATATAGTTAAGGAATATTTTACTTCAATTTTGTTAAATAGAATAATTCTTCTCTTCTAACATTAAAAGTTGATTATTATGTAATTTACTGTCAAGGCTTTTAAAAAAGCGCAGACATCTATTAGATGTCGATTTTTATTTCCTAGATTATTAAAATGTATAAGTAATTAGTCTACTCAGTGGACGTTGTCCTTCACAAAATCGATAAAAATGTGTAACCCAAATTAATTGCAGTGCAGGATTAAATCGGGTGTAATTGTGAACTTAAATAAAAAAAATCATAAAAAAGTTCAGTAACATGCACAAGTAATATAAATTGAATAAATGGAGGAAAATAAGCTGATTAACTATAACATTACCTAATTATATCATATATTACCGAATTATACCAGATTGGATCTAAATAAAGCCTATGAATGCACATATAAAACACAATAAGAAAATATATATGTGTTTAGCATAATTAGCCATAACTCGTAGGATAGTGCGGAGGTATATCAAAGCTGGATTCGAGGCTGAGTGTTGCATTAATGCAATTTAATCTGAGCACACGCATCACGAATACGCGCCCACGCGAATTACTTTTACACAACCCGTAAAGCTTGTCATCCAAAACACTTTAGTATACTGGCTTTAGTAAGACAAAAGTTTTCGACCAATGTGTGTTGCCAGTGATGACATATGGCGCTGAAACGTGGTCTCTAACTATGGGCTTCGTAAGAAAGCTCAATGTCGCTCGACAAGCTATGGAAAGGGCTATGCTCCGGGTTACATTGCGAGATCGAATCAGAAATGAGGTGATCCGTTGACGTACGAAAGTTACCGACATAAGCCGGCAGATCAGTAAGTTGAAGTGGCAGTGGGCGGGGCATATAGTACGGAAAACCGACGGCCGCTGGGGCCGGAAGGTTCTCGAGTTGAGGCGACGGACCAGCAAGCGCAGCGTAGGACGTCCACCCGCAAGGTGGACAGACGACCTAGTAAGGGCCGCGGGTCAACGGTGGATCCAGGCTGCTTCTGACCGGTCCTATTGGAAAATTATGGGGGACGCCTATGTCTAGCAGTCGACGTCCTGCAGCTGAGATGATGATGATGATGATACTGATTTATACTAAATACATATTTTGTGTAATAGTCAAGTCAAGAAGTGTGTTTCCTGCGAAGTAACTTACCTACCACCTAGTAAGAGTGGTTCGAAAAATATGAACGATTGCTCATTCGGCGCGGAATTCAATTCTGAGAAAAGCGTTTTCAGCGTTTTTTCTGCCAATAAAAATTGCAATTATTATTAACAAAAAAATAAAAAGGCCATTTAGATTTTTGATGATAATTCAAAAACTATAAATGACAGCCAAATTGATAGCAAAAATCGCAAAAAAAGATTCTGAAAAAGGAGGAAATTTCCGATTTTTTTTTTGAAATGGATATCTTCATTTTGTTGATTATGGTTGTTTTTGTATTTTTAGGAGTCTTAAAAAAAATTGATAATGAAACTCTGAAATTGCCTATATATAACAAATTGTTAATTTCATAAACATTTTTTCTTTAATTCGCAGGAAACACTTCTTGACTAGACCGCATTTAGCTATGAGATGTTTAATTTAAAAAAAAATTAATGTAGGTATTCATCATAGCCTTAATGTACTTTACTTACTTACTAAGGTCATTTAAACTTAAAACACAATAAACATTTAACGACATAGGGTTGTTCTTCATTGAGGAGCAAATGTGTTGCCGACCATTTTAGTAACGAAAATCGTACCCTAACTGTACCAAATCTGACCATTTGAAAGTCTGACCTTTTGAAAATCTGACCATTTGAAAGTTTGACCTATTGAAAGTAAAGGAAATAAAGCTTAAAACATCGCATTCATAATTTAAATCATGCCTAGCTCCACAGGTGGAGTGCAAGCTTTAAGCATGCACATGCTAATGTAATTCAAACAAATGGCCAGGCGACAGTGTGTGAGAAACGCGAGATAATCGTGAGGACCGCGCGTTTAGTTTATTACTGAAGATTTGTTATTTGCTAGATATGCTGCGTCCACGCCTATGCTCTATTACTCTTATTTAGCGTAGTAATTAATTAAAAGAATATTATGCAATTCACCACCTGGCAAAACTATTTGAGCAAAAAGATTAAAGAAATTATTTCTTATCTACACTTCTATACTAATATTATAAAGAGGAAAGATTTGTTTGTTTGTATAGAATACGCTCCGAAACTACTGGACCGATTTGAAAAATTCTTTTACCATTGGAAGCCGACATTAACCGCGATGAACATAGGCTACTTTTTACCGCGGGAAAATGCTTCATTCCTACGGGAAATCTAAAATAAAAGTAAATACTACGGTAGATGGCGTTTTATACTTTTCTACGCGGACGAAGTCGCGAGCACCAGCTAGTAATTTATATTTTGTCAGGAGTTATATTTTTTTAACTAACTCTTAAATACTACTGAGTCTTAAAACAAAGTAATAATATGAATAGTAAAGTTTATATTTACGAGAAACTTAGTGACTTCTGTTGGTGTTAGTACAATAATAATCCCCTTGGACATAGACAAGAGAGCGTAAGGTCGTGTTTATGTTTCGTATGTATGAGCTGTAGCAATATTGAACAATGTTGTTCTGAATAAGCCTGCTTAAAATGGGTTTCAATACTGAATACGTTCTATTTTATACATTTTATAAATTAATAGCGGATTGCCCCCGACTTTGCAATTGTGTTTTTTCAAATTATATAATACAATATAAGTATATAAAGCCTTCTCTTTTACCGCTATTTCCATTAGTGAAAACCGCATTAAAATCCGTTGTGTTAGTTTAAAGGAGCGTACAAAATGTGTTTTGTCTTTACTTATTAATACACTAGCTGATGCCTGCGACTTCGTCTGCGTTAAATAAGTACAAGTAGCCTTTCCTGTGTCATGTATATCTACCAAGTTTTAATTTACCCGAGTTATAAAAATACATTATGAACAAATAAGTCTTATTTAAATAAGACTAACATGTAAGTGTTTCAAGCAAAGACTTACGAATGGCAAATACCCTGTACCCAACCTCCAATTTGTTCCTGCTATAGTATTATCTGATCTATGTATATCGTACATATACAGATAACTATGTAAGAACATACTCTCAGGCAACGAAGACGGCACTCAAGACGTGCACGCGAACAGATCTGAGAAGCAAACATCTTGAAATTCTCGATTGGTTACGGAGACACTGTCTGTTTGATTTGTACACAGTATGTGCTTTCTGAAGTCGATATATTGAGAGTTGATAATACCTACCTCTTGGGGAATTATTGACAAGGACCAGTATAGTGAAACGATGCCAGAGCCCATCTTTTATTCCTTTCTCATACTTTATTCTTTATTTCATCTACTATAAAGTGACATGAAAAATAGTAAACATAAGATTGGGCTCCTCTAATTAATTTTAATAAAGTTGATTTTAAGTAATAGAACATGTTTCATTGACCAAGACCATGATTATGATTATTTTACATATTTCTGGTGGAACAGCAGGTACTTACTCTATAAAATCCCTAGTAATTGTATACATTACCTAGGTAAAGTATGTAATGGACAATAATATTCATAATATTTCATACATTGCCTGGACGCCCCAGGTATTCTAGACACTGCCTAGGTATTGCATAAAATAGCCGAATAAAACAGATTGCCGATAACATATCGATAAATAAATATATAATTAAGTAAACGAACTATACTATTTTTTCAAAATAAATTAATGTTGTTAAAACTTACTCTATATGAGTACTTGTAGATTCATAACTATGTAATAATCCAAGAGATATAAGCTCATAACAAGCGATCAAATACGTGAGATTCAAGCAGCCTCTATACATTTTCAATGAGCACCGGACAGTGATAGTTAGAACTTATTACTTATCTCTAGAATATACATAATATATAATATTATGAATATTAGTATTATATAATATAAGAGTATATTATGAGACTTTATACACTCTATAACTCGAGTAAAAACAATCTCTGGGTTATTATTACCATATCCATGCATACAAACTTTAGTAAGTATATTTTTAAACCCCGACGCAAAAGAGAGGTGTTATAAGTTCGACCTGTGTATCTGTGTGTCTGTCTGTGACATCATAGCTCCCAAACGGATAAAGCCATTATTTGAGGTTATTACTTTGGTGGTATTTCCATGACTTGGTAACCTTGACGTGATGATTCTGCAGCATAAAGTAGTGTGCGGGATATCCAACTCCTCAACAACTTACAATGGTTGGTGTTTACAATTATCGTAAAAAATAATATAATTAGTAAAAGTACGCGCACGTACGTGTAAGTTAAAGTTGTAAACAAATACATAACAAAACTTTCAGATCTGTCGTACAAACAACAAATAACGCAACACATTTAAATCACATTAGTCGTAACATATCGATACGAACTCAGTTGCGGAAATTAAATCTATCTAATATTCTTAAGGACATTAAGCTGCGAAACTGTCTTCGTGTAGGTAAAATGGAGAAAATTGTTCTTGTGTATACAAAAAAAGATAAGTAGGTAAAGTTACTTGTCTTTTTAAAAATATTTTTATTAATATTTATAAAAACTAACTTAAGATTTTATTGTTATAAAAAAAAATTTCTGACTAGACTGACGGACAGGCTCATAATAGATTTAGAATTACCACCGTTCCGTTAGGACAGACTGGACAGACGTGGCGTGGCGGGTGTCGTATCACAAAGTTCCGGCGACCCCGGCCTATCTATGGCCGCGCTTTAAAGTCTAGCTTCGGGCTCTTTGGACCCAAAAGTTCTGACCCTACCTACGAAAAAGTGCCCGTAAAACACCTCTTTTACCGTGTTCTGTGCCCGCTACGTTCCCTTCGCTGCCAGGCAAACATGACCATGCATTTCTCAACGTTAATAAAAAGAGCCAGAAGCAGTCCAGCACTGCACAAGTAGTACATACTGGGACTTTGTATTAATATTAATGTTATCTGGTTTTTTACACCCACCACATACAGGCAAATAAATGATTTGATTTGACAAGACTATCTTAGTTCACGCACCACTACGCCTTTAAATAATAATGGTATAAAATAATTAATGTTAAAAATGCCACATCGCCTATATTATAAATCCATGTCAGCACACGTAACGAGTCGTCCCCACATCGAGATTATTAATTCGGATACCGATCCGATCGCCGCCGGGATATGAGCAACTTATCGTGTTGCGTATTGAATTGCCATAACGCCCAATATGTATCTTATTCGCGCCTGAGGACCATTGTGATGGGATTTTTTTATCACATTGATCTGGATTAAAAACAACTGTTTTCGTCTATTTTTTATCTTACGATTAGACGCAAAAGCATAACAATAAACAAACTCACTTCGCTGTTATAATAATAACTGTATAAAAATGGGTTTTGTTCTTCAGTAGGTAATTATTATGAATAATAAATGGAGTCTTTAATTAGGTACCTCACTCGATAGGTTCCTGAAGAAAAAAAATCATATTAAACTTTTAATTCTCCATACGCAAACTTCCCCATCCTGTTCCAGGACTAATAATGAGGTATGAAATTAAAAAAATAATTATAGAAATAAAAATGTAACTGTAACGACGGTCACCATAACTTTTTATATTTTTAGATGATGCCTTGTTAACAGCTACCGTTTCAGGGTGAAAGATACCCTATGTCCATTCCTGTATCCCTGACTATATCACATGCAAAATTTCATGATAATCGGTTGAGTAGTTAAGGCGTGGAAAGGTAACATACAGACAAACAGAGTAACTATCGCATTTATAGTATTTGTATGAATATGTGAACCTTTCTACCGATTGCAAACAAAACGAAAACGTGCATCAGACGCAATTAATAATTATTCTAATTCATACTCGACATTTCAGCTCACATTTGCTTATAAGACCACCAAACACAGCTTCAAAAACATAACTTCAAACATATTAATATTAAATCCACATCTTGTATTCGGAACCTGAACTGCGAGCACACACAAAGTTATGGGGTACCGGAACTAGTTAGGGACCGGTCGAAGGTCATGAGTTGTGCAAATTGTTGGGCCATTATCATACATTTACATATCACACGCTCCTATACATAAGTGTCTATAGACATATTTTACAAAGTTTCAATAAATCGTTTTTTGAAAAATCATTTTTTTTTTAAGTTCTTTCAAACTGATATAGACTTCGTAGCGCGTGCTGTGTTTTAGACATCTGTACTAACATTATAAAAAGGAAAGATTTGATTGTTTGTTTGTATTGAATAGGCTCCGAAACTACTGGACCGATTTGAAAAATTATTTTACCATTAGAAGCCGACCATATCTGTGATGAACATAGGCTACTTTTTACCGCGGGAAAATGCTTCATTCCTACGGGAAAACGGGTAGTAAGAATTATCCTACCGTACTTATAATTTTCACATAACTACGGCTGAAGCGATTGGGTTGAAATTTTATAGGGGTATTTCGACGATTTCCTGGATAATTTAAAAATACAATTGGACCCGGTAGGTGGCGCTGCTGTCGGTATGTCAACTACTAAACGGCTTGACCGATTGGGTTGAAATTTTGTATGTGTATTTCCATGGTTTCACAGACACGAATGTATTATATTTTTTAAAGTTACGCGTACGAAGTCGCGTGCAATAGCTAGTAATTTATATTGGGCATTCCGTCCTGCGACAGTAACTTTCAGAAGAACACAGTGAAATAACATCATATGTATGTATGTGCTTTTGTGTTTAGTAAGATAGTAAAGGAGGCCAAAGCCAATTTCACTTTCCCCTCCTGTCCCATTATCCTGAGGGCTTTACTTGTTATTGTACATCAAGTGGATATCCACCTACATTAACTACGTATTTACTAATTACGTTTTGTGTACCTTTTGGTGTATGAAGAAAAACTCATAGTATTAAGTAGACGGATTTTTTTATATATATCCGTCTTTTTTATAATCTAAGGCTGATTTGTATCGTTCATAGGTTGCCCAAATAACAAGCATGTAAATTAATTATTAAGAAAACAGTGTTTAAACCAAATTATTAATAAATGTCTAATACAATACTTACCTACCTATAATTAAATATTTTATATAAATATAGTTTAATAGCTAAAAAATAAATAGCTAAGTCCATCATAGGCCTCATCTTCGCTTCAAGGCTAGCCAAGAGCAAACCTATCTCTAATAAAAAAATCTAATTACAAAATTTAAGGTGTTTTTGAGCATTTAGATGATACAAACAAAGTGATACATTTGAATATCTCTACGTTTATTTACCCAGCGAATTCTGAAACCTCCAATATTTGCAAACAGATCCCGGGATTAGGGATGTTCGTGTATGCTCGTGTTTATTGGGATTAAACCTGGTCACGTGATCCGATCGTCGCCTACGTGTGTAATATACAATATATTGCTACCAATTGTCTTAAGTTACAGGCGATATTGGATTTAGGGCCTCTTTCACCATCTGTCAAGTAGACTAAATGTCATTTAAAGTCACCGGTAACCGGGGATAATGGAGCTGATATACCTTTGTGTGTACTGTAAAAATCTCAAACATTAAAAAAAAAAAATAAAAAAAAAATCGCCTGTCGAAAGATGCAGTAAACCGAGTGCATAATTCAATAAAACATAAAATTCTTTCTAAAAGTAACTAATCAGCACTTTACTTGTAATTATTTAAAGAGGCCTTGAGTCTTCGAGAGGCGAGTCAGATGCGCTAATTTTCACGATAGAAATGTTGCTTGAAAATAATTCGGTCCAATTGTTGCTTGTTTGTTTTATGTAAAGGCACAGAATAAGGGCGTACTATATATATTTAGTAAGAGGTGGTTTTTTTTTGAGTAAAGGTCATCAAACAGATGATCCACTTTGTCACCAATTTAATTGTCTATAGTAATTTCTACTCATATAATAAATAGTTTGTTATAGTTTGTTTGTATCTTCGGTTGAACGCACCAAACTGTGCAAGTACAGAAATGCGGAGGATTTCCCAACGTTAAAAAAAGTTAGCAAAACTTCAATTATTTTTTTAAATTGCTAATTTCTCAAACACCCAGCAAAGGCAACAACTCGTCTCTTGTCTTGGGACTTCACCTTATAATAGTAGCTTTCATAATAATAACCCATTAAAGCTATTGGAATTGAATTTCAATCGCTTCTTGATAAGCGATGTATCCGCATGTAACTTGTACCATATTATTATCTCTATAATTATAATGCGTCCCTCGTTACAATTAATCTCGGTTGGGTTGTGCGACATCTGCATTCGACAATTATGTTCGTATGAGACCAACTAATGTCGACTTCTATCCCTTTCATCTGGCATTAGATAGAGGGAGACAGAGCTGTTTCTGGCGAAGTTGTGTGCTCGGTTAATTCGATGCGGGGGTGTGAAATTTGTTTACCTGTTCGGATTGTGTTTTGGTCGTGATTTCATAGGTGTTTATGGGAATTAGTGTTATTATGTTAATGTTATTATGTATTAATGAATAGCTTTATTAATAATCTGGAGAAATCATACACATTTGTAGTTAATTAATAATTTTAAAGAATAAAAAGTAATGTGAGATGGCCTGGCGGCAAGAATTAAAAAGACCTTTACTTATTTAAGTAAACTTAAGTAAGTAAAAATAGTCCCTAAAGTCATCATTATCATTATGAAGAACTTAAAATAGTCGTCATTAATGTAGGCCATTTATTTAGCGAACTGGTGATGTTTAAAAAAAGCCTTTTGTTTTGAATATAACATTATTGAATTGTAAGCAAGTTTTTGAGAAGTTTCAGATATCAATAGAACCAAAATGGATACTCATAACAACGTCTGTTAGAGCTGGAATTAAAGTTAACTAGGTAAAGCAACATAAAAAATGGTCGCTTCTAAGTATTTCAATAATGAATTTTTGTCCTTACATATTTGAGATCCATTAACTGCTACATATTCAAATGTTTGAGCTTATCTTTCACATAAAGCAGATTCACATTATCACGAACAGAGCTACCGACAAAACACCCGTATCTTCTGTATAAACAATAGAATGGGCAAGTTAAGAGCTGACAAGACTTGGGTATGGCCACACTGTATACTAGCATATTTCCTTAAAATTTAAGTTTTTAAGAAAAGTTCAGCGAGCAGGATGACGTTCTACTAGAATCTAGTAAGTAAGTGGCAAATGTCTCCTATTCCATAGGAGCTCGACATGTAATAGAAGTATCTAGATAGGATAAACGACAAGGGAGAGGGAAAAAATCACGAAAGCTATTATAGGACAGGACAAACTTAAGTTATTGATAGTTACTTAAGTAAGTAGTATTAGTTACTGAAAATTAAAAATGCCAAATTAGCGTAAATGAATCTAATGCTAATGCCTAATTGCAACTATTCCAGTTGCGATTTACGATTATTAAAACTAAATTCACGAAAGTGTGTGCCTTTTGTATTCTTATTCATAAAAGGATGCCTAAGTTACACCTTGTTGGTATTAAATATTTAAGGTCTTATTCCTTATACTTAATACTATAAAAATCGGCCGAACAAAATTAAACAAGTTAAGTATAATAAAGATTTTGTTGGTATAAAAAAATCAAAATACACTTCATAATAAAAAAACTTACTTGTGATAAATTTTGATTATGTATTCGTCACAAGTAGTCACAAGGTATACTAAACATAAATTCCGCTATGTATTAGACTCCACCTTTATGCTAAGAAGCCCAATTAATCAGTGGACGGGCTAATGAGCGAATATTTCATTGTCCGGCTCCTTCTTCGATAGTGAATAAGGGCTGCCAATATAGTGCCATTATAAAATAAAGATACCATTCAAAGTATTATATTCATAAATATAGGTTTCCATTAAGTATAAAAAAAGTCAATTATGTACCTAACATAAAGTAAAATATTAATATTCACTTAGTTATATTTTCGATTAGCTGTTGCCCGCGACTTCGTCCGCGTTCAAAATATTATATGGCCTCTAAAGCCTTCTTCGATAAATGAACTATCCAATACAAAAAGAATTTTTCAATTTGAACCAGTAGTTCCTGAGATTAGCGCGTTCAACCAAACAAACAACCTCTTCAACTTTATATAATAAGTAAGTATAGATAAGGAGTTTGCAAGTTTAGTAATTGTTATCTTTAAAAAAACAAAGTGAAAATTTAAATAATAATAAACAAAACACAGACAAACATGAGTTGAAAACTTCAATATGTAAAGGTAACATATCTATGGTAATAATATATCATTGGTATTGTATCAAATTTTCAAGTTGAACGCCTCAGTTAATCAATACGCCAGCAGCCGACGTCGTACACGGTCCGCAGGAACTATTTAAATAAGCACATTCAGTCCTGCCCCGACGGGTGCAGACCAGCATTAATAATTCCCTCAGAAGCACATACGACAATCGCAGTTCGCATATTATTATTATATTATTGAAGTCTGTGTTGGACAACCCTAAGACCGGTATCTTGAGACGACGCGCGGTATAGTCCAGGAGTTGACGTGCGACAAATCGACGTTTGTATATTTTTCTTTTGTACATCATAAGGGAGGATACATTCTTACGAAGTTTTTAAACATTTTTTAGCTTGATAAAAAATTTACAGATTTATTGTATACTATGAAATAATAAAAACAAGTTATGTTTATTATTTCATTTAATTTTTTTATTCTATTCATTTATTTAGTACTTATTTAGTGTCTCTCAATTTCTGTAATGTCTGTTTTGTTAACTTTAATTGTTAACTTAAGCTGTAATTCTCTTTATGTCTTAAATATAAATTAACTTATTTTCATAACTAATTTATTGAAAGTATAATTTTCGCAGTATTATAAACTGTATATATAAATATACACGCCAACATATTTAAAAAAAACTTGCTATTTATCTTACCAAATAATGAAGTTTTGAAATATTTAACAAATAACTAATTATTGTTAAAACAAAAATTTTAGAAATGTGATTCGTTGTTCATTGGAAACCAACGTTAATAATGTATGCACACATAATGCTTGAAAAAAAAAAGATTGATTAAAATTGAGATTCAGCTCTCTGTCTAAGAGGGTCGTCTTAATCGAAACATGTCGCCTACTATAAGGGATATTCAAGCCCATATGCCATGGAGGCACGAGGCTCTGTCTCCACTCGGTTATAACTGAACTAGAGGCACACAAAACATTTGGGCCTGCGTGCTGATTGGATAGAGGTATGTTACCAGCACTCTGTTTAGAGCGCCGAATATTCTTGATACTTTCTTGCGGAGGGATACGTAAATAATGATTGGTATTGCTTTTGACAAACCCTTTGGTAGTATGAGTAAAACGTAGCTCTTCTACCGAGAGTTCGGGGTTCGATTTATATTGGCTTTTATTATCTTATTTACTTTATTATGTTATTTTGTTTTCATATACTTAATTGTTATCATAGCCTCTGGTTGCTAATATTCTCAATAGGACATAATATCATATCATATTGAGTTATTGAAAACTTTTTACCACATCATTGCAAATTTATTAAATTTATTAAGAAAATTACATAATGGCCTCGGTCTGTATGTCACAAATTTCTAGAAACAGTCCTTTCACCTTTCATATTATGTTAGCGATGATAAAAAGCCAGTAGCATCTAACCTTCCTCCTCATGTGTAGCTCCAACTGGTCTCGCTGATCAAACGACTGGAAAATAAAATCTTCCTATTAGTAAATTTAAAGTATCAATCAAGCATTACGCTGTTTAATAATGACCACGGACGGCAGGAGGTACAAATCTACATATTGGGGTGTGGGCATTTCTTGCATCCCCGTCTGAGATATGTGTCTTGAATCTCTCTGTCCGAGTGCGGGGTGGTAACAGGGCCGAATTTGAACTAAGTAATAAATAAATAAAAATATTACAAGAAACATAAATGTCTTCTAATTTGATGATAAGAAATATTTAATCATTATGTAACTTATAATTTATATTGTCCAAAAAAATAGTTACCACAACTTATAATAGGCCGCGGTGAAATTAAAGCACTTGTGCTGTTTCGTGTTCATGTGAGTGAGTGAGTAAGGTATACCAAATACCAAATTTAGCAGGCAGACTGTGCCTGTCAAATTTGACAGGGTTTTCTAGTTTCAACATTTCTAATAGACATAATCTCCACATGTTTTATTTATTCTTATTATGAAGTAAATTCATTGATATAATTTTTGCTACGGTTTTATTTAAATGTATTTTCTATGCATTAGAATTTGTGAGAGCAGTATTAAAAACAGACAATTATGTCTGTTAGGGAATAATGGAGCTGATTTATATACCTTTGTTTGTACGGTAAAAATCCCAAACATTAAAAAGAAAATAATAAAAGAAATTGCCTATCGAATGGTGCAGTAAACCGTACACTTTACTTGTAGTTGGTGAAAGAGGCCTCAGACTTCGAGAGGAGAGTCAGATGCGCTAATTTTTACGATAGAAATGTTGCTTGAAAATAATTCAGTATTTATGTTAAATCAATATTTATGTCAAATATTTAATAAATATACAATAGGCGGTAATTTTAGCTGTTAAGTACGTCCCATGCACATAAATGTTTAAGATATGCAGATGCGAAGCTGCCGTGATAAGTTAATTCCTACTGCCCGATCCCTTACCCGTATCAAAATTATAATGGTGGCGAATATTCCTGAATATGTGGCCCGTCCTCGCTTATTGAAAACTTAATGATATTGCTTTGTTATTGTCCGGCTATTTTGAGATAAATTGCGCACACACATTATCTACTTCGCTTTATGATTAAACTAGCTGGTGCCTGCGACTTCGTCCATGTTGAAATCCTGTGTTCTGTACGTCTAAATGTTTATCTACCAAGTTTAATGAAAATAAGGGAGTTATGGAGGAACATACATACAAAGATATACTATTTTGTATAACATAAAATATACAAAAATTTATACAAAATTATAGTCAATACATTTCTAACGATTTGTTTTTTTACCTTTTGTTTTTTTAATTTTTTAACATAAAATTCAGCAAGACAAACTGATCTACTTGATTGTTAGTACTGTCGACTATTATACTATACGCTGCACCATAAAAATGTCAAGTGCATGAAGGAGGAGGCTTTGATCTCTGGCATTTCTAACTCATCAGGTAATACTTCGTCGGGAAATGGACCGGCATCTCTACATAGTGCAGAACATCTGTTCGGTCTGGCTTTGGACAGGTTTAAGTTTTCAGACCTGACCTACATTAATGGAGAGGAACTTCAAGAAAATCACTCAACGAAACACGTGAGCAGAGGTGCTTTCTTTCACAGTGATCTTCCGTAGCCAGTCGTCAGACGAACAGTGCGGAAATTTCGTTCTAATTACTAGTTAAGCTTCAATTATCATAAAATAAGAAAAGCGCCCAAATTATGTTTATCTTAGCATACAAAAGACACCACTAGTTGACAGACCAGCAGATGTTGTGTTTGCCCATATAAAAACGTTGACAGTGCTATCTTAATCATATTAACAGCAAAATTTCACATTTCAATTCCCAGATATCTTCGTCTCATCTTGGTGTGTGGGAGCCGTCACGTTTAAGTTTAATAAGGCGAAATCAGTCGAGGAAGTGTGCACACGATGAAAATAAACCAATTCATGTTAGAAGCTCAAGTTAATTTAGATTTTATTGTTGCAATTATAAGTAACATTTCAGTTTGAATATTCTAAAGCGAAGTCGGACTCCTCGAATGCGGTTGAGTGTACCATCTGTTCACACGTTGCTCCGCTCCGGTGGTGTATGGACATCATTTCTACGTCCTTTGTGCCGTAAACATGATCTTGAGTTCAAATAAAGCTGCGAACATAATGCGGAAACATCTGGAACTAAGTATAAGTATTTCACTTGGTTTAGTACTTTTTCGCCAGATGCTTCTTTAGATATTCCGTTTTGATTAAATTCTTGTTTGAACCGATGAAATCTTTTTAATTATTTCTCATGAGAATTACCACGGATATTCTTCTTTGTGCATGTCTTATAAATATGCAAGTAAAATGCACATTAGGACGATTAAAAGTATAAACATTTAAACAAGTAATTTTTATGCATAGAAAAATCATACTGTATTCTCTAATATTAGCTGCTATTATCTATAAGAAAGTGATGGACAAGAAGTTGAAAGAAAGAAAGAAAGAAATTTATTTCAAAATAACAACTTAAGTTTTAGCATATTTCTTTCCCTCACACTAGGGAAGTAAATTGGGTGTGTTAAATAAATAAATTTAAATGATGATAAATACCTTAATTACAAAAACAATAATTATAATTATATACAAAATAAACAAACAAGCAAACAGTAGCATTATTTCGAAAGAAATAAAAATGATAAAGTAAATTTGAATTTGTGAGATGTGATTGTATGATTGTATGTAATACATGTATGTAAACGTGTGTGTGGTGAATATGTGTGTATGAATGACATATCTAAAATTTGAAAATATTGTAAAATCAACCTTATTTAATATTTTTTATAAATTTTTCTACTTCATCAAACGGCCATCTCATCAAGGTCACTGAGATTCTTTTCTCTTGCTTCTCGATCCGAACAATTTTTAAAATTACAAAAATGTTAATTAATTTTGTATAAATGAAGGGGAAAAGGAAAAAAAAACTGAAAGTAATATATTTACTTGATGTCCTTTTAGCTAAAAAGGCATTCGTCCAAATGCACTATTGATACTGTACAGACGAATCTATTAATTCTATACCATCTATAGAATGAAGCCAATTAATACATAAGGCTAGATAGACCTGTTATTCATTTTGAAACTTCATCTCAATTAAAAATCTAAGACTTATTGAAACTCAATTTGAAATTGTAAACATTCTCACTATGCTCTTACCCCATCTTCATAGACAAGACTGTAGGCGTTGCGTGGGTTCTTCGAGTTCCATACTTATTACTTACGTGGCGATGGTGAATCGACTGCAGACCAATCTTAGCTGACCTTCCCTGCCGGTCTTTAGTTGGGAAGCCTAGATAATAAAAGGGAAAACTAACTTGGACGTAAAGGCTTCCATTAGACTAGACGTCTCACTGATTCAATCGGCTACGGTTTCTGTAACGTTTGTGCGATTAATGATGATATAGGGACGTGTGCTTAGAAAGTTTTATTGTTATTTGAGCAACAATTTCCCTGCTATTATATTTCTGGTATTTGAAGACATTAGTCAAAGCTTACGTTGTTGCTTAGATAGCGTTTAGTAACTAAGTATGCAAATAATTCAGTCAATAATTTCGACATCCTTACATCTTGAGTCCCTACCACATTTGGTATAATAGATATCCGACCTCCCACCTCCCATCTCCCCTTCCTTGGGTCCAAAACTTAGCGCCACATGTGTTCCTAATACCGGAACATTTGTCAGTCTAATTGCGAAGTGATTCTACTTTCACTGTCCCTTGCTTAAATGTTAATGTTACTTGACTAAGTTCCTCTGTGGAGTAAGTTAGATGCTACAAGTAACTTGTGCATTGGAACCATTTACGTTACAGTCACCATATATTATTTTTGGATAATGCATTTTCAATATTTTTCTCAAATATAATCTGTTGTTTTGATGAAATAGAACTTTCGGCGACATTGGTCAACCGAATCACTAGTGTAACATCTAAGTATATAATATAGAGCAATTTTTGAAGATTTACGTCAAACATATATAAATTATATCTACATCAGCTGTCATAGCCCAATGACTTATGAGAGCTTTTGAGCTTTTTTCCAGTAATATTTACATATTGCTATATTTTTTAATTTCTTGTAATCATTTTGTAACTTGACCGTTTTTGGACTTCGTTGGTTAATATTTCGATTTCTTTAATCATTACAGTTAATTATTGGCTAATTTCAAACAAAAAAGAATTGTATAGTAAATATTGATCTATTATCAATAGTCATAGTAGTATATCTACTATGTAGTTTCGGTGAAATATCTGTTAAAATTTCAGCACAATACAAAATACAACAGAAACAAGTCAGCATTACAAATACCTACGGTTGTTAAAACGCTGATGGTTTAAAACAAATTGCAGTCATGTTGGAACAAAAATAACGGGCGAGATATCGTTAAATCAGCATTTTTCATTGAATGAACACACGTCGTGTTTACATATTCCAATTGGAGTGGGGAGTGTTTACACCGCTTTGTCTAATTGGATGATTTGGTTTTATCATAACATGTAAGGAAATTGTGTGGCTTTACTTCGCCCATTAAATATAAATATAAGGTAGGTACTTGTAATGTGTTATAATTATGTTTATAAAAAAATATTTTTATATGAAATCGACATAAAAAAAATTATAAGTAAATAAATTGTTTCCTGTGTTTTTGGAGCTAGTTTACTCCGTGGTATGAAAATTTATGGGAGTAAATCAAAAATTGTTACACGAATGCGTTATGTTATGCGTTGTAGCTACGTTTTTTTTTTTTTTTTAAATATCTGAAGTTTCATAGATATTGTGCCATCTACACAATATTATTTAATATTATTATCTGTAAGGGGGTGGCCACTGCTGCCAGACGGGCTGCCAAAATCCAGACCACAGCCAACTTTGAAAGTTCATTTCCAAAGTGAACCCCACGAGGAATCGAACCCAGGGTTCATGAGGCAAGCAGAAGCACCCTAACTACTCTTTGTAAAGTAACTGTTTAAAATTCCATAGTAATATTTGTAAAGTAGGTTACCAAAAATGATCAAAGACAAACTAATTTGTTCATACATTGTTCCTTCAAGGCAAAGCTTGCCCTTGCGAAGCTTAGCAAACAAAGCTTGCAACAGATTTAATTGGCTGCACACTGTAGGTAAGCGCCAATGCGCTTCGTGATTTAGCGAAATTAAAAACTTAAAACGTCAAATTCTGTCGCATTGAAAAACTTTTCAAATAGCCCAGCTCAAATTTGCGACCGATCGTAAAACTGTATTGTTTAATTTCGCTAGCACCGTACGGAAGTTTCCCTGCATCGTTGTGAAAATTCGCAATTCTAGTGCTCAAATTATAATTGAATACTGGTTTTTGAGTACACGCGAGCTCGAGAGTTTTGATTCTTTTTTGCCAATTAGTAGCTGACCTTTGTTTTTCTCTTACTTGACTAACATTTTAAGCTTTCCATTTGTGATCCTCTAAATTTTTCATGTACAAATTCAACTCATTTTGTATGCTTGACTATACTAATGTAATAAATGCTTCACTTGTTTTTTCTTTATTTTTAGGATGTAATACAGAGAAGTGATGGTAACAAAAATCGGGATATAACAGTTTGATGCTGTAGCTACAAACCTATCCTATAATGTACTACACCCAAAATTTAATACACCACTCGATAGCTAAAGGTTCAAAGAATTTTTTGGTATATACGGTATATATTCAAATTATTTGGTCTGTCTGTAACAATGTGTACAAAATTTCACGGTGATGTGTCTGCTTTCAGAGATTTTCGGTCTTGTACAAACTAACATAGATATAAAATTAGTGTATAAACACTTACACAGCAGGAGTTAGTATTTATTACAGCACTAACTTATAAAAATATATATTATGTATTAAAAAAAATAATTGATCAAATATTGAAACGCCTCTCGATTAATTGCTTTATAAGTGGTTCAATCTTCAAGGTGATCAAATCGTTCAGCACTTAACTAATGTATTACCTATCTCTACTTATTGCAAAAATAACTATTAAACTATCAGATCTAAAAAGTATAACTTGTGATTGGCTATTACAAATCTTTATCATTGCATATAGTATAAATTGAAGTTTATTTTTAATTGAGTAGAAAAAAAGTCAATATTTTGTCTATTTCTTTGTTAACCGCTTTTAAACAATCCGACGGATTTTGATACGATTTTCACTAACAGAAATAGGGATGAACTAGTAAGGTACATAATGTATTTCTATATATTCCCGGGGCCGGGAGCCGGGGGCCGAAGCCGAAGCAGGTCGAGAGCCCTTTCTTTTTTTTTTTTTTTTGACGAGGAGAAATCCTTTTATTGATCCCCTACCGCTGGCTAGGCGGTAGGGGTATGTGGGGTTCAGCCGGTGCACTGCGCTATGTTAGTCATAGCGGGCCCGGCCACTACCCACTAAAACTCCCCGGTGCCTCCTTGCCCTTTATGCGGGGGTGGACCGGGCTCTGCCGAGGCAACAACTCCGATCCACCCCCAGGGCGGCCTAGCCATTGCTGGCTAGGCTGACGCCGATGGCCTAGCCATTGCCCGGAGACACCGGAGCAATCCCCAGACGGGGGAACCTTGTGCAGGCACACACAGCTAGCCAGCTGTGCGTGCAGGTCCCCTAGGACATTTAAAGACGTGCTAAATATGCCCGCCTTCTCCTGCCCAACCGCCAAGCAGGTCGAGAGCCCTAGTAAAGTATAAGTTTACATTTTTTGAGCTTATAATTAAATGCAAAAATACACAGATTCAAATGCTTCAAATTATTTGTATGCTATAGTAGATTAAAGTTTTTACGGCATTTCTTTACATTGCTCAAATTACATTTTTCTTGTATCCGTTATCAAAAATTATGTGTTTCATACGTTTTATATAAGTATATAGAAAGAAAGAAAGAAGAAAGAAAGAAAGACATTTATTCACTGCACGAAGGACATTAACATGACATTACATAAGAAACAGAAACAACAAAAACAAAATGACACAATGAAATTAATGAAAAAGGGGGTAAGACGTGTGTGTCCTCGCGGCAGTGAATCGGATACTGGCTCAGCATTGTGCTGAGACGCTAGACAAGCATCTGCAGCGCTGATTTTCAGCCAGCACCGTGTGACTCACGCGAACGCCATACAGATACATTTTAAAATTTACACAGATATTATATTTATAACTTGATAATTAAATACATAGATAAACAATATAACAACTTATAATGCAATAATAGTAATAGTAGATAATAATAGCAGCAATTCATCAATATTAATAAAAGTATAACCCGATTCCAAGGACCCACCCAAGCATACGCAAAATTTCATCCAAATTGGTTCAGCCGTTTAGGAGTAATGCTGGATATTAAAAATTATGATTTTTGGAGCGTCAACAAATGACCCCTAAGCTTACGCCTAAAGGTGTATCTGCTAGGCGCTCCTTGGATAGGAGGAGGGAGATCATTCCAGCATTTTGACGCAGCAAACCTGAAGCTTCCTCGAAAGGCCGTTGTCCTGTGCACAGGCACGGCAGCAACTGCCCCAAATCTGCGGGCACGTCTGGACCACTGAAGCTTACTAAAAAGGTAGGACGGCGTTTTGTACCGTACCACCCCAAACAGCAGAGTGGCCAGGTGAAGGCGTCGGCGTGCAGACATATTTAACAGGCCAGCTGCGCTCAAATACGGAGTAATATGGGAACGAGGAGGAATGTGAAAGCAAAAACGAGTGCATGCGTTTTGCACTCGTTGTATCAGCCTCTTAGAGCGGCCGGTAATGCAGCCATCATACACGACATCACAATAATTTAATCTAGATAATATAAGCGATTCACAAAGCGTGACACGCAAATCAACACTAAGGTAATCACGTACATTATATAGAACTTTGAGGCGATAGAAGCAGTTGCTCACAACTTTCAGAATATGATTCTCGAAGCGTAACTTGCCGTCCATGAGGAGGCCGAGGTTGTTTGCTTCCATTACCCGCTCTATTGGTTCGCCCATGATGGCTACATCCCTGCCGGTTAGAGTTTCGAGACTATCACGGATTTGATGTTCAGACCCGAAAACCACGTATTTCGACTTGCCCGGGTTGAGAACCAAACAGTTCCTCTCCGACCAAGAGGAAACACGATCGAGGTCCGCGTTGATGCTATCCACTGCAGCAGACATGTCCGAAGGCGAGCTGGAGAAGTACAGCTGCAGGTCGTCCGCGTACATATGGTATCCGCTGTTCTCTATACTGTTAATAATGTCAGCACTATACAATATAAACAGCAGAGGACCCAGAATTGAACCCTGCGGGACTCCCCTCATCACAGGACAAAAGGAGGACCGCAGAGCAACTCCATCCATCCCACGCAACGCAACAGTCTGCGCACGGCCTGACAGGTAACTGTCGAACCATCTCAACGAAGTGACATCAAAGCCGTAATAGGACATCTTGGACAACAGCAAGGGCACGCTAATGCAGTCGAAAGCCCTGGAGAAGTCTAAAAGCACCAATATCGTACCTTTACCAGCATCCCGAGCCTGCAAAATGTTATCGACTACGTCAAGTAATGCAGTAGCTGTCGACCGACCCTTGCGAAAACCCGACTGCAGTTCAGGGAGGATGCCGTTTTTCTCCAGATATTCCGACAGCTGATCACACACTACCCTTTCTATTATCTTCGATGCACAAGGAAGGATGCTAATGGGACGAAGTTCGGATAGGTTTATAGGATTAGGTCTTTTTGGTAACGGGGTCACTTGAGCGATTTTCCAGTCAGTTGGGAACGTCATAGTCTGTATGCTTTTGTTAATAATATGCGTCAGTATATCAGAAATTCTCGGAAGAGCCATAACTAACATGTCAATGTCAATCAAGTCCAGTCCCTTCGCGGTTGTTCTAATTGAGGTAATTATTTTTGTAACAGTCGCAATATTTGTGGGGGAAAGAGTAAATTTATTGTCACTGTACCTGTCAAATTCATAACGCGTCAAGTCAGATAATGTTACGTCCGATTTTCCAGGTGTATTAAGAAAGTGCTGGTTCATTAAATCCGGGTCATTAAAATTTGTAGGTAGATCAGTTTGTGTCTGTGAGTCGGGGAGAATAGTTCGCTTCAAATTTTTCCAAAGGGTCTTTGAGTCACTGACGTTATTAATGTGGTGTTTGAAGAAGGCACGCTTCTCGTTATGAATGGCTTCGACCACAACGCGTTTCAAGTCCAGGTAGTATTGCTTATGAACCTGACTGTTCGAACGTTTATATTTAGCATAAGCTTTATTTCTAAGGCGCATCATAAGCTTTACATTGCTTGTTAGCCATGGTTTGGGTGCCTCCTTCACCACTGTTGTCCTTTCAGGTGCATGTTTATCAAAAAGTCCAAGTAAAAGTTCATTAAGTAGTCGAACCATTGAATTCACGTCATCAAGTAAAAGTATATGTTTGTCTTCTTTTGAAACAGTGATAAACGGGGAATGTTTCAAGTATTAAAGGGAGCGGGTCACTAGTTTTAAATAATAATATTCCATTTATTTCCTATATATACCTATATATCCTAGTAGTTATTATAAATTTCATTACACTATGTTGCTTCATACAAAAAAATGGCCGCACCTACCCAATTACAATCTAAAGTATCACATCACACACCACATCTCATCCCACACGTTTTGGAACAATAAAATCCTATATAACAATTAGTACACCTTACCGCATCACGTGTAACATTAAAATTATGACAACACGTAAGACGCAATCCTGTGAGAGCGCGGTATACTGTACAAATTACAAGTTGCGTATGCTTTGTAGGAGCCACGTACGTAACGTTTCAATGGAAATTGTGACGAATAGAAGATAATTATAGATATTTGGGAAGACACGTGCCGTCCGGTTTATACTTTTAAGTATTACTTCTTTATAATCTCAAACAAATTGACTATGGTACAGATATGGTGTTTGATACTCATACAGTATAATTTATCTTGAAATTAAGTAATAAATACAAAAATAAAATAAAAAAAACATGCACAGAAAACTACATTTCACTTGAAAGGCAATCTATAAAATAATATATTAAACACAGACTTTCTATTGAGCCCAAACATGCTATATCTGCTGTAAGTTTCTGAGGAGTTGGGTGCCCTGCAAACTACTTGATGCTGCATAATCTGATCAAGGTTACCATGTCATGGAAATACCACTGAAGTAGTACTTCACATCAAAAGAACGTGTGGAAGTTAGTGATCCTTCGTCAACTAGAAAATGACCTGAACATCTTATAGCTAAGAACAATCCCGATTCCGACATCTTTACAACAATCAAAATACATACACTGTGTATCTGTCATACTTTTAAAAACCTGTTTTTGCGTCAACGACGTGTTAGTCACTTTGTTCCTCTGTCAGGAACTAGACAGCTACTTCTGAAAGAAAGTAAATTTGTAAATAAGTAAAATTTTTTGGTGGGTATGGGTAATGATGCCAAATAATGAGCCCGCTTTTATGTCATCATTCTGTCCCACACTCATTCCTCTAAAATAAAATCAGATAATATGCGTTATACCAAGAGTCTAATAAATTAAATTAAACGTCAAGCGAAACCGCGGGGCAAAGCTATCCAGCGAATATATTATTATTGTCACCGACCAACAAAACATGCATGTTCCGCTCAGCCCGCGAGATACTTGTAGACAATTTGCGAACGCAACATGTCCCGTTCCTACCTGGGTAATTGTTTCCTATACTAGGCTAGGATGAAACAAGACCGGCGATGATATCTCATCGTATTTATATCGTTAATAGGATCGACTCATTTGGGCATGACTTGCGGGATACACCCGCATGTGGGGTCCGACATAGAACGTAAATTGTTGGATCTCAATTTAATATTCCACTTTGACAAAACAGTACCCATTGCAAAATTATATACAATTGTCGTGTCAATAAAATCCAGATATCAATTTACACATTTTCAATATTACATTCAGTTTGTGTGACGTCAGTGAAAATAAGAGAAAATCAAGTTACATAATTATCTAAAACTTTATATTTGTTAATAAAACTGTTATACTTTTTGTACAGACAACATGGTGTCATAAAATATTTGTATAGTAATATATTTTATATATAATAAAAAAAAAAACTTAAACAATTGGAACATCAATAATAAACATTTTTAAATAATTTTAAAAATCATACTAAGAAAGTTGTAAAATAAATGATAATCAAAGTGGGTGACGCCTGAATAATTTGACATGGAACTTAGTAAAATCATTATTATTATTATAGTATGTACTACATTCAAACGCGTCAATTTACGTACTAATCCTATGCACTTCCTATAAGCACAGGGGGGTAATATACCTGAGTACATTTGTTCATCGTTACTATTATGGCCAAATATCTTCCACACTCAAAAGTTTTTCAAGAATCAATTAAGAAATTGATAACGGATTCGAATTTAATAATGTTTCATTGTTGACGTGACCTTTCGTTTCAAATGGCGATTCACCAAATATCGGTCACCTATTGTGTTGGTAACACTAACACACTATTGCACTAATACTTTTACACAGTAAAGTGCCCTACAATTTTCTACGTAAAAATTAAATAGAAATGTAATATCTTATTGTTTTTAAAATAACTAAAGTGAAGTAACACTTATTGTGTTTTGGTGAATTAGGAGGTTAGTTTCTAATTTTATATTTTAGCTTTTATTTTTAATCCAAATTATAATTCCTAATAGTAAATCACATATATATATCAAAAATTAATCTAACAATCGTTCAAATGTAACCATAGTAGGCAGTACACAATTGTTGCAGGAAGACTGCGCACGCGCTGGTTCCCACGTGCCTCCTTTGTCGGCCCGCGACAAAGCACAGCCGACAACATACCTCTCTACGTATCAATACACCAATCCTACAACTACGAGCAAACCTCACCTTTGTTTATATACCACTTAGAGATCATTTCAACTGCGCTCCTTTAAGGAAAAACCATTGTTAGTTTCAACTTTTAAACGTCATAAATACTTTAATAAGTACTTTAGGAATATATACTTAAAGACACCATAATAGATTCTAAATTTGATTGCGTGTTCTAAATTGGAAGAGCTCGTTCAAAAGGCAACGTTGACCCCTGATTTAAGGTAGGGCAATTGTTTATCAATATACCTATGATTAATGTGAATGATGTTCTGTCGTGACCGCGTCTGTCTGGACCATCGGGCTGTGGGCAATTAGCCCGAATCACGATCTTAGATGATATGTGTTTGTAATGTCGCTAATTTGTTCTCTCATGTTTGTGTGGGGGTTCGTCTTGTGAAGAATCAATAACGCTTGCTTTAGTTTGCGTATTAATTGCTTTATCTTAAATTAAACTAAATTAAATTAAAAAGTTGATTGTTGGGTATGAATGATGAGTATGGGCATGAAAAGATACAGCGACATATTAGTGAATAGTCAGAGAGAAAGTTTTATTCAAATACGTTTAAAAGTCTTATTGGATGTAGATAGCGAAAATTGACACTAGAGTCGTATCCCTGATAAAAATCTGAGTAGAAGCTGTGATAGCCTAGTTCGGATAGCCATATCTCGACTGGCGGGTATGTCAGATCGAATCAAGGTCTAGCCAGCACCATGTGTGGATTAGAAATAATGATTATTTGTGTTCTCTCGTGAAATAACACATCGCCAAGAAATCAGTCGGTACATTTGAGAGACAAGCAACAAACGAAGACTTCAGAATTTCTTCTGAAAGTCTCCTGAAAGAATGTTCAATGGTTTGTCGCGAGAGCTTTTTTAGTCAATCTCGGTAAACATTAAATATTGTGATACTTAGGGGAGAGATTGTATGAAAGAGCCAGGCTTTGAAAGAGCTGATGCTATTTTCCCACTTACTAAAATCCAACCACAATTAATTTGTAGTCTATATATGGCACCACTGAATAGCTGTCATCCTCAGACATTTGACAGTTCTGCGAAAAGACTACAAATTAATTTTTACACGTAGACGCGACAGTTCTTCAGAAAGTGGAGTCTTTAACCATTTTGTGGTAGATCGCCAGCAGTTCAAGTCTGAACATCTCTGCTATGATTTACTTAAGTTGTTAGCAGAAATCAAGTTTAAATTCAATCTATATACATTATTTGTACAAGGATGTATCGTGCCATGCGTAGGAGTGGACGGTATCGCCCTAATTCCCCTCTAATAATTTTGTTTAATACCCAGCTAAATCGCATGTTGCACTCCACAATACCACAGTATCTCACACGTAATGTGTGCAGTGACAACGTGCTACGCTGTCGAGATTTTATAGTAGGTGCCAAACATTTTGATATTTGCGATTTCATTTTCATATAAGTATATCGATTAAATTTTAATTTGTTTGTATGTGTGGGGTTTTTTTATTTAAAAGAAAGTAGAATAATAAAATACACTTTTGTCACTTACTGGAAGTTTATTGCCTAGATCAAAAATACCTTTTTTAGTAATATCTATTTGGGATTCACATACAACCTGACCTGAAGGGATCTTGAATTGTTTTAAAAAAATGTTTAAATCTAAAATATCGTGATGTAAGTGTTAAAAGATATATAGGTCATTATCCGCTGTATTTTTTTTTTTTTGTTGTAAAAAATACAAAATGAAAGTTGACGGACCATAATCGATTGAGGAATAGCGATAACGTTAATTCGTGTATTGTGACTATAAAGTGGCTCGCAGAGAGAATGAAAGTATCAAAACTATGCATCTCGATTATAGGTGAGTTTCGGCGACACTACTTCAAAGTAACAGCGTCATTTGGCCGATATACGACGCCGGACACGATCCTTCGAGACGTGTTGCCCGATTAAACACTAATGCACTATGTGTAATTCACTTACTCGGGCGTTCATTACATATTCAAAATCATGGCAATGGAATCTGAAATATATGCTTAAATAAATATAAAATGAATTGTATCTATCTATATATACTAATTCTGTGGTCGATTGTCAAATAGTTAACATCTGTTATTGTTGCTCTCAAAAATCTTTTCTAATTTTAAGTGAATATCGACAGAATTAACTTGAAACTATTATCAACATTGAAAGTAGTGACGAATATATGTGGTGAATATATTTTGAAGAACAAAAGTGAGGGAACAAGAGCAAACTTTTTTAGTTATTCACACTGCTAATCAGGTTTGCGAGCAAATTTTCTGTCTACCCCAGTGATAATTGAAGTACCAACCTACAACTACAGCAGAGACCACAGACAATTAAAAGTTAAAGGTCTGTTGGTGTTGCCAACTCAGAATTGGTGTTGCCGTTTTTAAGTCAGTGTTGCCAACACCAAACCGTTATTGCCACATAAAGTTAAAATTTATAAAAAAATAAAAAATAAAAATACCTAAAAATATGGAATCGCAAGGAGAAAACTTTTGGCAAACAATGAAAAGTGAGATGGCTGCACAGACAAGAGAAATAACCGAAATAGTCACCAAAAACGTTACAACAAGTATAAATGAAAAACTGTCTTCTCTTATGGAAGAAAATAAAAGCTTGAAAACTGAAATCAACACCCTTCACGAAAAAATTAAATCGATGGAAGAAAACAAAAGAAAAAATAATATAATTTTTTTCGGTATAAAGGAAGAACCACACAGCAAAGCTCCAATTGAATCAATAACAAAATTGCTTGAGACGGATATGAACTTACATATTAAACCACAGGAAATTAATAACGCTTATCGACTGGGTGTAAAGAAAGATAACAAACTACGACCTATTCTAGTATCATTTACAACAAACTGGCGAAGGAACGAAGTTCTAAAGAACAAAAAAAAACTAAATTCGGAAATATATATTAAAGAAGATCTTAGCAGGGAAACCCTGGAGAAGAGAAAGCAGTTCCTGCCGCAGCTAAAAGAAGAACGGGCAAAGGGTAAAATCTGTTATTTTGTCAAAGATAAACTAGTCACTAAAGACCCGAAGGAAGACAAAAGGGACAAGAGGAAAAGAGATAACACTGTTTCTCCAGACAAATTATCGAACTACACATCCACGTCGGCTCCAAGGAAGATCAGCAAAACAAACATGCTGGACTACGTAGCACGTGGTAGATCCGCATCATTGTCACTATCAACAAGCACAAAAAACGACCAATAGACATCGATAACAGAAAACCCAAACTAACCAACAAAAACTATTTACCCAACGAAACAACGACAACATCCACCCCAAGACGGCTGGTCACCGTGGGGACAGGCGACCACTACCCTCCAAATATCAACTCAATGTCTCAAACAGTAAAATCCAGCATAAATATTCTCGATAAAAACGACCATATACGGATTGCCACATATAATGTTAGGTCCTTGTCGTCATATGACCGCTTATTGGAACTGGAAGAATCATTAAAAGAAATCAATTACGACATAATAGGTATATCAGAAATGAGACGATTGGGTACCAACATAGAAGAACATAAGAACTTCATACTATGCTATATAGGCAGCACCCCAGGAAAGTACGGGGTGGGTTTTATAATAAACATAACCCATAAAAACTGCATAGAGAGCTTCACTGGGTTGTCTGAACGTGTTGCAGTGCTAAATATCAATATTCAAGGCTATAAAATCACCATCATACAAGTATATGCACCAACAGAGGCTGCAAGCGATTACGAAATGGACGAATTTTATAAAACAGTTGATCAAGCCTTAGAAGCCACACACAATATCGTAATACTAATGGGAGACTTTAATGCAAAGATCGGAGTCCCCAAGAAAGAAGAACACTTGATCATGAAAAAATTCGGCTACGGTAAAAGAAACGTCAGAGGACAGAGACTTATAGATTTCGCATTACAACACAAACTCACAATAATAAATACTTGTTTTAAAAAGAAGCAAAACAGAAGATGGACATGGAGATCTCCATGCGGCGAATATAAAAATGAAATAGACTATATATTGTCCAATCAACCAAGAATATTCCAGGATATTGGTACTATGAATCTAAACTACCCATCGGACCACAGGATAATCAGAGCAACAGTAAAGCTACTAAATAACCAAAAGAAAAGTAGAGTTAAATACGTAAGCAAACAAGTAAACCAATTAAAGAGTGAAGAAGAAAAAAGAAATTATAAACAAACCTTGTCAAAATTACTATCAGATCCACAGGTTCGACAGAAGAACATCACGGTACAAACATATTACGACAGAATAATAAAGGCTATCAGCTGTAGTATGAAACAAGCCCGATTGAAAGCAGATGAACAAAAACGACATAAGATACTGTCAGAACGAACGATAGCTTTACTACAAAGAAGGAAGGAACTACAGAGAACAAAAAATAAAACTCGGTCAATGAGAAACGAACTAGCTGCCCTCTACAAGTTAGTCAATAAATATATAAAGAACGACTATGCAAAATATAGGCAAGATACCTTGGAAAGACATTTAAACCTAACCGGAAGTACAAGAAAACCATACAAAGATCTCAGAACAAACAAAACTTGGATAGAAGGACTGAAAAAGAAAGACAAACACCTAAACAAACGCACAGATATTATAACTACAGCAACGGATTTTTACAAAAGTTTATATAGCGACGTGACTTCAAAAACCACAACCCAAAACAATAATACTAGGCAAAGCAGCAAAAAGAATATTAAAGCAATAGATGAAATCGAAATAATGAAAGCAATAAACAGATTAAAATTTGAAAAATCGCCCGGATCAGATAACATCACAAATGAAGCATTGAAGTCAGCACAAGGCATTCTGGCCAAACCGCTAGCAGAGCTATTCAATCTGATACTACATACATCTGTAACACCTATACAGTGGTCCGAATCCAACATTATTCTTATCTACAAAAAAGGAGACCCAAAAGACATTGGGAACTATAGGCCGATAAGTTTATTACCAAGCATATACAAACTATTTTCCGCCATTATTAATGCCAGAATCAGTCCTGTAATAGAAGCCAGACAACCAGTTGAACAGGCAGGTTTTAGGAAAGGGTTCTCTACAATTGATCATATCCACACACTGGAGCTAATTATGGAGAAATATCAGGAACAACAGAGACCACTGTACCTAGCATTTATTGACTATCAGAAAGCATTTGACACGGTAACGCACGAAAGCATATGGGAAAGCCTGAAAGAACAAGGAGTCAATGAAGGGTATATAGAGGCTATTAAAAGCATATACAGAAACAATAAGGGAAGAATAAAGCTAGAAACCCTAGGTCCAAGTTTCCCCATTAAAAGGGGAGTAAGGCAGGGTGACCCTCTGTCACCAAAAATATTTATAGCTATTCTAGAAGTCATCATCAACAAGCTGAACTGGAGCAAAATGGGAATTTATATAGATGGTGCTTTCCTAAATCATCTAAGGTTCGCAGATGATATAGTGATTTTATCGGAGACAGGCACACAGCTGCAGTTCATGGTCAAATCCTTACAAATGACAAGCACAAAAGTAGGGCTAGAAATCAATCTCACAAAGACTATGGTAATGACGAACAGTCGTGAAATACCAATAAAAGTTAATGAAAAACCACTAAAATACACGGATAAGTACATATACTTGGGAAAAACTCTCAGCTTTGGCAAATATAACAACGAAACAGAAATAGACAGGAGAGTACATCAAACGTGGAACAAATACTGGAGTCTAAAAGAAGTATTTAAGAGCAACTTACCAATAAGTATGAAAACTAAGATCATGAACTCTTGCCTCTTACCGTGTTTGACCTATGGATGTCAGACCTGGAAATTTACAGCTAAAGCCAAGCACAAAATCACAACTTGTCAGCGGGGAATGGAGCGAAGCATGCTCAAAGTTAAAAAAATTGAAAAAATTAGACATGCAAAAATAAGATCCGTAACAAAATGCATAAATGCCTTGACCTACGCACAAAAATTAAAGTGGAAGTGGGCAGGCCACGTAGCGAGGCTTTTGGATCAACGATGGACCGTAAAAGCAACGGTATGGAAGGGTCCACTAGGAAAAAGAAATAGAGGCAGACCACTAACACGATGGGAAGACGAGATTACAAAAACGGCCGGCTCAAACTGGAGAGAGGTAGCAAAAAATAGAGAAACGTGGGCATCTTTGGAGGAGGCCTTTACTCAACCTGAGGTCCTTGCAGTGGAGAAAAATTATTTATAAACAATTTAATTAGTTAACTAACTCGTAAAAATTAACCTATTAGAAATAAGTAAAAAAAAAAAAAAAAAAATTGTAAACAAAATACAAGGAATAAAGGGCTTTTTTATTTTTTATTTTATTTTATTTATATATACTAATAATATAAACTAGGAATGATTTCATTGTTTGTTTGTTTGTTTGTATAGAATAGGCTCCGAAGCTACTAGACCGATTTGAAAAATTCTTTTACCATTAGAAGCCAACATTATCCTTGATGAACATAGGCTACTTTTTACCGCAGGAAAATGCTTCATTCTTACGGGAAAATCTAAAATAAAAGTAAACACTATCCAAAATACGGTAGATGGCATTTTATACTTTTCTACGCGGACGAAGTCGCGAGCACCAGATAGTATTTAATGAACAAGTACTGTCTGAAAATCTTATAGCTCCAGTGAATTTAAACTGTGAATGCGAAAATGCAACAATGAATTTTGTTTTATTCGTGTAAATGTAATTTTGATGAAAACAAATTAATAAAACTACAAAATCTAAATAACAACCAAATGATAAAAAATATACACATATATTGGTATGAACCTAAATTTCCAATTTCTTTTTTATGTAAAGTTCAGTAGGTCTATTGATAGAACAAAACTAGTACAACTTCATGGAATTTACCAGGTCGATGGTACACTTGTATTAACACAAGCAATGCCATATGTGCTATAAGTGAGTTATCGACGTTAGTAGCAAAAGGGTACTAATCTAATATTAGAAAATGTGCTATATTAGTAAGTATCCCTTACTTCACTCGCCAAAATACAACAGCAAATATTCTTGCATTATTCTATGGCTATTACTGCTGCCAAAAGAGCCAGACTGGTTCCCCAAATTATGACTAGAAAACGCAGTTCTTATTTTCTTTTTCTATTTTCTGCAGAAACGCAGCTTAATTCTGTTTATGCAACATCAATGGCATCTAGTTTCAATAGAGTACGGAATTTCTATTTAGATACGTAATAGACTCGCTAACTTTTCACAAAAGATAACGACTCCCAGTGCGATTATCATAAACTTTCCGCATTACAGCGAGTGTGAATTTTCATTTTAACTCGTTGTGTAATTTGAGCCCTTCACGCTATGCTCGGTTTACGATTGTATGGTGTAAGTTAGTTCTATTATTGTTATTCTCTTCAATATACTTTAAGTTACTTGGTCAGTATGGTCGTTGTCATTGTGAGAGTTGATGACGTCATGGTTTCCATTTATCACCACTGAAAAATCACCACATAGATTGATGGACACAAGCAAACGGCCCCTTTGAATGGAAATAGCCTGTAAACCTAGGTCTTAGGTCTTTGCAACTAGATAATAATTCTGTTAACGACGTAATTGATTTATTAGTAGTCTCAAACTCCATTATTTTTAACAAGTCGGTGCCTGCGACTTCGTCCGCGTTGAAAAGGAAAAAGTAACCTGTCCTATGTCCAATACGTCTAAATGTTTATCTACCAAGTTTCATGAAAATCGGTTAATTTGTTTAAGAGTTATGAAGGAACATACATACTACAATATACATACACTTACAGTTTTATTATTAGTATTGATACTAGTGGCACAAAATAGTCGGTCCATATGGGCCCTAAACGGTCGTTTCTGTATATTATGTTATTAGTATATTAAAATATTATGTTCTCTGACTTTACCTAATTGGCAATTCTTCGCTCTCTTATGTTTTATTATGCACACAATGATTTTATATAGCTTCAAGAAACGTTGTGTTTCTTAAAGGCAATATCTCTAACCCTTTGACCTTTATCCACAATTTACCTTCTATTTTTGCATTAGCATGTGACACAGTAACGTCGACATAAACTTCCCGACCAACTATCACATACAACCTTTATTCTTGTTTCCTACAAGACCCTCTGTGTATAAGGCTAAAGCTATTGTGTTCAAGAGTAAGCGGAAAATGTGAAAGTAAAATTTGCTCAACAATAGATTTTATTGAAATGTTGATAAGAATCAAATCTACCTTTACCTCTGTCTGTTTCTCTAACTTCTTCTAAACTACTCAACGAATTTTGGTACAGTTTTCACTGATGGAAAGAAAGATAAATGGCGAAGGTTTGTGCATATAAACAGGAATAAATTGCATCAAATTCAAATTCAAATATTTATTGCGAAACCATAATGTACAAAACCATAATGTCGCTAGTAATCACGAAATACCCGACAGTTTTTTATGTAACGGTAGCTGGCAGGCTGACGGTCCATTTGATGGTAAGAAAGTTCAACGAACGACGTAAGAAAGCTTGACATCGCTCAACGAGCTATGGAGAGGGCTATGCTCGAGGTTTCATTGCGAGGTCGAATCAGAAATGAGGCACAGACTAACCGACATAACCCAGCACTTCAGGAAGTTGGTGATGCAGAGGGCAAGGGCACAGTACAGCTGACGGGAAAGGAAAGTCCCGAAGTTCTACGATGATGGACGCCTATATACAACAGTGGATGGTCCTACGGCTGCTGATAATGATCACAATAAATCTCTAAACTCCAATACAGTTAAGAAGGCGGACGTATCAGCGGATCATACTTAGCTGTGTTGTCTCTTACAAATTGTTACTAAAATCACAGCCTCCCAAACACATTGTGACGACGTCTGGCTCTAAATCTGTAACCCGATACGGTAGTGTCCGCTCGCGTCGCGGTTTCGTGTCCCGTGGAACCTCGCTCGCTAGACGTATTTACTTACACGTTGATTTTGTATCGGGAACGTTACAAGCGATTGAGAGGGCAATAGAGTTACGGGTTTGCGAAGGTAACCGATATGTTGCAATATAGCAAATGGACCAGCAGTTCCTAATAAGTCAGTCCACGATAGAGGAAACTTAATTCTAGAACAGAAATTCTAGAATTGGAACAGCCCGCTTGAAATCAAAAGGAATCCCTTGGCTGAGGAGTTATTTAATTATTTTTTTTTTACTGATACCTCTAATAAACTCGTCTCGTAATGAAAAAAAAAAGAAATCCGTACACTAACAAATGAGAAAAAAGTACTTTTAACTCTTTTGTATTTACTCATTATTATATGTATATTTAGATATCTTGTAAATTAATTGGCCAATTAATCACCATGCATTTTGAATTTAATGTATTTAACTATTAAAACTCTTTTTCATTTGGGATAATTTTAAAATAATTTCCCTACATAAAAATACTGCTAATATTTACATAAAAATTAACAGTAAGTATTGTTTAAAAATTAATTCTGCTAAAATATTATAACATAAAAAAATCTCAATAGTTGTAAGACGTAATTTTTCATCTCTATACCTATCCCTATTTATTTCAAAAAACTTACCTTATTGTATAAGCTCGTTCCCCGTGTCGATAAGAATATCTTTACAATATAAATTTGTTAGGCATGTGTCAGATTTACTAAGCAATGTATGTTGTTGCATTCGTGAACGCGTGGGAGTACGCGTTTGTGTCATATACGTATGAGACCAATAAGTACACAAAACAATCCACCATGATTTCAACAATAGAAAGGGATTCTATTATCTATTGTTAAAATCATGGTGAAAATTGATTTTTTACACTCTTGTCAAGTATGATTCCTACCTTCTATGCGAGGCAAGGCCAAGCTACCGGTGGTTAGGGCTGCATAGTGAGAAACCTCTTAACAATACGTGCCGTATCAAGAAGTACGGTCTTCTGTAGGTATCTGTTTATACCAAGGTTTATACATATTATTATTGGTAATAAGACAATGTTTTACATGAAAATATTGTAAAAAATATGTCTATTTTTCTGATTTCTTTGTTAGGCTCCGTATAAGTTCGGACAGAACAAAATGGAATCTTGAAAATTTTAACGTGAAGGTTTTATATTATAATACCAAAATGAGGAGAATAAAGAAGTGTAATTTCATGAATACTAATATTGGCTACATTCTTACTGTTGAGTGACATGTGGTAGCTTAGTATCTTTAAGCTGAACATAGTTTTAAGATTAAAGTTTTAATTTTAAGTTGAGTTGAATTAAGTTGATTTAATTAATTAATCAAAGGTTTCGTTTAGGAAAAGTCTTGATTTTAATATTATTTACCTAAGTAAAATTAATAGGGTCCTTAAATTAAAAATTATTGTATTTGATGTGTATAGGACGTACTTATACACTATGCGATTGAAGTGATAGGTGAAAAAATAATATCAATTGTTATAGTTTTTGAAAATCAGAGTAAGTATACAGACTCTGTCAGCATGAAATACTGTCTGTTATTTTTGAAGTAAGAGTTAAAGTTTACTGTTTTTTAAATCACAGAATTGTTTCTTTTTTATATAACAGTAAGCGCCTTTTCCTTCTCCTTTTAATCTACTACCCTTTATCCTTCTAAACTCAGGTCGGCAGCTCAATTGCAGCACCGTCAATTGGATTCTCTCAACTTGCGGCTGTAATCTATATATTTTTTATATATAGATCGGGGTAAGAAACGGTTCGTCACCTTTGTTTTTGCCATCATGGCAACTATTAGTCATGGGAAAATTTCATTTCAAACGTCTGTCAGTTGTCTGCTAAGTGCTTTAGTTACAAAAGGTACTAAGAGTCGTTAGACTAAGAGTCGTTAGGCTTGATAAAGGAATGAATATGAAAACTGACGAAGGTTTTCGTACCGCGACTATACATATTTTGAAGAAATATCAATATCATTGAAATCCATTTTTACATAAATATTCCCACTTTAAGTCACAATTTGTAAAACCAGGAAAACTAAACTAGATTATCCGAAGCCAGTAAGTCAGAGTTGCGCCACGGTAAAGGCGCGTACACATGAGTTAGAGGTGCATTAGTGCCAACGATACGATATCTTAACGCCAGTGCCCACAGTGCACTTGGCAGAAATAGTTGTAATGCAGATATCATGGCGTCCATGTGATAAATACTGGTTGACTGAATTTGCGATAATGTTTTGGTCACTTTGTCTATGGTAATCGTTTTCGTTGCCAGCGATTTTGAATTTAGAAATGTCACTTCGAATACTGGCCACAATTAAGTGGTGTGATATTTCAGTTAACTCAATGTTGTAACGCTCTATTTCTATAGCTAAATTTATGTTCACTGATTAGTCTTAATGGCTGTTGCTTTAAAATAATCCATTTGTTTATTTTAGAATATCGGCGTTTCAAGTGTATTAATTTTAATTTTAAAACAAAGGACAGGTTTTTTTAAATGTTAAGGTAATGTTAAGGTCGACAGACATGTGACGGTCCACTTGATGGTAGGTAGCTACCGTCGCCTATAACTCAAGCAACGCCATAGCTGTTTAAATTATATTTCTGGGTATGAATACAAAATTCTTAAAAAAGGCCAATGTATAAAAAAAATGGTTAAAATCAGCAACGTACTTGCATCCCCTCTCAGTGTTTCTTGTGTTAACAAACAGCGGTAGCCATCTACCATCATCACATAGATCGTCAAAATCCCTACCAATCTTTACATAAATAAAATTAGAATATTATAACTAATGTAATTTTTAACACCACAACAAAAACATATTTACATACAAGTGTAGTTTTAAACACATTTATACGACTCTTATAAAGCATTCACAAAACAGATTAACACGGAATGGAATCCGTAATGATCTCCATTCAGAAAAAAAATGTATTTAAACACTGAGCGTAAAAACATTTCATAATTGCATTCGCGTGAAGAAAATTCAGCATTTTTCTTCACACATTTATTCTCAGTAGACGACGCTATTACGCACCGCGACGTCTCCTTAATACTTATAATAGCATGTAATAGCCCCTTGCCGCCACTTCAGGTGCGACGTATGCATCCATGAATGCTCACTCAAAAACCTGCGCTACTCTGAAAACTTGAGTGCAGCTTCGCATTTACGCTTACCAACTTTTTCATATGAATTTATATTGTAATTCACAATGTCTTTTGTAATAAAGATTTTGTAAAGTTAGTCATATATTTTAAAAAATTTAATTTAATTTTAATTATTAAATATTATTGTATTTTATCTATATTTAATATAAGATTTTACATATTAATATTAATATATAAAATTCAAGTGTCACAGTGTTAGTTGCCATACTCCTCCGAAACGGCTTAACCGATTTTGATGAAATCTTATATATACACTTGGTAGGTCTGAGAATAGGTTTTTATATATTTTTTATACGCGGGCGAAGTCGCGGGCAGCAGCTAGTAATATATAAAAATACAATTATTAATTCTAAATAAAACTAAACTAAACTAAATAAGCCTAAAAAAGATCTAAAAATATTAATTTATATGGTTTTACATTAAAACATACAGCATACAAACCTACAAAATGACAGTTCTTTTAGCGTTCTCATAACAATTTGCATTATTTATTTAACTTGATATCATATTAGCTAGAATTAAACAATTTTATTAATTCAATCATATTATATTTTACACAAAACACTGAGATAGATTTAAAAACGTTACATTTTGAAACGTTCAGCTGGAAATGTCTACAGCTTCTATTCAAACTCTGAACGCTGAAAGCGCTAACGAAAGAAAAAAGAAGAAAGGAAAATATGTAATGTTTTAATATTCCCATCCGTCACGACTCATAATGGGTAACAAGTTATTAGCGGAAGCGGTAGTGTTCACAAATACTTTGAACGTCTTACTTAACTTCCATAATATATACTTTAATTTCTGTGTGGTTCGTGTTATCGTGAATGACTAACTTGTCTTTTATACCTGAAGCAGATACCAGGTTCTCGCTAATTTCCTATCAGAAACCAGGTCTCATTGCTTAGTATATTTTTGGAACTATAAGGCTAAAATCAAGGCATTGAATTACAGTTGACAATGTAATTTTTAAACCTCTCTATAACAAGCAAATAAACGTGTCAGTGTTTATGTCAAGGAATAACACCTATTAGAAAGATTTTTAAGCATATCTGTCTTTGGTATATACATATATAATAAAAACTGGCAGTTAAGTGCCAGTTTTTATCATATCACTTACTCAAGTATACTTTTCTGTAAATGTAAGCAATACCAGAAGAAATAGGTACAATAAGAATACCCACACAAAAATATTTTTTACTCTTACACACAAAATAAATTGTCATCTTCTGAAGGATAAATCAGAAGATCGTCGTATGCTTTTGCTGCTCGATGGTCTACCCAGTATACCAACTCTCAGACCAAACTAATTGGTCCATTACAAATCTTTTTAAGGTAAGAATAATCTTTAGGTATTCAACCTATTCTTTAGACCACACACCATTTGTGACGTGCGGACGTGTCATTAGTCTGTTGATGAATGCTGAGCGTTAATGCGACTCCCATTCAAACAGATGCGTTGGCCGACACGCGCCACTATACTTATTCTGTTATTAATATAATTTACAAGTAAAACGATAAGTTGTTGCTAACGGGAATATTTTTTTCTATGAGCTTTAGAAATTTGTATCCGCTTATATTGTACTAACTGGTGCTCGCGACTTCGTCTGCGTAGAAAAGTATAAAACGCCATCTACTGTATTTTGGATAGATGGCGCTATCTCCCGGTCCTAGTATTTACTTTTATTTTTGATTTCCAGTAGGAATGAATCATTTTCCCGCGGTAAAAAGTATCCTATGTTCTTCACGGATAATGTCGGCTTTTAATGGTAAAAGAATTTTTCAAATCGGTCCAGTAGTTTCGGAGCCTATTCTATACAAACAAACAAACAAACAAATCTTTCCTCTTTATAATATTAGTATACATAAGTATATGTTTCGCTACAGAATAAGGGCTGCTTCCATTTCAATACGAGAAGGTATGCTCTAGTGCTATCCATAGGTATTGACAGCTCTTCAAAGATCTAGTATTCTAAGACGTGATATATCGTCCCCAATTTTGTGTTGCGATCATTGAACAGTGACCAGTGTAACGTTATTTAAGGGTTATGAGCATTTATGCATTACTAGCTGCTGCCCGCGACTTCGTCCACGTTGAAAAAGAAAAAAGTATCCTATCCTATGTCCTGTACGTCTAAATGTTTATCTACCACATTTCATGAAAATCAGTTAATTCGTTTAAAAGTTATGGAGATATACAGATATACATACATACAGAAAAAAAATCTAAAATTTATAGGCTATAAACACAATATCTCTCAAAACAAAGTAACTGACTCTATGACCAACCCTTACAGACCTTTACCCCTTATTATTAGTATATTGATTACAATTTCTAAATTGCTGTGATACATTTTTATATATAGGTTTTTAGAAGAATCAGAAAAACTGCAGCAAGATTTGAGTGGTTGGCAATATTCAGTCATGTCTTCTGCGACACCAATCATCTCCTTACAGATATATTAGCTCATATATGTTGTTAACTCTCTGTACAGTAAGTAATACCTGAACTAATTCCCCTAACCATATCTTGCCCCTCACTGAATAAGTACCTACGAAAAGTTACATTATTTACGAAGATTTCACGGCCAGTGGTCATGTACAGCACGATTAAAAAAAACAAATCTGTATCAGATCGCTGATGACTACCGTTAGCGGTTTAACTATTTACGTATATTTAGGTAAGATACAAAGATATAAAAGTTGTCTAGATTTGCGTCGATATTTTTGTTTTGCGCCTGCGCATGTGCACCTGTCACTACAGCAAATGTTCCATTAACAACTGTAGTTTAATTCATTTAAAAATTCACTCGACGATATAAAAACAATGGACAGAAATTAATGAGACAATGTATTGTGTCCTTGCGGCAGCGAATCGGTTACTGGCTCTGCATTGTGCTGAGGTGCTAGACAGGCTTTTTAAGTGCTGATTTTTAGTCTATAAAATCAAGTACCTACCTAAAAAAATAACCATTCTACCAAGAAAGGAGATACTAGAGCTCTTATCTAATAAGGTTCTGAATTTCTATGGCATTAGAGCTGCATTATGAGTTTAACGGTGACAATTTGAGCCCTATGTCGAAAGATTATTTATTATTTCGTAAATAAATGGCCAGCACATTTCCAAACATTATTTTCACTTTGCACAAAACATTATTGTCAATGAAAAGTCATAGATTAACTTCCGATTTTGAAATAAACCACATCTTCAAATGTGTCTTTTCCACAAATCGATGTCTTTGCGCAAGTTTTTTTTCTGAACCATATTCTGTGCACGCGCAGTTAAGCGTGTCGAAGGCTGTGTCCGATGAACCGTATGATTACACGGTGATGTCGCCTATGTATGTCCTTAGTTTTTACATATTGTTTTGTAAATATTTAATTATATATTTTACTATTTTAGATCGGATAATATTTAACTAGAAAATTATGTAAGCGGAAGAAATCTATTCCAAAAATTTTAAATACAAGTTAATAAAAAATTCTATTAAATATATAACACGATTAAAGACATCTTATTTCATAATTTTTGAAACATTCTTAAATTTTTGAACATTATAAAATAAGCCATGTTATGAAAATATTTTCCTTTTAGCAACTCTCAATAGAAATGTGTATGGTTTACAATTTAAAAACGTCTATGTAACATTTATGCATTTTTTTTGTCTAAAAACTAATTGTCTATAATAAATTATCTATTACGACAAGAAAAGTTGGGAAATATGCTCTGGCATCTCATACACTCGTTGAAATCCAACGGTACTATACTAGTATTTATACCAATGCCTTGTTTATGACTTGATTCTGAATAAAATCTCTTACGTGTAAGTATGTGCAAATAGGATTCACTACACAAAATGGCCGAAGTTGCACGCCTCAAAAACCTGTAACATTATTTCGTGTAGACTGTAACTAATTATATTGGCGTTTTATCATTATCAATAACAGTAAAACGAGCGAGGCTAATGTTGTCGGCTCGTGCCACACACCCTGTTCAACACAAATAAACGTTTGCGTATATCTTGACTCTTATCTGTGAGATATAAGGGTGATTTCGCTAAATATCCTCGCATAAATAAACTGGCTATCTCAGTAATGGTATGCCCCATGGTATATTGGTAGTATGGAGTGGACTAACGCACAATCAGATGTCTGGACAACGTGAGAATAAAAATGTCATAGAGACGCATTTGTTATTGTATAAAAGCGGTTTTTCTAAAATTTGTAAGATAAATCGAGAACATTTAAGAAAATCTAGATTTATACGTTAGAAAACCGTTACCATTTCAGTTAATTTTGAATTACAATTATGTATATTGTGTATTTTTTTAATGTAAACTTGATTAATTTGCCAACCGTCGTCGGTTAACAAAAGCAACTCATATTTGTATTATTACTTTTTAACCGACTTCTGACACTATTTTCAACCGACTTCCAAAAAAGGAGGAGGTTCTGAATTCGAATGTATTTTTTTATATGTTTGTTACCTCATAACTGTCGACTGGGTGAAACGATTTTGATGCTTCTTTTTTTATTTGAAACCTTGTGCTTCCCGTGTGGTCCCATTTAAATTTGATAAAGTTCTGACAATGGCATCCATGAAAAAACGGGTTGAGATCGTTTTTTTTTGTTAAAATGTTTAATAAAATTATCCTTGAGACTTTCTATACACCTAAGTGGAGTTTGTTTAGTTTTTCTTATGACACAAATAAAGAATATATATGCTAATGTCGTCTCCAAAGGTCCCATAACCCAAAGCTGGGCTACTGATAAATCGGCACAACTTGGAGCACATTACAATTAGACCAAATCTGGAGAGACATAAATAAGGTAGACGTTTAATAAGTGATTCTTGCATTCTTGCATTCGACATTACTGTTTGCATTTCGATTGTTCTAAACCAGATATCAAAAGTGTATACAATAATTTTATACAAACATTATATATTCATCATTATTATTGACGATTTTATAATATAAAATGTTCCTTAGATTTCATCTGTTGTGGTTCTATTGGGGATAGTAATAATGGCGTTGTTAATATTTCGAATTTCGATGATTTACATCTACGTTTATACAGTATAAAATGTTCGTCGAATCTGATGTACGATGTAAAAAGTAGAGCAATAAATGGTTGGATCTCTATTTTTTTTAAATGTAAAAATCCCATGGAAGGCTTTAATAGGCTTAATACGAATAACTTAATAGGCAACTATTAACTAATAACTTAAAAAGTGACAGACAAACTATGTCATATTTGTATCTATATAATATTATGACAACATTTCTAATAGCGAATAGTATAAGAAGTTGATTTTAGATAATAACGTGAGGCTGTAATTATTTACGTTGTTTACATATCGTTTCGGGGAAAACAATAAAACCAGGAAACAATTAGTATCTAGGACATAACACTGTGTTAGTTATATCGATTTCCGTCAGAGGAAATCTGTACGTGCGTAAGATAATTCTCGCAAATAACTTGCCCATACGAGATTAGACAACGGGTAGCGGTTTGCGTGTGTAGGGTCAGCATAAAACTGATAAATGTATTTTTTCATTTCTGTACAGTATTATATCAAACTGGAATCAGAACAGACAGATAAACTTAATTAGTTATCAAGGCAATATCAATAAAATATTAATGAGCTATGACAACACAAAAATTTCCTCTGTACACACCTACAAGTATTATTTTATTAATATAACAATTTTTTTTTATTATTTAATAACTTTTTGTACCCAAGAATAAAAGTTGTTAAAGTTGAATTTTTGCATAAAATTTAAATTTAAAGTTGTATGTCAAAAATTCAAATAAAACCGTAAGTGATACACTTATACTCTCATACTTTAGTAGACCGTTCAGTGTGGTGCTCTTATATCGATTTAAGGTAACTTATTATTATCATTAACATTAATTAAAACTCATTTGCCAAAACATAACACATTAATTTTCTGTTTTTTTTTTTTGGCGATGGTGACTAACTACCATGATGGACCATCAGCCTGTCTTCCACCATTAATAATATACATAAAAAAGTTTGTAGCTGTTGCGAGAATAATTTAATTACAACTTTTTATGCTGACCCTTTATTTTAATACCAACATACACGCGCCTGTCTAATGAACAATTCCTATTTTAATCCTACTTATTGACCGTTTAACTGTGTGCTGTATTTAAGTTAAGTATATTATGTTAATATTTGTAATTATCAACGAATTTTTAAGCATTTGTAACAAAGCAAGTCTAAATACATGTAAGCGTAAGCAAATATAAACAAATATACTCAAACACTTTTATAGTTATGAAACTTTTATAGTTTTACAGTTCTGAACGAATTTTAAAGTAAGATTCAACATGATGTATTCAGGGGACAAAAAGATTCAAATACTGCACTGTGTTGTAGTTAAAACGTTTCAACCTAAACAGGTTAACGCCTTATATCTTCTATAACATAAATATTAATAATAACTACTCCTTCCAATATTTAACAGTATAGGATTTTGATATGATTTTCCCTTGTAGATATAGCTATAACCGAAAAAGATTTATGTTACATATAAAATTCCACTCCCACGAAGCTGGCGGGTTTCTTGTAAATTATAATATTATTGGAGAAAGCATGCAACACTATGCATTCGGAAACTCAGTCTCTTTCGTCACCAATGCGTTAACGTGTGTAATTTCATACAATTTGCGAGTCTATACAAATAAAATACACCCCCAAAACATCTTAAACGGAATCAATATGAAGACAGTAATGTAACAGCTACTTAACTCCTCGCGTCTATTACTGTAATATCATCATCTCCCACGGGAACACTTTCCCCTAATGTAACACCATTTTCACACGTTCGCGGTAAAATTAGGTACAATAAGCTTATATGCCTCTTCATGAGCACGCACGAGAAGGATTCTGTATACATATTTACAATAGATTCGACAAATATCTGGAGATGATATTAACACAGCAGTTTTTATTTTTATTTTTATATAATTATAAAAAACATCAGCCCGTCTGTCGTCGACCTTAACATGAAGAAATACCTAAAATTATTATTGTAAAGGTCGGAGGAATATTGAAAAAAAAAAATTAATAAAAAATATTTTAATATAAATTAATTTAATATTTAATTTAAATTAAACAATAATTTTATTAAAACATTTAATTTGTTTAATTTATATTTAAACATGATTGTTTAAATGCGAATAAAAATAATACAGTTTTATTTATTTATTTATTTTATATAAATGAAATGGTGGACAATGGGACATTTTGGACCAACTTCTCAACAGTGATTGAACCTATGTCAAATGATTGCTTTTAGGCTATAATTCATTTTATACTATGGCAGCTAAGTTGAAATCAAGCGCGAACATAGTGTTTTCGTAGATTTTAAAACTAAAAAAATGAAATCATTCATAATAATAAAAAAAAAATCAAGTGTGTGACCCTTTCTTTGTGTACATACATTCGCCTATTGATTTTTATTTATATAGATACTAAAACAAATGTAACAGTTATTTTTTTATGTTCAAAATCAATCATGATAAATCAATGTATCAAGATAAACATGTTTTTTTTTTTAATATAAAACACAAAATGCTACTAACTCACAAAGTACTTTTAAATATTATTGAGAGCTCCAAAACACAATGTTCGCGCTAGATTTTGACTTGGCTGCCATAGTATAAATTAAATAAAACTCCAAAAGCTTTCAAATGGCATGAGTTTTATCACTGTTGAGCATTGGTCCAGACTCCATACTAATTTGCCCATGCTCCTTTACAGGTATAATTTACATAATAACAGTTTGAGTAATAGTTTAAGCCTAATGAAAAATTTTCACTTATAGATTACAAACCAGTCTAATATATTATTTAACAACGATAATAAGAGTACAGTAGGCTATTGAAGAATTTATCGGCTATAATATTTTTAGTTTTAACTATGGAACTGTGGAACAGGTCGACATCTGTATCCTCTAATAAAATTTCATTAAAAAGTCTACATGAATGTATTTTTCCTATAATTTGAATTATTATGAATCAAATTCTTTTCTTACCATTAGGTCCATAACATAACATAGGTATTAAAGATCTATTTGCTATCACAATAAATTTACCATGCCTATTTTAACACCTCTCTAGTCACTAAAATGGTACTAATACACATTTCGAATACAAAACCTATATGCGAGCCATAAATCCGCCTATCTCTGCCATAAACAATATAGAGAACGCCATAACAATGGCGGTCGCATTATGAAATTTATTCAGTACGAAGGCCTCGTAAAACAAAAGTACGACATAAATTTCCCGCCATGGGCCGCACCACGCGTTAGCTAGATTTTCCACCATATGAGAAAACATTTTCCGTAATGTTGCATCGCATTTTTATCCCTGCTTGTTGCTCTATTTGATATTTCATATTCATATTTCAAATTTCATATTTCATATTTCATATTTCATACTTTTGTAACTATAAATTTTTTTAGATCATATTATTAGTCTGTTGTTTATACGGAATTGTGATTTTCAAATAAATTCTCAATCATCAAGCAAAAAATTAAACCACAAATATACATTTAACAATTAATACAGTGTGGCCAAAAACAATTAATTTCCACCTCAGATATAATAACTATAAACTGACAGTAAGTAGCAAAGTTTACTGACGAAATCAATTCTCTTTAAAAAATCATTAATAATGTTAATAACATTAATAACAGTTAATCATTAACATAATCAATAACATAATTATTAATAACAGTAGGTACTAGCTGGCGCCCGCGACTTCGTCCGCGTTGAAAAAGAAAAAAGTAGTCTATCCTGTAAGTCTAAATGTTTATATACTAAGTTTTATTAAAATGACTTAAGTAATTCGTTTAAGAATTATGGTTTAAGAACGTTTAAGAACATATACAATACCTACACTTACAGATTTATTATTAGTATTAATGATAAAGTAGAGCATCATTCCATGCGATGCAACCTCATCGTTTAACCCTACGGGCTTCCACCTGTTGCTTGCATACGACAACCCCCATATACACGTATACGTTACCCCTACGTGATAGGCACACCCTACACATAGGCCGTCCCGGGACTTTTGCGGAAAACGACAGATTCACTCTATAACATTCTTGAGGAAAATCAACTTGGACTTATTGGTAGGGTTTCGTGGGCTTGTTTGAGTAGCAAATTCGTTTTCTCATTCGCATACATTTAATGTGAAACATGTGTCTCAACATTTTGGCTTTATATATTATATTGTGTTAGCAAACTGTTGCAATATTTTAAAATCAAGAAATCGAATATATCTTAAAATATTACAAGAAATTTATAAGTGTAAACAACGATTGTTTTAATTGAACTTGAACATTAAATTTACAATAAACCTTCAATGCAGCTCGCACTCCATATCTTATAATAAATTATTATTATCTTATGATTAATTAGGAAGAATTCCATCAAATTTCAGGCAGTATTTCGTATACTATTACGAGCAATTTAAACAATGTAAATTGCTTTTAAACAAGCCAAAAAACTTGGGACTTCTGTATACCGCGCTGGTTTTTAAATTTCCATTCATGCTATCGTCTCAACCTTTGCCCACACATAAGTATAAGAAGAACATTAAACGTTCCACACACGTTCCATTTTCGTGACTTTTAGGGATGCTGTATGGTCCAATTGAAATCGAGCACATCAGCGGAGCGAAAAGCGGAAGTGGAAAACACAATACTAATAATAAATTTGTAACTGTAGGTATTGTATGTATTATGTTACTCCATTATTTATTCGTAGCTCTTAAACGAATTAACTGATTTTCAGGATAGGCTACTTTTTTATTTTTCAACGCGGACGAAGTCGCGGGCGGCCAGCTAGTAATGTTATAATTCTATGTTTGGATGTTTGCTGGCTCGATTTGAATGAAATTTGGCACACAGATAGTTTGTATTACCTGGATTATTAAATTAAAATTCATTTATTATCAGGCAACAGCTGAAATCATATTTTCCATTTTTTTATACATTTAGTTACTGTATCAAGACAGTTCCTAATAAAATAATTAAATACTATTTATCCTAAAAAGAATTCTATTCCCATAGTATAATTGTGCCCAATTTTTAAATGTTGATAAAGATGTGTCAGATGTTTTCTCAAGTGTTACAGTATCCATACATTCATTCTCATAAATCTTCGCATTTATAAGATTAGTAGGATAATTTGATGACTTAACGTAGTAACTAATAAAATTAGCGCCTCTTTCACCATCTGTCAAATAGGCTAACTGTCATTTAAAGTCATCGGTAACCGGGGATAATGGAGCTGATATATACGAGTATATACCTTTGTTTGTACTGTAAAAGACCCAAACATTGAAAAGAAAATAATAAATAAAATGATGCAGTAAACCGAGTGCATAATTCAATAAAACAGAAAATTATTTGTACAAGTATAAGTAATCAACACTTGTAGTTGGTGAAATAGGCCCTTAAGCTGATAATAATTTAACTTCGACTGGAGTTACTTTGTCAATGCGCACTTATGTGATGACACCTCCGTTTAATCCATTATTAAAGTAAATCTGGGGTAAATGTACATTATACAGTAATAACGCCTCCACCCTTAAATTACACCATTACGCAACTCTTGGCACAATGCTCTCCCAACGACCGCACACGTCGTTGTTATGGTCGCACTAATTCTAATGACATTATTATGAGAAATGTGATTATATGGATTATATTATAATGTATGTCAGGCGCATAATGTATGAGACAGGCATTTCGATTGTATACAGCGACCAAACTAATCTTGGAACTTGATTCTTTATAACCACTTATTATAAAATCGCTGAATGAAGGTTAGATGTGTATCCAGGATATAACAAAATTAAAACAATAAAGAAATATTTCTTTTGGATAATTTTTGATTATTTATTCATTGAAAATTAATTGGATAATTGTAAAAAAAAACATATAAATAGAATATTTTTTGTCAGGCGTTATTTATTTTTTGAGCGCAAACTATCTTTCTTATTTTCTTTATACCTTGAAATATATTATGCCAAATTTCATTAGTAAGGCGTGAACCAAAACAAATAAACTCACTTTCGCATTTATAATTTTAGTTAAAACTAGCTGGCGCCCGCGACTTCGTTGTAGCCTATCCTATTTCCTGTAGGTCTAAATGTTTATCTACCAAGTTACATACATACATACATACATACATACATACATAAAATACCTACACTTACAGATTTATTATTAGTATTGATTAGAGGTAAAAGTATCACAAGGGCAAATGTCAAACTCATTCGCTCGCACTTCACTGATGGTATCACTTTTGAGCCCATACGCTAAGCAAGATCTACTTAGAGGCAACTTAAATGTAACTTACTGTCACCGGACCATCGCAGCCATTCCCACAATCGATCATCACGCACTTATCTATGAGTTAAAAGCTTTATCTGGGACCAACTGTTTATACACATTAATCGGTTTTTAATAGTTTTTTTAAGGCCTTTTGTTTTATATTGCGTTGGTTATTTCTAAACACCTTTGTTGAGGTTGGCGAGAGAAAAACTTAATTAAGAAAGTTTTATCAAATATTTTTTTTTTTATAAATATACTTTGCGTCACTCGTCTTATTTATTTTCTTGGTAGTATTTTCCAAATGAAATCGTAAATCCTATGTCTTACGACGAGACTTTTAAGAAATTATCTGATAAATATTAAAATGCACATTATTGAAGTTAATATAAATCTAAATAATATTAAGTCCCATCAAAATAATTACAGCGGTTTCGGAGTTTAGCCGGAATAAACAGACAGAGCCAAAAAAATTGTTTAGTATTATGCAGTTATCTTACCTCTACCTACATATAGTAACTGAGTATAGATAAACCTCAGGTGAAGAGTATTTGTATTTGTTTAAAAATGTAATTTTTTTTGAATAATTTTACATGAGATTTCAAACTTTTGTAGGGCAAAAGTTACTTAAGTATTCCATATTATCTTTCTAAAAAGAAAACGAGTTGAATATTTAAATTTCAATTTTAGAATGAGCAAACGAAACTGGTGTTAAGCGTAAGTAAAAAGTTTTTAATGATGACAAAAGAGGTTTGAAGTATAAAAGTATCACTTATGTGGAGATTATTAATAGTCCTGTATCTTCGAACAATGGAGTGAAGAGCGCATCCTGGTTCGTTGACAATGTAACGGTTAAATATACAGGTTGATTTTGTTTTATTAAAGAAGCTATTGGTTTTATATTATTTAAAGATATTTTACGAATTACTTGTAATAGATATTTTACAACAGTATATTATAAATTATACGTTTCATCAACAGTTAAAACTATTAATTAAAGTTTTTAAAACTGTTCATCTGCTTGCTTATTGTTTAGTTGCAACAATCTTTATAATATACTAGCTGGTGCTCGCGACTTCGTCTGCGTTGAAAAGTATAAAATTATAACACTCATCAAGATACCGGTAGATACCGTGGAGCGGATCGCTAAAAATATCACCAAGAAGTTCTACCCAAATCCGATAGATGGCGCTATCAAGTGTATACCGGGCCAAGCCGCTAGTATTTACTTTTACTTTAGATTTTCCGTAGGAATGAAGCATTTTCCCGCGATAAAAAGTAGCCTATGTTCATCATGGATAATGTCGGCTTCTAATGGTAAAAGAATTTTTCAAATCGGTCCAGTAGTTTGGGGGTCAGTAGTCCAGTACAAACAAACAAACAAACAATCAAATCTTTCCTCTTTATAATATTAGTATAGAAGAGTGGCAGACAATCTACGGTCCACTTGATGGTAGATGGCTACCGTTGCCTAAGTACACGTATGAGACAACACAAGAAGGGGTGCAGGTACACTGCCGAATATGAAGGAATATGTATAGCTCGCTTGAAGAAGCCCATATATTGCTTCAGATAGAGAAATATTTTCAGTAACCCGACTTAACTCAGGAAAGTGATTATATTACTACAATTTCTTTAGCACATTAAACGAAATATTTATTACAATTATTATGTATGTATTAAAGGCTTAATTTTTAAACGCACCCTGTATACATCTCATCTGAGTTCGATATGATCTAAGCGGGGCTTGTCACTCGTCAGCCCATTGCTACCACGTACTATAATTGATATCCTCTAATGACTTTGTGGACTCTGTCCAACTTGTACTTATACGATAGATGCATCTTTAGACCAATAGCATGATGTGGGGATTTATTTTAAGTGTTTTGATAGTCTATAATGCGGCTATTGTCACAATTTTTTTGATAGTCAATAGAGATTCTTTTACCGGTTCCATATAGTGTTTTAAATATTCATTACTGTTAAGTATACGGTATAAATGTATTTTTTGAGCGTTTCTGTTGTTCGTGTACATAGGTTTTGTTAGCATTAATACTCATTGATCGAAATCTGGCTAGGTAATGTAATGGAAGGTCATATTAAACATATAAATAGACTTTTTTTTTCAATATTTAATATAATATTTTTTTAATATAAAAAATAAATGTTAAAATGATAAAAATGTGTAAGAAAGAATTAATTTAAAAATTGTTAATTTTAACTTAATGTTACTTATTAAACGCGAACTTTAAATGCTCAGTTTTGATACATTTAAGAGTTTATGAGACGTTTATTAGACTTGATCTATTATTTATTACATAAAAGAGCCACATTTTTAAGATTTTATGCTATATTTTTATGCTTTTAATACATATATAAGATATTTTGCGACTAACAATTTATATATTCCAAAATAATAAAGGCGTTTTTGTGATAAACAAAAACAGCTCTTAATATGACTCGTTTCACTTGCATTTATACCAAATATAATTTCGACTAAAAATATCTTTGTCTTGTTCCTATTTAAATGCGAAATTAATCATTCACTTTTCGTTGTGTACCATTTAACTTATGGTTGAGATAAGATCACTTCTGTTGGCAAATGGTTTAAATAGAAATTTATTTAACAAAAGTCGTGTGACGTGATATTGTAGTGTTTACCTTGAGATTTGTATTAAGAAATTAATAATTGAAATATAAATCTATGTATGTTCCTCCATAACTCTTAAATGAATTACTTAACTTTTTTTCATGAAACTTGGTAGATAAACATTTAGACGTACGGGACACACGATAGGCTACTTTTTCTTTTTCAACACGGACGAAGTCGCGGGCGCCAGCAAGTAAATCATAAAAGCATAATGTGCGGTTGTGTTGGAGTTGGTTGAGCTAGATCTCATTTCTTTTCTCTGTTTATTTATTCATTATTTTATATTACCCAAAGAAATTAAAAAAAAAAATTATCCAAAAACGGACACAAAATGCACACAATAAGTACTAAAGCTTGCCAGTGAGTATCATACTTGCCAGTGCATACAAAAATACGTAGCCTCAAATATCTAGATGTTAGTTGCAGCCATTTGAGTAGGATTAATAATATTATTTATTTCACGAGTGTTTGTCTGTAGAGTGTAATTACTTCACTATGCAGGCTGTCTAGTTTATGATTGTAGAATGGAATTTGGATCCACAGAAACAGTGCATTCTTTTGCAAGAACACTTAGCCTGCACCCATAGAACCCCATTGAAGTACAAAATTTAATAAATTTCAGTCGACAACCTTGGTTCTTTGGCGAAATTCAGAATTTCTATAACAACTTGTAAAATAATCTGTAAATTCCCTTCTATTAGGAACAATAAAATCGAAATCGGTGCATATTTATAGATATTTTCTCCGGAACGAATGGTGCCCGGCCCGTCTACATTACGGAACATACCCGTAGAGACAAAGCAGTGTATTACTCCAATAATATGTTATTATTGTGCGACGCAAGTTATCTGATCCGTATTATTTATCTGAGGCCGGTATGTGCATGACAATTTTATAGATAATTCAATGGCCATGCATAGACCAGTACTCTGAGGATATTCAGACAAAACATGCGATGCTTATTATCAACTTTAATGCTAGTATTTTATTTTTGAACAAAAAATGTTCTGTACTTTAATCCTCTCAGCAGTTTATGTAGGCCAGAAAACAGGCTGATGTGATGATCATATGGTATATGGTAATTATAGTCTACAAAGACCACCATTGATAAAGAGGAGACAGGGATTTGGAGTCACTCACTAAATGAAATACGTTTTTTATTTCTTCATTATTTTTATATGTTTTCCAAAGTATTATTTTCTTGTGCTAATTTGGGAAAAGTAGTTTTTCGAAAAATAAAATAAATAAAAGAGAGTACGTAAATAAATTAAACAAAGAACGGTTACGAACGCGGATAAATCTTTGGACAAAAATCTTCACAGTGGTCACGTGACTTAGAGGATCACATCTACTAATGCGGATTTCATTTTTAGAATTATTATTTCAAAACATTTCATTTTTTTAGAATTTTTAAAATCGTTGACTTAAAATTAGTTGTTTCTTAATATATACAAAACATACACAAAAAATTAAAGAATCAAATATTTTCGCTCTTTAGTTGGACGACGAAGTAATGCAATATCTGAAAATTTTGTAGCTACTAGGAGCAATAAGCGGTGAGATCAGCCTTTTGTCCGGCGTACATGTCCCAGCTTACCGAACTGCGCCGGCGCTGCTTTTACGTACGTCCCGTACTTTATTGTTTCCATATGTGCTATAAACTAAGAGATAACATCAATATTATTTAGATATAACTGTATGCAATAATTGATCATTTTGTATTTAATGACATCTAGACAAGTTTGTGTTGTCAGTCTGTCATTCGCATTTCCATTAAGTAGAACAACACAAGTATTGTTATTCTGATTTTCTCTTAGTTTTAGGTTAAGTTCCATTTAAACTAAAGGGAAAAAAGTGATGCATGTGTCCAAAATATGTATTCAATCATAAATCAAACTGTTTCCACACTTGTAAGAAAATTAATTTAATTTACTTATAAATTTATTGATTTCATAATAGTGATTATGTTTTTAATATTTTGAAATTAACAGACAAAGAAATTGAACGTAAGAGATTTATCGTAATTTTTTCCTAACATGTTTGTAATTTTGGAACATAAAAGGTATTAGGAATTTTTGAATTAAATTATAGGTTTCTAAATGTCTATTTTTTACTTTGATACACCTTATGTATAAATAATATTAATTATAATTTAAAAAAAAAATTTGATCTGTAAATGTTTTTGATAGATCAGTAATACATGATTTATTGGATTCTGGACGTTAAAATTAATTCTGGTTCTTAAAGAAGAAAAAAATATTGAATAGAAGATATTTTGCGACCTATTTATATCGCACCTTCGGTAAGACAAAGGCATAACTTACATTTTTTTTTTAAATGAGTTAAACTTAAAATATATGCAGAGAAACGTTTTAAAAACATTATTAAATTAAAAAAATATTTACAAGACTATGGGGGCTTATTTGATGAAGAATTGTTTGAAAGCAATATAAGCAGAATAATGCGATATTGAATGCAAAAAAATCAACTTTAAAAGGCTCATGATTAGAATAAGTATTTAGAATCTACTATTTCTAATAGTTGAAATATTTTGTAATGTACATATCATAACAATCTCTATAAGACTTACTTAGGAAAGATCCCGTTATAAATCTAAGCTAGAGCGATGTCTGAAGCTACAAAGTTAAATGGTGTGTCTAGGTGGTCCGCTCCATTGCAAGGAGCTGTGTCTTAAATCTCACGCCCAGGAATAGTCGAGGTCGGTAAGTAACGGAAGAATAGCATGTACAGTTAGCAACAAAAATTGTACCTGTAATTAAATCGCAAATTAAATAAATTATTTAAATATAATTATATATTACACGCGACTTCGTCCTCGTAAATTTATAAAATATAGCCTATGTTAGGTACTCGCTGATAATACAGTTTTCTATGTGTGAAAGATTTCTAAAATCGGGCGCAGTAGTTTTTGAGTGTGTTCATTACAAACATATGTCTTCTCTCTTTATAATATTATCAATATCAGTTTTATCAATATAAACTAAACTGTTTTTGTCTGTCCGAAGTCAATCCTCGAGGTAGAATCCTTTTGACCGAGATCTGGTCAATTTTTCTGAGATGTTAAAACATTGATTCAATATTTATCATCACTCATTCATCAATACTAATAATAAATCTGCAGGGTTCGGTCATGGAGTAATTTACTTTGTTTTCAGAAATATCGTGTATATAGGCTCTATACATGATACTGAAACTAAATTGACCATTTTTAGAATTTTTTTCTGTATGTATGTGTATGTATGTTCCTCCATAACTCTTAAACGAATTAACTGATTTTCATGAAACTTGGTAGATAAACATTTAGACGTACGGGACACAGGATAGGCTACTTTTTCAACGCGGACGAAGACGCGGGCGCCAGCTAGTTGCTTATATAATTTTGTCTGGCGTTGATTCCTCGGTAACAGTTCCATTTTTCTGGATGAAAGGTACAAACTCACTTTCGCATTTTCAATATTAGTTTAATGTTTAGAAGACCGTTGATTTTGATGTCCTTCCAAGACCTGAAGCAGCAGTAACGTAAAATAATAATAGTGATCAATATGGATGTGGCAATGATGATGATGACGACGATGATGATGATGATGATGATGATGATGATGATAAAAGTAGAAGGGATTAAAAAATATTAATGATAATGATTTTGATAATGATAGCCATTCAAATGATAATAATAAGAATTTTCCACATTTGCAAAATACTTTTCCAAATAAATAATTATAAATAGAACATTACTAACAACCTCACTTTACATATACATACACATAATACAATTAGTTCTTTAACAAGTAAGGTTACGATCTCGTTTTATCTAAATGCTAATTAGTAGCAGATAGCAATTTGCTTCGGCGATTGTTACGACACTACGTAAACACATACAGACAGTCAGACACACGAAATGTCAACCAGATACACAGTGTTAGCACTTTAACTGCTAATTGGAGATCGTAGAGAACAATGGAATGGAAAGGTATAATCTACTAATACGTGCATACCTACTGCAATACCTGGAGAGGCTGTAGTTGTATTTGATTTAAATTAATGGTGATTCTGGAATTTAAATCAAAAGTAATTTTTTTTCAGAGTTTTAGAGCAAACTCGAAAAACATCCAGTGATTTTCATGTAAAGGTCGTCTAATGGGCTGTCGGTCCGCTTGAGTACCTATCCAAAGTACCTATTTTTTTGTACTTTCTAGTAAAATTATTATTTTGTATTTCTAATACGACTTAATCAGCATTGAAAAATGAGAAGTGTAAATAAGGTTACTTCTTACGTTGCCATCTCCTACCGAAGGTTGGTTATCCTCTTCGCAATCTTGCCTTTGTCCGCAGCCTTTGTGCGTGAACCACTCAGAAAGGTTTTTAAGCCAAGTTGTCTGCTTAGCCTTCTATGCCCTAGTAGAGCGAAAGTACAGGGAAAGAATTATGTTATAGAGAGTATATTGAAGTGGTCATGGTGAAACTATGGGGGTAGTAAAAGTGACATACTTACGTATAAAATAAGGTTATAAAATAAGAATACCACCGTGAAATAACAGCATATGTGCTGTTGTATTTCAGTGAGTGAGTAAGGGATGCCAAAGCCCATTACCCCATCCCTCCCTTATTCCTTATCCTTAATCCTTCTATGGTCAGCAGCGCACTTGTAGCACTTATGGCGTTGCTTGTGTTATAGGCGACGGTAGCCACCTACAATCAAGTGGACCGTCAGCCTGTCTGTTGAAAAAATACGATCGGTACCTACTCATGGAGACTGGCGTCTACTTGAAAGGATGATTGGTAACTTCTGAGAAAATTTGATTTTAAAAATAAAGAGATTTAACATTTTGTGCCAAATTCCGCATTCTACCAGACAAAAAATATTATAAACGTACATTATGAATTTAATGGAATATACAAGAATATAAGGAGTAAAGCTTATAATAAATCCGATATTATTTTATAGTCATGGAGTTCGTCGCAATTTGTACGCATTGGAAATGTTGCCCAAACTCATTCAAATTAATAAAAATAAAATAGAATCAGAATTCAATTTAAATTTAGAACGCGGGCGGTCGCATGCGTGAGCGCATGATTTTATTACGGCAAGAGAATAGAAATTTCGAATTACTAAACTTGAGATAGCGGCAGCCATTTTTGTCGGTCACGTACCCACAGATTATAATGATGTGACCTTTGGCTACACCATACGAGACGCAGAGGTTAATACTTTTTTTATTGGAACTAGTGGCTTGATTAAACTGAATATTTGTAAAGTAGTGTTCAGGGTGAACTTATGTTTTGTATTGTACTTTTTTTAAAGTGAGATAACATCTCGCATGATGTAGTTACTCTGAGCTTTATCGTTGATAAGACTGACTGTTTTATAAGTACATATATGTAATTTTTTTTATATGTAATTTAAACTTTTACATATTTTATTATCGACTAGCGAGAAATTATGATTGTTATTTGTATTTTGTTGTTGTGGTCTTTAATTATGGACTTGAAATATCCGAAATAAAAAAATAATAATTTATTAAAAATCTATATAAGAGTAAAATAATTTAATTAATTTATAGGTACAACCTTTTTTCTTATATCGCTTGGTGATCATTCGAAAATCGATAAAAATGTTATGTATGTTTTCTCTTAGGGATACCCTTATAAGTACCCTTATAGAAAATTGGTTCAGTAGCAATAATCACTGATTAAAAATTATTTTTATACGTTTTTACAGGTGATAAAATTATAACAATATCTAAGTATTATAAACTCTAAATTTATTTGACACTTCCTAGTCAGAGATTGGAGGACTTGATTGAAACTATAGACCAAAGATAGCTGGCTATGAGGAAACATCAATTTTGAGCTTGCACAATACAAAGTTGAATGTCAAACGGAATGACAAGTTACATGACAATACATAACACATATCGAACTCGTTAGATAACAATTAAATTGAGCGTGTGAACACTGCCTTAGATTTACTAACCGATACAGTATAAGCGGTTTGGCATTTCGTTCCGCGCATATCGGCATCGCTTTGTTGTTACTCTTAATAGAAATCTATATTGCATGATATGCGTAGTTCATACTTATGATTTTCTTTTTCCTGTTTCGCTCCTAACAAATTATTTATTTAAGCAAATTATAATTCGTATGTAATTATATTAATAATAAGCCTTATTATTTTAATTATAAAATAATAAGGCTATAATAAATTAATAAATAACAAAAATTTTAATACGGAAAATTTCTTATGGTTTTCTTGGTTACTTCTTATGGTGTGACGTCAAAGAAAATATTTATATAATAAATCAAATTACAACACGGAAGACGAGTTAAAAGCTGCCTCAGAGGCAGTCTTAACACAAATGTATTGTTGAAAAATATAAAATCAAATAATGACTTCGTGGATTTTTGTATACAAAAAATTGGCGATACCTTATACCTACCTACATATCTAGTAAGTTCAAAATCCATTTCACGATAGATACCATAAACTTGCAACTTTCTAAACGGATCATCATTACATTATTCGCGTGTACCAATTTATTGGTACAAGCGGGCCAATACAATTTAATTTCAAATACAAGCTCAACATATCTCCTTCTCGGTACAGTGTAGAGACAGCACAACAAATTAACACATTCCCACACAAAACTCACAGTACAAACTAATGGCAGTAGGTAAACAAATTACAATTATTACGATAATTTTCTATATTGGCCTAAATTTTACTGAAGACTTTGTACCCTACAAAATTCGCGCATTCTAGTTTCTATATTAGGCTCTCTTATTAAAGTCTCTAGTATAAGTGGTATAAATACACACAAATACACATAATAATATACACATCCATTCCTGGGTAGAATTTTATAAGCCTTGAAAGCTTATAAATATAAGCTTATAAGCCTTGATCCACAAATCGACGCCAGCTTGCAACAGAACGAATACGGTACGACTGTATTAAAAATAGTTAATTAAGAAAACCAATAGTTAAGATTTTGGATACCATTATGTTGATGTTATGAATGTTATAAAAGAGTAAGTGAGTTTGTTTGTTTTTACGTTTTCATGCCCAACCATCATGAAATTTTGCATAATAATAATAATATATGGGCAATAAAGATTGAATAATTCAACGCCCAAGAAAAATGACACAGTCTAAATTGTCTAATAACTAATATAGACATACCTAAAGAGCAAAAAACTTGTGCCCAAAAGTTGGACTCATAATAGGGAAAGATAGTCGATATAATATTATAAACTTCTACAGATTTAGATACAACCTACATATTATTTATGAATCTAATACAATGAGACAGTCGCAGTGGAAGTTAATTACTGTAATTTTATCTGCCAAGCACGCAGAAAAATCATAAATTATGATGTAAAGGTGAGTTCACATACGCTTTCATTCATATGGGATAGTAGGATTTGTTAATAAAATAACAATTCATAACTGCATCGTTGTTTTGATTGTCATTTCATATTTTTATTGCGTGTTTTAATATCAATATAAATCAGTGAATCAATAATTTGGTATTTATATGCAAGGATAAAAATAATCTGGCAAAAAGATGCAAGGATTTTTTCTTTATATAATTCAATTACTAAGTATTATATAAGCTTAAACTAAATTAGAAAAAATAATAATTGAAGTTGTCCATTGAAGATTCAATTATTAACAGACCACATACATGTATATACTATATAGGTACTTTACACCTACTATAACTTAAATTAAGAATGCGGTATAAAATCTAAAGAACCTGATTAAATAAATCTTCAATTAGCAGTCTGAGACGTTAAGTTTGTTAATGAAGTGCTCTTAGAAACTTACTTAAAACTAAATAAAGTGTAAAGTCTCTCTAAGAGAAGAAGAATTTCCCACTTCGATTAAAAGTAACACGCGGCAATATCGCGTACACGGTGTCCCGCTGATGCGCGTGCGCAGGCGAACACCAGTTATTAGTATTGTAAAGCGAAATCACATTATCATATCTTTTGAGGTATATGTGTACATAGGCTGATACAAAAATAATGATAGTCGGATTCCAGAAATATAAAAGTTAATGGCGCACTTGGAAAAGGGAGCCACTAATGCAGGTTCTTACTATGCTGACCACAAAAGATGATGGCGGAAAACTATCAGAAAAAAAAGATGTCGTAAACTGCGAGCGACCAATTTCCTCACAGAAGACCAATAACAGCATAATAACAAAATAATCGTGAAATAACAGCAGCTGTGCTATTGTGTTTCAGTGACAGCCACCATCACTGAAACACTGAAAGTGGGCCGTTACTTGATGATGTTCATCTTAACATAAAAAATACGGTTTATTTAAAGAATGGCAGAAGTCTACCATCAGCATCTTATCATAAAAAAAGATATGGAAAAATTATTTATTTAGCCGGTTTTCATGCATCAAACACGACATGAACCCCTCCAAAATCAAATTTAGTACAGACCTTAACATCATGTTATCCTTAACAAAAGGGCACCTTATCAAAGTTGTCGCCGCTAAGTACACCCATTCAATCACCCAATAATGTGCAATACAGTGTGTAACAATGTCACCAACATACATCACAAAACCAAAAACGCATAAAAAGCTACTTTAAACCAACAAAATTCAACTTTATTTTCACACCGTAGATATGAAAATGGGACGACAGGAAATAAAGGATTCAAAAAGTGAGGCACATTTTTATTTCTGAAAGTTAACGGGAAATTTACGACTTAATCTTATAAAAATAAGGTTGGTTTTTCAGTGGCACATGGTTACTATGCAAGGGAAAAAAGGGCAAATACCGTCATATTAAGTGAGCACACGAGAGCAGGGAAACGCGAAAATGCGTGGGAAAAGCGGATATAGACGTTTATCGTGGGGATTTTTCGCGTGATTTACCCGCGACAAATCTGAGGGCATAATATGCCCGTCCTATGTCGACCCTTGATTTCACATTTGTTCCCCTTTAACGTAATAAATTCGGTTACGTTGTCGGAGGTCACACGAGAATGGCTGTTCCATATTCACTAATACGCTGTTGACACAAAGCATGTCGATTTATTGCCGTTTATTCGGCAAAGGGGAGGTCTTATTTATCTTTTCCGAATTGACGTAATTCGTCCTCAAACGTGTGTTTTGTGGGTGTGTCGAGTGATAATTCACTTCTCTATTTTCCTAGCAAAGGCAATTTGTGCGTACATCAATTTTATTGACTTTATATTGTTGACTATAATAAACTATAGACATTGTTCTGTGAAAATTAAGTAGTTTTTATGACTGTGTTGGATTATTAAAAGTATGATAAAATTAAAGGACTAAAAAAATTAGAAGAAAGTTTAAAATTTCGATCAATCTTTACTAATACATAAAGCTGAAGGCCTGTTTGTAAGATGAAAATAACTGTTTTTTGAACTATTAAACGGATTTTGATGTAATATATATAGTTTATCATCAGAATAATAAATAGGCTATAAAGATACCTAAACAAGACAATTAATACGAGACAAATAAACTTGGAAAACCGTTTGAGCTATCACAACAAGATTTTCAAACGTAAGAATTTTTTCATAGACAATAATTTTCATTCTGTCCAATTTTAGTGTTAAAGTATAATATAGTAAAGCATAGCTTGTTTTAATATTAATACACTCTTTAAAAAATAATTATTTCCTCATGAATTCTTAAATGTAATACCTTACAATGTACAAAGACAGTAGCATAGCCTCGATTGATATTTACCGTTAATACACTCACGATCTTACCAAGTAGGCTATCAACATTCAATAATCCTGTATCATTAGGATTACAATACTATTTAAAGGCCATTTGAAGGTGTTAAACAAAATTAATCGCCATGAAATTACCTCAGGCATGTACCTAATACGAGAGTGGCATAAATGACAAAAGTAGAAACCGTTGGAGGCAACAATTACCTGATACATGATGTATGGCATCCAAGACTGCCTCGAAGGTAGTATGGACGTATGCCATAATACAGAGGCGATAGCGATTTGTCTTATCATCCACTGTCTTAGTCCTTTATGTCTTGTCAGTTTTTTTGTATTGAATCAAACCTATGTTGAAGTAGTGACCTTTTTTTTAGAGAAGGGCTGGTTGTTAAAAAGTTTTAATCATAGCAAAGTTTAGTTTAGCATGAATTAAAAATATAAAAGCAATTACAACGCTTGACAACTTGTTGCTATAACACATATATTGGCCAGGCGTTAGTTACAGTTTTATATTTTAGATAATCCCTCAGGAACATTACTTTTTTCTTGGATGAAAGGTATCCTATGTCCTTTCTATTGTCGCAGACAACGTGTATGCAAAATTTCATGGTTATCGGTTCAGTTGTTTTGGCGTGAAAGCGAGACAGACAGAGAGTTACTTTCGCATTTATAATATTAGTGAGGATTTTTTAAAAAATACATCTTATGCATTTTTTCTGCAAATTATAACGGTGGATTAAAAGGAGTTAGTGGCGAGAAAGAGGGAAGGGGACTGCGACTTTGCCTGCCTTGAAAAAGATAAAAGTAGCCTATCCCGTGTTCTGTATCTAAATGTTTATCTACCAAGTTACATGAAAATCAGTTAATTCGATTAAAAGTTATGGAGGAACATACATACATACAATACCTACACTTACAGATTTATTATTAGTATTGATAAGTATTTAAAGATAGATAGAGTTAGAAGTCACAGAATGAGTACCTTTACTTGTGATTCAACAGTCAAAGTGAGGATTTCACTTCTTGGGTTATACAGAAAAATATATTAAATTTGTTGGTATATTATACCTATTTTACTTTCTGTTAATATATTGTGTCTCTTTATGTCTATTTTTGTTTATAACAATCGTAGGTCAATATTCTTTTATTTTATTTTTCATTGTTACTTTTGGTATTCCGCTTTCCGCTTCATTTTCAAAACATGTTCAGTCATTAGGTGTCTCCAAGCTATTCAACTTGCCTACCGGACTCTAATAGGTCCATGTTGTCAACCATTACACCAATAAACTGCACTAAATATGCACCGTGAAACAATAAATATTGTGCCAGCAATAATTTAACTCCTTTACAATTGCTGCAATTAATTTCGAGAAGGAAATATGGGAAGGAATATCACTTATCCAGAAGCAAATTGGTAACTTATAAACTGATTCTCTTCAGTAGGAAACAGATTGCAAATACTGTTTTGCTGTAAGTTGTGAGGAGGGCTCGTAATAGAAGGCTATCATAAAACAGTTTATGACAATAATGTCAATTTTTTCCCGTTCCTCTTAGCCCTACTAAAGTATGTATACTTGTAGAGATAAATGGATTTTATTTTGATTTGATACACACGTATCTGTATTTTTATCTAGCATATGGCTGAAATGTTACTGCCTGAAAAGATAGACGGTTAAACCTGAAACCTCAAAAACTTATCAAAAGTAGTGGTAGGGCACACTGCGTTTCGCAGTCATTTGGGCAGCCCGTCTGGCGGCAGTAACCACCACCTTACAGAATACCACCGTGAAATAACAGCATTATGTGCTGTTGTGTTTCGGTGAGTGAGTAAGGGATGCCAGAGCCTATTACCCCATCCCCCCCTTATCCCTTATCCTTAATCCTTCTATGGTCGGCAGCGCACTTGTAGCACTTATGGCGTTGCTTGTGTTATAGGCGACGGTAGCCACCTACCATCAAGTGGACCGTCAGCCTGTCTGTCGACCTTAATATAAAAAAAAAAAAAAAAAAAAAAACTTACACAAACTCTACCATCATTTTAGGGTGCCGTCTTCATAAAATATTTCAATTATATTGTTACTAGCGACCCGCATCGCCCAGGGTTAATTTTTTATATAAAAAATTAATCCCTCTTTCTATATGCGAAAACCGAATCAAAATTGGTCTACCCATTCTCGGGTATTTTATGCATACACAAACTAACTTAACATTTTTATATAAAAATATTTTGAAATAAAAGCAAAAGTTATTTTTTATTTCATTTCGTTAATTCATACATTTTTATTTCATTAAAATTTTTATCTGTTACTGCATTTTCTATAAAATGAAAGTCTGTTTGGTCATAAAATAATTATGAAAACAGAATAATTGAATTCTAACTGCATACATTGAACTTACTCTGACATTTTAAACCTTGTATTGTGACTAATTGTTTAGCAATATCCTCTTGGTTGTATACAGTGTGCCGCACTATAATCTACTTAAAATGCAACAATGTATATGTTTAAATGTTGAACTAAATTCTCGAGGAGTAGGGTAGGTTGTACCTCACAGTATAAGCCTTGAGGGCGCCAACCATAATCGTAAACAATGGACCAGTGATATTAATTGCGTATGAATTGGCAATTAAATTATATGTTTGCCTGGTTCACGGACTTAGAGAATTGTTTCGGTCATATACGAGTATATATTAAGGGAAGCCGCACATTCGCTACTATCGCGCAAGCAATGCGTTTCGTTTATAGGTTCAGCGTTCATATTGTTGCTTGCGACAACTTCGCAACTGGACAGACGCTCGAGCGATTGTTCTTGTCGCTTCAGCAACAGGGGCCCTAGCCAAGAGCACACCAATTCCAACGCTCCCTTACGAAGTTAGAGAACGATAGAAAATAAAGCCCGATGATTGGTCAAAATTTTATGTGGGCGTTACAACAACCAATCACCGGGCTTTATTTTCTGTCGTTTCGTCAATCTACAACGCTCCCGTTTGCACTGGGTGCTCTTGGCTAAGGGTCCTGATTTTATGAAGGGAATAAATCGCTTTAGCGACAGAATAATCGCTTATGCGACAGTTCCAGCATGTAGGACAATGCAGTGTGTATGTGCTTTAGCAACTATCATTACTAGTGCTATCGCTTAAGCTATAGCTAGCCAAAGTGCGGCCTCACTTTAGTGTATTGGAATTTCATACAAATATTTTATACATAAACTCCCGCTGCGTTGAAATAGAATTTTTAACGAACATATTATTATGTAACTACACTGAAAATGTTCCCCAATAAATAAATAAATCACTGAACAGCTAAATACTTGAACTAATCGATCATTGAAATAAAACATTTCTTCATAACAGAAACTTATTATGTACACGACAACCATTAAAACTATCAATGAGCTTGTATTGCACAATAATCCTAGTGACCCAAATTAAAATACCAAATGGGAATGAAACAAGTCGGATACTTGAAATCTTGATACGCGGCAATACTAACGTGTTCGCCATTTTGCGTTTGCAATCGTCGTCTGCCATCGAGCGTACTACTAACAATGAGATCTTGTCACACACATGTGTTTGCTAAAGGTACCTATTACGGCCTCTGCAGTTCTATTATCAAAAATTTATAAGCTACTACCTTTTGGACGCTACTTCGTCCGTGCAGGTTTTTTTTTTATTAGAGATGGGTTTACTCTTGGCCAACAACCAGCTGGGTAGCAAGGGAGAGGCCTAAAGCTCACCCAGAAGATGCCTATTCACTCGAATAGGCCTATTCATTTTACCGTTAAGCGTCAAAAATTTAAAAAAATAACGACTGACAAAAATGTACGCGCAATATATTTATAGCATCAATATTACTGACGTGCGTGGATGTTTTTGAAAGTTTATAGATTGAATATTTAAAAAAAAAATGATTTGGGGACTTTTTTCTGCATGAAAGTTATCTATTTTATGTCGTGTATGCAAAGTCTCATGGTAATTGGTTGAGTAGTAGTTGAGTAGTTACTCATATGGAAAGGGATTTAGTTAAATCCCTTTCCCATTTAGTTAGGATTTTAAGGTCACTGTATAATGTTATCCATACTTCTATTCTAGTATTATAAATGTGAAAGTAACTCTGTCTGTCTGTTACCTTTTTACGCCTTAACTACTCAATATTTATGGCAAATTTCATCCACAAAAAATAATATTATTCTCCTGTAATGTCAGGCGTTATATTGCTCATGATTCTATATTTTTATTCTTCAACGCATGCGAAGTCAGGGGCGTAGTATTAGATATGTATTACAACGTACCGTAACAATATTAATTTTTATCGTTCCACTTACAGTGAAAAAATTTCGCATGTTTTTGAAAATAGTCACCCACTTGCTACAGTCCACATTGTCCCTCGCGCATTGAACCTCAAATGCATTTACAGCGTATGCTATCATTAATTGCGATCTACTGTCATTTTACGGTTACGCATTAGCATTATTGCAGTTTGGTCGACTATCGATTCACTTTGATCTGAAGTTTGCAAGTCTATAATAAAACGGAGATACATGATTGTCATTAAACTTATTAGAAATTGTTATTTACCCTTCAATGACTATGAGAGACAAACTTCGGAGAATATGCCAAGTATTTCCAATAATAAGTATTGCTTAGTATGTTATACAACCCCGACTACAAGGTCCATAACTTTCAGTTTATTGACAGTGATAGTCATAATAACAGCCTATTAAGGAAATCCTTTTGGTAGGACATTTCTATGTCTTTATTGTTTTAGAAAAAATATTAAATTTATAACAGCTTTTTCTAATTTTCTAACAATATTTTTTTCTCTCTTTTTTCCCTCTTTTGTTCAATTATATTTTTGTTTTATTGATTTGATTTGATTTTATGTTATTGATTGATTATAATAAAATTATGTCGGTTGCTAAATATTTTTATCTCATTGTCATTGTTGATTCATTTATAACTTCCTAATTTAATTAATTAATCTTAAATATGTAATTTTGTGCTTTCCTATAATTTAAATTCATACTTGTGATGTTCCTTTCAGTGCTGTTTTAATGTTTTAAAATAAATTTAAAAAAAGTACATATAAATCACTTTATATTATAAGTCAATCAAGGTAGCGCACTTGTAGCACCCATAGTACTTATTGCTTGTATTAAATGCGACGGTAATGGACCGTCTTCCAATCTGTCGTGTCGACCTCATTAAAAAAATACATCTTGCTACTTAAATTAAGTTTAAAACACTCTTATTATTAAAATTTCTTGTATGTACACAGTTCTTAAAACATAGGTATACAACAGTTTTAAGATAAACATAAGTAGACATCCCGAGCTGTTTACGGTTATTCCCTGTACAGCCTTGCATTTTACGCCTTTTTAAACTCCCACAAAACCCCTTTGCAGTCCTAGAATATTAAATTCAACCTTATTCGCTAAGGTTTAAGGATCGCCATAATTGTTTCCAGCCAAAGGATCTATCTAAAGTAATAGTATTGAACGTAAAACTTATGTGAAGCACGCTTGAAAAGTTTTATGGGGCTTAAAGTTTCAAGTTAAGGAAGTCTAAAGAGAATTTTTGATATAAAAATTGCTCTTTCAACGTTATTTGATGCTGCAATGTACTGTGAAGCTTTTAGTTCGTAACTTTATTGAAAACAATGTTTTAAACAAGTTTTATTTTGGGAATTATTTATTTTATTTTATACTATATTATATTCGTTTGGGGAATGTTACGAAGTCTTTTCATGTAAGTTGTTTTGTACAGACCTGTGTTTATGTGGAATAGTAGCTCGCAACGGTAAATCGATTTTGATTTGGTTTTTTAATTGTTTCAAAGCTGACGTGATATAATTTATGAATATGTATCTATTCAAGCGTATGAAAAACCATGAGCACGTTTCCGTGTTAACGAATTAATTTCTATAACTTCCACGTGTTCAATTCATGTGAAATTCAGTAATACTGTTACTACGGTAGTATTTTCCATGACAAGGTATCCTTGATCTCATGCAGCATCATCAAGTAGTCTGCTGGACATTCAACTCCTCGACAAGTTACAGCAGATAACGTGTTTAGATCTCAATAGAAAGTCGGGGGTTAAGTAGTTAAGACGTGAAAAGGTAAAAGACAAAAATTTACTTTCACATTTATAACATTAGTATGGATGGATTAATATTGATAGCGCCATCTTGTAAATGATCGATGATAGAGGACTGAGCTCTATCTCAGGCGCCAAAAAGTTGCTAATTATTTGTCGCTACTTTTCCATAAGCTATCCCTACTTGGGATACTTTTCCATAAGCTATCCCTACTTGGGATAGCTTATGGAAAAGCTTAGCTTAAAGAATGTGGAAAAAATACTCGCACGGCATAAAAGGCAGCAATATCCTGAATGTACGCAGAGGGCGAGCCGAGCATGTAACCAAACAGTCCGCGGACATTCCCACAGAGCGGGCCACTCATTTAGGTATACCTCTACGTACGGGCACGCGTGCGCACTGACCCTATAGAGTTACAAATCTTACAGACATTGTATTGTGAAAATTATGCAGTGCCTCGCGTTGTCCTGTGAGGTAAAAAGGAGAATCTAGCAGGTTGTTTAGCAACATGACATTCTTACCAAACAAGTCTCGGAATATCAAACTAATTCTTAGTTACTTTTCAATTGGATAAATAATAAGATTGATATAGATTTTTTTTAAAAAGGAGTAAAAACAAGAAGCGTGTATTAGAAGAGTGTATTTTGAATTCAGTTAAAAAATTGGTAATTAAAACTGGACTTGCATGTCGCGTTTTCAAATTCATTTATGTAATGAAACGTTTGAGTAAATAATTAGCATTTCTATAAGCTTTTTACCTCATGCTTAGTGTACAATAGATCCTCTCGTGGGCCAGCGGCGCACGACCGTGCTCACGATTCAGATTAATCTATCGAAAATCGTTTTACAACATATTATTTATAGAGCGCATGCGCCGGCAATGATCATCAGTCCGTGTGCGTCTAGAGACGTGACAAATGCGTCTAGTAGAGTTGTCGATGAAACCATTTTTTGTTATCGGCTTATGCTTAAAGAGTTTCTAAAAAAAAACTATTAATTTCATTTTAGATAGTATAATTATATTTATTTATTTCGCCACAATGTGGCGATCATCCACAAATAATACAAGAGTAAGCCATAGCTAACTCTTGTATTATTTGTGGATGATTCTATCTCTCTATTTATAAAATTAGACATCAATATTCTGCAGTTATACATTAAATTTTATACAATTGGTAAGCACGCAACCTCCTACCCAATCATACTATGGTCGGCAGTGCGACGGTATCCACTTACCATAAAGTGGACTTTCAGCATATCTGACGGCCTATACGAGTACACAAACAACAGAATATGTATGTACTTATTTTACAGAACCCTTATGTGTTCAGTTAATGCGGAGTAAAAAATACCAAAAATAAATCAAAATAATGGAACAACTTGAAATTGTTAATGAAGAATCTGATTCCGTAATCACTTGAAACTCGTAAAAGTTTGACATCGTAAAAATGCGAGCTCTAAGTCGAGTCAACGATTAACCTCGGACGTAACTTCTGAACTAGCTGGAAACGACGCAGAATCGCAAAGCCTATTTTAAAGACATTGAATATTTAAAACAGCTAATTGAAATGAGCGCGACACTTTGGAGTGCCGCCAGGATAATTACCTAGCTACCGAGGATGAGATTTTACGTACTACAGTTAAATGGTTAGGGCTTGCAAGTGCCTTCTTTAAAGATCTGCCAAGAAAGTTTTCCGGTACAATTTGAAATTTCCCTATTATACTTAATGTACTATTATTAACTAGATAAAGACTTTTATATTTTATAAATTATTATCAAATATGTAGATGATTTATTATTGAACATTATAAACAGACAGAGATGTTTTTAAAGTTTGTTTATATGTTTATTGTATGTAGTTGTTAGTTCATACACAGTTTAGGTCAAAACATATTAACAAACAAATAAATAAGTAAATATACTCCTTACATATAGCAGCAGTTAAAAAAAGTAGTATTAAAAATCGAAGACAGCTATGAAGTCCTTAAAGATGTCTAAATCACAATCGATGATTTCTTTAGGTTCATCGACCATGTCCCATCACTACACTCGTCGTGTGATGTCGAAGGTTGTTACCGGTAATTTCGTTCGTCCGTATGCGAACTTTTCCGGTAACGGACAGCTCTACATTTAATGCCCGTTGGATGAGACCACCATTCGATGTTAATTTCTGTAACATTTAGGCACATACTAAAAACTAAATTAATCACCCCTTTCTAAGCGACTTTTCGTTGACACATTATGGATGCAATTAATTTGCCTAACTTCATTCCATTTGTTTCTTATTTTTTTTTTTGTAATAAAAAAGTATTCGAAACGAGCTGTAACCCGTGGCTTCGTACGCACTGTAGTTCGTTTTATGGAAATCCAACAGGAACCTAACATTTTTCCATGATAAAAGTATCCTACATGTTGAATAATAAACTATCTGTGTGCCAAATTTCATACAATAGATTTTTTAATTTTTTACTAAGCAGTGTGTTAATTCTTATTAAAAATTATTAAAAAGGAAACAGTAATTTATTGCATATTTTACACATTTATACTGCACCAAATTTTAGGGCATAGATAGTCCACATTTTTTTTATTAATAGAAGTCATTGTTATTAACAAAAGTCATTGTTGCTCTGGTTTAACAATTTCAAGGATTAACAAACGTAGCCACATAAAAGATACCTTTTTATTTATTTTTTTAAAAGTGTTAATAAAATAAACGTAAGGATAAAATTTCGGGTTCCTTTCCCTCATCAAAAAAAATAAAAATCACGACAGATAATAATTTTATTTATTTGCGTCTATAGGGTAGGCACTACAGGCTACGGGAGTTTGGAAATATAAGCTCTCTTCACTTCTTTCAATCTTTGACTTAAAGATTTCTAATATAATTGTGCTCATATATGACCATTGGCTGATTAGCATCAATTACAAATATGACTAACGCAACTGTTTCCTTAACAGAACCTACGTAATTTTATCATCTATATATTAGTAAAGTGCATGTAATAATTATATTACTTAACTCGTTCTAGTTCCTCATTCCGAGTCGAGGCACAGTATGACCGACACAGACAGAATGCAAAGAGATTTTTTTTGCTACCTGAAAAATCAAATTTACATAAAATTATGTTAAAAGTTAAATTTTAATTATTCTAATAGAAATACAATAAATTTTACACGACAAATTTATTTTAATAGGATTTAAAGCTTCATCTTTAAACTCATTATAAAAAAATCATGGCAATTTTTTTTTTTGTATATTTTTTAAATAAAAATTAGAAATCTTCCCTGTGCATAATAAATAAAAAAAGAAATAGATGAAGACAGTGCAAAGAACTGTACAGCGACCTTTTTTATATTTAACTTGGGAAATCTTCTTGGATGATGGCCATCTCGACCTGAATAAGTAGGCCTAAGAAAAAACGAGATATTTAATAAATGAATAAACTCACACTAACGCCTAATTTACTGCACATATAAAACGAAACTTACTGTTTGTTCAAACAATAGTGATCAACATACGGGCACACAGATCGAGTTTAAAGCAATAATTGTTAATTTTGAAGCAAAATGCTCGCAATAGGTTTCGAGTTGCGACTAACGATGGCTTTGCTGGATGCCTATCGTGTTTCCTCGGACGTTGGAACCGGTGTAGACTACAGTTAGCATTAATCTTGGTTTAAACAACGTTTAATAATTATATAGGTAGAAATATAAGTCAAAACCAAAGAAGAAGGATATTTTTTTAGATTGGTTTGTTTTAAGGTAATGCATTCTATTTTTCCATACAAAGGGAATAGGGGAAGAAATTAAATGGAAGTACGATTAATAACGAAATAATCTTAAGGCTCTTATTTTTGCAAGTATAACAAATTTTTTCTTCATGTGCTATTCTGTTTTATCTTCCGTCACAGAACAAAATAATGATCTGTAAAAATAATTTCGTGGTTACTGCATAAACAATCATTTTAGACATTTTAGGCAGACACCGTGATTTAACAGCCTTTTTGCTATTGTGTTTCGATGAGTGATCAAGGGTTGCCAGAGCCTATTCTCTCCCAATGCCTCATACACGTTTATCCTGCATCTATATGGCTTTTATCGTATTAATAGGCGATGGTAGACCACTACCAATAAGTGGATCATCAACCTCTAGTTTAGCCTTAGATTTCTTAAACGAAAGAATTCTTCAATAACGTCTTTTTCGTCACAGTAAACTTCAAGTTAAACCCATTATTGCATTACAAAAACAAATAGTGGAACTGGACCTAATAGGAATGCGAGTACATAATGCATGCGCGCACGCACGACGCGCGCCGCCAAGATCGATGGATCGTATCGATCTGTACAAAGCATCGAGTCGTGATCTCGATTACAGCATTCGAAAGTTTAGCCGTTTATGTAAAACTTGTCTTTGTCGTTTTGCTATGTGTTTTTATTTGAATATTTAGTTCAGATCATGACTAACGTACATAATGAAAACTTTGGTAATTTCAGAGATGCGCAAATAATTTGTCTCACAGAGAATTTTGCACTGACTGACTTACTATTGAAAGGAATTAATTCATGATCCTCTTTCCGGCGCTTGTCTATACTTACTTACTTATAAAATAGTTTGTCCTGACTGTTTTATAAGTTTTTATATAAGACTTATAAAAGTTTTTAATGCAAGACTTATATCATGTAGGTATACAGTGTTCAAGTAAGAATATTTGCTTCGAGTCATTGCTTCTATTTTTATGAATGAAGTTCAGAAATTCTTTAAAAAAATCCATTATCCGTTAGTGTGGTACCTAAACGTCGATCTGGTAATTGACTTCCCACGAGTAAAAACGTTTTTGTTGCCCGCGTGCCTTGACCACTGCCCTGTGACTAATATTGCTTACAGGGTGCTCTCAAATATTAAGACATACTTCTAATTAAATAATTATAATAAATTCTTAGAATATTATATCCGTATTAATTAGACAATTAAATTAATTTAAATTAAATTATGGTAGCATTTCTAAAAGACAGTAGACGCTTTTTAATTAGAAAGAGGTACGGACAGGTATAAGAGGCGTCAGTTGCTATTGTAGAAAATTTGTTAAATATATTAGAAAATATATTAACATATTGTATTTTTGGATTAATCTAAAGCCTAATTCTGGCAATTTCAAATGTGATATTATTTTTGGCCAATCGTCACAATAAAAATCTTTTTACCAATTACATATTTCTTTACTAACTTAACCTAATCAACTTTCACGAAAGACTGCTAGTAACTTTAAGTGAGAAAATATTGGCAACAATGACAGAAAAAGGGGAAACCCCTATATGTGGTTTGATGTGAAATTTTCTACCGTAGGTATATATGTATGTAATAGGTTAATGTAAAGAAATAGATTATTATAGGAAAATGGGCTCTCACGCACAAAATAATAAAATCACACCGGCTCATTATTTCACTGTGAACTTCTTTAAGTTGATGTTCTGGAATTTGATTGGAATTAGTTAATCTTTGGTGAGTAAATTGAAAAAATATAAAAAAATATTAAATTTCAAATTCAATATAAAACATTACTCAACTTCGGTAAAGCCTTAATGCGGCTTAAACTGGATCTCTTTCTGGTTACAAGAATCTCGTTAAGCTACCACATCTGCGCCTTTCAAGCTCTCCCTATATTCCTGATACACTATCCAGTACCAACGACATATAGTTTGCTTGGAACTTCTTAAAGAAATCTATGAGCACTTGTGAAAAAAATCACAACACAGAAATAAACCTTAACTCGTATGGAACAGGGACGTCTTTATCTCAACATTAAGAATGTAACATAAGACATTTTAAAAGTAAAGTTTATTGAAAATGAATGCACGTCGCTCCAGACGGCCGAGAGAGGAAGCACGTATTTGACGCGGTTCAATATAAAAAATCTTATTTCATTCATAAAATGAGTCGCGTTGAGGTACACTTTTTTTTTACTTTTTTCCTCACTACTGTACTCTTTCATCGGCTGTTGATCAACGTGAAATGATGTCAAAGTTTTTTAACCTTATTTAACACACTGTTTACACTCGAATGATTCCGTCACGGATTTAAGTGCAGTACGTTCCCAAACAGACGTTCGGCTCTATAGGTAGCAATTACTTATTTTACTTAGGGCCTCTTTCACCATGTGTCAAGTAGGCTAACCGCCATTTAAAGTCATCGGTCACTGGGGATGATGATGCTTTGTTTGTACGGTAAAAGTCCTAAACATTAAAAAGAAAATAATAAAAAATCGCTTATGCAAGGATGCAGTATACCGATTGCATGATTTAATAAAACATGAAATTATTTCTAAAAGTAACTAGTCAACACTTTACTTGTAGTTGGTGAAAGGGGCCCTTACCTACTTATAACTTTATACATAAGTATGTTATCGTGTGATTGTTCTTATAACAATACTTTACTGTACATGTAGCTTTACTGCGAAAAAATAACTTGAATAACTTGAAATAACTTGAAACGTTTGCTTCTAATGTTTCAATATTTTCTTTTACTGCCTACTTATTTATTCATTTTCCAAATATGTACAAGAGATTGTTCTTAAATACAATTCTTAAATAATATATTGTGGGCAAAAATTATTATTTCGATGATTGTGAGGCATTCCTTTTAGACACATTTAATTTCGTTCACAATTTCTTCCTAGATCTGTAGCTAAATTGCAATACATAAATACTCACTAACTTACTTAATGCGGTAACACGAGCATAACGCGTAACATTTTAACACGAGTTTAATTAAACTGATTCTCATTAGGGTATGTGAAATGTGTACATTGGCAAAAGACAAAGTCTTAACTTCCTTTTACATGGATGACCTGAACAAGGGATACAGAGGCTAGCTTTATTATAAGGAGCTTTTTTATCCACAATGTCAGCTTTAGTTGAGGTATTTTTAGTTGCTGAAATAGAGTAGTAACAATCTATACCAATATATATGAAGAGTTTGTTTGGTTGTACGCGCGAATCTCAGGAAGTACTGGTTCGAATTGAAAAATTATTTTTGTGTCTTTTAGTCCATTTATCGAGGAAGGCTAGGCTATATAATATTGAAAATCATAAATTTTGAGATGACTAGTTTAAACAAAAACGCAGAGGCTTCTAATTAATGTAAGTATATTTAGAAAAACGACAAACTTATAAACACTTCTTACTTTTTTACGGCGTTGCGTTCACGTTTCGTCACACTTCATATCGTAATATGGCGGCAATCGTGACAGATTACGCGTTTCAGACGACAAATCGACCATTTTACACCAGATGTATATTTTTAATTGAAAATGCTACCCGTTATTATATCCATTGTATTGGTAACATTGGAAATCATTGGAAGTGTTGCCAACATTTCTGATGGACGTTAAAACGATAAGTATACGCAATTAATCTCGTAATATTTCGCTTTTAGATAAGTTTTTAAAATTTATAAACTTTACAATTTTTCTTTCACAATGTACATTTTTTTTTTAAGCAAACAGGTATTTTAATTAAATTTATGGTTTTATATTGATAAACTAAGGTTAATTGAAATTCAAAATAGTTTTTGACAAATTTGTAATTCTTTAGAATCTTAATTAGACAACTTCACGATTTTAATTACTTACTTCTCGATTCAGCAAAGTAGTTACTTGCTGTATGTGGTGAACATTAAATAAACTAAATATTAAAATATAGTAATTGTCTTTACATTTAAGATTGTTACACATAAACAGTCAAAGTTGTTATTGTTTTGAGTCATTTTCATACAACAGTCATAAGAGTCTAAGTTAGAGTCGCCTGTAAACTTCAAATATAAATTTTTGAAACCAATTAGGCAGGCAGACTGCCATGAAACCCCATAAAACGCCCAAAAACGCCAGTAAAACTGTAAACTGTAAAAACAATAGCATATTGTGTTCTATATTGTATTATTTCTGAGATTAATAAGGAAACTGAGAACCCTATCTTCTATTTATAAGGACCTTTGATAGGATATTTTTCATCCTACTATTAAGGCTCTTACACCTTATAGCAACCCTTAAGGCGTTCCTTGTGTTAACAGGCGAAAGTAGTTTCGCCTACAGATAAGTGTACCATGAAGTAAGGAGGCTTCGACGACACGTTTGGTCTAGTAGCTGTTAACAAAACAGTCGCGGGTTCGAATCCCGCTACTGGCAAGTGTTTATATGTGTTTAACATTTTACCTTTGTGCCTGAATCATGTATGTTTCTATCTATAATATGTATGTATTTACAAAAAAAAAGGAATCTATGTAGTATATCAACTGTCTGGTATCCATAATACATAAAGCCTATTATAGTTGCTTACCTAATATGGAACTAGATGGTGCTGTGTGGAATGTGTAATAATATTTATTATTTATTTATTTATTTATTATAGTCCAATATTACATAAAAAAGCTATAATGCTGTACACGTCTGAAGCTGATTGCTAGTTTAATTTATTTCTTACAATTTTTCTTTTGGACAATTCAGCGCTTGAAGCGAACAACAAAACTCAAACCAAACATGTTATCGTTTTCGATTTTTCAACTAAGCTGCTGCCTTTCTAGGATTGCGTAAGGCCTTTCGATAATCACGTAATCTGTAATGTCCCCGTAATTATAAGAAATAATTACATTTACGGCCAACACGTAGCTTAGATAACTTCGTAATCGAATTCTCACCTCACAACAATATCAATGTTTTGTACTCACTTAATGAGACATTTTAGAAGAGTTAAGAGTTCCTATAATATCCAAAATTATTATAGGAAGGGTATTTTTTATTAACGCTCGACATCCGACGCCCGACGCAAAAGAGGATTGCTCTGCCTTGTATAACTTTATGTATCTCTATGGATACATAGAGCGTGAGTGTGTCTGTGGCATCGTAGCTTCTAAATGGATGGACCGATTTTGATTTTTTTTGTTTGACAGATAACGTGATCGAGAACGTTCTTAGCTATACCTAATTTATGAACAAGCTATTATTTAGGCATTTGACGAGCATCAGGCCTTTTCCTAGTTAACGAAGGGATCTCAGTAATTTCTGCAGATTTTTCCGATTCCAGAGACTCAGACGTTTCAAAGAATCAGACTTTCCAGAATAAATTTCCCATGACTTCTAAACTGATTCTCATTAAACTCAAAAACAATACAAACTATACTCACGTAGGTAATTTTCCTAACGATAGTTCTTGTAATATTGAAATTTGTATGAAACTTTTTACATTACTGATAGGTCTGTGTATTGAAAGTATTTACACTTATAAATAACGAACGAATACGCATTGTAACACAGTAAAACTAGAACATAGACGTTGGTAATTATTTACGACAAAAACTCGAACGGCGACTGATTGCTTTCACAAGATTCCACAATGGAGCATGAAATGAGCTTCCACTAGCCACCGCGTTACGCACAGCTCTAACACCCTACCACCGTAACTCGAACTCTATTTAATCTTTACCTAATCATATAATAAACTATCACAAGTTAAAACCGAGGATGTGATGGTGACAGCGATCCTTTCCAGGATGCAGGATTTATATTTTACACTAGCTGGTGCCCGCGACTGCGTCCGCGTTGATAATCGTCCTGTACGTCTAAATGTTTATCTACCAAGTTCCATAAAAATCAGTTAATTCGTTTAAGAGTTATGGAGGCACATACATACAAACAATACCTACACTTACAGATTTATTATTAGTATTGATTACTATGGCTTAAAATCTCACAGATGACAACTGTAGAAAATAGCTATTCTTTGCTATTTCTTTCTCTTTCTTTTGGTCAATAAAAGAGCCACACAAGTGTCCTCTTGTCCTGGTTTTGCCTGAATTTATATAACAATGTTAGTCATTTACAACACAATGGATTGTACAATTCGATGTGTGTTTTAGGGATAGCAAAATCAAAATCAAAATATTTATTTATCAATTAGTTTTCTACAAGAAACTCTTTTGATCGTCATTATAAATTTAAATTTACTAGGGTTTCGGAAAAAAGCCAAGATGACGATCCTGAGAAGAAACCCCGAAAGAAACTCAGGATACTATTCTTTTTGTCATCATTAAAATGTAAAATAGCACAATACACTTACTTAATATTAACAAACTTAAAGTATATATATACAATTATAGTTTTACAATACAAAACATAGTACGAACTCCGAAAAGCTTAAATCCAGGCTTCTTTGTCGATTAAATAATCAGTGATTTTATAATAGCCTTTCGAGAGGAGTTTAGTTTTAATGACACATTTAAATTTATTTATAGATAAGTCTTTGATAATTTTAGGCAGTTTATTATAAAACCGGACACTTTGACCCATAAAAGAATTACTTATCTTGTGTAGCAATTTAAAATTTAAAAACGAAAAATCGACAGTGTAAATTCAACCTGAAAAACCCAAGGTAGTGGTAATGTCTAATGACAAACAACACCAAAATGTGGTGTGTCCGTTCCGTATGCAACTTTCAAAACGCCGACAAATAAAACAACATTTCAAACGCAAATTGTATTCTCTTTTACGTTCATTGAACACCTTAAATTCTAGGAAATAAAGTTTGATTTTAAACTGTCATTGTTATCGCAACGATCGTGACTGTGCGATAGGAGGCCGTTGACCGCTGTACGAAATTGTTGCAAATAAATTAATTTTAATCTGTAGCAAATATAGCCGTTATTTTGCTTTTTTATAATAGAGGGTGGCAGGCAGGTTGACACACCACTTGAAGTTATACATACTTTACTTACCGTCGCCTATACTTTACTACCTGTCATCGACTATGCAGGTTAAAAGACAAAGGAAAAAGTAGAGGACAGATGTTACGAGCTGTGGAGCATTCCTACTCACAGTAGAAAGTACTAGTACTTACAGTACTTAATATTCTAATTAATAGGCTCATTCCCATTACTACAGTTTTAAGATTCACTGAAAAATGATTTGACACTAGGCACTCTCTATATTTATAATCTCGTATATAAATATGTTTATTTTCTGGGGTACCTAAGCGAAGAATTTCAATTATGAAATTAAATTTTTTGCTGTTAACAACAGCAAAAATTTATATTAATTTTTATATTAATTATTAATTTTTAATTTTGATGTACGTACAAGTATTATGATATGAAATTCAGTAATTAATTTTTTTTTATTACTAATACACACCCAAGCAACACAGAATGGCTTAATATACTTTGCCGTTATCAGCCGTTATCCAAGCAATTTGGGCACAAAATAAATTGCTTTAAGCTGTATAGTAGCAACATAATAGCTGAATAGTAGCTAAATAAGCAACAAGAATAATAGCCCATAGTGTTATAATAGCCCAAAAATCATTCAATACAGCATTTGCCTATCTTGTCAGCTCTAATACCCTTATAACAAAGCTTTAAACTGAATAATTTGTGAATTTATGAAATTCACATAAATGTTATCTGGCCTATGTGTTGCCTGGGCAGCTCGTTGGGTAATCGTATAGACTAGTTTTCTCAAACCCTAAAGCATAATACTGTCTGCTAGACTGGGTTAGCTTCAAACCTATGAATAACATTTCCGTATTATATTTCTGACAATAGTCATTAAAAATTAATATTCCGCTTTCAGAAGCTCATAAAAAGTTCATAACATCAAATTAATTATAAGTTAATAAAATAAATGAGATAGAGAATGGAAGTACTAAGCGACAAAGCGAAGCTGCAATATTTCGGTCACGAAATTAGGGGCGAAAAATACATTTTTTTAGCCATATGCTAAAAAATATTACAGGGCAGACGTGGAGAGTCAATAATAATTGTTGTTGTCTTATCTTCAATAATTTAGTTATCAAAAATTAAACAAAAATATTTTAATGTTACAAACACAAGTTTTGAACTCAGACTAAGTTGATAATTAATTCAGTTGTCTGATAACTATAGTTACTAAAGAATTAAATAAAAAATTTTAACTAGTCATATAAGTAATACGGTTAAGCTAAGTTGGACAGAATCGAAATTAGAAAATAAGGGTTCTGGAGTACCATGAGTCGACTATAATCTGCTGCTATCACCTTTCGTATTGACCATACATTACAAGCAGCCTTAAGGCACGCGCCACTCTGAGTGGAGTTGGCATAAATACACAACTGATTATATGTGAATGGCTCAATCAAGCCAAGGTTTCGCAACACGTCATGTCGATATGTTTTGACGTGCCTAACGTTCGAACGCTGCTAAATTGCTACAATTATATATCCTGGAACTGGGTCAAGTAACCGATGTGAGGACTGTCTCGATAAGTCCTATCGCCCATTCAATCAACTTGTTCCGCGAAAGTTTATGACAAATAGGATATTGTTAAAAGTAAATTAAACGATGTTTCACATATTATAATAATTCTTATTTTTATATAGGTGACTTTTTTTTTTTTTATTTATGTTACGGTTGACAGACAACCTGACGGTCCACTTAATGGTAGGTGGTCACCGTCGCCTATAGTATAGGATTAAGATAAGGGACTGGAAAAAGATAGGGAAATGGGGAAAAACAACAGCACACGTGCTGTTAAAAGACGGTGGTCTTCTGTATGGAGTCTTCTGTATTTACACGATATATTAAAAAAATATTAATAATGTTGCTTCGTCCCTATCTAAGTAGATTACATTGTTATTAAAAAAAATAGTAAAATGAAATAAAATATTTTAACTAACTTTATTTAACTTGTCTTTATTTTAACTAGGCAAAATCCTAGGGAATTAATTTTGGACAACTAACAATGATATGTACGTAAAACACGACAAAAATGTGACAGCGTAATTTATAAACATTGTACAAATTGGTCGGGCGCATCAAAAGAATCATAAATAAGTTGCGCGAGCGCAATCCGCTCTCCCATCGCGGTTGTTTGTCAGTCTCTGTCATTGCCCATTGACAAATCATGACACATTCTGTCACATACAGCACCCGTTGTGACGTTTATCTTTGTAGCCTTTACAAGTGAATTATTGTTTTCGAATAAATTCGAAAATACACGATTCGAACAAGATTTTACCAGAGATTTTATTTCATAGGCATATCTCTTTTCGTCAATGGTATAGTGAAAAGAGTATTTGATACCCACCTAATAATATAAAGATACAGAATTATTTTTCTTCATTCGAAACCAGGTTTCCAAAAAAGAAAAATAATTCTGTTTTCGAAACTGGTTTCGAACCTTTGGTGTCCAAAATGGCCGAAACGGGTTATAAAGGACCAACGTAATCATCGCAACCATAAAGGGTATAATAGGAACCATACTTCTCGTCTAGGTTTAGTTTTTATTATTTCTAGTATTTTATTTTTTATAATTCCTTCTTAACTTATTCTAGTTTTAGAAAAAGCTAAGCTGAGAAACAGACAGAGGCGGGCAACGACTTTATTTTGTACATAGCTAGCATAAATTTTTTCATTCGTTTTTTGAAACCTAACATTTTTTCAGTACACAAGGTGTGCTATAAAATAATCCACTGAAAACCGCATTCAAATCTGTTAAGCCGTTTCTGAGATTAGCGTGCAGACAAAAATTCTAAAAACGATTATTTTGATCTTAGTAACACAAGTAAAGTGTACGATTTTTTTAATGAATTTAATGTACAGACACTGCTCGTTAATTTTGCCTATCTTATGCAAGCGGAACCCGAATATAAATTCCATATATTACTGTCTAATTATGGTTCCAGCTACGGAACTCTGAAGTGTACAGCTGTAACCATTCAAGTGTAACTAAACGTTCACTTTGAAATATTTTCTAGAAATTTCTTTTATATCCCAAATAGGTATACTTTCGTAAAGAGCATCCAATTGCGTCAACACATTTAGTGTTCCGTTTTGTCTGTTTTCTTAGCATTTATTGTGACTGATTCGGTAAATTCGCAATTGCTTTGTTTACTATAGAAAAAATATTGTTAAACGTTACTCACAGATCGTTGCCAAAGAAGTTTCGCTTCCACGATCGTCACGTCTCACGACCAATTGGAAAATTATTTTCAATGACATATAAAAGTTTGTAAACTTAGAATCGACTGATACCTTCATCATTAAATCGTCGAAACGACATTTATTTCATTATCGAACAGCCTTCTTTATTCCATATCAGTGTTAACATTAATTCTTGTGATATACATTTTTTAAATAAAACAATAAATAAGAGTTTTTTAAGGAATAATTAATATGATTTTAGTAAAACTATGTACAGTCGGCCGCATAAGTCTATTAACACATTCATAAGTGCAAAACAACTAAACATTAACGGGCCATAAGTCATTGTCACGACTAGAGGACAAAATAAACTTCACGTACCAACGATCGTTGAAAGCTTCAGTAAGTAAGTAAGTTGAGTGTTTAGTTGTTTTGCACTTTTGAATGTGTTAATCGACTTATGCGGCCGACTGTACCTGCCATAAAAACCCTTGGTCGGATAGTCAGCCCTTAACCACTCGATCAAAGACATTATGTTTATGTTGTAATGTATGATATATAATTTGCATAATTTATGTATATGTAACTATATAAGTATAGGTTTAAATCATCAAATTGCTCGATATTGTGCGTTCTAACAATATCTCGTTATTCTTCAATGTATTGAACCATATGTATAAACATTTTGGTATGAGTTTTCACTACAAAATGGAACAACCCATCTCAACATAATTGAGTTAGATTTTTTTGTGATTTTTTTGAAAAAAATAAATAATAAAATATTACGTAAATACCTAACTTTAACCAGTCAATTGAATAAACTCTTAATTTTTATCTTTTAATTCCTACATATTATTATATGGCCTATTCCCAATTGTCAACAAATAACTAACAAAAGCAAAAAAAACCTCGCCTACTAAGAAAAAAGTTTCAATATGAAAATCGGAATTAATTAATAGACACCATCATAGAATTTACACGTGCCTATGACCCGGTTAAGATTAAACCTACATTAAAAAACTGATATCTTTTCTAACGTTTCTTATTTTAAACCATTTCTAATTTTAGCTAGACCAGTTAATTTGTAAGACTATTTTGGTAACTAACGGTTCGACAAAACGTGTCTGTAACTAATAGTGTTAACTTTTATTTGCGTGTTAGTTTTTTTATTGAGGTTTTTTTAAACTTTATTTCGAATAGTTAGCGATGAAAATTAATTGCGTGGATTTCTCTTGAATTAATGAAAAAATTTTACGGTATTTGAGTTTTTCGCTAATTTCTCCATAATTATAAAAGAGACCAAATTTTATTTGCGGATGTAAAAACTTAATTTCTCTTATAATAGGACTTTTGTTAGAGTTTATAAAGTACTAAAATAATAGCTACAGTAATAGATTTTTTTATCCAACTAACTAAGATGGATGTTATAGTTAATTGGGTAATAGTGAATGTATTTTTTTGGCATAAATTATTAGGTACTAGCAAGTGTCTATGATTCTGTGAGCGTTAAAAAATACATCTGAGTAAATATCTGACATCTTTATCGCTGTAACGGCAGTGGCGCCAATTTTTTTAATATTTTTAGACGATCCCTCGGGAACCTAACATTTTTCCAAGATAAAAAGTAACCCTCTGGTAATAAAATCTGTTTGGAAAGTTTCAACCAAATCCGTTCAGCTGTTTTCGAATAAACTTCGAATAGGTACATATACATACGTATACGTTTTTTTAAGTTTACGTAATTTTCTAGTAACTATATAATAAGGAAATTAACAAATTTTCTCTAAAAAAAGATACAAAAAACCATTCAAAATATGTGACATTATTGAAATCTGAGAAAGTAGGTTCATTTAAATGTTATGTATCAGTAAAATTCGCTTCCCAGATACAAACGTACAAGACATGTTGATTCTGTTTAATCGTAGGTATATTGGACGACATGAACCACGAAACATCTCATTAAAATCTCACAACGTACCGCAATTTACGTATGCACGGCGGTTATTCTGTAACATTTATTTGTATAGCCATATCTATATTATTAATATTATGAAGAGGAAAGGAACATCGTTCAAAACCAGGCCATTTTAGTTTTTTTTTTTTCAACTTTCACTTTGGACAATTTTGTAATCTTAATTTCAATAATTTCCTGTGAATAAAATAAAATTTTATATAATTTTATTTATTAAAATGATAAATTGTATTTGGAAGATGCACTGTATTTTAATATTTTTAAAACTTAATATCTGTGAAATTCCATTAAGTACCAAATTAAATTCTTGTAAATAATTTCTTGTTACCTAATAGTACAAATTTCGAGCGATAAAATGATGGACTGATTTCTAAATGTTGATTTGTTTTCTTTTACAAAGGACAATGAAGACGTCTTCCATGAACATATAGCTTAGTAGCAACATAGGCTATATTTTATACTAGCTGTTGTACTGCTTTTTCTACGTAACTTTATAAAATACTAGCTTGCACCCGCGACTTCGTCCGCGTTGAAAAAGAAAAAGTTCCATAAGTCTTAATGTTTATCTACCAAGTTTCAGAAAATCAGTTAATTCGTTTAAGAGTTGTGGAAGAACATCGTATATGTAATCATAACTTTTTAAGGCTCTATCTAGCTTTAACAAATCAATAGGTAGTGAAATACTTCTCTAAATATAATAAATACTATAAATATTATAAATTTGAAACTTCTGCTGCTTTCTGTTGATTTAAATAATATTAATAGTTACACCTCTCGAGTGTAGAATAACCCAAAAGAAACCGCAGCGCACCAGCAATATTTTGTATCCTCTACCTACTTCATAATTACACACACATGACTTCTGTGTTCCGCGCATGAATAACCGATACGAGTACCAGTGAATGGTACTAGAGCTGGGCCGTCATTATCGTATAAATCAGTGCCGATTCGAACGGTAATTGCATCGATACATCGATATATCGATACCTTAATACAATTATGTGCAGTGACTAATCTCTGACAAACATGAAGATTTTTCAAACCTTGTTAGAACTCAAATTGAGGCTTGAACTCAAGCTTATAGCAGATAAAATAACTAACAACTATATTAATACTCACACGTTGTTATGTCTCTTCTCATGTTATGTTCTTATGTTACTAAAGCACGGCACCACACACAGTCCTTTGTACGAAAAGCTTGTAGGAATTTTTTTTTTAATTTTGTTTTTTTAATCTTGTAACTATGTAGTTACCAGACCATATTTTGCTATTATTATTATATAAAAACATATTAACATATTAACAAAACATATTATTATTATAAATTACTATCTGGCGCCCGCGACTTCGTCTGCGTTTGAAAAGAAAGTAATAGCTTACCCTGTGTCCTGTACGTCTAAATGTTTATCTACCAGGTTACACGAAAATCAGATAATTACTTATTAGTATGTATTGATAAATTACTACAGAAAATTGGAGCATAATTTTCCTTTACTGACCTTAAATACATTACCTGTATTAATAACTCAACTGATAAGTCACAGTACTGCTCTGTCACAGTACTGTGGGCATAGAATCGCATGCGGTGCTAGAAGCCGGTAAATTAAAGCCGCGTTCGTTATAATTTCATGTGAAATTATTGGGGATTAGACGGTGTGTGGTATAAATCGAGTGTCACGCAACTTATGTTTGTAGTAATGTATGCAAAATATATACGCATACGTAATGGTTTTATGTAAGGACAAGCAGAACGCGGTTCCATCCGCTCGTTAGTTTTCTTACTTCAATTGTAAATTGAACTGGAACTGCTTTCCATAAAAAGCATTTCTTGCATAAAATTTACTAAGGTTTGTAAAAGTTTTAGTAAGTTTGTGTGGACATTAATTGTGTGAAAATCTACGAAAACTTTGAAATTTCCATCTGTACTTATACAGAAGTTCTGTTACTTATTCTGTACTTATATAATATATAATTATGCATTCATTGACATATTACTTCTAATAAAAATGATTAAATGATTATTGTTTCTTACAAAAAATTTCACCAAAAAAAATTTATTTCATAGAGTTACTGAGTATACTGTAAGCTAACTGTTTAAAAGATATTTTAAATGTCTATATGATTCTCCAAGTTTGGTATACCACCACTACTAAAGTTAGGCTCTCAAGTTAAGATTTTAAGCTAGACAGTTTTACTTTCACTGTGTATTTTTAAAAAGCACAATAATATGCATTTATAGACACTTTGAATGCTTAACAATTAAAGTAATTGTTAATCCGATAAGCTGTTTATCCGTTTATGTTAAAGGCCGCCTTACGGCAAACGATCAGAGGTTGTAAATCAGTGACCGTTCGACCGACAGCGGCCAATAATTGCAGCCCGCGGCCTGTACGATGACATATTCCATCACAACTGGACTCCCCCATAACGGTGAACCGAGCGGACATCCCGGTTGGTTATTCTAAAACAGACTATTGTCACCAATTTTGCATTCCATTGAATGATATTCTCATTAGGCAATGAGAATACAATCGCAAAAGGCCAGCGCTTAGCTTAATATAAAACTAGCTGCTGCAGGCGACTTCGCCCGCGTAACTTTATAAATTGTATATTAAAATCTTCCTCGAGAACCACTCTATCCATTGGTGAAAACAGCATGAAAATTGGTGCAGTAGTTTTTGAGTTTATCGCGTTTTATAATATGTAAGGACTGACGACTCGTTGGATGAGTGATAAGGGTGCTTGCATAACGTCACAGGGGTCTCGGGTTCGATTCCCGGCGGGGTCAACTTTGCAAATGAGCTTTCAAAGTCGACTCTGGTCTGGATTTCGTTAATAGTAGTCAAGCAAGTTCAAGCACGCAAGTTAGTTAACGCAACTGAACTTTTGTAAGGAGTTTCGGTTCCTGGCATCGCACTGGCTAAAAAGTTTATGACTTTGAAATGAATTGTTCCCTGTTATAACATCGGAACGACACAATATTGTAATAAGTGTAGGTATAATTAAACTAAAATATACTTCTTGTAACTCGTGCCTTAGTTAGAAACTATTCTAAGAGGAGTAGTTATAGTTGGTTATATCAATTTTATGAGCGATCTATGCGCGTGTCTTTGAAAATTTGTAATGTGCTTATACTAATAAATAAATATCTTAAAAAGTTATTATTTTCAAATTACATAATAATATAGTATTAATTTTTAAAATAATTTAACAAAATTACAAACAAAATTAAATATTACACGCAATCAAACTCAACTTGCGGCTAATTAATTTCGTGTTCACGTTTAGAATAACTCGAGTGTCAATATGTCATTGTGACTTGCAAATCGAGTTCTAGAGAAAATTACACCAATAAACGTATGTTTTATTAAACGTATGCAAAGGGAACATCCCTGAGGACATGGAATCGATTATTACAATCGATTAGGTGTATCGATCGTACAACATCTATTAGACGTGTTTACGTGCAACGAGAATGTGAAAATACACCTCGTAATTAATGTCCAGCGCAGGTGATAATCATGATTATAGGATTTATTGCTGATTTATTAAATATTTACAATTTTGTTCTGAGAAAACACGTCCTACATATACTTAGTGAACCTATCGCTGATATATCTTGAAATATAATTGTTTTTCTTGACTAGTTTCAAAGAAGTCTCGAAAGAAAGCTAAAGAGAGAAAATTACATCCAGACTGAAGTCACATTTGTGCAGATGATCTAAACATCAGAAGTCATAACTAGGTACTTTAAAATACCTCAGAAACCAGAAATATGCATTGTTGAGTTAGTACATAGCCGAAATTAACATAAAAATAATTTAAAAAAATTGTAATATACTGTATTATTGCTTGTTATTTGCCAACCTATTCTATTTTATATGTTCATACTGAACCCGGTTGCATTAGGTTAAAAAATAGTTTACGTTATGTCTATAATTCCTACTTTTAACTTTGTAATGTTTGTACAAACTACAAGATAATTTATTACTTGAATCAGTAGTCGACAAACACCTACCAACTAATGATGTGTCAGCCTACCCCAGATCCCACCCCATTGTTTAGAATTAATAATTATTTATTAATTTAGGTAATATAACTTTAAAGTCTTTTAAGTCCCAGTTGAAACCCTGTAATTGACAATGTAAGTAGTAATACTGTGTCTATTGTATGTTATTTTGTTTTGCTATAGGGCAGGGGTGGCCAACCTGCGGCTCCTTGAAGGATTATTTGTGGCTCTCGATAAATGTACCCGAGTTCCCTTTTCTTGTGCTATTATATTTTTAAAAAAATATTATCGTTCCGTATGTGTTTCAAAATGTCTTTTAAATTTCCCGGTATCTGAAGTTCTCAGATAATCACTAAATATTGATTCGATATTGAATATTTTAAATCCTCGCTTGAATTAAAAATAGCTGCTTGTCGAATTATTTCAATACTCGGAACATATAAAATAATTTATTCAATGTAAAAAAATTGTTAACTCTTTTGCATACCTTTTAAATGCGTATTTAATTGCGGCTCGCGAAAAATTTCAAATTTTGAATAATGGCTCGGACTATAGTGGAATTTGGCCATCCCTACTATAGGGTTTATGTTCGAAATAAAATAAAATAAATAAATTCACAAACGATAATATGTAGATTGAAATTAAAAACGAAACTAAAAGTGAATAGTAATACTTATACATTAAACTACTGACACATTTAGCAATGGTAACTATAGTTATAGGCACACGTACATACATTCCACAGCACATAATGACTACATTCGTAATAAGCGCTGTGCTGCGGTTATGTACACTGGAGTTAAGGCGATAATATTGCGCTATATTATTTTTTAAATAATGAGTCTTGCGTAACTAATTGTTAACTACTTAAAAAAATCACACCTAATAAAACACAAAACATAACCTACAATAAAAACACCCATTCCCTCTGTCACTAAAAAAACTTGCTTCTAAAGTTAGTTTTTATCTTATATTTATATTTATACTAGCTGGCGCCCGGGACTTCGTCCGCGTTAAAAGAAAAAGTGTGTCCTGTGTCCTGTGGCCTGTACTAACCTGTGTCCTGTACTAGAAAATGTTTATCTAACAAGTTCAAAGTTGAAAATCAGTTAATTCGTTTAAGAGTTATGGATGAACATACATGCATACAATACCTATACACTTACAGTTTTATTATTAGTATTGATTGATGATAAAAACCTGTACTAATGTTATAAAGGCGAAAGTATGTATGGATGAATGTTTATTACTCTTTCACGCAAAAACTACTGAACCGATCACTATGAAATTTTGCAAACACGTTCTCTGGGACACTAGAAAGGACATAGGGTACCTTTTATGAAGAACGCGGACGAAGCCGCAGGCACCGTTGCTTGTGTTATAAGCGACAATAGTCACCTACCAGCAAGTGGATCGTCAGTCAATCTGTCTGACAACCTTACATTAAAAACTCGTTATACAGGGTGGAATTTTGTAATGCCACCTGGAGGGAAAGTACTCTTAATACTGTAGATAGAAAGTTTTTCTCAAAGAAAACATTCCTTTATTTTTGAATAAAAAGAAAACTGCATTCAAAGATTTTCGAAAATTCGCTTGCCACACCCGGGAATCGAACCGAATAAAATCTGTAAAAGTTACACCCTTTACTTTTATTGCATCGATCGAAAAGTACTTTCCCTTCAGGTGGCATTACAAAATTCCACCCTGTATATAGTTAAGAAGCTTTCCCTTAACTAAAGCAGTTATATTACACGTGACCATTAATGTTTTATGTCAGCAGTTAAGCGAATTAACCATTTAAATACTGATACCGATCCAGATATTGAAGACTGTGTCGATTCTAAACTTTTCCCTTGTGTCTTAAGTGAACATATGCATTAATTATACGGAAAAAAAAAACAATTATATAATATGTATAATTAAAATAACCTGGCTCCTTGCTTCGCCTGGGATGCAATTTTTATATACATAAATTAAAATACTCCATTTGTCTCACTTTCCATAAGACCAAATAAAAATAGGTGCATAAATATACCAGTTTAACATTTTTATATATAACAAATTGATGATTCCATTGGTCAAGTAGATAAGGTACTGGGTGTGGTCTTTAACTCTGGGATTTTGGGTTCAATCTTAGTCAAAATCAACTTTGAAAAAGAACTTTTCAAAATTTACTGATCTGAGTGCCCAACGTTGCGCCTCAAGTCCATTGTGTGATTATTCAAAAACACAAGAAGTGCTTCTATAAGTTCTGGTCTTGTTGTCTCCGTCTCGTTTAGCCGTTAACAGTATTTTATTTTCAAATTGCTTGCCAAGTAAAATACATTTTCAATAGTCCCATCCATTAACAGCAAGCAATTTCAAAGACCACACAAAACAACAATTACACGAAACTATCTCATTATCAATAATTTAACGGACTATATTGAATCAGAGCCATTTAGCTGAGCCACTAATAGTACCATATATCAACCTGTCAAATGCCGCACCAATTGCCGTGTTCAAAGGCGAAGGTGCGTTTTTGTCCCCACCGCGAATTCCGTGCAGTTTCGCAACGTCTGCAACCATACAACTCCGCCCAAAGGAACCCACCTATTACAACCCGTTCGCTACCGAACAACCTTGAATGTTAGACAACACTGACCATTATAAACACTTCACATAGCTACTTATAGGTTAACAGATAGATATATAAGGTTTTATCCACAATAGAGATCATAATAAAAATCAAGAATCAAGTGAAGCTGTACGCAGTAAATCAGTAAAAACGTTTTTTGGTTGTTTTGGAAAATCAAGTGCTATGGAACTTATTTTATGGTAAAATATATAAGTGAGTAAGCTTACGGTCCACTCGAGGGGAGGCGGTTATAAGGAATGGAAGCAATAATAAGCCAAATATATCTGGATAACCTTAAAATATGGAAAAATGTTTGAAATATTAAAACAGAGCTATGAGAAAATTAGTCGGCATATTTAAACTTTTTTTTCCATTTCTTAAGTGGGTGATGATTACTTACTTAACGGTGAAGGAAAACTCTGTGAGTTTTTTTTAAATTATCACAGTCCTGCCAATCCTGAACGGACTAATAAAGGCTGGAGAAACCTGGGCTTCAATTTGATTGGCATAATACATTTGTGAATATAAACTAAAATAGACATAGATTATTAAAATATTATATTTAAAACACAATATTGAAGTTTGTAACCTAATACTTCTAATGTGCGTAAAGCCTAACAATATCTGCATCGTCACCAGAGGCTGATATCTTGTCGACAGCTTAAATTACCGCTCAGAATTATCCTATTTCGCGTTCAGAAGCCCGAAGCGCCTCGCTAACAAGCTCAGTATATACGTCATCATGTTCAAAATGCTCCCATATTTCCTCCTCCTCTAATAAATGCGATGATAGTCTTGCTGTATTCTAAAAAACAAGCGGTATATCAAATGCGTGCTCGAGCTGTAAGTAGGTGCTCTGTCTAGATATAAATTCTAATTTTATTCTATAGCCACAGCAACACAAAAGCGCAGTGATGATACTGGAAAAATGATAAGAAAAAGTGCAATCCTGAATGCGATCTTAAATTTTGCCAAATTACATTATTATCAATGTAATAATATAAAAATCAAAATTTATCAGGATTATAAAAATTCAAATAAATGTTTATAATTTTTTTACAGAAAACGGGTTGCATTGATGCCGAATGCTGAAGTTGTTACATAAATTCAACATTTTATAGCATCTCTCTTCTGTCTGAGTGTCTTCTATTATGTGTTCTGTTGTAATTAAGCCTCTGGTAACTTAAATCAGTTTCTTATTGCCAAAACTTCTGTCATTTTACCTTTAGTGTAGTTAAGTTGCTTTCAAGTCCAAGCGCACTATTAAGCAGAGTATACGTGACACTGTACATTTTTCTACAGAGCAGCAGTCTTAAGTCCCATGTTCTATGTCTTAAAACAGGACTACATAATTATTTATAATCAGTACTAGAATTAGAAATTCAAAAATATTCGGACTAGGCATACTAAGACAACTATCGAATTTATGTATTTCTCTGTCTCGCGGCGAGTTTATATACCGTATTAGTTCTACAATGTGACAATGATGCTCCTGAGGCACAATGCTCCTAATCCCGACTATTACGTAGCGTGGAAATTTTAAAATCCGTAGACCGGTAGTTGCGTTCATGGTTAATTTTTAGTTGCCTCCTACGCTCGGACCGGTAATAAATTGAACTCGATTGATGCCTCGGGTCTGATACTTACTTTTTTGTTTGCTTCCGCGTGTGTCGTCCGTGAGCGTGGATATAAAAATTAATTGACTAGTCATTACTCTTCAAAAATTAAGAAAAAGGATAAAACATTTATATTTTCTTTGTGTACATTATGGTTACTCATAAGAGGGACAAGAATAATCTTGTCCCTTACTTTTGTCCTTACTTTTGTAGATCTAATCAAGTTCTGCAAACACTCAAACAAACAAATTAAACACTTTGCACCTACCATGGCTTGAGATCATATCACTTATGTAATACTTTACAAGAAATATTACAAATACAGTAAGCGATATGCTTTACTGCAAAGATTTAATAAGAGCCAGCGGTCAGACTGACAGTTCAATTAACGGTATGTGGCTATTATTGCCTACGAACACAATTGACATAATTTTTATATTAGTAGTTTTATGAAAATCAGTTTATTCGTTTAAGAATTATGGAGGAACATACATACAGAAAAAAATCTAAAAGTCGTCAATTTAGTTTCAATTTATCATGTATACGATATAATAGCCTATAAATACGATATCCCTCAAAACAAAGTAACTTACTCCATGACCAACCCTTACAGATTTATTATGAGTACTAGAGAAGATAGATAGACTCTGTTACTCGTTGGTAACTTAGCTTTCTATAGGCAGTTAAAAAAATTCATAAAAAATTCATAGTATTTCGTTGTACAATGAAATAGCTACTTATATATTTTTTTACTACATTACGTCACAGTTATTTGAAACTGTGAGACGAAAACGACTTGATAGCTTTTTCTAAATTTCGCAATGTATTAAAATTAATAAAAGTAGGTATTTTAATGAAGTACAAATCAAATTAAATATGCTTATATACTAAATGATTTCTTGTGAAAAAGATTACATATTATTTTTAAAAATTTCAGTTAAAGTACTTGTAAACTTTAATAATATGATGAAATGGTGATGAATAAATGAATAATTATAAGTTCAATTTAATATGTCTTACTTCAAAAACGGTCAGAAGTATGTACCACTGCCTAATGTTTACATAAAAATACACAATTTGTAGGAATTTAGTCAGTGGTGCATTCTTGGAAGTAATGATATTGAAATTCACACGTTACGATTTGCTTAATTCAGTGCGTAATCAATTCCCTTGCAGTGAAATCGCAGTAGTTTTAACAAGGTGCTAGATATAGAAACCTGTGAGCACATTGTGTGTTGGTTTGCGTAACGTCCCATGTCCTGGAGGCAACAATTCTCACTCCGCTCGACTTGTAATGTATAGAGAATTACAACTTGCGTTACCGTACCGTACCGTGGTTAACTTCTGCACAAGGGACATATTCATAGCGGTGAATCTATTTTAGAAATACTCATAATAATAATATTGTAAATTTGAAATTATTTTTTCAATTAATGTTGACATCAAAATAAAAAAATAAATAATATATTTTAATTTTTAATTATTTACAGTGGAATAAAACGTGATCTAAGATCACAAAAAAAGATCGAAGTTTCTTCTTAATATTGTCACCTTATAGTTTATTTTTACCTATAACTTGGAGTTAGGAAGTTTTGTGAGACATATTAACTATTTTTAACTATTTAACTCGTTAATATTATTTCATTATTTTTTTTTTCATTTAATTTTCAGTTTTTTGCGATCAATGTCTTACATCGTGATAATTTGTCCATGGTATTTCAACGTGTTAATACGCTTAATAGCGACATAAAATTTTAATAAGTGTATTAGGGAAGATAGTGTTGACTATAAATAGTTCACCTAAGAAACAGTGACCGCCTCGGGCCGATGTGATCCTATATAGTGTACGCTGTTCGATAAGCGATACCATCGAATACATTCTGCCTTTAGTGCAATCGGTTAAAAGGTCTGCGTACCTTGCGCCACTCTCTGAATATGGAGCTCGGAACAGCTGTGGATAGGTGAAAGGATGTATGAATATCTTTTCATAATTGTTATGCCGATAAATATGTATTATAACATTCAATTATATACTTAGTGTTATATGTATACATAGTGTTAACGACCAATAAAATTTGGGAGTATCACTGGCTGTTTTCTATTTTTCTACTAGCGACCGGCTTCGCCTGAGGTGCATTATTTTTTACGTAAAAACCTTCCCTAAAATCGGTCCAGCCGTTGATTTGAAATTACTGTGTATTTTTATAATTGTCAATTTGTTCATATTGACAATTATAGACGTTTTAGACTTTGCAGTATGTATCATACATTCGGTTTTACTTTATCAGAATTTATCTTTTTCCGCCCTTATTTAATCTTTAAATAAGAGCATGAATTCATAATTCTTATTTCATAACATTCACAACATTTTCACTTTTTGCAACTCTTTCAAAATTGCTACCTATCTTAAATTTAACCTTATAATTTGTGTTATTATACTGACACAAAATTATTAGGATATATGAACTTTTTTTTGAAGATTTAAGTGAATATTTAGTTGCCTTTAACCAAAAAAATAGGAACCTAATTTTAAAACGGGACATGTTTTTTTAGATCGGCTATCACCTTATCATATACATCTCATGTGATTTGTTTAGACACACCTAATGCCCCGTAACGCATTTGAGTGATGGGCCTCGGTTAGCGTTTGGAATATGTCCGGTTGCGACAAAAAAACGCGTCATGTTTATTTAAATAAGTATATTCCGTGTATTTAATCTTCTGATTTAGGATTGCAATATGTTATTATTATAGTTTAACGGGTTTTTTTTGTACAAATAAGTACAAATATTTTTTATAGTATTGATGATGATCGCTAACGATCCGAATTTTGATGCAAGCTGACCATCCACTTGATAGTAGGTGGCTACCGTCGCCTATAAAACAAGCAACGCTACCATGTGCTGCAAGTGGGTTGCCAACCATAGCAGGATTAAGTATAGGGGATTGGAAATCAATAGGGAAATTGGCTCTGGGATCCCTTAATAAAACAAAAACCGAAATACAACAGCACACAATGTTGTTATTTCTTCTGGAAGAGGGTGGTTACTGCTGCTAGACGGACTGCCCAAATAAGAAAAATTATGTAGTATATTGTATAGAAATGCTTATAAAATTGTGGTTAGAGCAATGTGTCTGTATATAAAAAAATATTCGAGTTTAATTAATTAACTAAAACTTAATTAATACATTTTTTTGTATCTAAATTTTTCAATCTATATGTAGTTTTTATTTTATTTTTATTTTTTTATGTCTACCTTAAAAAAATGTTTGTACCGAAAATTTAAGTATTTTATTTAATTTTTAATTTTCATGAATAATGTTTTGGTGAAATGAAAAAGGACTTATTGAGAACACGCCGAGTTACAAACACGGCGCCGCTAAAAAGACATGCGGTCGCCTCTGTGTAATTTTAATACCACTTAATGACGTACTGTCCGGCTTGTACTATATTATATACAGTATGCTTAGATTTGGTATATATTAATAGGTATTTTTAAACCATCTTTGTTAAGTATTATAGCAGTTTGATAGTTATTAAAAAAAAGTGAAGTAGGTATCCTGTAAAATAGAAATTAATACCTTCCTAAGTATAATGAAAACTGATTTTCATATTAAGTAACTAAAAATAAATTGAAAAGTCAAAACACACCAATTACCCCATAGTAAACGTTATTATAGGCTCTTATGTTATGTAAAACCTAATGGCGGATAGGAAATCACATCCTGTACAACAGACTAGAGTCAACTTTGTTATTTTCTAGGTTGGCCTTGCTAGAAATTGAGCCTCGGACTTACTAAGGTAAACATCTTGAGCCTAATCTCTAACTAAGGTAAACATCTTAAGCAATCAATGGGTTCGTCAATAAACCGAAATAGTAGACGAATTAGCTACCTTGGCGTAACACAAAAAACGGATTTATATAAACACTCTGTATAGTGTTAGTATGACCACACGGCAACCAATAGTAATGGAACTCCTGCGGACACCCCATCCGTCAACCACACTACCTGAATTCCAGAGACACTGCCCACGTGCTTCAATGACGGTGTTTAATGGTGACCATACTGCCCGCTGCGAGTCCATTTGTCAACATGCGTGGACCACTTTATCAACGACATCGATTGAACTCTATGTCGACCTTAACGCTTAATAAATAGAGTCTAATTTTAAAGGTATTTATTAATGCTAGTAGATCATATAATATTGAGAAATCGTTGAACTGTTTCAGTTGGTACGTGATTCCAGATTTATATGTGAATTAATGAATGGAACTAATAGAAAGTGAATTTGTGATCTATGGTCATAAATTCTACTGTAGGAATATTTTTGATATTTCTTTATTTCGTATTTTGGGTTTTATTGTTAAAACCTGCACGACTAGACCAAATTCAATATTTGAGAAGTTCATTTCCAAAATTGACTGCCGGGAATCGAACTCGAGTCAGACCGTTAATATAATCCTATTACGCACCCGACCAATGGGTTCGTCTTTCACATCAAAGATAATATAATTATGTTCTTTCAAGAAATGGTCGTACAAAATGCTCAAACGTAATAATAACAATTAATGTTAGGCAGTTTTAAATTATTTAGTAAATTGATGTAATAAATCATTTACGATTTGAGCAAAGAAAATGGGAGCCAAAAATGAATATACATTAATAAATAATTAATTCGACTGCGAACTCTAAATATCGAAGTCTCAAGTCTCAGTTAGTAGATTCTGTTCCGAATCCGTTATGATTTTAACCCAACAAACATTGACTCTTCGTATGACATAGATAAAAGTAATTTATATTTTTAATATTATTATTCTTGGGATTTTAATTATTATCTTAATACGACATACTGTTTTTGAAAAATAAGTCCAGAAAAGTGATTCATTATCCATTTTATGTTAATAATTTATTACTGTTTCTAACATAATATCGTCATACATATTATTATATAAATTTTATCAATATTTTTTTCAGTTGTCGCTATATGTGTCAAGACACAATATGTAAGGTTTTTTTATGTCAGACAGTCCGACACGACGACGGTCCTATTGGTGGTAGGTGGATGCTGCAAATACGCTGTCTACCATCGTAGGACTAAGGTGAAGGAAGGTACTACGAATAGGAAAATGAGCTCTGATATCCGTTACTTAACTTACTGATACCAAACTGATACAAAACAGCACACTCATGTTGTTATTTCACGGTCAGTGTTCTGTAAGAAACTCAGTGTCTGTCACTACTAAAAATATTATATAAACATTATAATTTATTTACATAAATATGTAATTTAAATTGCCCAATTCGTATAAACAATTCCTTGAAATGATACCTAATACCTAATCACAGTCACCCTAGGTTTGACTTCCAACTACTTTTCCTTATTTCAGAACTCATTTAAACGTGTTCTAATCTCGATCTCACCTCATCACCGGCTCCCGAATACTCGGAATAGCCAATTTTGTCATTAATTACAAGCGTAGCGTACCCTTTTTCGAGTGAAAATAAATTATAACTCATTTATCGTTAGCCAGCGACGGAGGCGCAGGAATAAATAGCTGTCACGTTGCCTCGCACACAGAAAGAACGTGACAGGGTGACACACAAGCGTGTCACGTTTACGTGGTGTGTTGAGCCACGCCCCGTACATGCGCAGTGGACCCAACACGCCCACATGTGAGCAATCTCACGTAACTGGGCCATACGTGTGCCACACACGTCCTATGGGCGTATGCGTGCCTCCAGCGACGATGGGCGTGACACATGTCACGGTAAATGGGTGGAGATACGTTAACGTTGAAGCCGTTCACGTGACGTCATTGTACATAACCCGAGCACATATAGGGCCACACATAGAAGGAAAAACAGACGACAAAGGAAGCCGAAAAAAGAATGTATCCGTCCCACCTGCGGCCGCAATTATCGGCGCGGACCGCGGAAAATTGCGGAGCGAACGCCGAACTGACACTCGTGGAAGTTCCTCGAAATAAAAACTTCGCAAAAGTTCAACCGGAAAAGGAAGAAAACGCGAAAATAAAAAAGCCATTGACTCCGGCAGTCCGGGCCCGAACTTTTGGCCGCCTTTTTAAACATCCCTGCGGACGGAATCGTGACTTCACCAGTTTAAATGATTTTTTTACTCCACTCTTTGTTTCTGTTTTTACCATCAGTTAGGCCACATATACGTACAACAATAGGTACATGATATCTGTAGCGGTTGCGAGCTCTGAAACAATATGGCAGAGAGTATCACCGGATCAATAATATATAGGCTAAGAAAACGCGGGCACAGAGCAGTGCAAAGCACAGACACCCGCACATAGGCAAGAACATGGCAAGAACCAAAACAAATCAGTGCTGGGAGGCGCAAATTGAGCACGTACCCGTTCTGACTAATTTTATTTTGCAATTACACCCTCCTCCCCTCGATTCCAGGCCACCCACCCACCCGCAACGCCTGGCTAATACAACATTCTAAGAACAGCCCATTTTAGGCCAGCAATGAGCGGTGAAGAGTTTAAAAGACTTACAAACGCGAAATAATCATCTTTATTAACAATTGTCTAGAGATTTGTTGTTCTCTTATTTGTAGTGTTATATTTATTAATTTTAAACACTAGCTTTAGTTCGCGACTTCTGCTACATGAAGTAGCCTTTTTTTGGTACAAAGTATCTCGATACTAAAGTTTCCTTGAATAAGTTCAAAAGTTTGTGATAATCAAGTAGCCCACAAGCCAATTGACTGTCGAAACAACAAAGATAGGTTTGAATCTTTGTCGAGCTCGACAATACCTGTGATTGTATTTCTAATTCTGTAGTGTTAAAACGTTGAATCAAACATTCATCTACAATCTAGAATAATAAGTAAAAGTGGTCGATGATGAAGGCTTAGTTGTTGATGATGAAGATGATAAACAGACAGAAATATATAAAACAGACAATTCCGTATTTATAATATTAGTTTGAATAAGTAGGTTAAGTAAACTATAAAAGATGGAATTATATTTGCATATCAAAGTCGCTCAATGTTATATTGATTTCTTTTCCGTTCTCATAAAAATAGGGTAAGTAAGTATTTATTTTATAACTAGCTGGCGCCCGCGACTTCTTCCGCGTTGAGAAAAAAGTAGCCTATCGTGTGTCCCGTATGTCTAAATCTTTATCTACAACTTTAATGAAAATCAGCTCCTTTTTTACATATTTATTATTAGTTGATTGATTGATTGATTGATGATGATGATGATTATAATCATTTATTAAAATTGCATGAACTAATTAAAGTGATTAAAAAGTAGTTTTTACAAAACTTATACATTAAGGGTTTACCTACTATATGGTGTCCGCGACTTCGTTCGCCATCGATGTCGATGATGCAGTATTTAATTACCTCATTTTTGCCTATAATTTGAACTAGGTACATGCGCCGGGGCTGGTTTTTTTCCCATACATACATATAATAATATATACATACTTCATAAGAATTCTCCCTTGTCAAATAAATAAAATCTAGTAAAGCTCAAAAGAACAAAACATATTTTTAATGGAACTACGTCAAAGTAAACAGTTCTGTTTCCACTTGTCTCGTTATATAAAAGTATATATTTATTTAAATTGTCTTTCTTTATATACGGCGACATTTATCACGTAATTAAAACATTATATAAAAAGACCCCATTTACTACTCTGTCCTCTCATGTTAATTCTGTCTCGGAGGCTACACTGTACCCCCCTCTGTAAAAAGGTTGTAAGAAGGCGGTGGACCCCGTAGGAGGGAGTGATCGCCTCCGCAACCCTTTCGCTTTTGCCCCCACTGGACAGGGTGATACCGATTTTATTGAAAAGAAATATTATTTCTTCTATATAGACTCGCAAATAAATATGAAATCAATACTAATAATAAACCTCTAAGGGTTGGTCATGGAGTAAATTACTTTATTTTCAGAGATATCGTGTTTATATGCTCTGAACATGATACCGAATCTAAATTGACGATTTTTAGATATTTTTTCTCCATAAGTCTTAAACGAATTAACTGATTTTCATGAAACTTGGTAGATAAACATTTAGACGTACGGGACACAGGATAAGCTACTTTTTTTTTCAACGCGGACGAAGTCGCGGGCGCCAGCTAGTACCTAAAAAGTTTTAAATTCTCAGTTACTTAGATCTTTATTAGTAGGTAGGTAAGTCATGACCTAATGATTAGAAAAAGTCGCAGGTAAAAGCTAGTGCAATATACTGTAAATCATTGCAACAAAATAGTAAGATAGATTAGAGAAATTTTATGAATTTGCTACAAAACATAATATGTATAGGGAATTTCATTTAATTTCATTTGATTTCATAGGAGACTAGCGACGACCCGCTCCCGACTTCGCCCGCGTCCGCCTATCTTATTTTTATACATACCACATACCTAACTTTTTTTAATGAATGAATACAAACAAATGAATTATACAGGCTTCGCTCTATGTACAAACTCAAATAGATCTAAAAATAGCGTTGAATTTCTAAAACACCCTGTAAACGTTAAGCTTCTCGCATTTCTTCGTCGTTTCTTAAAGTGTTTTACATACAAATGTCTCTGTGTGCGTCCGTATTTACTCACGCACGAGTGTGAGTCGCTACGCATTTTTCCCCCTCCTGCCCCTCTAAGAAAAATACCTTACCCCTTTCCCACTCTCCCCGCTTTGATGTACAGGCGTGCCGCGGGTAAGGAAGATATGAGACGTTCTCAAAAAACTTAATTTAAATTAGACGCCTGGGACATCTCAATGTGGATATTCTTAATTCAAATAGGTACCTAACTCGTTGAGGGGTCACTGATGGGTGGAAGCGGGGTTAAGACGGACATTTTAATTGGTATTGAATTTCGATTGGGGACTTTTTTCGTTTGTGCGCTAAGCTTTTAAAGAAAATGGGATTTTACGTGCGATAAAGGGCTCAGTAATTCGGGCAGGCGTCGACAGTCATTCTAAACCTTTGGCGACTTTTAAGGGTGCTAAAGGGTTTGAGTTTCAGGGTTTTATATTTAATTTGTTTTTCAGGAAAAGGTGGTTCGATTAGCGCAGTGAAAGTAACTTTTTTCATAGCCTCTACTTATGTAATGTACGATTTCTTCGAGTGAGATACTCCAATAATGCAATGCAGGCGAGTTTATATTTGTTTTCATACCAAGACTTTGCTTTAGCATATAATGAGTGTCTCACTAATCTAATCAATGCCTGTATCGTGAGAGCCGTTCCTTAATTCATAATTTCTTTATTTGTAACTAAAAATAAATTAAGAATAATGTAAAATTTAAAATTAAATAATAATAATTAGGGAAATTATTAATTCAAAAAGTGCGCATATTGTATACCTATTGTATACGTATATGTGTGTGTCTATAGTATGTGTGAGTGTTTTTGTAACATTCAATTTTAAAAAGGAAGGAAATCCTTTCAAAATAAAATTTCAAATTATATAAAAAAATACACTTATATTGTTCCATTTATGTTATTCTATTTTCCAAAAAAAATTGGTGCTTGCAGACTTCATAGGTGTTTTTAATGAATTTCTAAGACAGGCTGTATACTAGTACATTGGTTACCAGTCACAGTTTGCTTATATACGTATGACCTTTATTAGAGACTTCAACGATACTTTTGGCCGTCATAAAAAATGATTACAAAAAAGTCACATAGAGAGAAAGTATTAAAAATATGTGGTAACAATTAAATAACAAACGAAATAAAGTGAAAGGCTCTCTAAGTATAAATAATATAAATGCAAGAAGTGTACCGTAAACAAAACAACGCACCATCCAGAGCAATCAATACACGTCGTAAAAACAATTTAAATAGAAAGCAGAAAACCCTCTCATAATGAAACAAAGAGCTTGTACTCAAATACATGCACCTCCTGATTTATATCTAGCAAGCAAAAATTCACAGACACTTGCGCAGTACACTCACACTACTGCATCGTAGATATAGCTTTGTCACTCGGCGATGCCTATCTAATAAATTTATTTTGAATTTTATGATAAAGTTCATGATTTAATTCAAAGTAATGAAAATTATGGAAATTAATTATTTACAGCTACCACCATATTGTAAGTTATTTAATGAAATATTATATGATTCTATTTCATAGTTAAAAGTATATAGAAAAGTCTTAAACAATAAATCTTATGAGTGTAAATATACTGAAATATTTTCAAATACAAGAAATTTCATATTAACATCCAAATTAATAATAGCAGTGCTGCTATTATTATTTTTTCTTTTGCAACGCGGACAAAGTCGCGGGCGCCAGCTAGTCTATATCTATTTCTTTATAATATAGTATAGATAGTCTATATCTATACTAATATTATAAAGGGGAAAGATTTGATTGTTTGTTTGTTTGTATTGAATAGGCTCCGAAACTACTGGACTGATTTGAAAAATTCATATTAATATCCATATTAATAATAGCAGTACTGCTATTATAAATTTTATTAATTCATAATTAACAATTTTACTTTACATATTCTGTATGATGATGATGTTTTATTTCGTCAAAAATACCTACTTACAACAATGTTTGGCTTGATGTTAAAAATGTAAAAGTCATTAACTAAATAATAAATGATCTATATTAATGTTATAAAGAGAAATTATTTGTATGTTTGTAATTAATAAACTCAATGTAAAATGAAAATTCTTTCATCTACAGAAATCTATATTATCAGCGAGTAACATAGGCTATATTTTATAAAGTTACGCGGGCAAAGTCGTGTGCAACACCTAGTAAGTAATAAAATAAATAATGATATTACAGTTTGAAATTGTAGGTATTATTTAACTAAATCTAAGCAAATAAAATGTTAAGGCTCTCTACAATTTAATTTCAATGTACAGACAAAAACATTAACCGATTTTATTGTATTGAATGTTCTTGTACGTACGAAGGGGTGTATTCGCACCCCTCTTCAACCCTTTCGGGGTCCAAACGTTTCTTCTCCTTCTTTACATTTATTTCTTATGGCCTGTTTCTTCTTCTTAAATTATAAAGTTCGGTGTCGCGATAATAATCTTGATACTTGTATGTTTTTGCATTTCATTTATCAATATGTTACATAAATTATTTTCTTCAGTGTCGTGGTATATAGTATTGACATTCATCAGCTAACATATTATCAAAGCACAACATATTCATTGCTTTTCGCAGGTCAGACAAATATAGATTTAATATGTAATTATGCGTTTAAGTGTAACAAAAAGACCGATTTCAAATGGGCATATAAAAAAACAATTAAATTATTTTTCAATAAGTAATCAATTAACAATCTGAGCCTTTAGGCTATTTATAGTAATTGACACATTTTATCCCTAAATCTTACTTGGATCGTCGAAACCCTCATCGTTGAACTTTCACCTGTAAAACTGTAAACTAAAAATGAAACGGATGTCAAAAAACTTGTCACACTTTCATATATAAAAAATCTATACTAACATAATAAAGATATATATAATCTATACTAACATAATGTTTATATATGAAGGGTGATCTGCGTAACTACTGTATCTTTTTGAAAAATTCTTTCAATATTTTAAAGTTTATTGCCGATTGCTCCAGACAAAACTGGGGCGCGTCAGTGTATCACTTATTGTCATAAGGAAGTATCATGCAAAAAATAACGCGTACGAAGTAACGCGGGCAAATAGCTAGTAAGTCAATAAACAAAGAAGAAAATAAAAAAGAAATTAAATATTTAATACAAAAAAAATGATCAAATCATGCCAGTCGCACTATACCGGGAGCCGAAATGATGTTACAAAGGCGCGGAACTGGGCTAACACAAGTTTTCTATATTACTGTGCGTACCCCTCCGTCCGCACCAACCTCCCGCACGCCCCCGCACCCTGTCCCAAAGGGTTGAAGCCCACCAAAGCCCACCTTTGAAGATGCGCAGAGCTTTTTCTACATAATTCCTTGCCGCTAAGCGATTTCGTTAAGTCTCGAATTTCCACGGGCAAAAAATAATTGGTGTGCCCGATTTTCGAGTATTTCTCCGCTCATTGGAGTATTTTATTTCCCTTTTTTTTGTTTGCGATTTGTTGGAGAGTGACTTAAAAATGTCTTGTCGGGTGATTCTCGCAAATCCTTTTCCACTTTTACAAGGTCGAGCGGTTTCGCTTCATCATTTACGTTTACCTTATTTTCGCTTTTACTTCAACGTAATTGCTTAATAACTGGTAGTTGTGATTGGGAGGCAGTTAATTGACATAATTCAATTCGTTTTATTTGCGAGACATTTTGACGCTTTTTGCATGAAATTTCACATTAACTCTTACAACGTCGATTATAATTTTTTTTTATTTACTAATCATTTTGTAGCTAAGTAGTGAAAATATTCTTATAATAGTCCTTAACTATAATTGATAGAAGTGATGACTCAGTGGGTCGTCCTTTGGACCATTAATATTATCATCATCAATCAATACTAATAATAAAATTCCTCCATAACTTGAATTCACGGATTTTCATGAAACTTGGTAGATAAACATTTATACGTACAGGACACAGGATAGGCTACTATTTCCTTTTCCAACGCGGACGAAGTCGCGGGCTAGTATTATAATAGTACCTGCAAATAAAAATAGAGAAAGTCAAAAAGTGTATACAAAATATTGAAGTAGGTACGATAATTGTTCAAGACAATCAGGCATCGCGTCGCCGTATACAAACAGCACTATAACAAGACTAAGTTTGCATAGCACATACAATTAAACCCCTTATCAAGTTTTAGTAAATTCATTATAAAATATGTATACAATGGTTGTTGAAGAGATACAACAGAGTGTACAAGATTTTGCGGTAAGAGTGGAGATGTAAGATAGAACACGCGTGTCCCAGACAATCGTTTAAGGACGTGTCGCTTCATATGGAAAGAGATTTTTTAATTTTATTTATTTAAATGAAATTCACAATAATTGTTGTTGTAATTTAAAAAAAAACAACTATTTCAAAAACTATTAAAGCAATTAAAACTATTATTGTCTCTCGCTGAATAACAATTAATGATCACGATGTCAGTTGTGCAAGGCGCAGCTGTCAAACGATAAGTCATCTACGAAACCGAAGTTGGAATTGCCATAGAAAATTTCCAATAGTAATTTTCCAGCTGTTTGTTCCTTTGAATTCTTGTTAATTATGATTTATTTTCTAAAGCTCTCTAACTCTCTAGTATTGGGAAAAAACACGAAAAGTATTAAAACTGGTTTAGAGATTTTTTTAAAGATTTTAGATAATGGTAGGTAAAATAGGTTTGGCTTACGTACGATATTTCAACAGTATTTAGTATCTAATTTTTTTTTAAATCAATTTATCAATTAATCACTGTAACCTAGGCATTATCTATACTATTATATAAATCTGAAGAGTTTGTTTGTTTGGTTGTACGCGCTAATCTCATGATCTACTGGTTGGAATTGAAAAAATATTTTTGTGTTGGATAGTCCATTTATCGAGGAAGGCTATAGGCTATAGAGAACGCGGACGAAGTCGCGGGCACCAGCTAGTTCTTGATAGTTTACTAGAGTTGTTACTAGAGCCCAGTGACTGAACTATATTTTCGTTAAGAGAGTACGTAGCATCCGTCGAGGTAAAACATTATTTGATTATTGAGGTACGAAATATTTCTTTTCAATTTAAATAATTGAATTCAATACACATATTTAAATATGTAATTAACACGATTTCGTGTTTGAATACAAATATTTGTAACAACAAATATTTATATTCAAACACGAAATCGTTTTCCATATAATTATAGCCCTAAGAGTTACCAAGACAATCTGTCTTCCTCAGGGGAAGCTGTCAGCAGCACCTATGAAATGACTGCACGTTACTCGCCGTGTGCGAATGCCTTTACATCCGTGAGTGTATGTGTGTGTTTGGGGTGATATCTAAGACAATTTTATTATTAAATCAACCGTTCCAATTTATTTCATTTACCCTATATGCGAAAACAATTAAATAATTATTTTTAATTAAATCTTAACCACTGTAGGACTTATTAAATTCCGTAGTGAAAACCATAAACCAACTGTAGCATTTGTAATATTATATTATAAAACCTCTGAGGCCACTTCATCTAACGAAGAGGTTGAAATTATTTTATTTCTATCTTATTTTTTAAATCGTGCATCATACATAATTTGAAGTAAGTAATTGTTTAGAACAGAAACATTAAGGTGTTCATATGAATTTAATAGTTCTAATTTCCAATTAAATCATCTTGAGAAAACTAGCGTCTTCTAGAGGCTTTAATCTTCAAATAATCTACAAATATTGACTAGATGACTCAAACTTTCTCACACATATATTCAAACATTCAAAAATGCACACTTTCAAAAATATTTTAAAGTAACGTCCTCAAAAAGTTAAATATCTCAGTCATTAAAAGGAAAGAAGTGTTGTTTTTTAATTGTTTACTATAACAAATATCCAGTGTTTTTCAAATAACAAAAAAAATACAATATAAAACTTTTCTACTTTCGTTGCCCCTTCATAATCCAACTTATCTACATGCAAGAATTATGCAAATCCTAACACCTATCATTAGTCACTCTCTCAATTACCCTATCTGCACATACATTAACTCCTAAGTGGAATAAACTCAACCGAAATACAAATAAGGTTCAATTTTGTACATACAGATAGTAAATCTACTCTCAAAACGTCCGTTATCTTGTAACTGAAGATTGTGCTGACGCGTGAAAGAATTGGGAAAAGATTTTTTCTGTCTGAACTTTAAAGTGTCAAAGACAGATTTTTTTAGACAAGACAAATGGTACAATGTTTTGGATTAATTTATGTCACAATTTTTTTTTCTAAATATTTTTTTTTTCTAATAATACCTACTTAATTGCGCATTTGTAATAATTATTAGGATATAAACATTTACGAAAAAATATTCTCGAATTTTACTAAATATCTTCCGTCGATCTTCCGTCGGCTAGTTTTGCGTTTTGGCAGTGAAGAATCCAGAAATATTTGACTACCTGGATCCAGTCTGTTGGCTGATGATAGTGTTGGTGATAAGAACTGACATATTGCAGGCACAGTTGAGATATAAAAATGTAATAAATATTTTATTAACTAAGAAAAAAAGGACCCTAAAAAAGTTTTGGCAAAAAGCTAGTGGTATTGAATAGACAGGCAAATATAAACTCTTTTTAACAAAAAATAAACCGTCTCATGGTCTTTTCTCATGGATGCCATTGTCAGAACTGGACCAAATTGAAATGGGACCACACGGGAAGCTTTCAAATAAAAAAAGAGTCATCAAAATCGTTTCACCCAGTCGATATTTATGAGGTAACAAACATTACAAATCTGACCATTTGAAAGTCTGACTATTTGAAAAACTGACCATTTGAAAGTCTGGCCTTTTGAAAATCTGACCTTTTGAAAGTAAAGGAAAAAAAAACATAAGCGTCGAATTGAGAACCTCCCTCCTTTTTTGGAAGTCGGTTGATAATTCTATGAAAAAAGTGTCACGTCTGATTTGTCGTTGTTCTACGCGAAGCCAAGCAGTTTGAAAAGTGCGAGTTTTCAAGAGTTTCGGCTAATGGGTTAAGATGGGGGTGTTGGTGAGTGGAATTTTTGGAAATTTCTAGAATAATTAGTGGAGCGATCGCATTAGGGACGTCACTCTTGCTTTATGACAGTCTGGAAGGGTGGCGGGTGAATCTCTGATGTTTAAATTTTATGGTTACGTTTAGCTTTTATAGTAAATTTAATTCCATTTGCTAACTGCGTTTACCTCTTTGATTAGATTGTAAAGCAGTATAAGATTCATAAGCTTTTTAAGTCAACCGCATGAGACTTTTCTCATTGACAATCATTTTAATAATATACTTACGTGTTGCTCGCGATTTCGTCCGCATTAAAAAAGATAGAAAGTAGCATATCACGTGTCCCGTACTTCTAAATGTTTATCTACCAATTTTCATGAAAATCAGTTGATTCATTTAAGAGTTATGGAGGAACATATACATACATACAGAAAAAAATTCTAAAAATCGTCAATTTAGTTTCAGTGTCATGTATAGAGCCTATATACACGATATTTCTGAAAACAAAGTAAATTACTCCATGACCGACCCTTACAGATTTATTATTAGTATTGATTATAAATAATATTTATATTAAGATTGCATGAAGAGTGAATTTAACAAAACAATATGTGTGTAAACATGAACAACATATTACGAAACTACTATAACTATAATATGGTATAAGCTTTAATATTAGTATTCGTATACTTATTAGTATTCACGTTTCGTGTCAATGCCCATACATTTACAAATATATTAAGAGGCATATCGTAGAGGTACCAAATTTAACTTGTCCCCCAAAACACCCCTCTCTTAAAATACTCCCTAATATAAAACCTCCCTCGGACACGTGCTTCAAGATGTGTGCGTTTTTATTCTTAAAGATAATTAATTGCTTATTCAATTTTATTTAAGACTAGCTGTCGCTTGCGACTTCGTCCGCGTTGAAAAAGAAAAAAGTAGCCTATCCTGTGTCCTGTACACAGGATAGGTTATCTAAGAAGTTTCATGAAAATCAATTAATTCGTTTAAGAGTTATGGAGGAACATACATACATACATACAATACCTACACTTACAGATTTATTATTATTATTTATTGATTGATTGATGATTGATAAACTCGAGTTTTTTTTTTAAAGTTACTTTTACTTTATGAAATATCATTGCTCAAGCTCCAAAGGCAAGTACATAATTATTTTTTCTTATTTTTACAATACTGTGGTTTAACTGAGCTTATAAATACGTTGGGCTCAATAAAATTTTTTATTTTTTTATTTTTAATATTTGGGGCTTTTACCGTACAAACAAAGGTATATCAGCACCATCATCCCCGGTAACCGGTGACTTTAAATTGTGGTTAACCTACTTGACAGATGGTGAAAGAGGCCCTAGTTAAAGCTTGTTATTTGACAAAAAGTCTGTGATTAAAACCGCCAGGTGGACTACTGTAACTGCAAAAGCATTTCAAATGTTCTAAATTCGAATTCGTGTTCAACTTCTCAAATTAATATCTACTGTAGTTATAGTTCAATATAATTTCTGTGATTTTCCTTCATTAATCCAACAAAAACTTGAAAGACATTGCAATGCACATCCATAATGTAAACCTTTTATTATTTACCGAGGATCATTGTCACGCACATGGCTTTGCGGTTCCATTAAAGAACTATGCCAATACCATATTACGTCGACAATTTTATGAACATACTCCATGTTAACTTCGACCTAATGCCGTTCGCTTAAAGTCCAAATTCACTTTAAAAGTGTGGAGGCTTCTTTTGCATTGGCACACGTTCATAATGACATTTATTAGAGCTCGTATTCTGTACATGAACGATAATTAAAATCTATGCACGAACCGTACGTACCACACCGTACCCAGTACGTGACGGTCTTAGCATATCAACTTAAAATTATTGGTTGGCCTGAAAAAAATATTCCAAATATGTTTGGAAGTTATACTAAGGTTGTAAGTTACCAAGGACAAATGTTTGTTACCATTGTAATGGGGTAAATTAAAACAGAAATGAATTGTAAATTAACATTTTAATGCTATTTTATTGTTGCCAAAAATATTATGGTTAGCGAAAATGTTTGGATGTTTGTTGCTCAATGATAAAATGATAAAAAATAGATATACTTTATTATATATTCTTTACTAGCGACCCGCCCACGGCTTTACATTGATTCGTTTTTTAAGACATCCACTTAGCTCCCATGTCGAAGATCTCATTCTAAGAAATGCCTCAAAGTCTACCGAAAGGGTTGCCAGAGGAATAGGAGGAGATTTTAGTCCGTAGGCGCTGCCTTGATTGCATAAAAAAAAAAGTCACTGTACAGAAACATTTTCCAGTGGAGTCGGGCTACTGCTACACTTAGGACATATCAGTATCTGTGATGATTTCCTCCTACTACGAAAAAAATACCCCTTACAGTAAACCACTGTGAAATAACAGCACGTGTGCTGTTGTCTTTCACCGAGCGAGTAAGACATACCAGAGCAAAGTTCCATATCTAATCACTTATCCCTAAATACTACTATATGGTCATTACCGCACTTTTTGAACCTATGGCTTTATTTGTATACCGTAAGATTGTCTGACGACTTTAATATTTAAAAAAAAATCCATAGACAATCAAAGAGAAGTGTAACAGTTGTTAATTTGTTGCCTGTTTGATTCTTCTAAACAAAGTAAAGGATTTCGATATTAATTCGATTGGAACATATACTATCTCTTACTTGTCAATTATTCCATGAAGTTAATGGACTACTCGCCCAAATTTTTCTCGCAAATGGGCGAGTTATCGTGTTTGATTTTACCTACTATTTTAATAGACAACTCGCCCGCTAGTAATACATATATATACCTACTCTCTTACATAAATTCTTAACTTGTTTTGAATATGAAATATTTAAAATTTAGTAATATATTATTAGCTCAACCGTAGAACGTCTACGCATAGGCTTCCTCCATAATATTACGTATTTTTATTAATAATATATACTTATTTTACACTTTTTTTAATATCAGTGGCAATTTACCTATGCGTGTACATATAGATAGGTAAAGCAGAGATGTCGTCCTTCGTGTCCTCCAATCGATCTCATTATCCCTACGTCTCCACATCTCCCTAATGAATGTCGACGAGGTAATTACAGTGAACACGGAAAAATCCAATCTCTTGCACACAGAGACAAGATCTTACGCGAAAAGAAGTCTCAGGGCGCCCACACATGTAAACGCTAATGTAAATTAGAGTCCCCTCAATATATGTGACGTATCTATGTGTTGGTATTGTAAAGTCTTAAAAATGAGAGGACGGAGGAATCTTTAAAAGGGTAGGACTTAAGTGGGGGACACCCCTTGTCCTCATTTGCCCCCCTCCCTTAAGGGTGTTTTGTGCCGCGCAAACGCGTTATACGGCCTACTGCTTCTTATTGTTCCTTGTTTTGGTTCAATATTCGGATGACGGCGAAGGTGGGTTAAGTGTTGTTTAGGGGAATTAATTTTATTATTATACGTTTTTTTTATAACTAGCAATACTTACGGGAAAATTTTCCTCTAATGCAACACCAAAATCTTGTCCAATTAAAATTTATGTTGGTTATAATTTATGTATGATTAAACATAAGTATACCTACTGTCTGTCTGTCTCTATATCCGCTAACTCTTTCTAAGCTACACAACCGATTTTGATGCAGTTTTCACCATTAGTTAGATAATTTCTCACGAAAGGTTTATACATGTATATGTAATAAAACCTACTTTTTTCATATGTATAAGTAGAAAAAATAATATTTTGCAACCAAGTCATAAAAATGATGTACAAGACAATTTGTTCGTCCTCTGACTAAGGAGTCCCAAGTTCGAAATTAGAGTAATAGTAGTCGAAGAAGGTTTTTGTATAATAAGTTTTCTTTCTTAAATCTTAAAAATTAAATAAATCTTAAATCTTTCTTGAATCTTTAAAAAAATTCGAAAAATCGAAGTCGGGGGCTGATCGCTATATATAAAATAATAAAAAACGCAATACTTTTTTAGAAACTTACATTGAAATAATTACAATACAATAGTTTTTGAAGGTGCGGGCAAATAAAAGAGACGAGACTCAAATCAATTTGCGCCTCAACAAAGAGATTGCGTTTAATAACGCAAACGTGCGCAACCGATGTCCAAACTATTATGAAATGTCATTACATTCAGTGCGACTGAAATTTAAGAAGCAGTTCACAATTTATCGTACAAAGATTACTAACGAACGACGTAAACTGTGCGGCCGATGTTCATAGTCGAGACCTATTATTAAAGTTTAACTTATCCGACGGTGGATCCAGGCTGCTTCTGACCGGTCCAATTGGAAAATATTGGGGAAGGCCTATGTCCAGCAGTGGACGTCCTGCGGCTGAGATGATGATGATGATGATGATTATGATGACGATGATCCGACTTTGCACGTATGCATTTTGTTTGCGCATTATTGTCTATTGCTCTTTCCGTTAGTTGGGTATTGGTTTAGAAGAAGTTAGCGGAGAAACAGATAGAAGATGGAAAGAAGCTTTAATTTATAACTAGCTTTTGCTCGCTACTTCGTCCGCGCTCCTTTTTCTTAGTAGTTAAAATGTTTATTCAATCTTAATTTCTCATAGGTATATTATTTTCTGTCAGGCGTTGATTTTTTTTAGATGTTCCTTCGGGAATAGTATTGTTTTTTTTGTATGAAATGAAGGTAAGCAAAATTTCATGATGATTTATTGAGTAAGTACCTAGTTGAGAAGTTAAGCGTAACAAACAAAGGAACTCACTTTCGCATTTGTAATATTAGTTTAGATATGCACAGATATAGATTTTGGATCAATTAATTGTTAAAGTAGGTAAGATAACTGTAATTAATATTTTCTCTGTATTTCATGGTAGGTACTGACTGTGGATACGGGCCCGACTCTCAGCTACGCCCCAGTTGCTGCGTTGGTCACCACTCGGTAGCATTTTGACCGCTAATTGGCAAGCGGGAAAAGCTCCTTGTTGTACGTCTGGTGAGTTGGTGACCGGGAGTTTCAAGTTGAGTTTTTAGTTATACCCAACTACCGTTATGTCATAAATTGGAATGTAGAACGAGTCGTGTTTTATTTCATACTAATTAAACTATTACTATATAAAAAATAACATAGGCATTAACTAATTATGATATATTATAGCATATTCGAGATTTCAAATATGACCTTATCCATATGAAGCTCAAGGTGTTTTTTTTTTTAAGATCGCATTATTTAAAAATAGTTTTAAAAATTATTATCACATTTTGCACAATAATAAAGCCCGAGCCAGAATATCGCTCTTCGAGCACGTGAGTTTTCTTTTCCTCTTCCATAGACAAGCAAGTCGTCTTTTTTTTAAAATTCCCAGTTTAATGTTTAGCGTGTAAAAATATAATAGTCCAAAATGCACCAAAATTCAGATAAACCTATGCAAAGAGTAATGAAAAAAAAATTAAATAAATGTACAATTTTTGTTCATTAGTACATTTTTTAAAGATATATCTTAACGAAACCTTAAAATGAAGTTTGATTAGACAGGTCACGTGTTGCGAACGAGTAAAGTTCATATGTCGCCACCCCTTGTTTGCGGATCGCGCGATCGCCGGAATACTAATGAAACTTTGCGTGGATTTTTCAAACCGAGAAACATTTTAGACACCTTTGCTTCGTACGGATTCTTTAACATTTCAAGCGTGTACAATCCGACTTCACTTTGTTTACATTGTCTCTCTGAGAAGTAACTATCTTCTCTTATTAAATGTATCTTATTTTAATAATTGTTATAGCCCATACACTAAGGTTGTAGAAGGCTAACGGTCAACTTGATAATAGGTGGCTACCGTCGCCTATAACACAAGTAACGCGACCCACTTTTATGTCATAGTAATGAGAAAATATATGAAAAACTAACTGAATTGTACTGGCATTTTCATAAGATAAAGTAGCCTAAGTTATTTCTTATAATATCTGCCAATGAAAGTCGTGTCAAAATCGGTATAGCCGTTTCGAAGATTAGCCGGAAAATTGACAAAAATTTAATAAATTGATATGTTATTGTATAATATATATTTAGTAAAAAGCAATTATTATAATAAAAACAGACACTTAAATTTTATTTATTAGTTAGTATAATCTTAGTTAAGCACACACTCATTGTGTAGACTTCTAAAATATTCATCGCTCTATATTATTAAAACATTTTCACAAAAAGCAACCCGAAAAATTCGGTTAGTATTCAGAAAAAACCTACTTTGTAATTCGAATTCCACAATGACGCAATGACAAAAATTAACGAGGAATTTCGCGCAAAGCTGGGTCTTTGCACTAATTTTATCATAAATATTTAGACCGAACGTTGAATTTTAAAGGCGGCAATTTGAACCTACACTTTTATCCTGATCGCAGGATAATTTATCTTAACGAAAGAAAGGGGTGGGCGCGGCAGAGGTGCCAGGGTTGCCAGGGGGTCGGGGTGCCCCCAAAAATTGGGTAAAAATGTTGCCAGCGAGCGATTAAACCGTCGAGGGAGATGCGTTGTATTAATCACCACCCGGGCGGAGTCGTCTTCGAGGATTTGCGTGAGATCTATATAGAGTTGTTAGTTATTGCATTAATTATTGAAGAATCATTAGAGTTAAATTTACCCAATAAAAAATAATATGATCTCGAACGGCACCCAAGTAATCGCACCAAGTTTTCCATCAATAAATTATAGTAAAAATTAAGAAAATCGTAAAATATCTGAGAAAATATATGACATATTTATTCGTCGTTGACGGCGCCAGTTTATTTTTTAATATTTTTAAAAATCTATATTTTAATATGTACTAATATCCCTCAGGATCCTAAAAATTTCTTCAGGATAAAAAGAGGATCTTTTATGTTAATTCAAGTACTATTAAAAAATATATTTTATGTTAATCCATGTAAGTATTAAACTATATGCGCGTCAAATATCATCCAAATCCAATTAAACGCATTTGAGATTTGAGATTACACAAGCACACAGACAAACAGATAACAGACAAAATTCTAAAAACTATTTTTTTGTAACTCGGTAACATAATAAGAAAAATATTTGATTATAAATAAATAATATAAAAATATTATATGTACCTATAGATATAGAAGATATACATAATATTATTATTGAAAAACATCTGCGGCTTAGAGTTTTGGAAGTATATAGCGAGTTAATGGCTGGCTGAATATGATGACATAATTAAATATATAAGTCTTCTTTCTTTCAAAGTCATTGTCGCGCGATAGTAAAGTTAATATAAAGTCGGCTTTAGTTTATAATTATACTAGCTGGTGCCCGCGACTTCATCCGCGTTGAACGATGAAAGGTACCCTATGTCCTTTCTGGTGTCCCAGACAACGTGTTTGCAAAATTTCATGGTGATCGGTTCAGTAGTTTTTGCGTGAAAGTGAAACAAACAAACAAATTTATAATCCTTTAATTAATCCTTACTGATATAGTAAGGATTAAATGCTTCTGCGTTGGGAGACACGCACACACACAGATGTCAGTTGTTGAAAGCCTAACAAACAAACTCACATTCACGTATAATATTAGTAAGAAGTGAATATTAAATAGTGCGTGTGGTTGTATCATCTCTAGAAAGATATGAGTTTTGGTGTGTCCCGCGTAGAAGGCCGCCAAGGGTGGCCAGGGCCACCTTGGCTTTGTTTTAATATTTTCGCAACCATTATGAAGGGTTTCGTTCCTTTCAAATAATTTTTGGCTTCTGCTCTTGAAGTTTTGATAAAAGTTTCATTCTATCAATAATTAACAGGAACAATTCCGAGTTTGCTGATGCGATTATAAAGGTTGAGGTTTCTACTTATCTTCTGTTGGCGTTGCCAACTTCATTATTGCTTTTTCTGTTTTAAGGTTTCCTTAATGTGGTCTTTTGTTTCAGCTTTTTGCTACCAGATAAAGGATGACGCCCAAAGCGATTTAGTGGTTAGTAACTAAGTTAACAATAACGCATTTCTTTTTTACATTCAACCGTTTATCGAGTAGCTATTTTTACAGGCATGCTACTTATTTATCTTTACAATACAGCCTCAATAAATAAACTAATTTAGCTGTAGGTACTATTAAAATAAAAGTATAATTTGAGAGAAAATCGAGATTCTTTAAAACAAGTTGTCTTGTTAATACAAAAATATTTATGTATTACCTATTATTAAAAGGGTTCAAAAAGAAATATTTGCCTAATATTACCTATGATGAATAGATATTTTTATATACCATCTTGAGTATAGAGTCAAGCGTCTAGAGTAAAACCCTATTAAATAATAGTTCTTGGAATATAAGCTATATGAAAACATAGTTATGACTTAATTATGAAATGAGCGTTGAATGGTTTATTAACAATACTTGTAATATCTTAAACTGTTCAAAGAGGAGCACAGATATTGTGAATTTTCTTGGTATTTGTTTCAATTTCAACGCACTTCAAGGAAGTGTTGATAACATGTTGAAAATATAAGAGCATCTCTTTGGAAATATAAATTTTAATACATAATTTCGTTTGTTGTTTTTGATCTCAGGCGACAGCAGCTGTCAATTGGACTGCTATCTTAACTGCCTATACATATGTATAAAAATAATTATTCCTCGAATTGCGGTGTCAAACTTGCAAGAAATATGCAAGAAAATGCAAGAAATTATAAGGGACTGATCTTCCAAATTACGCCTCAAATAACAACTACTTATATATGTAAATGTATGTACGTTTTGTTACAAAGATATATAGCCATAGTATGTATATACAGTGAAGACGAACACAAAAACTTCCACCAAATTTGCTCAACCAAATGACGACGCTTGTTTTTTGTAGGTGCTTAACGCGCTACGTCAGCTTAATGTGGACCTCACTCATTAATAAATTAACTTACTATTTTTTTCTTGAAAATTCAGGAATGCAACAAAAGTTATTGAAAAAGAGATAAATAAATGGACTTGAAATTCGTATACAATAATAAAAAAAATTATATAACAAAACCTCCACAGCTAAGAACAAAGACCAGAACTAATGAGCTGGTTTTTAGCTGGAATCGATTTTTTTTAATTTTAGTTTTATGTTTTAGAAATCATGTTTCTTTGTGTTGATTGACTACACCTTAACGACAAAAGTAATATAAAAAATAATAATAAAAATATTCATTATGTATTTATTTGAATATTTTGAAGATCAATAGGATAACAATAATATTTGATTCATTTATGTCGCATAACTGAAAGAAGCCACTGATAAACTATTTGTAATAATTCTATTGTTCTAATTTCAGAGGAGCTTTAGACGTCGCCATGAACTTTTACTTTTTACCCTTATTTAGTTACCCTTTTAGTAGGTAATAAACCAAATCTTATCTGGTTAGTTAAAGGCATGTTCTGTCTTGTCTTGTCCACATTATTCTAGCACACCCTAACAAACTTATTAAGATTTCTTTTCTTTTTACTCTGTACGTGGTTAGCGACGTATGACGCAAGCTAACGGCCACGAATAGGGGGGGCTGTGGGCCAAGGGAGGTTCTCTCCCCCGCACGCATGGCCGCTCTCATGATTTAAGCACAGGGATAAGAATGAAATTAAAAATACATCCGCGCTCCTTAGGGTGCCGGGGGGACATATATGCAAATGAACCCCCACCCCCCTTTCATAAGATAGGGGGGCATTTTTTGTTGGGATGCTATTAATTTGGGGTGTAACTTAGTATACATGTGAGTTTATAGGCATATTAGATATAGGGAAAATATTCAAATATACCGCGTAGAGATTACCTTTAAAATTATCTTGCTGGAATTCGTTCTTGTGTAATTTGATTAAGTATATTACCAGAATTTTTTTCTCGCTATATTTACCTTGATTACTGGAAATAAATCCTAACAAATTTCTTAAATCAAAGACAAATAATGGCATGGCACACCACCTTACAGAAAACCACCGTGAAATAACAGCATAATATGTGCTGTTGTGTTTCGGTAAGTGAGTAAGGAATACCAGAGCTCATTTCCTTATCCTTTATTCTTAATTCTACTATATCTAGTTGGTAGTGCACTTGCAATCTGTCTGTCGATCCTAACATAAAAAAATGTGATAAAACAATCTAATTTCAACAATCGTTAAAGTCAATAAAATTTAAGCATTCAATAACTCCACTCACATAACCAAGAAGTAGGCGCAAACATTGAGCGATTTATCGGCGCCTGGGAGCGTATCGAGTGGTTCATGTTTTCACACATTCGGCTTTATTGGGATGATTTGGCACTTTTCAACGTCTCTTAGGTTTGTTATCCACTGATTTTTTATTGCTATTTAAAAGTCACTTTAAATTTTTTTTCTCAAGAAAATTTCTTTTCGTTTTTGATATTATTTACAATGGATGCCAAGCAGGCTAATGGTCAACTTGATGGTAGGTGACCATCAATGAGGTTTTGATGGAGGTGCTTATGTGCTTATGGGTTTTTTTTTTTTTTTTTTTTTTTTTTTTTTTTTTTGGTTCTCGCCATTTCGGAATATATTCTCGCCACTGTCGATGCAGCGTTTGATTCTGGTTTTATGGTTTTGTTAATGGCCCTACTTTTAGAATATTACAAATTTGCCTACAGACCCCAGTTCCTGCGAGAAAAGGAAAAGTTGGGGTCCGAGAGTTGCTTAGTCTGAATTTTAATTATGCTAATTATACAAGGAATACTTAAACTAACTTAGATCCAACTTCTTAACTATATAATAAAATTTTATATTTTTGAGCCGTTCCCTCGGGCGACAAGTGAAACGATCTTGTCTGCGAACCCGAGGAAACGGCTCCGGGTGTCCTTATGACCCAGAAACTTTGGGATTTGGGTCCGATCCAGCCGACAACCCAGCTCGATCTCCAGGTCGACCCTGTGCACCGCGTGAATGGGGCATTCGATTAGAATATGGGGCACAGTTTGTTTTGTCACGTCGTCGCATGGGCAAGCCGGGCTGTCCGCCAGGCCGAACCTGTGGAGATACTCTTTGAAACCCCCATGCCCAGTGAACATCTGAGCTCTCAGGTTAGTGGCGGGCCGCAAGGCTCGGATGATTGGGTAAGCTTCTCGAACATCCGGGAAGAACATCCTGGTGACCTCTCCAGTCGTCGATGCTGCATATCTGAGTTGCCATTCTGAGACGGTTGTGTCCCTGATCAGGCGCTTTGCCATGGACAACGGGAACCTGTCGTAGCGAGGAAGAGTCTTGCTACGGATCGCCGCCTCCCTGGCCAAGGCGTCAGCCCGCTCGTTGCCGCTGTGCCCCACATGAGCCTTAATCCAGTACAGTTCCCTAGTCTTCTTTTTTAACTTAGCAGCTGCAATCAATTCCCTGATGTTAAGTACAAGAGGGTTCAAAGAAACCCCCGAGCAGATCGCATCCAGTGAAGACCTGGAATCCGATATGATTTGGCAATTGTCATATTTGGTAGTCTCTATTAGAGCTTCTTTGATCGCGAGCAGTTCAGCCTGATATACAGAACAGTAATCGGCGAGTTTCAGCTTGTGACCGCTGAGCTCAACATGGTCCCTCCAGATCGACACCGCCGCACCCACCTTGCCCCCTATCTTACTGCCGTCCGTAAAAGCCTGAGTTGTTCCAGTGGCTGATACGGTGCGCATGTCGTCCACGGTAGTGATAGTGTCATAGTGTAATTTCACGATGTTGGCCGGATGTCCCAATTTGATCGCGCTGCACCTGTATTGGAGCTTCCTAGAGGGCAGCTCCTTCAGTGGATGTCCACGTTTGGTCAGGTAAAGGCGCTCGATCTCTCTGGCTCTCATATCTAAAGGGAGAATTCCGGCCAGCAAAATAGCGGAAATACCCGAGACAGTTTTATGTGTCCTGGCGATCTTTATGCAAAACGTGCGTGTCAGTCCAGTGAGCAGCTTAGATGCGTACTTTTTGTTTGATTTGGTGGCCCACACGTTGGCGCCGTATAGTACAAGGGGCTCCACCGCAGCGACATAGATGGATCTCAGAATCTCAGAGTTCAGGCCCCATTGGGCTCCGGCCACTCTCGTCATTAGCTTGCCCAATGTAATTGCCCTGGATTTGGCTGCTTGTAAGTGTGGTCTAAAGTTGAGGTTTCGGTCAATTGTTAGTCCCAGGATCTTGATTGTCTCACTAGGGGGGATCAACGTGCCGTCGAACTCGACCCTGGGTGAATCAAATTTGCGTTTTTTAGTCACAACCAGTAGTTTAGTTTTTGACGCCGCGAACTTCAGTTTGTTTGCATCCCCCCATTGTTTTACCTTTGACAGATTTTTGTTTAAGGTTTCTGCGACCTGTTCACCCGTAGATCCGATAGCTACAAGGACAATATCGTCAGCGAATGCCTGCACATGCGATGAGAGGCCAGACCCCAACTCTTCCAGGATGGGGTCCACTAACAAATTCCAGAATAGGGGCCCACAAACCGAACCCTGGATGCACCCCTTGTTTGTTGTCCCTTGGAATGTTTCGCCAGCGTATTTTAAGTTAAAGGGGCGAGGCGTAAGGTAGCTAGAGATCAGTTTGATGAGGCTCATGTCTATATTTTTGGTGATCAGTTGCTGCAAAATGGCCGGCCACCAGGCATTGTCAAATGCACCCTCTATGTCCAGAGAGACCACACCCGCTATTTTCTTGCTCCCAACCGCATATTGGATTCTGGAATGGAGTTCGTAGAGAGCGTCGTTTGTTCCTCGCTGAGGTAAGAATCCATACTGGCGGTTGCTTATGTTGTTCTCAGTCAATAATTGCCATAGAATGCGGCGTGAAACAACCTTCTCCAGGGCTTTACCCAGAATCGGGAGCAGTCCTATGGGTCTGTACGATTTAGGCAGAGAGTAGTCTCCCCGGCCGGGCTTCGGCAGGACCTTGATGTGTGCCGTTTTCCATATCTTGGGGAAATAGGACTGCTTCAAGCAAGCGTTCAAGATTTCCAGTAGAGGCTCGGGGGCTGCCCGATAAGCTCTGCCGCAGATATCCGACGATAGACCGTCCTCCCCTGGGGCCTTTCTGGAGCTCATCGTGCTGAAGACCCCATCAAGTTCGTTAAACGTTATCCTTGTTATTGCCGTGTGTTCTTCAGTGTCGGTGCAGGTCTTCAGCTCTTCGACTTGCCTTCTTATACTGGAATGAATTGGCCCGTCAGTTATAGATGAGTCCTGCGGAAAGAAGACTGAAGCCAGTAATCCAGCAGATTCGATAGGTGTCAGAGTATCTCCCGTCTCATTTTTAAGAAGAAGATCGGGCGGCCTAGGCTCAGTTTTGTTGAGGACTTTATATGCACTGGTCCAGACGTCCTCCTTCCTCTGTTTGTTGCAAAATTCCCTCCAGCTATCGGTGCTAGCCGTTTCGATCAGGGTTTTGAATTTTGCTTTTTGTGCTAGATAGTCCGGCATCAGTGCAAGTCTGCGAGCTGGATTTGCATGTTGCAATCTTCTACGCATTCTAATGGTGAGCTCCTTCTCTTTCTGAATTGTTTCGGTCCACCATACGGGCCCTCCGGGCCTCTTCGCTGTTTTCTTTTTGGGAATTGTCTTCTGGCTAGCGGCGACCAGAGCTGTTGTGTATCTTACAGCTGCCATTTCGATTTCGTCAGAAGAGTTGAGAGAAGTGGCATCCAGCCGAACCAGACCTGCCTCCGAAAGCTCCGAGATCAACTTTTTGTCGTATCTCTCCCAGTCTGCTTTGGATGTATTAAATTTCCAGGTGGAGTCACTGGCTTGAGACGCCACCGTTCGTCCGGATAAGAGACTGTACTGGATTGCACGATGGTCAGACACTGTAAGCGCGGACGTGTCAACTCTCCACTTCGTTATTTTTGATAGTAAATTTTGCGAGCAAGCTGTTACGTCGACAATACTTGTATAGAGTTTTGTGCCTCTGTGTATGTAGAAAGTGGGCACTCGGCCTGTGTTAAGGACCTCGCACCCCACCTCAGCCAGGAAGTCTGCATACGCACGTCCCCTATTGTCCTCGGTTCCACAACCCCACCAGGGACTCTTCGCGTTGACGTCCCCCGCTATAATGAAGTCAGGAGTATCGATGCTTTTTATGACTTGTTTTAGTTTCCTGATTTGGAGCTCGACGTCCCGATCACCCTCCAAGTACACGTTCACAATCCCGTACGCCCTGCCACCCACCACAAACCTGAAAGCAACTATATTTTCTGTGATGAGTCTGTTGTCTACTATTAAGGTAAGCTGCTTATTGGCCACAAGGACTGCCGACTTGACGGGAAGTGGTGAAAGTGAGGCCTGCACCACCCGCAAACCCGCAGACGCGACACGTAGGTGCGATCCCACGTATGGTTCCTGTAATAGTATGATGTCAATGTGGTTATCTGAGCAGAACTTGAGGCATTCTTTAGTGGCGGCAAAGCCCCGGCCCAGGTTCGCCTGCAATATTTTAATCTCTGATTTATGGGCCGTTGAAGTGCCCTTAGCAGTAACATATTGACCTACGAGCTATTCTGTCCCACTTCTGCCACTCTGGGCAACTACTGCTATAGGCCGGGTGGTTAGCCTCCCCAGTGTTTTGACTTGAGCACCAAAAGCATTTGGGGGTGTCGAGCCTGGCTCCACATTCTTTGGTGTCGTGAGGGCCAGAGCAATATCCGCACACCGCTTTGGCGTTGCAATCCCGCGCCCTGTGCCCGAAGCCCAGGCATTTGTAACATTGGAGAACAGGGGATTGGTCTATGGCTGTCACAGATTGGTAGCCCAGTCGCACCTTTTTACCGTTCAATCGCCTCCAGACCGCCGGGGAAACCTCCAAAATGATGTTCTGCAAGACGTCGGTTCTACCTTTTATTCTTCTAATTACCTTGATTTTTGCCGTGTCTACATCGTTCAACAGTGAAGCGTTCTGCTTAATCAAAGCGGATTCCACCTGCTCGTCTGTGAGGTCCCTAGCTACACCGACCAGGCGCAGCATGGGGCTGCGTTGGTCCAGCGGCCTTGCCGAAAAAGTCCCGGAACCTCTACAAACCGCCTCGGTGAACAATTTCCTGCCCTCCTCGGAGTCACAGGAGAAAGCCACCTTACACCCCTTAAGTTTTCGGACTCCCCTGACTCCCACTCCGAGGGCGATGACGTCAACTGAGTCTTTAACCCCCTTGACGACATCGTCCCCCGAGTGCTTCGGGTCCCTGGACTCCACCACCACAGAATAGATTGGCTCAGTCGATGCCACCATAGCATAACTGAGGGAGCCAGTTACACTCCTGCGACCCTTGGCCGATGAACCCTCAGCTGATTCTCTGCGGGAGAGTTCGACGGGGTCGCGCCGCCGATCCCGAGCCCCAGGCCCACCTCTAGCCAACTCGTTCTTGGCAGCTGTTATCTCCCCGAGCTTGGCCATGCCGGCTTCCATCTGCGACCGCAAAGTCGCGAGCTCGGACAGAATGTCGCCGTAAGATGAACCCGAGTCCGCCCCGAGTTTCCGCTCCTGAATCACTTCAAAGTTCAGAATCTGGCGGATAGACTCCATCTCTGCTTTGAGCCCCTCAAGAGACTCTCTAGGGTTTAGGCCCTTAACTATTTCCTCTAGGGTATTCAGCCTAACTTGATTAGCTTTTTCGGCCTCAAGGAGCTCCCGCAAGTGCTGGACCTTTAGTCTGTCCACCCTGGCGTTAAGCGTTTTCCGTGATTCGCCCAGTCGTAGGACTATTTCATACATAGCGGCCATATTGCTGATAACGGACTCTTTTATTGTGTTTTTTACGTTACCAGAAGACTCCAGCTGAGCCTTTGCCTCCAACATGAGTTTGTTGGCTGCGGATGGCAAGGAGTCCAAGGATGAGTAGGATCCCGTGGCCGACATGTCTGACGCAATTGAAGGTGTCGCAGAGTGGGCCGAGAAGAGAGGAGTGCTGACCAGGGCTTGGTCCAGCGCGGCAGAGTCCGACACACTAAAGGTACTGTCCAAGTTCCCGGGGTCGGATGTCCCCCGAGTGACAGCCCCGTCTTCCGAGCGGCCGGTGACGCTCCCCAGCCCAGACCTCGCCCCAGGCCCTCCCGCGGCCTTCATAGTTGCCACTCTACGAAGGTCATCCGACGTCACAGAGGAGGCTGATTTGCCCCCTCTCTTTGACTTAATGGGCGGAGTTCTCTCCATTGTAATAATTAGGGCAGGCACGGAAAAAAGAAAAGAAAATAAAATAAACAAATAAATAAATATATATATATTATTATCTTCACTGGACCAATGTCAGTACCTGAATTCAGATTATGACGTCACAACCACTCACAACTATGGTGACCAATCTTGGCGTGTTTTTTTTTTATTTTATCAATTTTTAATTGTTTATAATTAATTTTGTGCTTATGGGTTAGGGACATAAGTAACAATAGATTCCCTGTTTAATAAATTTTACATCGCAATAAACAAGACTTGAAATCTGTGTTAGATATTGATTGAAATTAACTAACTTTTTACATAATGATTTGACATCACTCAAAAAAAATCTGAGATGAAAAAACGTTTCATTTTTACAATAGAGTTGGTATGTTGTAAAAAGTTAAAAATTCTATTTTTAAATCTAACATTACAAAGTAATGCTAAGTATGTTATAGCTTTCACTGTAAAACAAGGTTACAAACATTGGCGTATAATCGTGTGAGAAGGATCTATGAGACATTTTATTTTCAACCGCCCCACCAATATTCAGTTGGATAAAACAACTGACAAAAAACTTTTTCTATATGTTTATATTTTTTTAATATATTTCTTATATTATTTATTTGTTTTATATTAAAAAAATCTTCAGACAGACTTACGATCCACTTATATGGTCACTTTTCAATCAACGCGCACCTGTGGCGTTGCAAGAGTGCTATCGACCTAAGTAGGCTTAAGATCTAAGTAGGTGAAGATGAGGCCCAAGGTGGAGCGAGCTCACCCAGAAGATGTTTATTCACTTGAACTTTGAAAAGATTTGGGTTATATAAGCGCATTATAAAGGTTGTTTTAAAGCGTTTGGTCCGAAAAAGAGAGATTTCGACAAAATGAGGATGTTAACCAGCCGTACGTCTGAATGTCTGATGGAAGAAAGCTCCATCCGGTATGAGCTCAGAAAGCGGTTGTAAGTATTCTGTAAACATACCAGACCCAGACCAAAGTAAAAGCATATTTATTGTCAAAAGCATATAGAACACCTAAATGAAAATAAATGAGAGTATGTACACTGTTTCTTTTTTGTTGAGTGAGTAAGAGACTATCTCTAATCCTGCATCTCTTTGGAGTCGACAGCAAACTTGCATGCCTCTGGTGTGTCGCCCTTTTTCATAAAAAATGTGAAGAATTATATTTTCAGAAATTTCCCAGACACACACCTGCACTTCCTTAGACCCCTATTATTAAAAAAAGCGAAACCCCTGAACTTTCGCTCGTTCACGCCTCGCATAGCAAAGGGCAGATCGATGCTTGTCAAACAATAAATGTCACGTCCACTCCCTTATGTTAATGTGCAAATACATCCAAACTGTCTCACAACCGATTTTCAACTCTATTGCATTGTTGTAAGGGTCTAAATAACTGCATATTTAATATGGTTGGCTCACTCTCCCGATTTTTCTTTGAGGTGTGAACGCTGGCCTAATTTCCTCGGTAGAAAATGTTCTAATATATTAAGACAAAACGGTTTTCGTGTATCGCGTTGGTATTTCTATATGACTAGCTTCAATGTTATTATTTCCAATATGAAGTGAAGGGTTTGAATATCGCAAAGACTGAAGTTTCGCATTTATAGGACGTATTGATTTGCTGGGAAGCTAATTTTTCTCAGTTGTGTCTTGAAATATTTCTTAGATAGGCCAATTTTTATATTAAAAATTGTGTGACTTCTGTTATACACTATCCATTCACAATATTTCACCTAACCCCCGCTCTTATTGCTGTTTAAGAATCCACATTTATCTTGATATACCAAAAAAAGGTTGCTTTTTTTTGCTTTGCTTCATATACGAGTATCTAGATACCTAATAAGTTATTCTTGAAATAGCATAATGTGTGAATAAAGATAAAATACACAACGTAGTTACAACTTGAATGCAATAAACTTCCAATGAAGAACGGACTTCGTTACGAACTATTCAATTCTTAGATTTGTTATATCGACAAACGCAATAGACTGGATTGTAAAGCGTAGCACCCACCATCGGCTTACATCGAACAGAACCCGAACAGAACGCATGACTTATGGCAGTTTGTCACATTCGCAATCAAATGCGGTGTGTCCCTGATCCATGATTAATGTATTTCTTAATTACTAAGTTATCGTTCGAAACGCGGGGGTGATACATGTGTTCACGGCTTAATTTATTGACTTTTGCGACGCTTGTTTTTAGGGTGGGTTCGATTACTCAACTTGAATGAGTTTTCCAATTTTAAACATTTGTTATCTTTATAAAGTTATAACCGTTTTTTTTGACAAATGGTAGCAAAATGGCTGACTGCATAGAAACACAATTAATTCCAGAGAATATGCAATATCGCCGCCGACCCTTAGATCTATCTATACCGAGCATATAGGATTGAGTTTTGGCATCCTTAACTGACTGATACTTAATACCAACTAAGCATTTAATTCCGGAGCTTATAAGCATAGAGTACAAACACTCTTAATTAGGACATATCTTTTCTCAGTCTTGCCCATATTTTTTCTCAGTCTTAAATCCTGAAGTTCTCTCATACAATGATAAGTCATGAGACGTAAAACCTCAAAACTTCAAAAGGCTCAAAAGGAAAAGGCGTAAAGAAGTAACTCATATTCTTAGACATAAGTGAGTGATCTGCTTCAGCTAGTGATGATAGACAAAGTCGCTAGAAAGAGAAGAGTTGGGCGAAGAAACAAGTCGTGACTGAAGAACATCAGAGATTTGACTGGGATAGCTAATGTAGTTCAGCTGTTCTGACGAACAAAAGAAAGGAGGACTGTTCCAAACTGATCGCTAACCTTCATAACTTGGACTTCATAACCGCGAGAAAAGGAACTAGAAAATCAAAAATTAACAATCAGTTGGAAGAGGACATGTAGGGAATTTAAATTAATGCAACTGGTTAAGTGGTTGATTTGTGTTATTATAAGATATAACAGAAACACACTTGACTTGATGATGATTTCAGTAAAATGATGAAGAGTATTTTGTTTTATCTTATGTGAAAGAGTCTTATTTAATTTAATCTAAAATATATTACATTTTGTATACCGTAGGTACATTTGGAAAATCTCTTTCCTATTACGACACTTTTTATCTTCGATTTTGCATACCAACATACAATGGCTACTTGTTAAAACCGGTACGTTGGGGGAGATATTTTTTTAAATTATTAACGATCACGCGTAAAGGACACCCGTAAGGAAAAGCCTTCACCTGAAGTTGGGTACACACGCGCGTCACGTCCTCCGCTCATTTGGCAGCGTTCATCGATCGGAGACAAAGCCTCACCAAGCCCCGATAAACGAATTAAGGAAATGGGAGATTTTTTATCTGGGCCGTGGGTGGTGCGGCGGGTGTGGAGGGGGCGCGACACGCGTCGTAAAACGCAGCAATACTTTCTTATGCAAAGTCCCTCCGCGCCGATAATTAGGTGAAGCTATAGATGTGTACGCGGCTTTATGTTGTGCCTGTGTGCGTTTTGTTTTTAATTTTGGGGCGACGCGCGAAGCGGACGCATTGTGCGAATTAGATATGAGACATTTAGATATTCCTTACAAGTTTTGAATTTCGCATTATAATTGTTCCTACCTACCTATTATACGTACAAGTACTATTGTAGGAAAATAACGTAAAAACAGAAAATATTGAAAATACGAAATTAATATGTTGGTACTAATGCTAATTAATAGACTAATTAATAAAGCACATCCATAACTACATAATTATACTAAGACTAAGTCTAAAAACCTGAAATTTAGAACATAGTTTTATTCAAATCAGTGCGAAGCCTCTAGTCAATATTAAAAATATTCAATCAAATTGTTGCATGTAGGTACTTATAGCAATTTTGATTGGTATTTCATATTACAAGTAATATTCATTTTAATTCTCTTCATTTTATTATTATTAATAAAATATTATTAATCATAATTAAATTGTTGAGAAGACGCAAAGTGTGTTAGCGTCGTAAAAATTGACATTTATTGTAATATCATTTCACCAACATATACATATACATCTTTAATATAGATACGTATAAAATTACAATCGTTCGTAAATGTACAAGCGAAATGTCTGTCCGTCGCAGCGCACATGTCGCTTTCATTACAAACTGACTTAACAATCTTGATACTTTAATTTGATTTAATTATTTATTCATATAAAGTGGAGTATCATTACTTAATTAATACTTGTATGTATTACATTTACATGGTTAACATTTTGAAACAAATCATCCTTAAAGTTTATTGGCAATTGGCAGGTAGACAAAATTGAAACTAAATAATAAAAGCGCACGGTACTGACTAAAAATGATTACGTGGGTGAACTTTTTAAATATTCATTTATACTTTTTTAACTCCTCAATTATTAAATTCTTATAATAAAAATATTTTTTTATATAAAAATAATGGCGAATCATTGCTATTAGTGGTAAGCTTTTTGTAGAACACTGCCTTTCGCAGTCATTTGGGCAGACATTATGTATGCTGATGTGTTCCGGTAACTAAGTAAAATATGCCAGAGGCCATTTCCCTATCCCTACCTTTTATCCTATAATGGGGAAATCACTTCCAGAAAATGTGGCGTTGCTTGTGTTATTTTTTGTGTTTTGTTTTGTGTTGCCGGCGTCGTCTAGAAAAATACTTCATTAGATTCATCAATTAGATAAAACTGTATTACCTAATGCTGAAACCCTCATCAAAATCCGTTGCATGGTTAAGGAGCATGCAGTTAGAGGCCTTACAAACAAACGCGGAAAGCGACTTCCACTGTTATACTATGTAAGGAAATGCAATCACGTCTTGAAAGTATCAAGACATGTCTGTGAGTGAATACACTTTTAATTTTCCCTCCTTAAAAAAGGGAGGGCAGCGGTGTGTTTTCGGCGGCCGGAGCCCGTGTGTGCGCGGGTGTGAGGGGTCGGGGGTGCGATACCACCCCCCGGGGGTACGGTAATCAAGGCACGCAATCTTCGGCGAACCCTTAAAAACTTTAAAACTCATCGCCGCCTCGTGCGATCCAAACTCACACATGTAAACAGAGTCGTTTTAATGAAATTTTTATTTCGGATTGGCCATGAACGTTCCTTAATTTTATTAAAGTCCTAGGTTTTACGAAGACGTTTTACAGCCTAGCTTTAATCCAGGTTTTGACCACTAAATAAAGAATTTAGAATTACATTAAGATTTAGAGTTAAAAGTATGATAAGTTTATTATACAAAGAGCTTTGCATCCTGGCATATTTATTTTTTATATCATTTAATATTGTTAAGTCTAAATATTATTGTACGGTTTATGAAAGTAAGAAATTGAGTTACCAGACTGTTTTGTTTCCGGCTTTAAAATTCGGAGTCAAATCACGACTAACGCTGACTAAAGCTGTTTAACATTTTAGAAATAATTTTTAAAGTATAGTTCAGGGTCTTAAATTCATTTTTTACCGAAGAGGCCACGAAAGCAAAAGTGGCGGTCAGATATACGTTCGCTTATACAAAACCTCACTACGGGGTGTCCAGTGATCAAAATGTGAACATGAAACAGATTCGGATGAATATTTTTACCCACATATTATAATTCATTTTAATTGCATAGCAGTTAAAAAAGTTAAAATGTGAAAAAGATATTTTGTCTTTCGAACAACAGGGAAAATAACAACAAAATATAGTTAGCGCCTGTTTCACAAACATCAAGTATGGCCTACTTGACGTAACTGTCATTTAAAGTCACCGGTAACCGGGGATTATTTGGAGCTGGTATACCTTTATTTGTACGGTAAACGTCCCAAATATTGAATAGAAAATTATAAAAAAAATTCGCCTATCGAATGATGCAGTAAAACGCGATTCAATAAAACAGAAAATGATTTCTAAAAGTAACTAATCAACACTTTACATGACATTGGTGAAAGAGGCGCTTAGTGTATTTTTTTTTTTTTTTTTCATTTAAAATAAAGTTGAGCAGGATAGAAATTTTTTCTATAGAATACAGCAAGTCTGATAGAGGACAGAAAGTTTTGAGCAGGATATCTATCATTATAGCAAGATCAGAAAGTGTCGATCAACCAAATTATTTCTAATATTTTTTTTTATGTTAAGGTCGACAGACAGGCTGACGGTCCACTTGATGGTAGGTGGCTACCGTCGCCTATAACACAAGCAACGCCATAAGTGCTACAAGTGCGCTGCCGACCATAGAAGGATTAAGGATAAGGGTTAAGGAAGGGAAGGGGTAATGGGCTCTGGCATCCCTTACTCACTCACCGAAACACAACAGCACATAATGCTGTTATTTCACGGTGGTATTCTGTAAGGTGGTGGTTACTGCCGCCAGACGGGCTGCCCAAATGACTGCGAAACGCAGTGTGCCCTACCACTACTTTTCAAATTCAGACCAGAGTAAATTTTGAAAATTATATTAAAATTTCCAAAGTTGACCCAGCCGGGAATCGAACCCGGGGCCCCTGAAACGTTAGGCAAGCACCCCTGCCACTCGTCCAACGGGCTCGTCAAATATTAAAAGATAATAAACATTCGACAGTTAAGTACATACATACACTTTCACTCTGGTTCTATGTGTATTTACGTATAATTCCATCGGCACTTAGTACTACCATTGCGTGCCCTTTATAGTCCATAAAGTGTAACCGTTCGCGATTTCGCTTTCATTTAATTGCCCGCTGTAAAATATGCGTGAAATTCTCTTTATTTTGCCAACGTCGATATTGAACATGGCGAGCCGTTTTTCACACTAATCTATGAACATTTATGTATTGTATATATATTACTTTATTTAACAACATATTATACGGTATACTTCAATAATTTACCGTATAATATGTTGTGTATATGTATGTAGGTACCAATGGACTCCAATGGACTCCAATTCCCTATGGATTTTGATGAATACTTCAGACAATCTTCAGATTAGTCCAGCGGGTAATCCTATGAAGTTTGGTAGTGATCGCACGCGGACAAAGTCGCGGGCACCCACTAGTGTGTACTTAGATAAATAAATAAGAATAAACAGTAATAATAATACCTTATAAGGAGACCATGAACTTGTATAAAAACGTCAACTTACTTATCAACCGGTGAGATTGACCTCAGTCTCACGTGATGATAAGTAAGTTGATGATAACTCACCTGATGATGATGACGATGATAAGTAAATTGACGGAGATGGAGTTCGCTTGCCCACTAATACCTTTTTTTTTATGGAAGGGAAATGACGTTTACGCACTATCCCTCGTCGACGGGGACAGTCGACGAGGGGGAGTGTGGGACTCGCCTGACGAAGTTTTATCCCCAGGAATACCCACTAAAACCCCCCCGCGTTCCACCATCAGCGGTGAAGTGTGATCCCCACACACCGCTACGTCCTCAGCGGACTCAACTCAGCGAACGTTTTTCGCCTCGCTTCATTTGTTGTTTGTGGCGGCGCACTGGAACGCTGTGAGCCGCCACGCGTCTTTGTTGGGTATATCAGGACGTCAAATGTCCCTTTCTGACGCCCTGACGTATTTTACGCAACGTGCGCCGCGGCGTATGCCCGGGCACGTTGCGGGCCCGGGCGTATGCCTGATTAGATCGGCCTGGGGGTCAACCTCGCGGGACCGCTCCCTGGCCACTTTTCCACTCATGACTGCTTCACAGTGCTTGACGGCATTCCAGCCGTCAAGGCTACCAATCATAGCTCTGACGACAGCGGGTAAGGACAAGTCCCGACCCAATATTCATTTTGTTATTGAAAAAGTAGTAAGTTTCATCGAATACTGTGAAGAGGGGAGAGAATTGCAGTCCTCCGATGTGCTCATAAAAAGGAATACTGCCGTTTTTTAACGTTGGGAAATCCTCATGGACACCCGGCAGTGATAGAGGACGCTGCGGGGTTATGCCGGTTAGATACGAGATGTCGCGGGGCACCGATGTCGTGTCATAACGTCCGTACCTTATGACACAACATTGGTGTCTCGCCACGGCTATCCAACGCGGGAGGAGCTACGCTCGATACCACAGCGTACCCGAAAGTGTAGGTACGCCGGCCATCTCAGAGGACCTCACGACGGGCGGAAGTCTCCCCTAAAGAATGCATAGTCACTGCCACTAGGTGAGACATTGTCCATCTAGGTTGCAACTTGTCAAACATTTTGCATGTTCAAAATTGCTAACAAACAAAAATCCCCGAAATCCAATCACGAATTCCTTGTGAATAGTTCATTACGAGCGGCCGTGTGGGTGTATAATTGACATGTGCGTGTAGACGTGTGTGCAAACAGGGGTCTTAGTTTTTCGGGGGTTCTTTAATGACACTTCTTCGCATCGATTTTAGAGTTTTACGAGGGTTACTCTTTTGTTTTGCGTTATCGATTATGTGTTTTTTTATATGAATAATCGCTGAGCACGCATGCATATGAGTTCATACGTGCTAGGGGAACTTGGGAAAGTTTCAAACAGTTCGCGTGTGTGAGCTCGTATCGATTTTTTAGTTTCGAAATTATTTTGTATACATAGTTACTCGTACATTTATGAGTAGTATCATTTGAAGTTTTGTATTATTACTGTAAAAAACATATTTACATTGGTACATTGCTACTAAGAGGTATCTTGATATAAGATATTTAATTAGGTATTTCTGAAGTTATTTGTATTTAATTTACGTTTTTCACTAATATGTCTTTCTTTATTGAATATATTTTAAGATTCAACATATTATGTCTTATCACTTATAGATAAAACTACACCCCTTTTATAGTAATATATAAATATTCATATAAAAAAAAGTTTAGCAACTTGGTTTAAAGAATATTGCTTTATTTCTATTTAAATAAAAAATCCATGAAAAATTATCCAAGTGATGGCGAAAACCGCATCAATATACATTACGTGGTTTAGGAGGAGTTAGCAGCCATACAGACTTTACTTGGACTTCAAATTAAACTATGTATATACCGTTTTAATGCTATAATAATAAAATTAAACAAATACAAAAGACCTATTCAAAAATAAACAAATACCCGATACGAATAAAAATTAATTAATACAAATTAGGGAAACGAATAGCGGGATAAAGACGCACCAATGAAAGGGGCAAGCTTCCCCCCAAAAACCCCCCTAAAAATTTAATTCATCACACCGCTCCTGAGACATATCTCCTTCTTGTCTGTCCCATCCCCTTTCTTCGGACCTTCTTTGCTTTCTTACAAGCTTTTTCCGAGAGCAAGACGAGGATACACACACACAGCTTGTATATCGTCTTCACACGGCGCAAGCGAAAGCCAACTCTAAGTCGTTCGTCATTAAAGTCGAAGTTCGATTGCGGCCATTTGGTAGTTGTGGCGTTTAACGTAATTCGATACACATAGGCTGTTTCAGTCGGTCGCAATGAAAGCTTAAAACAAATAAACGTGCGACTTCGCGAGATAAGGTTTTGTTGGCCGTTCGAGAGGCGATCCATATTGTATGTATATATATTAATAATATGACTGAAGTTTATAAAAATCTATGTAACTACAGTAATAATAAGGATTTTTGCAGTAATTACAATTATATTTATACAATTATGATGAAATAATTTCCTTTAAAGGCATATTATTAGTATTTTTTTAGAAAAAATATTAGAATTAAGAATTGCGAAAAAAAAAATAAGAGTTCATGTCATTTACACAAAATGTAAAATTTAACTAAGTACATAGAATAGTTTGATAATTTATAAAAAAAATGCAACAGACAGACATAGGTACCTACTAGAATAGGTACTTACCCATTTATTATATTGGTTAAATCATTTTGGTTTCAAAATTGTGATCAATTTTTACGATAAATTTTGGCAGACAAGCTGACGGTCTACTTATAGATTTGTGTAGGATCATTCCATATTATCCTAATAACATGTACTTAGAAGCTGAAAAACGACAGCAGATATTTATTTCACGCAGGTCACCTAGTAAGGTTTTCAATAATAATAATTATCTAATGGAACATTTAGACGATATATGAGTATTATCATCAATACTAATAATAAATCTGTAAGGGTTGGTCATGGAGTAAGTTATTTTGTTTTCAGAGATTTTGTGTTTATAAGCTCCTATACATACATGATATTGAAACTAAATTGACGATTTTTATATTTTTTTCTATAACTCTTAAACGCACCAGTATGTATAAAAATCAAATCAAAATCAAAATATTTATTTATCAATTAGGTTTCTACAAGAAACTCTTTTGATCGTCATTATAAATTTAAATTTACCAGGGTTTCGGAAAAAAAACAAGATGACGATCCTGAGAAGAAACCCCGAAAGAAACTCAGGATACTATTCTTTTTGTCATCATTAAAATGTAAAATAGTACAATACAATAGTTTTACAATACAAAACATAGTACGAACTCCGAATAGCTTAAATCCAGGCTTCTTTGTCGATAATATAATAAATTAATGTAAAGATAACGTTGTCTCAACTAGAATCATACGTTGGTAATCACAGTAGAAACCACAAAAATTGGCTTCGAAATTTGAATTTCAAAGACAAACTAAAACAAAGATCACAGCAAACAATCGTTGTCCCTGAAAGGCTTAGAAAACTTCCAAACGTTTGCAAACTGTCCGAGACCGCAAAACTTATTTTTACGGAAAAACGTTGTGACTTATTAAAATCACGTATAAAATGACTGGCAACCGATGTCTTTGCCAAGCTCTTATCAGGGAAACCGCTTTCAATTAACCAGTAAATAACGCCTTATGTACTCGCTAACTCTTCACATAATGAGTTAATAACACAACAGTCACACACGCAAATGGAAAATCGACACACACATAATAAAACACTCACACACAGAAAACTCTTAGCGTACATAAAACGCGTCTTTCTTCTTGTATTCTTAATTAGCGTGTCGAGTGTTGCTCTCCTTGTCGCACTAGGGGTGTTAATTAGAACCCTGTCCCACTCCCGCTTTCTTAATACATTCTTCCTCTCCGCGGTGTTTCTTTACGTTTTTATTTGTGTGCGTGGCTGTGTGCGGTGGTGTTTAATTTACATGTACTTTTATGAAAGTGTACCTTCGCGTGCACAAGTGTGTTTTAATGGCAATTACACAATTAACAAATGGGCCATTAAATCAGATTTCTAAGTTTGATAACTATTTCGATAAAGCAAAATGGAATTTAAAAGTTTTTTTTACATAAATTAGAATTTTACAGACGTACAGGCTTGTCAAAGATACCTTTAATAAATAATACCTACTCTAATGACTGCTAACCCTACAATCCTACTATGGTCGACTTTTGTTAAAAGCGACGGTAGCCACTTGCCATCAAAAAGAATTCAAGTCTGTCTGAGAACATTGACTTTTAAAAAAGTTCTCTGATACTATAGATTATTTCATATTTTTGGGCATTTTGACTTCCATATTTATATAATCAATACTAATAATAAATCTGTAAGTGTAGGTATTCTATGTATGTACGTTCCTCCATAACTATTAAACGAATTAACTGATTTAGACGTACAGGACACAGGATAGTCTAATTTTCTTTTACAATGAGGACGAAGCCGCGAGCGCCAGCTAGTCCTATATAAATAAATTACGAATGACTTAAGATTTTAAAATAAAAAATATATCAGTTTTGTGTGCGTCTGTACATCGGGTGTTTTATACGAATGTGGGTATACGCGAAAGGGTGTCAGAGGCGCGGGGACGTCCGCGGGCGGGACAGGACGAACGCGGGTAGCGGGGTGGAAGGCGGAGGGGGTTGGAAAGCACACGTACACATAAACACTTATAAAAGTTTTTTGACAACAACCCCCTCTCGTCCCACCCTTGGAATTCGCTAATTTATGTTGCTTTTTTAATCAATACCGTGGCTCGAGTTATAGGTTCTATCGACTCGCGCCTCTTTGATTGTCTCGACATAACCATTCTTCTTATTTACGTAAGTTTCACAACTGATTAAATATTCCCCTTGACCAATGTCTCCAGTTCCGTGCCAGCTTATTTATGTACTTAATTGATACGTAGGTATAGTAATGTAATATAATTATAAATTAAATATGCTATTAATAAATAAATAAACATATTACCTATCCTACTGGTGACCTCTCCTCGGAGAAGTATGAGTTTTTTCACCTCGTAGTTGATTGGCAGGACTTTACAAGTCTCCTGATACTAATTTTCTGTTAAACTCACAGTCAGACACACATACAGACACGCAGAGAGAGTGACTTTTCTATCGAAGTTTTCTTACGCAGTTAAAATACGAATAATTATTTGCAATTCATATAAGAAATAGAAAAACCAATTAATAGTTTCCCACCAATAAGATTCTACCTTTCATCTGTCCCTATGCCAATAGCCGAATTATTCCTCCCATTGGCATGTCACACTTAGTTATTTTCAAATCAGAAACCAATGTGTTTCTTAAAACGCTAAAAAAAGGCCATGGTATGAACTTAAATAATTTAAAAAAAAAGACTAAAACTTTATAATATTTTCATAGCTTTATAATTAATGTTATTAACATGACTTACTCATTGAGGCAATACAATTTTTTTTATTAAATTCGACAAGCAACTTCTTCAACTTTACATTCTGTCACAGGTGTCCCAAGTTCGATTCTCAGCAGGTTCAATTTTAGAAATGAATAATATAATATAGGGGACAATAGCCGCCTACCATCTTAGATGATTACTATCAATTAGTGCTCCTTCAGATGTCTGCTGGCTTTGACAATTAAAAAAAAATTATAACTTTCATTTAAAATTCATAGGACATAGACATACATTCATCACATTGAAAATTATCATCAATACTAATAATAAATCTGTATCGGTCATGGAGTAATTTACTTTGTTTTCAGAAATATCATGTATATAGGATCTATACATGATACTGAAACTATTTTTTTTTTTTTTCTTTTTTTTTTTATGTTAAGGTCGACAGACAGGCTGACGGTCCACTTGTTGGAAGGTGGCTACCGTCGCCTATAACACAAGCAACGCCATAAGTGCTACAAGTGTGCTGCTGACCATAGAAGGATTAAGGATAAGGGATAAGGAAGGGAAGGGGGTAATGGGGTAAATTGACGATTTTTAGAATTTTTTTCTGTATGTATGTATGTTCCTCCATAACTCTTAAACGAATTAACTGATTTTCATAAAACTTGGTAGATAAACATTTAGAAGTACGGGACACGTGATAGGCTACTTTTTATCTTTTTTTACGCGGACAAAGTCGCGGGCAACAGCTAGTATAATAATAAAATTTATATATTTTTTAAGTAATTTTAATAAAAGATATTAATTCTAACACTTAAAACCAATGAAATAGCATTAAAATCAAATATCCATCAAATATCAGTCTAAAGCAATTTTTTTTAATTGTGTTTTATTTGCCTTCTTTTCTGTGTTAATGCATCTATTCATATGATATATTTGCATCCCCTTCTCTTCATAATTTCCATTTTTTCAAACAAAATTTAAGTACTAAGTAACTAAACACAGCCTGAGTATAACTACTAAAGAACACATACCTATACTTAGAATTATAAAAAATCCTATTAGATACTATGTATCTACATAATATAATATTTGTAAAGAATCTATAATATGTAGATTGTATGTACTCTTATGAATACACATAACTCAACCATCAATATTCACGACACTCCAAATACCTATACACAAATATAAATAACACAATAAAATGTATACGACTTATCCGATTATACATATCACATCAACTTCGCGAAATATATTAACCGTCAATCTCATACTTAAAAAATAAAGTTACCCCACAATTTTCCGTTTCAGCAACCCTAAGACGTATGGCGTAAAGAAATCCGTACACTAAAAACAAATATAACATTGCGCTCAGAAAAATTCAAATTCACTGCATTCTCGAACAAATTAACCATTTTTCAAACGCAAACTCAAATTGGTAACACACGTTAACAACTCGGTGATCGTGGTTACAAGTAGAAAAATAAATCTTAAAACGTTTACGAGTAAGGTTGAAAGTAATTGCAATTTTGCTATTCGTAAATCTTTTATCGCAATTGATGGATTGTCTGTCTCACGCGTGACAAAAATTTCGTTGAGGTTTTTATCAGCTTGAGTGACAGCCTGTGTATTAATTCACTAGAAGAAGATATGTGTATATTTATGCTTGTAAATTATGTATAAAGTACATTTATATTTTATTTCATACAGGTGATGCCCGCGACTTTGCCCGCGTAACTTTGTAAATTATATACTAAAACCTTCCTCGAGAACCACTCTATCCATTGATGAAAACAGCATGAAAATCGGTGCAGTATTTTTTGAGTTTATCGCGAACAGACACACAGACAGACGCGGCGGAGGACTTTGTTTTATATTATGAGGACTTTGAAATTCAAGGTATTGAAGATAATATGCGCGCAGGTTATCATGTTCATTAGCTTTTTTATGACAAATAGTCACTTTTATTACAAAATCTTATAAGATAATTTATTTTTATATCATATGTTTTTTTTAATAAGATGTAGCCATTTTTGCCATTGTTAATTTGCGTTCAACCTATTAAGACCTCGTATACCGTTGCGTACTATAATAAAATAAGTAATGTAATCACTGACTTGTAATGACTAAATTTGTCTGGGAATATTTACAAATCAAAAATTAAAAATAAACTGAATTTTATAAATACGAACGTATCCAGCCACGAGGTGTACCTACAGACGACCTGATAAGGGCCGCGGGTCGACGGCAGATCTAGACTCCTTCTGACCGTAATAGACAGCCGTAGGAACATCCAGATGATGAACATGTCTAGAATCTATGATAATATGCATGTACTGTTGTTGTATTACAAAAAGTAAAAGTATAAAGAATCTGTTTTGGTTATTTTACGGTGAAAATATAGCAGATATATTGCAAAACTATAGCATAGCATCCCCGTACTAAGGAATCATGCACACATAAGTTGTAAACAAGACCCTTAAGTTCTTATTATAGTGTAATCGCAACGGTGTGTTCTCTCTCATTAAGCATAGTGCACACTGGCGTGAACCAAACTCTGATTCAATGGCCGCCTCGAGGCATTATTGAAGGCCGGTTGTAATACCTGCGCATAAATCCTGTAACGTACTATCAGTAGTCGATAGTAAACCGCTTGTAGCCATATGTTTAATTATAACGGAAGGTTTATTACCGGCCAGTTGATAATTTAACATTTACTAGAATATGTTACCCAGTGAAATTGTTTTAGTATTGTACAGGATCGACCAAACTTGTCACCTATACCTTTGAATCGACATTACAGTAAAATAAAGTCAGTCTCCGCGACTTTCTGTTTCTCTTTTAACTTATTCTGAACCACTCAACTTTTTTGAAACCGTTTTCTCTAATGGGAAGAGCGAAAAATATGTAATTGCATTGTAACCTAGTGTTTACAAAATTGTTTTGAAAATTCTATTAAAAAAATTATAAAATCCCAATAACATTAAAATGCTTGTAGTCTTTCCATAACTAACTACTCAATAATTTTTGATTGAACTCTACAGAAATATAGTTCAAAATAAACGCGGACGAGTCGTAGGCAAAGCAAGTTCTACATAAATTGTAGTCTACTTCCACTGCAAATATTAATGCTCTCCAATATTTAATCCTCTTGATTAAAATCCACATAAGATAAAACCCGGCGAATTGCTTTATCATGTAAAGTAACACTATCAAATCTCATCGAATGAATAAAAATGATATTGACATTAAAGTTATCAGCGGACGCTGTGTTAAAGCGCTTTCAAAGGCACCCGCTTATCCGACTCTATTGATAATAGCCAATAAATAATGCGAGGTACAATCATGTACAGCGGTCTAATGTGCTGACGAGCGGCAGTTGTGCTCGAATGTACCTGTGAGCTTGTAACTTTCAATTATGGCTGATAGCTAGCCTACTTGATTGGAATCGTATCCTGTTTGACATTGCAGTAACTATTGTTGCTTACGGCGCACTAAACATATTTATACTTACTATACTTGGAACAAAACGGAGAGAGCTCTTCAAGTTTTGGTTACAATAGCTAAGAATTTTGAAATTTATATGCAGCTTTAAATATGTTTGAGATCCACAATACTGCATTGCGTGCCATCAATACAAAATTGGTGTTTAAAATACAAAAATACACTTCCCATAAGTACCACTTCCTCAAAAATATCGCAGAAGTTTTGCAGTACCACTGCATGCCACTAGACATTGATGCGTTCTGTATTCATGAACTGGCTAATTTATGATAGCCCAGGGAATTCCCTGGAGCTGTTAATTTATTATATCATCATAATATAAATAATTAGGCATAACATTTATTATTATCCTTATTGATTACTTTTAACGTATCAACGTCCTCCACATCATTTAACATTGTATTCATATATCAAGAACCTACTGTAATATCGCGTTGGAGATGTGTGATCTGAATTTTTTTAATCATACATCGCTGTGTTTGCACAGCATTCGTGGTTTGATTTAAAAAAGAACAAGTCTTAGTCTTTGTACAATGACAGAGAAACAACGGTGATTAATCTTTCATAAGTGCATGCGAGCAACTGCATTAGGTACAAGTAGGCGAACATAGATAACAAAGTCTCGTATCATGAGATCGCGTGGCAAGTTAATTGCTTATTAATTCGCACGGAATCCGGCCCTGTTTAACTGTAATTATTGACCACTCTCATATTGTGGCACGCCTCCAATCCGGCCCTGGACATGTGGGAACCACAACGTAGATTAGAGGGTACATTTAGCAATTATGTTGGTAATCATTGTAGTTACTTACGTGCTTAATACGTGTGTGTGAAATAAGCTCTGACCAACTCTATTTTTAAATAGTCCATACTTGATACACAGCAAAATTAAAGCTCATTCAGGATTCGAACCTGTGTCCTTCGTAACGGCAACCGAGCTATTGTCTAAACTTTTTTTTCTTCTATTAATCTTATTTGTTGTGCTTAACATTATTGAATAATTAAAATTATAGTTAATTTAACATAAAAAAATACTGGTTCAAGAATAGTATCCGTAAGTAAAGGTTGGATAAAGTTTCGTGAGAGTAAGGAGGATAAGTCTCCTTTTCCTAAAGTAAAAAAGAAGATAGGTAATTATAATAACAAACAATACCCTGTACTACTCCGTTCATAATTAATAATTGAAATTTGCATACTTACCAAACCACTTAATTTTGATCAACAAATCGTTCGTAACGACCTTAACAAAACATTGCTCCAGTGGAAGCGGCAAGTATTTTAATAGAAACTCCGCCAAGTCACGTTGTGGGTCGGGCATATTGCGCGCGCGCACCCAAACAGTACTGGACTGGTTATTGAACTCACTAGTTGCAGATTTAACACAATAACTTTACACAGAGACAGCTTTTAACTTTACGTCAACCTCACATAAATATTCCAATAAACAAATGACAATAGCTTATAAAATAAATAAAATAATTTTCTATTTTCTACTACTTCAATAGTTTTCACTTAATACAATTTTAACTAAATATATATTTTTTTTTAAAGTATAATTTTCACTTTATTTTTGGCAGCTAATAACGCCTATACTGCATCATTTTTAAGATAGCATTACCCCTTCCCTTCCTTATCCCTTATCCTTAATCCTTCTATGGTCAGCAGCCCACTTGTAGCACTTATGGCGTTGCTTGTGTTATATGCGACGGTAGCCACCTACCATCAAGTGGACCGTCAGCCTGTCTGTCGACCTTAAAATAAAACAAACAGATAAAGGGGTAAGATTTAAAAAGGTATTACGGAATGGAATTTGACACCCAATCTAAAAACGCGACGTGCTGATATGTCCCGATAAAATTCTGTAAGATGGTTGATGGATGGTTGCCTCCAAAAGGGGATGAAAAGGGGTCATCCAAGTTTACAAAGTAAAAATTATTACGATTAACCCGCATTAAGCCTGCTAAGTGACCTAAAATAGTTTTTATGGCGACTTAGTTTCAAAATATCTATTACAATTTTTATAATATCGAAATTCTCTATAAAGTATATAGTGAAAATACATTAAAATCCATTATTTTCATGTAATGTACGTTGGAATAGGTAAAAGCGAAAATCTATTGTGGAAAACGTTTTTCTCTTAAATCACATTATCACAGGAGACTAAAATAAATTTGGTTCTTAAGAAAGGCTAAGCCAATGAAACTCGTAAAGCTGTACAACTGTATTTCTTTTAAATTAAATAACCTCCACACGATCCGTTCATACATAAGCTATTAAATTAATTAACTTATTCGTGATTATTATAGTATAATGTGTTACCTTTGATCCTTACATTACAGGAACCAGATAATCATAAAAATAGTTACGATTTTGCGGTCAGGTTAACCGCTCATTCAATTACTTACTGATGTAAGTAAGTTGAACACAAAGTTTTGATTTATAAAACTAGCTGACCCAGGAAACGTTGTTTTGCCATATTTTTTTTTGGGTTGGGCCATCCTTATCACATAGAGGTATAAAAAATTGTTAACAACCTGTTCTCAGACTAACCGAATATACACCGAAAAAATTTCATAAAAATCGATCGAGCCGTTTCAGAGGACTTTTAATTACATTATAAAACATTATAATTATTTTTACCTTTAAAAATCTTATTCGTTGCCATAAATTGATATTAATTGCCATTGGCTAAGGCCATAGTACTGGTCAGAATCTGCTGATAGATGATCACAATTTTATCTTCCACTGCATTTTCATCTAAAACCTGTGTAAACACGCTCCATACTCGTATCGCAATCAAGTCTGGGAAACTTCTAACACGTATCCCTAAAACGAGCACAGTGTTTCTGTGTGACATGTCAATTTGTCCACACAGAGTACGTGTTTGTATCCAGCTAACCGTGGTAATGATTGTCGATGTGTTATCCAACTGGATATACAGGGATGTTATTTATAGTAGGTAAACAACTTGCTTGTTTTTACAAAATATACTAAGTAGTAAAAAATATGTAGGCTTATAGTAGCTGATGCTGAAACTACTGAAAATTCTGAGATATATTTGAACAGTAAATTCAAATTTGAAATCACAATATTTTTGCTGCAAAAATTTCACCATCAGAGATGTTGTCTTTTGGTGAAAATGTAAAAGATGCTAGAGCACATTTAGCTGTACCTATACCTATTGACAGTACCATTTTTCCTATCAGAGTTGGCAACCTCCTAGGTGATTATATTGAGCTTTTAGTGTTCTGCTTGTTGCTTACGCTGATAGTATTTGTTGACAGAAATTCCAAAAAATATCTACATTTTGGCAGGCATGATAATCTATTTGGTTGTATCTATATATTTACCGTCACATATTAACATAAAGTACACCATAGGGGTTGAAATAGGGTTGATTGATAAGATGACTTTCCACTCTTTTAAAGTGTTACACTAATTATTCTTTCTTTTACTTGAATATCATAAAGGTAGGCATTAACTTTTAAAATTAAAATTAACATTTTTAATATGGAATTAAATTTCCTTCATACTTACTACTTTTACAGTACAACTAATCCTAGGTCATCAAGATGTGTATCTTATTCATCAATTAAACTTAGTGGGTTGTAATTATCTCAAACGGCGACACAACAATAAAGTTGTAAATAACATATGTTGTAAGAATTCATACTTCGCAATACTAATCAATGGGTATTGAACATATTATAAGACAGAAGAAGCATGGACACTCGTTAAAAGTGTACGTCGTAGCCATAGCTCATAGGGTGACCACACAATCAGCCTGTAAATGGTCAGTGGATCGGCGCGCGCGACGCTGCACGATCTCCAGATATATAGGCGGCGGTTGCTCTAAATAAATCACTTCCTACTTGCGATACAATGCTATAGAAAATTTTGTTATAGATATAATAAAATATAGAAATGTCATGTTCAACATGTTCCATTGAGAACTATTACCGTTGCTTATTCCTATCTCCAATATGTACATTGGTCAGTGGAAACATAATTATTGAAATATTTAAAATAAAGTCGCCGGAGACGATTAATTTTGATAAAGAGAGTTATAATTTATCCGTGAAAACTTGTTCAAACTACATATTTTTATTTATGTAAATTTTGAGTCCAAGGCAAAAATTTCATAATGTAGCTTTTGCCCGTAACTTCGTCCTTTCTTTTTTTATTTTTTATGAAAACATGGTCGTTTTACCTTTTGGTATATTATGGTACTTTTCACCGCTTCTGACAATGTTTAGGCAATATTTCATTGAGATCGCATTTATTATATTATGCAGTTACTTGTGATACTTGTATGACTTGTATGACGACTGATAAACGAAGGACTTTATTAATATTACTAGCTGGCGCCCGCGACTTCGTCCACGTTGAAAAATAAAAAAGTAGCCTATCCTGTGTCCTGTACGTCTAATTGTTTATCTACCAAGTTTCATGAAAGTCATTTAATTCGTTTAAGAGTTATGGGGGAACATACATACATACTATACCTACACTTACATATTTATTATTAGTAAGTATTGATTGATGATGATATTGATTGATTTACTAATAACATTATTAATTAACAGTATAAATTTATGAAATTAATGTCTAGAAAGTCTAGAATTCGTGTCTATTACTTTCATATGCTTGATCAGTTGTTATGGAGCGTATATCGTTCGCGACGTTCGTATGAGGGCGGCGTGATATATCGCCCCTGTAGCGTTAATAAGCGAACACGCGCCTCGTGATCGCCAATAGCGAGAATACCGTCTCTCTGCGTCGAAATTCATTAAAAACATAAATGCAGCTTGAAAATTAATTATAGTAAAAATTTAAACTATATATTAAATAGAAGATCGTATACAAGATGACACAATAATACTTCCATTAGAAAGAAAAAAAGATAACATATTCATTACAGTAACATATTCATTTAAAGTTACACAAAAAAAGAGCCGCTTCCATGTAGTTTTGAAAAAAATTCAAAATTTTTTTTGTTGTTATTGTTATTATTTTCAATGGTATTTTCACTTGCAGGAGTCGAATATTAATATTCGCCAAATTATTAATAAATGAATAATTTATATATTACATTATAGGTTACATCATAAAACAAAGTCAATGTCTGCTTCGGTATGTTTGTATCTACGCTAACTTATTCTAAAAATCTAATATTTATAATTTGAAGAGTAAGTAAGAGTAACATACTTAAAATCTTGTTATTATTTTTGAAATATTATTTTTCAGATTAAGCTTATCATGTAGGAAAGGTAATAAGAAAATAAAACCAGAATGAAAAATTATACAGGTACATAATGTATTATACACTCACCGACACAAAATGTGGCCCAAAGTTAAAAGTCACTTCAACTGTTTTATTACAATAAAAATTTTGTGCTGGTGAGTATATTAGTGGTTGAGTTGAAAATTTTGAATCCCAAATTTACCACCATGGTCGAATTTCTACCAATGAGCGAACACTACCTAATACCTATACAATATAATTATTTCACTCTGTAGTTGTATATTCGTCCTTATAAGACGGCACGTATCACATATGGGTCACATTCGCGCGAAGACTCCGTGTTCAGGCGTTCTGCGCCGGCTCCGATAAATATACATGTCACAGGAACGTGCATTTAAGACCAAACTAACCTCTATCTCGGCTTCGTCTAAAAACAATCAACTATAAACCGTACTACTTAAAACATAAAATTTACTTTATACTTTAACATGTAGAGACTTATTTTTGTAAAACTCTAGGCTGCCAGTAGGATTGGTACTCTATTTTCAATCTTAACAATTACAAAATAAGGCTCATGAATTTAAATGTGGTTTTGCAAGATTAAGGAGATAGAAGATTCACTCACGAGCGTTGCGTGATGCGTCGTGTAATGTAGATATTTGTAACGTAAAATAAGTATTATTTGGTAAACCTAGTTTAGAGTGAATGGTGCCATTTAAAATCTTTCTCACTACCTGAAGCACCCACAAGTAAGTAAAGCTAAGAAACTTAGGATACCATAGCCTATTTACATAACTCCACATTGTCTTATTCTTTATTCTGCAGGAGTGAGTTGCGCATACGCAGCCATTCCACAAATACTAGGTGTTTACGTATATGTTGTATTATACAGCCAGGTAAAAAAATTAAAAATAAAGTAGGTATCATACTACACAAATTTATCAACAAAGTTTTCAGTTTCAGTTGGCAGTAAGTAAGTGATAACCAAGTGCTATTATTTCACGGTGGTTTTCTGCAAACAAACCGATTACTGATGCCCAGACCTACGACTCACCCAAGCAACACAGAATGGCTGAATATTCTTTGCCGTTATCAGCCGTTATCCAAGCAATTTGGGCACAAAATAAATTGCTTTAAGCTGTATAGTAGCAACATAATACCTGAATAGTAGCCGAATAAGCAACAAGAGGCCCATAATGGCCCATAGTGTTATAATAGCCCAAAAATCGTTCAATACAGCATTTCCCTATCTTGTCGGCTCTAATACCCTTATAACAAAGCTTTAAACTGAATAATTTGTGAATTTCATACTGTTATCTGGCCTATGTGTTGCCTGAGCAGTTATTATATGACATCTATACTAACGCTATCAACGCAGTACACATAGATAATATTTAACAGCAATAACATCACCATATTTGTTAGGATTTATTGAAAGATGAATCACAGCGAGAGACTCCCTCGTTTCCGTGTGTACTAATGAAATCCACTTTCGAGCGATCTCTCTTGCCCAGGAGGTGTGCATTGTTACCTAAGTTTTACTGTATTGCCTACACTTGTCTACATACGACGTGGCACACCGAGACATCATTTACTTGTTGTATTTTACTTGTTTATTAACAGTGAATTTGAATTGGTTTATTGCCTATAGATATCCTATTAGTTGGATGATTTCTATGGTCTTACTCGTGTTGCAGTAATAACACTTCAAAAATTCTAAGTAATGAATTATCAAAAAATTTGTACAAGAATGGGTTTATCTTAGTTTTCTAATATACGATGGATCGCAGCGTAATTTTATGTGTTTATGTATGTATGTAATAGATTACTGATAAAATTCAAACAATTTACTAACATCAATATTTTTAAAACTACGAGCATACAAGCAAATAGTAACGGGCTCAGCAATGACCCCTGTGGGACTCCGCTGGGAATATCCTTGCTATTTGACACATAATTAGCAATTGCTCTAAGGGTTACTTCAATACTTCTAGGTAGTAATTTTATAGAGTCGTGAAATTGAAATATATTACTCGTAGATCAATTTAATTTTAGATCTCATTTCCAGCTCTCAGTGCACAACCGTCTGCATCACAAGTTGCACCTACAGTGGTCCAACATAGATGATATAATAACGTTTCTCCAAACGCGGATATTGCAAGATAATGCTGTGTTCCACTTATTTTATACTCAATGCTCGAGCTAATGATAAAGCTATAATCTAAACCGTGGGCGGGTGTTGTTTATGAATTTGTTCAATCTTGTCCACCAATTATTGGAAAGCAAAGTGTTATATCTGTATTATTTATCGATTTATTGATACATGTTTATTTTGTTGTAAGTCATTTGTAACCTCGCTTCATTGTTTAAAATAAACTAATCTGTATAAGCATGTTCTTACAGTATCAATCGCAAAGGTTCCAAGTAATGGCCAGCAGTTCGATAAATATAAATTAGCTTAAGCTAGTAAACCGTTCATGCTGTCTACTTACGGGCTTTTATCACATAATAATAATTTAAACGACAAATTACATGCAGGCAGTACCTAGGTGTGACATGAAAATAACTTTTACTGGTTTTCTAGTTTCTCTCTGACATTAAGTCTTCAAATGTATGTGTTATGTATTTGGATCTTCCATCAAGTGGGTCCGTAACCTGCTTGGCGATAATTTTATTTTAAAAAAATCCAGTATATATGCAGTATTGCATGTAAAATGTAGACACAAAACTCCCCGTACTGTTTTCCTCATCATTCACGCCTTTACCCTTATCAATTTTGAGTATTGACGAGAGTTACAACAAATTAACACTATTGGAGAAATAGAGGGCAATGAACTAAATTATATAAAAACAAAATTAGCGTATTTAGCCTTGGAAGGAGAAAAGTGATAAAGAAAAAAATAAAGAGCCAAGAAATGTGCACATTTTTCCGAAGTCAGTCTAAATAAAATATAAAATAAATGAAAAAATTAGATTATTTATAGAAAAGATTAAATTAAAAAGTTAAATTCACTACAGTGGTGAAGAAACTTTCTCTCTACACATATTTTGGAATATCTAGAAGGATGTCGTTGTCGCCCGTATTAAGGTAAGGAAAGGGTGCTACAAATCACTACCAGTCAAACATTAATTTCCGATAAGAGAAGTGTCTTTCTATTAATAGAAAAATGTGGAGATAAAATGAAAATTGACAATGAACAGCGTACAACATAAAGTGTTGTTAGTGTTGGACCACCGGCACCGTGGCAGGAGTCGCACACATATATCACAAGCATTGATAGCATCGGATGACACTTCCTTGTTGTGAACAATCTCCATCGCTATAACCCTTGTCTACCTTTGTTTAGAAGCTATTAACTAATTGGAACAATTGATGTGACGACATCTTTAATAAAAAAGGTATTTTTACGAGGAACATATTGACAATGTTTAACCAGATACAAAGTAGATACAGAATCCTTCAATTTTCAATTGATGCTAATTTTTAATGGGAACCGATATGGTATTGGTGACCAAATCAGAGATATTTAAGTTTATAGTGATGTAAGTATACTCTAAATGTCTTTATTTTATTTTTAGTAATATACATTACTATGTATATTACTAATTTGTATTTGTAAATATTAAGGTGTAAATAAGGCAACTCAAGTAAGACGACTACCGTAACTGTTAAATCTGCTTCAATAAAAATAAATAAACAAATATTATCTCGAGATCTGTGCATATAGGCGACGGTAATCATCAGGAAAGCCTTCCGTTCTTCAATATTCAATACTGCAAACTGGAAATATCCTTTTGTGTTTTATAAATAATAGTTTAGAAAAGTATCTTCCGATCAAGAGAGAGGTAAGGAAGGGATCTTTTCATAAAGTAGCAATAATTCGATCCCATGGTACTTATTGACTTTCTTATCTGATGTTAAGGCAATATTTATCACAATCAAAATCTCTGTCAACAAACGAAGACAATGAGTATCCAAGTAAGTATCCAAGTGCATTCGATAACTCTTCATTCGTACGAGTTGCATATAAGTGCGAATGTCTCCCCATTCTACAACATAGCGGCGTCGAGCGGCCCTGTCACATAATTGTGATTAATTTCAAGTGAGCGCGTGGTGGCTGCGGTTGTATGGAATGTCGTCCTAGCGAGCGATACTGGCAGGTTGAATTGTTGACAGGCGGAGCGACAAGCGGATAAAGTCATAGTAAAGGAAAAAATAAATTATTTGCGCAATTGATAAGAACAATAGCCCCAAAAATGTTCATTCAAATATGGAAAAACCAAAATACTTTTGGGCTATATTTAATAACTGCTGTAAAGCATCCTTCATAGTTTGCAAACAAAAGTAAGTAATGTATGTACATACTAACATGATCATTAACTGATTAATTTTTAAAAAGATATAACTAACATATTAGTTACGAACTTTTTAATCAGTAATCTTTTCATATTTTCCTTTTTTTTTATTCCACCCTGTCCTCAGTCGTTGTCATAGCTTTCTCAACTGTAAGGCTTGTAAAAGCCAAAAGTTGATCTATCCATCGGCTTGAAGACTGGCCACGAGACCTCTTGCTATCCACTCTTCCAAACACCACCAGCTTCTCTAAGTTTTCTGGTTATGTGCGGGCTATGTGTCCAAGGTAATTGAGAACTCTTTGATACTAGGTCAACTAGGTGGCAGATAGTGTGGTCCGAAACGTAAGCTGTTTGAGGATAGAGCTGTTCGTCCTCTTGGCCGTCATCTTTTTCGTATAATATAAATTTCGTTAAATCTGTCACTAGCCACAGTGTTCTCACCCAAAAACCGCATTCGCTAATAGAAAAACACCCGAGCACTATACTCTCTAGAATTAGGCACATTCAGTTGTGTATAATTTGTCAAAATTTACAACATTATTATATTAGTAATTTTGTTTTATAATGGAATACGAAGTTATTAAGACGAAGGCCAAGTTGTACTTCGCATCTCTTGCTTTTTTTTAGTTCAACCAAAACAGGCATCCGAGTCCACCTATGTTAAAAATATCATATCATATCATAGATGTAACGAAAAGAAAAAGTGTACCATTCCATTTTATTCCATTCATAAGAAATATTCATAAGAGGTAAATATGCCAATCTTCTTAGGCAATATTACTTAGCTAATATTGCTATTAAGTAATCCAATTAAGTGAATGGAATATTTCATTCTGTTTTGGTTTCTAATTAGAAACTTAACTATTAGAACTTAGCCCGCCAATAAAACCGTATAAATGATTTTGTGTTACATTTAATACACAAAAAAATATCTGTCCATATATCTATGTCTATACAAATGCCAGTGACTTCGTCCGTGTTGAAAAAGAAAAAAAATATGTGTTTTTTATGCGTCTAAATGCTTATCTACTTAGTTTCATGAAAATCAATTAATTCGTTTAATAGTTATGGAGGAACATACATACATACATACACTTACCAACAGATTTATTATTAGTATTGATTGATTGATAATACTACTATTAATTTAATGATAATAGATACTTAGATACATCAACATTTCATTGTGACAAGACTATTGATTGCATCACATACATTGGTACAGTTCTGTATCGATATATCCAATGCACATATATTCACAAATCAGGCATCCTAAGAAGAATTAATCACAAGATTAAGGTAATAAATATTTTAAGGCAGCACTTGTGTTGCGACATTTAACAATAAAACGGTGCCCTAGATGCCTATGAGTTTTATGACCTAACTCAGGTAAACTAGATTTAGACTAAAGTCCTTACAACGAACATGTTAAGATATCAGGTGTTTGCGAAATGACAAAACTTAAATAAATCTGCTAGTGAATTTAAATTGCAATTTATCTCTGAGTTAGTGAACATGGCGGAGAAGTTATGTAGATAACTTATGTATTTACATTTTTAATAAATATTCTTAGTATCGAAAATTCTAGAAACGAAAGAGTCTAATTTTTGAAACGAAATTTATTGTTTTCACTTATATATATATAAAAGTAACGACCTGCTCCCGGCTTCTCGCAGATACAATTTTTTATAAAAATTACAAACCTTCCTCGTTTATCGCTCTCTACATTGGTAAAAATCGTATCAAAATTTAAGAAGTTAGAAGCAAAAATGACAGAAGCGGACAGTTACGGTGACTTGGTTGCAAAAATCCATTGTGTGGTTTCGGAGGAGTTAGCGGATATACAGACAGACAAAGCGGACTGCGACGTCAATTTATACAATATAAAGATATAATAAATAAAAAGAATGCTATTGATAAATTTGCACTAGTAATTCCGACGACTTCGTCTGCGTGGAATTCAATTTATGAAATAACTGAAAGCGCCACATTTTTCCATTATTTGGAATATGAGCTCTACATTCGCAGTCATAAAATGTGCCAACCGAATGGCCACGGTAACCATCTCCTTATAGAAGTGGTTGCTCGAATTTATAGGTGACGGTAGCCATTTACCAGGTTTACCACCTACCAGCCGACTGACACTACACTTGAACTCTTCAATCAAGGTACCCGTGTGGTATTGTTCACAGGTTACTTGATATCAGTACTGTAACTAAGCAGGCTCGTAATTTCCATGTACCCCAACGAGGGACATAAGTAATTACGTACATTTTACGTTGCATTGGGTATTAATGTGCAAAAATGGTCGGTGGTCGCAACAAGAAACCTCTAAACATAGTTTTACACGACACCGAGCCATAATTCGCGACTTTAATGGAGTCCACAACACGCACCGCCACACATCAACTTGGGACAGACAAACAGATGGAGCGAAGTATCTTGCTGTAAACAAAATTGAAAGCTAACCTGAAGGGCTAAGGTTCAATTTCAAAACTCGAACTTTTACAGGCAGATTTTAAGAAGAAATCACACTAAACTTTGTAACCAACAATTTGGCCTACATAAAAAAAGAATCTTTCATATTTTTTTTAATCCGATTATCTTCCATTCTTGTCCCGTTTTGCCACAAAAATTTAATTACATATCACAGTATTGATAGGGGAATAATATGTTTTCAAGTATGTACCTGCTTGATTATGTTTGATTATGTATGTTTTGTTATAAAACTCATTAAATTATTTTTACGCTCACATGAAAAGTAGCAAGTAATCAAGCTGGTTAAGTCAAGTCGGAAGCATAATATGCTTGTGGTAATTAAGTATGACTTTTTATTTGGTAAAATTAATAAAACAAAAAGGAAACCCAGTGTATAATATCTTTAAATGCATTCGGCGTGCGCCCGCGATCCGCAAGGCTTCGCGACACATCTCACCAGTCACCGGTTTGTGAACGTCCACATAACTCTGCGTCACGACGATGGAGACACAAATCAGTAGTCCACACGATATATGTATATTTATCTTATACATGATACGCGTTATACATTATCTTCTCTTACATTAGTCTCTTATTACATACTAGCTGGCGCCCGCGACTTTTCCGCGTTGAAAAGTATAAAACGCCATCTACCGTGGAGCGGATCGCTAAAAATATCACCAAGCAGTTTTCATATGTTAGTCGCTTCACCTGATTCTGGATAGACGGTGCTGTCAAGTGTATCCCGGGCCAAGCCGCTAGTATTTCCTTTTATTTTAGATTTCCCGTAGGAATGAAGCATTTTCCCGCGGTAAAAAGTAGCCTATGTTCATCAAGGATAATGCCGGCTTCTAATGGTAAAAGAATTTTTCAAATCGCTCCAGTAGTTTCGGAGCCTATTGAATACAAACCAACAAACAATCAAATCTTTCCTCTTTATATTATTACATACACATATCCATTTATCTATCATAAATTCTACTAATATCGAAACTATCGAGAATCGCATTTATCGGAATTATTATAAATGCGACATTTATAATAATTATTATAAATCAAACGTTTCTGAATTTGCAATACATAATTCAAATAAAAGTAATATAGATAATTAATATTTGTTACGAATAAAAATTTTTTCGATCGTATTCAATATATATTATATATATTTCAATATATGTCGAATACCAAAAAATTCTAAATTCCAAAAAATTTATATAGATGATAAATATTGTATCTCCCGATTTTGGTATAATTTTTCTTAATTGCTTTCCACTATGGAAGCAAATTTATGGACATATTCACGTCATAAAGAATTGGACTATTATTATTTTAGACAACTCTATATTATGTTTATCGTTTAATATTACATATATGTACCTTAAATACCATCCTATTTAGGCATGTGGTATTTATATAAATCCCACTTTTGTTTATTATACACGTCCGTTAGGACCGTAGAGCGTGTGACGTCACTTAACAGCCTCTCCCAACCTGCTAGGCTATTTATAGAATATGTAACGCTAACATTGTCTTTACCAATAATTTAAGGGATAATAGTCTTTAATGTGACAACCTTTAGGTTTATAGTAAGTGTATTCTTAATTTGTGGAGTTATATCGTTCAGAATATTGTTTCTTGATTAGGTTTACATGGATAGTGTTATTACGGTAACACGTTTGTAATCGTAATTAAGTACTGTGTATTAAGTATTATCTGTGCATTACTTAAGTTTACGAAATGACTATTTATTAGTAATTAAGGAGGCATAATTCAATAAATAGTTTTTTTTTATTATCATACAGATTTATTTATTTATTTATTGGTGGGCCTTAGATGTACACGATAAGTATTAATTAGAATTTCCTTGAGTTTCTGTCTCTAAAGAAAATCCTAGGTTCATCTGTCATAGGACTCTGAGCAACCAGACTTTTAAACAGATGTACTATTAAGGCTCATATCCTCTGTTTAGGTCATCACTGATTACGTAAGCTTTAGACTTTACGTAAGATTAGACAAGAAAAGCTGTTGATTTCATTGATTTAACTTTGTGCTATTAAAATGTGTCTGAGTTAGAAAAAAGTTATTTATTGTAATTGAATGAATTATTAATGATATCTCTTTAAATTCCGAAAATGCAGAATCAATTTTGAAATTATTCAGAATCCAGAATTATTCAAAGAATAATCTGAAAAATGCACGCTATTGCTGCATGCAATTTTGATGTGTTTTCAATAATGTATTCAAGACAAAGTCCAAAACGTACAATGTCATATAACTATATCAGACCTTAGTTTTGCAGACATTTAAAACGACTCAATAAAGAAGACACATAAATGGTTTAGCAGAAATAACTGCGATCTATTGTAACGCATGTTATGAATTTGAAAATGTATAGGATTACAATAACTACTCGTAAAGGCAAAGGCAAACACTCGCAATGTTTAGTTACCCAGTTTGAACACCTCATGCGGGCTTATTGTTTGAAATTGCGTATTATAAGTACCTACGTAAGGTGTATTAACCACTGTTTACTGTCAACATTAGAGCCCTTTACTGCGGTCAAAGGAAGACGCACACTTGCTGGTTAAATATTTTTTAAACTTTATTTTTTTTATTATATTTAGTTTTAACTGTATATAGACAATATTTGATTTATATGAATACAAAAAAATAAAATTTAAAAATCTTTTTGTCAATCTTTTACAAAATATTGTAGCTATGTACTAAAGGAAATCTTTGAAAGACTAAAACCAACTTTGCAAAGTTCATTTTGAAAGTTGTTCCTTCCGGGAATCGAACCCGGGAACCCTTTTTTTAACGCTGGGAAACCCGGCAGTGTAGGGCACACTGCGAGGTTATGCCGAATTCGTAACTGCGGCGACGTTATGTCGCACCTTTGCGGAAAGACTGTGATATGTCGAGAAAGTCGGTTTTTTTTTTATTGCAAATTTGAAACCGCCGTGTCGAGTTCTATTATCTCCAAAAACGTGGCTTCGTTTGTATGACAAACGGCTGCGTAATGAAAGAAAGAGACAAAATATCACACTGTAGCGTTGTCTCGTTCCGCGATCTAGTTGGCTGCGACACTGTGACAGTTCAGTCACAACCTGTTGTTCTAAGATTGAAGTGCTCCTGCTTTTGGGAAAAAATGTGATATCACGACTATAACACGTTTTATGAGAAAAAGGTAAGTTATTTTAATCATAATATTATTTCTGAAAAAATGTAGCACGCCATAGATGACACACTATTTAAGTTAAAAATATGATATTTCATTTGTGATCCGTTCATGATGTCACATTGTTCTTGTAAAAAACAAGTTTTTTTGCAGGGACATCTTAATACGTCACGTTGTAGGTGATATATTTTTTTACAGAATTTTTTTTTAATGTGGGCTATCTTTACGATGTTTCATTATTTCAGTAATTATTTGCTTTTATAAAGAGATAGTTCTGACTTGACACGTTGTATGCGTTAACCTGTTTTTCATAATGTGTTTTGATTTGGCAGATGGGGTCACGATCTAAGCGAATTATAGAACTGGCGAACAATAAAAACTGTGTTAAAGGGGCTCCAAGGCTCCAACAATTAACCTACGTAATGAACAGTCTTCTGAACATAGGATTCAACCATGCAAAGTGCAAAATGAGCTGTCCGTGAATATTACGCAATCAAACAATCATTCTAATATCATAGAAGAATATCATAGAAATATCATAGAATATCATAGAAATATCATAGCAATACTTACCGTGATATCATTCTAATATCACGGTAAGTATTTCCGAATGGCTATATTTTGTTTTGTAATTATGTTTTTTAGTTTTTATTTGTACTTAAAGAAGAAAATAATATTTTCAGTCTCTTCAGGCCCTAGTTCACTGAACCTACGTAAGCGTACTTTTTCTGCAAGTTCGACTTCGTCTAGTAGCTCCTCCAGTAGCAGCAGTTCATCCAGTAGTACATCTTCATCTTCATCAGAATGTAATAAGCACTGAATCTTTATCTTACCGTATTCTCTCATTCAGAACTTAACGATACGAATTATTTATTTCAGATAGTGATGACTTAGTAAAAGACCCAAATTATGAAATAATAAAGGAAAAACCCAAACGAACGTTCTCGCCGACTGAATTCGCCAATATTACGAATTTTCAAATTAATACTTTAGATATTGATCACAAAATAGGCAGGACAATTACTGAGTATGAGTCTATTGAACCAGAACCAGAGCGCGCTCTAGAGAGGGTAGAAGAAGTTAAAGAACCTGCAGAAATTTATCAAAATTACATAGATAATAGCCCAACGAAAAAAGGAAAGAAAAGAAAAGAAGAAATCATTCTAAAAATTCCTTCCTTCATCGTTCCAAGTATCATTACAATAAAGTTTTAAATGATATCGACATATTCTCAAACAATTTGAATTTGTATAAAAAGAAAATTGGCGAATTACTTTTAAATAATTTATTTCTTTTTTTTCAAATAGAATATTCTATTCTTTTTCTTTTTTGCTTTATATTAATTTGTTTTTTAAATTAATAGATAAATGTAATATATTTTTATGGTTATTTAGGCCTATTTGTATTTATTCCCAAATTGCCTGAAATGTCAATACGCCTGAATCCCAAATAGACTGAAGTTTAAATCGACTGAATCCTAAATCTCTAATTAATTTTTAATTACTAACGTAAGCCGCACATTTTTTAAATTCTTATGTTAACGTCGACAGACAGACGGACAGATCGGTGGGGATATGGTTCGTAGATTTTCCCGCGCAAAAAATAAGAAAAAAATGGGTAAACTGCAAATAAACTTTTTTTGCAATTGCAACTTTGCAAATAACAAAATTGGCTCTGATAAACAGTAAACATGCATAATATCTAATAATATTTTCAAATTTTTAGGCAATTTGGTACTAAGGCATTTTGGATTTCAGGCGAAATGGGAATCAGGCAATTTGAGATTTGGTTGTAATGGGAAAGGCAATTTGCATTTCAGGCGAAATGGGAATCAGGCAATTTGAGATTTGGTTGTAATGGGAAAGGCAATTTGCATTTCAGGCGAAATGGGAATCAGGCAATTTGGGAATTGGTTGTAATGGACCGGACGCGCTGTGATTATTACTAATTGATAACTTTTGGAGTAATGTAATAGATTTAACAAACCTTTAAAGACTGGTGGTTACCCATGGGATCTCTTTATTTTTTAATAGAGATTTATTTTTTTGAGATTAAAGGAGGCTAAGTAAGTCCGTCTCTACTCTAAGATGTCAATTAAATTTAATAAAAAAATGCCATATTTTTTTAACGTGTTTTATATATAAGATATCCCAATACTTATCCCAATAAGATGCAAAAAATATTATCATCTTCAACGTTACATCACAAGATAACGAACATGAAATTGCTTCTTTTTGCAAGAACAATGTGATAAATCTTCCATTTATTTTTCAAACTTTAGTTTTATGTTGTTAGATATGGTTGTAGTAAAAAATAACCTTATGTAACACTAGTTTAATAGTTAAAAAACAAAAGTTTCATACAAATGTAAGCGCTAACTTCAATATTTTGAAAGTCACTGCAATTTAAAAGTTTGAAAGTAGTCTCCTGTAAAATCGCTCATTACGAGATATCACAGTCTTTCCGCAAAGGTGCGATGTATGACACGACCTCGGTGTCCCGCCACGGTTATCCAACGCAGGGAGAGCTACGCGCTACAGGGACCGTACCCCGAAAGTCGAGGTACGCCGGCCATCTCGGGGGACCTCACGACAGGCAGCAGTCTCCCCCAAAACCAAACCCGGGAACCCTAGAATGGAGCGTTAAGGCAAGCACACTAACCACTCATCCAACGGGCTTGTTTTGCACGTCCGGCTTGAATTACAATATATGAAATGGAAAATTCGAGTACACAGTGTACGCTTTCCCTTAACACACGCATATCTATTGAACGTTTTAGTTTACACTTAATTAAGGAATTAGTTTGCGTTCTAAAACGAGGTGTAGAGGAAGCGAGACGAGAGATAAATCTGCGCATTTGTCTCGCTCTATTCGTTGTAACGTGTTAGCGGATTTCATAATGGCGATCTTATCATAACATAGGTTGGTAGGTGCTATAGTGTTCGCCGCACCTCTAAGCTTCCTTCGTTTAATTAAAATTGCTAAGAACATTTTTTTCATAACACAACACAACATAACACGGCTCGTAGGCGGTTCAGTCGATCGAAAATGTTATCATAGGTATACTGGAGATGGTATTATACTTTTTCATAGCATGGTACTTTTTGGCATTCTAAGGTATGAAGCTAGGTCAATAAAGGACCTAACTACTCCTGGTAATGAGTCCTCTATACTGGATCTTAAAGCCGGATAGAGGCCGGATACGGGATCTTAAAGGAAACTGATCTTTACACCACACCTGATATTGTTTGTGTGATTTAAAATGATGGTTTTTAGCCTGCTATAATAAACACCATCATAATAAATTTAGCTTTGGCCCCTAATTATGTGCCGAAATATTATTATGCGCCCTTAGCACTTCCATCTTCTTATCATTCTACGCAAAAATTCAACATATTATTTTGTTATCTTCTTCACCCATTATATGCCAAGCATGCGACTGTAATTCTAAAATTTATAATTAATTAAAATCCTCAAAACTAAATTTAATTATACACTTAATAAATCCCCTCAATTATCCATAGGTAAGCTTCTAATTACATGCTACATTTTACCAATGAGCACTGTATCCGCGGAAAACTCCAGTTAATCTAACTGTTGTTAGCAATAACATAACAGTACTCACACACAACGATAATGGTAGAAGGCGTGTGTCCAATGTAACATATCGTGCGGCGGCAGTATCTCGCAACTCGCAGGAGACAGGCGACAGGGTTAGGCCGGCAAGGTGCGTGGGCCGGCGTAACAGCGGCCCTCGGTAGTAGCGGCTAAATCAACCATTGTCTGATTGGGTGTAGCCTGCCGCATTCTCCTCTCTGTAAACCTATGAGCGCCGAGACCCGGACCGCTTGTTCCATATTCAAATCACTTTTTAGCTATTATTTTTTATTACCTTGAATACTAATTAGAAAATGAATCGAGCAGAGTTCAAAATGTAAACTCTTTTGACTAATTAAAATTAAATAAATTTCCTGTGAATTTTATGACAAAATGCGAACCTAACACAAAAATAAAAATAGGGATTATGAACGTATATGGGAGATGGACTCTAGAAATAATTTTGTAATGTAACTAATAATTAATATACTTACTAAATATTACATTATATCTTAAGATTAAAATGACATCAAACTACATATAATTAGTATATTTCTGAAATATTTTCTAAATATTTGACTGTTACGTCTTCTACTAAAGTCTTTGAAAAACTACTAGGTACGTCTCCAAGATGTTTAATATTATTTGCCACCTGCGACCGTTTCTAAAGTCTAGGAACACGCGTCAGGAACACACAGCTCGCGTGGCCATGCGCGGGCGACCTGCTGCTATATATCGGCCATAACTCGCTGCACCGTTGCACCGGAGTCCCGCGGCGTCGATTATACGCTCTACCAGGACGCGAATTAAATCTCATAAAACTCATGATCGCCTGGTGCTTAGATTCCAGCTTTTGTAGTAGCCAGTGGTTACGCACCGCTTGTCTACAACCTGTTTATGCTTTATGATCACCTAGTAGTTAATTAGTACGATTTAGAAATATTTTAATTTTATTTAGTTTAATTAGCAACTTGACTCATGTGGCCCGGGTTCAATTCCTGACTAATTTTTAAGGTTATATATTGCTTTTTTGTCTTAACCAAAAATTGGGTTGTATTTTAGTTTTTAGGAACTTTAGACGACCCGGATTCTATTACCGGTAGGGCAAACTGAATTTTTCAAACTTAGCTTTGGTCTAGACATGTCGAGTAGTGGCAGTAGGGTACCTACACTGCGTTTCGCAGTCATTTGGGTCGCAGTCCGTCTGGCTTCAGTGAGCAGTTCGTTCCAGAAGACTGAGTTATTAAGGGGTGATAGTTCACTATCTCTTCCTAAATCTTGCAGTTTCTACGGCTATGGTAGCCGCCTACTACGAGTATCAAGTAGAGTAGACCGTCACCGTGTCTGACGATCTTTATATACCTAAAAAAGTGTGTATTTTACTTTTACTATCTTTAAGGTTATATAGTTTTGTAAAAATATACACAAAAAAGTCGGCAGCAAGCTGGCTGAGAAACCACTTGATGGATAAGTGCTTACAGACGCCTAATGATACAAGCAACACCATGCGGTACATGTGCGCTAGGGCACGCTTGAAGAATCCCATATTGTTTGTGGGAAACACCTCAGGAAGTCCCAAAGTTCTCGCGTTCTCACGATAAAGTTATTACTCATACGGACTTTGAACTTCATATCCATCAAATTAAGTAGATACTTACATAGATATAACGAAAACGAAAAATGCATATCACATTTTGCGATTTTCTCTTTAAAATTTTTCAGTAGATTCTAATTAGGTACTTATGTCCGGTTTTTGAAACAGATGTCACTCTAGGTTTGAAATAAAGGATGAAATGTATGATTTGATACATTTTGTCATTTTAAGGCGTCTTTCAACAACTACAAGTAAAGTGTTGATTAGTTACTTTTAGAAATAATTTTCTGTTTTATTGAATTATGCACTCGGTTTACTTGATATCATTCGATAGACGATTTTTTTATTATTATTTTCTTTTCAATGTTTGGGACTTTTACCGTACAAACAAAGGTATATCAGCTCCATTATCCCCGGTTACCAGTGACTTTAAATGACAGTTAGCCTACTTGACAGATGGTGAAATAGTCGCTTATTCTACTAACTGTCATTAACATCAAAACTACACAAGTTACGTTCCGTCAAAATAACAGCGTTTGGATTTATAATTTTTTGAAAATGTCGAGTTTTGTGCATTTAGTAAATGATGGCAATGGTTAAACGGAAAAAGATTTCTCGAAATAAATTCTAGAAAATTATCTCTCAGCAATCAACTTGTTTAAGTCGCATCATTAAATCTAAACTAGGTGGGTATCGATAACGCATTAGCATATATGCAGAATATAACACTAACTCAAATATAAAATCGTTTTAAATCGTCCTACAGGTGGCAAGAAAGCCGTAAAACTCAAACTTAATAGTCACTTGTTAGTTTATTATTAACAACGTCACAGTAAACTGTATGTATGATGGCTGACTCTGGTCACATAGAAGTTCTATAACAGTAGCTATATTAACATAATTATGTCTACAGGTTTTCATTAAGATGTGTTTTTATTTTTTTTATTCATCAAACCTATATTTTTCGGTCCAAAAAATGGTCAACAATATTAGTAGTATCCGAAGATTATTGCTCAGAAATCCTAATCAATATCAATCAATCTAACTAAGTCTAATCTAAGTATTGTATGTATGTATGTTCCACCATAACTCTTAAACGAATTAACTGATTTTCATGAAACTTGGTAGATATACATTTAGACGTACAGGACACATGATAGGCTACTTTTTTCTTTTTCAACGCGGACGAAGTCGCGGGCGCCAGCTAGTGTATTAATAAAATTTGGAGAACTATGAATCTATTGAGTAGCTGTAGAAAAAAGGTTAATCGCTAAATGTTAAGTTGTTGCTAAGTGCAAAAGTTAGAACAGATAGACCAAATGGACATATTTTTTTTCGTACATTGGAGTAGCCTACTCCAAGAGAATTATACGATTCAATATACCAGAAAAATAGACAAAATTAAAATAAACTAAACCTATTAGGTATGTTAGTCACTAATTTTATTGATTTTCTTTTCTTGTTCTCTTGTTGAAATTTCCTTCTTGTCGTAATTTCGATGTGAGATTTCGTAAACCTGTTTCAAAATAAGCCCCTGGATGGTAAGTAATGCTTTAGAGCTCGCGAGTTGCTTTATTTATAACGATAACAGTTACATACTCGTACTTAAACGCATACACTGGCGAGCAAATTAAAGTATGTATGCAGCGGATGTCACGCATTTCTGTTGGTCTTTCATTTGCATAAACTGCGGAGAAAGTCTTCTTTATTTCTTTAGAAATTGTAAGGAATTAGTGAAAGGGAAGGATCAAAAGGAATTCTTAATAACCTAGCTAGCTAAAAAATAACATTTTTTTTAAATATGGAATAATATTTATAGCTGTAATCGCAACTTTGTTCGTTTTTTGAAAACATTTTGCCATATAGGTACTTAACCTATCTGTGTGCCAATTTTCATCCAAATACGTTCAGTCGTTTTTGTCATGCCTATTGTGTTTTGTATGTATGTATGTTCCTCCATAACTCTTAAATGAATTAACTAATTTTCATGAAACTTGGTAGACAAACATTTAGACGTACAGGACACAAGATAGGCTACTTTTTTCTTTTTCAACGCGGACGAAGTCGCGCGCACCAGCTAGTAATATTATATAGGATTTGTCGTTCAAGAATTTGCTGGTAGGTATCGTTGGTAAATTATATTATTTATAATATTCTTTTTTCCTTATGTCAAATATATTAAATTATATCATCATCATTATCACCAAACTACACACTAACTGTTGAACATAGGCATCGTCTCTCTCTTGATTTTTATCGGTTCAGCAAGACGCATCATGATAATCCCCGTCCCAGTAAATAATAATTTAAATTTAAAAGATCTCCCAAGCTTAATGCTACATTTCTTTACAAAAGTAACCGTTTTAAAATATCTAGAATTAATAAAATAATAACTATATATTATCATATATAGTTGATAACGGCAGTAGCCAGCGCGTGCGCAAGGAACATGTGATCTGATACGGCCCTCGCTGACGAAGCATTCCTCACCTAGATACTAGATAACCCGGCGAGTATGTAGTCTTATGCATGACTGTACGATATCCGTACTAATCCGTACTAATATTATAAATGCGAAAGTTTGTACGGATGTATAGATGCTTGTTATACTTTCACGCAAAAACTACTGAACCGATGAACAATGAAATTTTGCATACACGTCGTCTGGGACACCAGAAATAGGGTTCAATGACGACGAAGTCGCGGGCACCAGCTAGTGGCTAATAAAAGAAAGATTATATATTAATCTGTAAGTAAATATTATAGTACAAAGGCCTCTGTCTGTTTCTCTGTTAACTTTTTAAAATTACAACAGATAATTAGCAGCACTTGCATTGTACGTTATAATAAGTAGTGAGGTGTTGGTTGACGTGCATAAAAGTGTGTGAAAAACAATGTCTGTTTAAAGAAAGCAAAATTACTTCTTATCTTGTAAAAAATTTGATGTCTGGTGACATTCCAGTGTACTAGTATCATGATCTATAGCTATACTAATATTATAAAGAGGAAAGATTTGATTGATTGTTTGTTTGTATTGAATAGGCTCCGAAACTACTAGACCGATTTGAAAAATTCTTTTACCATTAGAAGCCGACATTATCCCTGATGAACATAGGCTACTTTTTACCGCGGGAAAATCCTTCATTCCTAAGGGAAACAGGACAATGGGTAGTAAGAATTATCCTTCCGTAGTTATCTTTTTCACATAAGTAACTTCTAAACGGCTGAAGCGATTGGGTTGAAATTTTGTATGGGTATTTCGATGGTTTCCTGGATGATTTAAAAATACAATTGAATATGTATTTCCGTGGTTTCACAGACATAAATAAATAAAATGAGATAGATGTTCTTTAAAATACTTTCAATTCAAAAAATAATTAATTTTATCAATCCCCACCTAGATGATCTTGCGGGCGTTGACTAGTGAAATTGAAGCATTTGAAAACGAACTTGAGTTATCGCTAAGCTAAAAATATATTACAAATGCAGCCGTTAGAATTGCAGGCATTGCATGCAAGTTCATCCGTGTGATTGAATACTACGTTAGCATAGGAAACGTGGAGCATTATGCATGTTCATAATAAATAGTTGTATGTCGTATGCACAAACGAGACACCTTTCTAACGTGGCATCATTCAATGTCGTTTGAGCAACTGTCGTGCCTAATGGCTTGATACCTCCACGGCTACATACTAGGGCAGCAATATCTTTGTTGTTCGTGAGTTGGAAACAAAACCATTCTTTCGGCGAAATCCAATTATCAATATGAAATGTGTTCTAAGATATTTCATATTGTTTATTGTTTGATGTTTATATGCGTGACTGTACTTTTTCTGTCGAATACAAAATCTGACGAAACAAAAATCTGTAAAAATTGTAATAACTCCTCCAAAGATGTTATTTGGTTGTCTGGTCATCGACATTTTCTCGGGCACCGATAGTTCTTTAAATAGATTTTATAAATAATCGTAATTTTATGCCCAATTAAATTTATTATTAATAATAATGTATTTTATATTCCAACATTTAAATAATAATGCCCTACCACCATATGAGTCGTTATATTCGACAACGGGTTCATACCAACTAATAGTCTCAACTATTGGAGGTTCTGTGGCAGTTTCCTCCTGGCCCAGATGTAGCAGAGGCGATGTAGGATATTGCGTCGATCTTGTCTCTCTGAACCCCGACCGACTGTGTATCTATCGGAAGCAACATCATCTCCCCTTCATTTTGACTATTTGGAGGGGGGACAAAGAAAATTAAAATAAAATACAAGACGAATATAATTCTAATACGAATTTTTGAACACAACCAACATTCACAACACCATACTTTGTCCGGAATTACTTGAATCTTTCCAAATTTTCACGGTGGTCTTCTTTACCTAAGAAGCTGGTCAGGTTGCCCCAAAAAATATAAAGAAATCTACTAAAAAAACTTTAATTTCTCGTATATTAAACTAATTTTTAAGTTACATATATTAATTATATAAGTTACATTTAGGTAAGAGCTGAAACAAGAAAATCATAAAATCACTTTGATAAGAAAATATCGTTCGGAAATTTTAATTTCTCTTAACTCAATAAATGGTTATTATAGAAGTATCTTACCTATTATGAATAGTCATTTGGAACCTATAAAACCGGAGAAATTAATACAAATAATATTAAGAAGCAAATAACTATATTAATTAGTAGTATAATCTGTACTAGAAACATAAATATGTCTGCTGTATCTGCACTAATGTAAGTAATAAAATAAACTATCGTTACATGTGTAATTATCAATTTACATACTAAATTACTTAGTGAATCGGCTCCTTTTGCAATACCGCTTTTACACTTCTTACTGCCCATACCATAGACTTATTTTCCCATACTTTACTTATTTTCAAAAAGCAAAATTATGTAAGATGTTCTAATAGCTAATAACCACCTACCATCAAGTGAATGTCATACCGTCTGAACAGAAAGATAGTTCAAAAAATGGCTCATTACCTACATTATATTAAATTGATTTGAAAATAAATAATAGATTCTTATAAGTTTTGATACATAAAGATGTCATTTCGCTTGAGAATCTCACGTGAATTATTATGCACGTTCGAGCGTGATGCGTAGGTCGTCACTTACTAGCCACGTGCTCGTTTATAACCCGACAGATCGTATGCATAGTGACATGGAGGACTGTCAGAGTTAATGATGTTGCGATACTGAACGAAGATAGATCCTTCTGCAACTAAACTGGTACCCGTTTGTTGTACTGGCCAGTCCGAGCACGTTGCTTTAAATATAGAACACACAATAAGTAAACATTATGTTAAAGATTAAATTTTGAATGATCGTCTCAACTGATTAGAAGGTTAATATAAACCTTCCTAATATATAGGGGTAACCAAAAAGTTCTCCAGTAGTCACCCTGCGTCTGAGATGATGATAAAATTGAAGTAACATCAAAACTTTTGTGATAACGTATTCGGTATTTGGAATCCCTTGAATGGATATTAGGTGATGAAGTATTAAAATTAAACTAATAAAATATATTAGAAAGTATTAAATTTATAGAAAAAAATATTCTTCATCATAATGTTTATTGATCATTATGTTGAGGGATTGTGATTTTCTTCAACACTGGTTTATAGAATAAAAAATATATTCACAGAAGAAGTTAACCTATACAAATATTTTAAATATTTGTATGTTTTTGTTTGTAATGAATAAATTCAAAAACTACTGTACCGATTTTAAAAATTTTCACCTAAAAATGCTACACTATTAGAGAGTAGCATAGGCTATAAAGTCACGCTGACGAAGTCGCGTGCAACAGCTAAGTATCGATGTATATTTTTAAATATATAAAAGCCAGGGCAACTGCAATGAGTATAAAAATAATAATTGTAATGGATAAGCAATTAGTATAATTGCTTGTTATAATTTCATAATTTTCTTGTTAACAATTTACAAAGGCAACAAATAAGACCTTTAACATTAGATTTGCGTGTAATAGAACGGATAGCGGCGCTAGATGTACGGACGGTGTAAATACAGGATGTCTGCGGGCTGCGCGGCGACTCCACAGATCTGATACAACACACACCGCGCCCAGCTTTCTAAGCTTACCACCACATATATTATAGACATTATTGTTCTTTGGAAAAGTCCTGCGGGAACCAAGCATTTACGACCCTAAGGTGACCCTAAAATCATAAACATAGTTAATAACATGTTTTATATATACGTGAAGTTATATTTTATGATTTGCGCGTGTTTCAAATTCAATATAACATTTTTATATTGAATTGTTGTTCTAAATGTGTACAATTTTGTTCTATTTAAATTTCTATTGTAAGCTTCACTATAGTTTTGTGTGATGATATTATATAAAAAGAAAATAGAAACACTCTTCTGTTAAAATATGATGTTGTGTAAAAATCTCAAGTCAATTCATTGATTAGTTTTCGAGTTTTGTGGACACGAACATGCGGTATCTGAATTTTTATAAATTCGGCTTAATAAATAATTTTCATAGATAAGCTGAATGTGATAAAAACATGTTATTTAATTGGGACTTATATTTTTATATTTCTTTTTCCATTGTTGAGTCACGGTTTGGTAGAGGAAATTTACGACAAATACAAGAACTGATTATCTAATCATGACTTTCATCATCAAGTTAGTGAACATAGTAATTCTTAGCACTTCCCAATTGGCTACTAACTGATTTATTTCAGGTCCTATGATGTCGTTTCAAGAACCTTTCTTTTTCAATTGTTCAATTGATGATCAGATCTGCGAGGTGCCTCATTAAATACAATATAATTACAATCACAATCATAACAACATTAAACAATGGGTGGCATGATTGAAAAAGGTACAATATTTTAAACCTTGATTTAGATAGACTATGTTAGACACGACAATGACTAATATAAGGTGAAGTACCTACTACTATAATAATGACGATCAAGAACACTTAAAGTGATACAAGTCTGCTTTCCTCTATACAAACGTAGAATGATTCACAGGTCAACACGATTTTTGGGTCTGGCTTCTGCATATGAAATTTTCATTTCTTCTATGTTAAAAATAAGGGAATAAATAATTTTTTTGATCAAAGTTTGCTTTTGTAGAAACTAGAGCATTTTTTTTTTATTTTTTTAAGACAAATGATAGATTCATACATTATTTCCATACTTTTATTTTCAATTACAATTAGAAAAGTTTTTGTAGAACACTAGAGCCTTTGTCATTTAAGATTTTTGATAAACAACAGGAAATATATGTAAAATAACGGAAAAATTAAGTTCAAAAATGAATATTTTTAGTGTTTCTCTTATGTTTGTATGGGCTGTCTCGTATCTTACTTATCGTCATAAATCAGGCAAAAGCAAACTTTAAAAGCTAAAATTGAAAATGTAACTATTTTTAGATGTCTAGAATCAGAATTTAAGCATTAGAACAGAAACCCAAAAAAAAAAATTTTTCTGTTGACTGATGACTGTTATTATTACTACGCTATTTTATCTTTAATATTAAAATACTCCATTCCTAAGTGCACTGTTTAGATTTACTTAGTAACCTAAATAGTAAAGTATATTTTTTTATATTTTATCAAAAAAATGTTAAGTTGGTTTGTGTACACTTCAAATACTCAAGAATGGATAGACTGATATTAATAAAATTCTGTTTTAACATAGTATGTAAAGAGGGATACCTAAGCGAAGATTCTTATATATGAAAATTTCACCAAAGATGAATCCGCTAGTCAGTTGTTGCATACAAATTATAACAAACTTGAAGTTCAAATTCATCGTGGTTGCTACGCAAATGCAGAACACTTTCTATATGAATTGTAGGTGCATGCATTGTAATGGGTACATGATAGATACGGGAATGGAAAGTCTTTTACTTAGCCCACAAGATTATACTGAATGAATTATTCTCATATATATATATTTATATATATAAGTGCACGGCTAGTTTACCTAATAGCCCGCTTTTCATTCTAACTTTACTGCTTATCGTTTTATTTACTCTTCAGATACATTTTATATTGTACCCCAATGTGCATATTTTATTGCAACTTGTTTTTCATCGGCCTTTTATTTTCTAGTCCAACAATTTATTCTAGCAACTAAATTATCAACAAGTTGACTAGAAACAAACAAGGTGGAATGGAACTTAATGTTAGGATTATAGTTTTACTTATTACTTATATTATTTATAATTATTTTAAAAATTTATTACGCTCAGGAATCTATTAACACCTTTAATAATATCTTTAATATTAAGTGGAATGACTTTTCAACCGTCGAAAACGAAAAAACAAAAACGGAGGAGGTTCGACGCGTATATTTTTTTTTATGTATGATCACGCATAACTTTTTACATTTTTTTTTATTTGAAAGGGTGTACCCCCAAGGGGTCTCATTTAAATTTGGAAAAAAATATTTAAGGGTGGGAAAATGGGGGTGAGAAAATTAAAAATAAAGCATGTAGTAAATAGTAGATTATAGCCACAAAAAAATACAAAATAAAACTTTTTAACAAAAAATTTAACCGCAGAAAAAACTGACTGTTCAGCTAGTCTCGCGACAGTAACTGACTTACAGAAGACCACCAATAAAAAGCAGCATGAGTGCTGTTGTGTTTCGGTGAGGGAATAAGGAAGAAATTCCAAAACCTATTTCCCTATCCTGTCACCCTGTCTGGTTGAAATTAATATTAAAAAAACACTATCGTAATGTCTCTCTAAAGCGGTTCAATTAAATAGAATAAAGTGAAATATAAATGAGACAATTAAGTGGCGCAAAAATGTTAAAGACACTACTATAGGAGCAGTGCAATTCTTAAGTGAAGTCTTTTATCAGACCAATATGCTAATGGCACGTTCAGTAAACTGGGAGCGTTTTCATTACGCGCCGTGATACGGTCAGGGCAGCTGGTACGGGCCACAGGTGGGAGACTATTCTGAACACATTTACTACGTATAATTTAATTTTTATTACTATAATACTCAGTATATACAGTGCATATATGTTATATATATACTAAGTCTCCAAATATAAGCCCATGTAAATGTCATGTTACCATCGCGTTAGCCACATTGTCGGCATTAGTCGGAAGTGACTTCTCATAAAAGTAGGTACTTGAAGTATTTGAAGGCTTTGAACTAACAAATAATGCACATTCGACTTGATTGTTACATATTGTTTATACATAATAAGAAACTGCACATTTATAAGATGTTTTTTTCCAAAAATCATCCCCATACATTAATACAATCAGGTGCAAAAGTTGGACTGCAGTCTGCAGTGGCCGTAGACTTCTACTTGGGTCTTCCTGTCTTCCTAATTGTAAGTATGTCTGTTTATTATTCGATTAATCCTATATATAATGAACGAGACCTTTAGCTCGTTGTAATCAGTTCTAGTGCTTCTCTCTTAATGCGGTAAAAAATTAATAGCAAGTATAAAATATAGCCTACATTCTATATGTGATTTTTGAGTTTATTCATTCCAAATAAAAATACAAACATACAAAAATACAAATCATCTCTCTTTATAATATTAGTATAGATATGAGTAATCACTAGGAAAATATTTCATTAAAATATGTCATTTAATTTATTTAAGTACCGTTAACAACTTATACCAGAATAGGCCCGCCGTATTCTATTAGAGGCTTGCATACATATATTATTCTAATGTCTTATGTTTATATATGCGTTTACCGTATAATTATATGATTATTAGTTATATACATAATGTATGACTGCTCTCCCCCAAGTGGTCAGCTCGCCAGATTTTTGCGATAAGCTAATCAGTTAATTGGTTTAGATCATAGCCATTTAATGAAACTGTTATATGTCGATGACTTTATATATGAACGTATTTGCATGTCCGCGACATCACTTTGCATAGAATTTTCTTACAAAGTTTCCGAACACAGTTTATGCTTCGGTTGTTATCGAAATAACGTTGTTTATTGAACATAAAAAAGAGGATTTCCATGTTAATCCATAAGTTATGTACTAGTGATAAGGGCTTTATATCTTATATATACGTTACGACCTCTTTCGATACGTGCCGACAAGAGAAATTAATAAACACTTATGCGAGAGATAATATGAAAAAATATTTAGATTTTATCAATTACTGTTCCTGCATATCATACGAATTATACGAGTTTTCTTTTAATAAGTAGTCAATTTTAATACTATATGTATGTAAGTACTTTATCCTTGCATTTTTAGGACATCTTCTAATATTTTCAATGATCTTTTTCATTGCTTCATAAAATAAACAAAATATGTGACATTAGAAATATCTCACAAAACTGTAGAGGTTTATTACGAATTAGGTTATGAGTCTTAAAAGTCTCTAAATTATATTCAGTAGGTCACTGTTCATTTGAGTATACTAATACATATATTACATATACTAATACTACGAAATAAGCCAAACCAATACAGTTTCTTTACAACACAGGGAATATAGCACAGTGAACTGTTATCTCAAGTAGTGTTTAAACGATATTTGCAACTGCATCTCCCTTCTCCTTCAGTCCTAGTAGATAACTGTGTGGACACTGTCAACTTTTAAAAGACGATTCAAATTCAGAGCAGTTTAATTTGGGTTCCTAAACAAAATCGCTTTCATACAAAAACCAAGTTGGATGGTATGAAATAGCAAATGCAATCCAGTTTAGGTCCTAAATTAAATCGTATTAAGAGTTGATAGTATCGTGTCCTGATTTTCTGTACTCCCGATGTGCACATCGCCAAAAGTGAACAGTACACCATTGTAACCCATTTGTCTCAAAACAAAAATCAGATACAGCACAAACAGTGATGTAGGCGTTAATAAATCAATACAAAAGCGGTGTTAGAAACTAATGAACAGACGAATGTGTGCAAACACTTTCGCCTTGCGCACGCGACCGACCGGCCCCCAGTTCGATTCCGATAACAGCCCTGTTAATGAGAATACAAGTTAATTGATTTATTGACACTGTTGCGGACTAGATATAGAAAAGTACCGCTCTTATTTATAGCCCTAACATATTTGATTGGCTGGAGATAATTAGAGGGTTGTGTAGTAGGAAGCATATTATAATTTAATAGCTTGTACATATACACTTTATTCCTCTTTGGAATATTATTTGGTAATTGGAAGTTAAGAACGAAACAAGAATAGGAAGTAGCATGTGTAGGCATATATGAAATTTGTGTATTTTTCTCTCATTCTATATACAATACATGGTGAAATTTACACATCATTGACCAATACCTATAACGAACTAAGTAATCTATACTATTATATAAAGCAGAAGAGTTTGTTTGTTTGGTTGTACGCGCTAATCTCAGGAACTACTAGTTCGAATTGAAAAATTATTTTTGTGTTGGATAGTCCAATTATCGAGGAAGGCTATAGAGAACGCAAACGAAGTCGCGGGCACAGGCTAGTGCAGTAATAAAATTAATTTGGTAGTGGTAAAATTTAATGCGTTCTGCAATCATAGGTATTCCATATATTGACACCGTGAAATAACAGCTCATGTACTATTGTGTTTCTATTACTCATAGGAACAAAATAGCACTCAATAGTCTCGGAAACAACAGTACCTTTTTCCTTTTTTTTATGAAAGAAAATTTTTCTTTTTATGGTACCCTTTGTCACTGCTTTTATAAAATACTAGCTGGTGCTCGCGACTTTGTCCGCGTAGAAAAGTATAAAACGTCATCTACCCTATTTTGGATAGATAGCGCTATCTCCCGGGCCGCTAGTATTTACTTTTATTTTAGATTTCCCGTAGGAATGAAACATTTTCCCGTGGTAAAAAGTAGTCTATGTTCATCACAGATAATGTCGGCTTCTAACAGTAAAAGAATTTTTCAAATCGGTCCAGTAGTTTCGGGGCCTATTCTATACAAACAAACAAACAATCAAATCTTTCCTCTTTATAATATTAGTATTGATCTATGACAATGTGCATGCAACATTTCATGATAGCTGGTTGAGTAGTTAAGACGTCGAAGCGTAAAAAGCAAACAAACTTACTAACATTTTCTTTGGTAGACAAATTCGAACCTAAGTGTACCATTTTGGCAGCCGAGTATTAGTCTCACTGGGCTGCCAAAGCCTAGCATGATAAAATTTTAACATTTACACGCCAGCAACAGGAGTTATGCAATTACACAGCTCTATCAATTTAGTAAAGATCAACAATCCTGTTCCAAAGTTTTGTTTTCAATTCCGTGTAATTTAAATCCAGTAATACTTAATTGCTTTAAACGCTTCGCACAAAGACAACACAATGGAGGTATCATATTACTCAGGAGCTAACAGATAGATTACAATGATTACTTGGACATTTGTTTGCTTATCTTCCTTAATACTTATACAAAACTGTGCGGTAATCACATAACCCAATTCGCGATATATCTACAGATATACTAGCTGTTGCCCGCGACTTCGCTCGCGTATAAAAAACAGATAAAAACCTATTCTTAGACCTACCAAGTGTACATATAAGATTTCATCAAAATCGGTTAAGACGTTTCGGAGGAGTATGGCAACTGACACTGTGACACGAGAATTTTATATATTAGATATCCCTTACAGAAGACTATAAAAGACTAGAAGAAGACGAACAGCATGTGTACATTTTCCTATCACTTTCTCTAATCCCTTATCCTTAATCCTACTATAGTTGGCATCGCACTTCCAACACTTGTATCGTTAAGTACTTGTGTTATAGGCGACGGTAGCCATTTAATTTGCACACGGGCGAAATAGCTAGTCTATGTATCTGTGTCTAATAAAATAATCTGTCTTATAAAATAGTCTAAAAAATAATAATAATCTGTCTATATAAATAAAAAAAATGAATCTCTAAATGTGTTGCTAAGCTCAAAACTCGAGAACGGTTGGACCGATTTTATTTCTGTCTTCACTCATAGATAAAGGAATAATCAGGGAAGGTTTTTACGTAAAAAAATTCACCCCGGGCGAAGCTGGGAGCGGGTCGCTAGTTTAAAATAAAAATAACAGAAAATCAGATGTAATTTATCGCGGCGTGGGTGTCAAGTAAAATTAAATGCAATAGAGAAACGGAATTAACTAAATAGATAAAGGTGATAAGTCGAGGAGTGAATTTACGAAAGTGTCGATTCTAAATCTCGGCTCGGACATGGCATTGTGCCGCCGTATTCATATGCCAACAATCGATTTATGCCTTAACAAACTTTTCTTCGTGGATCCGTTAAGCTTTCTTTCTTAATCCATTGAAATAAAGTCGAAAACTCTCTTCCACTTAACCTCAATCGTTTAGAATCTAATAATGAGACACACATTCTAAATACTGAGGCATTTGATTAAATGTGTGTGTCTTAACAAAGAGAGAAACAAAGGACATGCCATCAGCTTTACAATTCTACAATATATGTAAATCCAAAACTATACAAATTAAATATTTCAATGAAAACTTTTGAACAATCTCACTTCTGATTTGTTTCCACTTACCTATATGTTTTAAAGTATAATATAAAAAAAATACCATTTAAAATGAATAAGACAGAATATGGGTTTTTTAATATACATAATGACTGAGTTATTTCGAAGTAGAATTTTCAATATAAAAATATGTTAAAATTAGTAGGGGTTGAGGCACACGACAGGGCAATTTGTAGTGCGCTGCCGAAGCTTGCATTGAAAATTAAAGATACAAAGGAAACATAAGGAACTAAAGATTTAATTAAGTTTTATTTTTAAGTGTCTGTATTTCTTACCTTCCTATCAAGTGTGTCCCATTCCACTGGGATAAAAACTTTCGTCCCATTGGGATAGTGTGTGCCAGTTTGATTCGTCACATAGGAACGAATTGGAGCACTGCAACTTGTCTTCGAATATATTGAGTATAATAAATCGTGGTAGGTTTTCACAAGTGACTGCCCACTCCACTCTCGACTCGGCCCGATTCGTTATCACACAACTTGTTACATGCAAATCAATACCAGCCACCGGTTTTAATAGATCATAAATAACCTTAGTTTTGATTAAAGAAAAGCCTTAATAACTGCATGTTTATTCATATGGAAATTAATTAGGCCGTTCAGTCCGTTTCGCGAACGAGCTACGACTAGAGATATATTTTATGGATATGAAGGCACACGACCGACCCGAACAATGATTGATTTTAAGCTAACATACCTACCATTTAATTATTTTAACTAACACTGCCACAGTGTGGCAAGGAACACTGTGCCTCTCAGTAATAGAATGTACGTTTTTGTGTTTCAGTGAGTGAGTAAGGGATGCCAAATCTTTGTCCTATATAGAATCTTGCTATAGATAGTCGAAAGCGCACTTGCAACACCCGCTTGCTTGTGTTATAGACGACAGTAGCCATCACCTACCATCAAGGTGGACGGGTTAGTCCAACTAGTTCTACTATTACTCTACGATAGAACAGTAGAACTACTTGGATAATTTTTTTTATCCAAACTGTTCCATCGTAAAACTAATAGTAAAACTAGTTGGACTAAATCAAGTAGACCTTCAGCTAGTCTGGCAAAATTTACATTAAAAAATCAATTTAAAGCCCTAGGGAAGAAAGTAAATTTGAAAATCGAAAAAGGATTCTTTATTCTCACTTTAATATTATGAGCTTGTCTTGACTAATATTCTTTTAAATGCCTAATACCTAATACCTATTGAGTTTTTTATCTTGTCTTTTATGACAGCCTCAATTTAAAAAAAATATTGAAAATGCATGGAAATAAATTATTATAGAAACACTATTGCTATTGTATGATAACTGCCTATCACCAATAGGAAGCCACAGTATATTATAACACTAGATTTTTCCTATTGCGTTAACAGTATGCATTTTCGCTTATATTACTTGCTTTGCTACGCGAACGATTCATTTCAACCATCAGACTGTCTGCGCAAATTTTCACTTAAAAAACTGAATGTTATAGCTTCGTCCACCAACTCCTAGAAGAGTTTATAGAACCATGTAGTTAACTTTAAAGGAGACTATATCCTCCATAGAAAGTAGTATAACCAGAGGGCTGTTGTTACATGTCAACAGCGTGTATCGACAGTAGTGACATGTCTATCGATAGAGGACCGCAATTAAAACGCAGCCTTATTTATGGCACACACTTTCAATATAAAGGCAATTAAGCACTTCCTACACTAACGGGAAACTTGCATTTTTATTGCAAAATCGTATCGCTTCCAGTACACTCAAGGACAAGTTGAGATTGTTTTAGAATTAACATAACACTTAAATTGATTATCAAATATATAATTAAATATGTAATAGGTCTGTTGGGAAAGTATTATATCTAGAAAAAATTTAGAAAACTGGTGCACAGACTTTTTTAGATTTATGTCGACAGACAGGATCCACTAAACTCGATAGGAACTTGGACAAGAACTACTAATAATCCTAATAATATACTAATAATAATAATTTTTATTCCACCTGTAAAACCAAGAAGCCTTTTATAAATCCATTGTACTCCTGAGGAGTATAATTGCGCATTAGAAGCAGGAGTAACTGTCTGTATTTTCAAAAATAGGCTAGGTAGATATAACATAAGGAGACATTTGTTTTCATTATAAAAAAAATGGGATGTGTCTGTGTCGTGGACACGGCCGTGTGTTTTATCTGAATATAAATATCTGAATATTTTCTTTGAGCGTATTATTTGATCATTTAGCTATCGAATGGTGTAATTAAATTTTGGATGTATATAATAAATATGTAGTAGCTACAGATTCAAACTGATTTTGTTAACATCGCTTTTCTGAATTGCCTCCAACGTAAGTGTTCTCGTCACAATATAAGTATAATTATGTCATAAGTCGAATTCAAAGTGGTCACAAATAATAGAAAAAAACTAATAGACTATAAAGAAATCTTATCAATATCAATACTAATAATAAATCTGTAAGTGGTAGGTATTGTAAGTATGTATGTATTCATAAACAAATTAACTGATTTCCATGAAAATTGGTAGATAAACATTTAGACGTACGGGTCACAGGTAGGCTACTTTTTTCAATGCGGACGAAGTCGCAGGCACCAGCTAGTAAGAGAATAACTTTAAGACACTGACAAGTCTTTTGCGCTGGCTACCTTACTCGCCTTAATAGTAATTATAATTAGTAAGTTCACTTATACCTACCATAAAATACGTTGCGGAACATGTTTTAAATAACATTGCAGTAAAACTGTACACTCATTACTTAATTAATAGCTTCATTATTTATTTATATTATAAGGATATATATATTTAATGGCTGTAAGCGCCTGTTTCACAAACGTCAAGTATGGCCTACTTGTCGTAACTGTCATTTAAAGTCACCGGTAACCGGGGATTATTTGGAGCTGGTATACCTTTATTTGTACGGTAAACGTCCCAAATATTTAATATAAAATAATTAAAAAAAATCACCTATCGAATGATGCAGTAAAACGAGTGCATAATTCAATAAAACAGAAAATGATTTCTAAAAGTAACTAATCAACACTTTACATGACGTTGGTGAAAGAGGCGCTTAAAGTTTTACCGCTTCCTTGCCTGTACCTACATGTACTTATAGTTAATTTATTTTTAATATCTTAAATTCACATCCTGACCGAAAATACGTTCTCATGTAGTTTTAACGATGTGATCAGTCATGTCCGTTTTATTAAGCATTTAATTTTCACTATACAATTAAGAGACTCATTACGTTATTATGGACTAGCAACCCGCTCCCGGCTTCGCTCGGGATGCAATTTTTTATGCAAACAAACCTTTCTCGTTTATCTTTCTTTCTATTATCAATTATAGGTTTCTCCAAGAAACTCTTATGATCGGAGGTGAAAACCATATCAAATTCTGTTGGGTGTGGTAAGTAGTTACCTAAAAAAGAAACAGACAGTTTCGACGTATTGGTTGAAAGATATTATTATTTATTCCACTTAAATAAAACTTAATAGTATAGATATACAAAAGTTTCTTGAAAAACTGAAAAACTGATGCTGAAAACGTCAAAATCCATTGCGTGATGGTAAGCATATTTTTCCAGGATAAAAAGTATCATATATAATGTTAATTTAATCCAAGTAATGTACTATCTCTGTGCTAAATTTCATCCAAATACGTTCGGCCTGATTGAGAATAACAAGCATTCAAAAAATCCCATTTATTTATTATTAAATGATACTAGCTGGCGCCTGCGACTTCGTCCGCCTTGAAAAAAAAAGTAGCCTGTCCTGTGTCCTGTACGTCTAAATGTTTAAATACCAAGTTTTATGAAAATCTGTTAATTCGTTTAAGATTTATGGAAGAACATACATACATACAATACGTACACTTACAGTTTTATTATTAGTATTGGTGACAATTTAATATGCAAATTGATTGCTTCTTATGGCCTATCTTTTTATTTGAGAGCATGGGATCTTTAAGTGAAAATTCAATGAGTAATTTGTCATGGTTTCGAAAATAAAACACTAACCAAACCATTGAATGGTTGTTACCAAGACTTTATAACAACATCGGGTATATGCAAGAAATATCTGCCCTATTGGCTCAAATTGCAAGAATCTGAAGCAGAATATATCTTTGTATGCATCAATCAAAGCGCCCAGCTTTCTTGCTAACGAGTGGATACGGCACATATGCATAGGGAAACCATAATTTAGACATTGGCCCGAACTGTAACTCATAGCTGGAGTACTGACAGCTTGATTTGGCGTGTACACAAATAATACTAACCCATATACATAGATGTGGACGCCTGGCGTGCGCGTTAGGCTGAGGTTATACCGACGGAGGTTTAATAAGATCTTACCTGTGTTACATATTGTACATAATTACATTATGCAGTAAATAAGCAGTAATACCGTAAGTAAGCTATTGTAAGTAGTTTTTGTATTTTGTGAGGTTCTTGTAAGGTAAACCAAAGAATCCAGTCAGATAGAAAGGATGGGTCACTCGCTCTATCTTGAAAAATCACTAAGAGTAAAATAGAAAATCACAAAAAAAAGACTTCGAAGTGATATTCTGTCAATCTGCAATGGGGTAGACTCATGTGGACTTTAAGCCATTGAGCTTCTACTATAAACTTTAGGCCATAGCGTTAAAGTTATCTATACTAATATTATAAAAAAGAAAGATTTGTTTGTTTAAACTACTTGACTGATTTGAAAAATTCTTTCACCTATAGAAAGCTACGTTATCAGGGAGTAACATAGGCTATATTTTATAAAGTTAGGCGGACGAAGTCGCGTGCAACAGCTAGTTGTAGATAAATGCAAAAAAGTTACACTACACGATAGTTACACTAGAGTTCTATGTGTGCACCAGCCCTTAATTCGGCCGCGGTAAATAACAATCTACGCAAACGAGCCGTGTTGATGCTGATACTATGGATCAACACAAATCAGCCGGCGCAGTGTCGCACACACACCTACGCTGCACTCACTCAACTCGAGATATGTGCCATTTAATTGTTGCAATTTCGACACAACAATGCGTTCTCTATTATGAAACCGTTGAATATATTTCATTGGAATTTTAATTATTTGACTCACATTATAGGTACGTTCACCCTTACCGGGTACCTACTTATAAAACAGCAACTTATCGAAAACAATCTTATGTAAGTACTGTAGCACTACCATGAGTTTATGATGAGCGAAATCGCTAGCGAGAGATGAGCGAGAACGTACAATTTTTCATACAAATATTTTACGCTCTCGCTCATCTCTCGCTAGCGATTTCGCTCGTTATAAACTCATGGTAGTGCTACTGTACACAAAATATTACTTACTATCAAATGTGACAAAATGCTCACTATAAAAAAAAGATGTGATAAAAAATAATATGATGTGGTAAAAAATAATGCTCTTTTAAATCATTTGCAAAGTAAAAGATCCACATAAACTGTTTTGATCCGAACAAATAAATTGATCTCACTATCTTACAAAATTAGGGAAATTTATGAAAATTAATTTTGTTTTGTTGTATCCTTTTCACGTTAAAACTCTAGTTAAGAAGTTCCTCTAGGATTCTATTTCACACTTCAATTTGAACTAATATATGGCGGTTTGCATCTATTCGTGATAAAATTCAATATTGGTCCCTTCCCATCTGGTCCAAATAAACTAAGGGACCAATAGTAATTATAAAAAAATATTAATAACTTAATAAATAATAAATAAATAAAAAATAACTTCATCTGAACAGATAGACTTTTTGAAAAAGACATACGAAAGTCCCAAAAATATTAGGCTTAATGGCATTAAGACATTTCTTTTATTTTCAGAATCAATTTTGCGGGCCCTGTTTTTCTTAATAATTTGAATATTACCTTCAAATATTAATATTAAACTTATTAAACCTATTTTATATTAAACATAGGTGCTATAGTTATAATAAGTAGATAGAAATTTATCCACACCCACCTAGTTTTCATCTGTTTCTAGCCACGTATCTTGGTCGACACGTCACTACATAAAGTTAGAGCTGCAGCCGTAACTCAAAACTCTATGATAATTCCTTGAGTGCTGCATGGATAGTGCACGAACTACGGTCTCGTCTAACGAACCTTTCCCATATGAAGGTCCTCGCATACTATGTAGTGCTCACCACTTTGTCTGTGAATTCATATTATTAACCCTATTAATCCCATATTTTTATGTGAGTGTCTGACGTCTGTGTATCTGAGTCGTAGCTCACAAACAAATGGACCGATTTTGCTTGAAAGCTGACGTGATCGAATTGCTCTTAGCTATAATTTATGAAGATTTATACAGGCGTTTGAAGACCATCAGTCCATTTCCTAGTTAATGAATGATTTCATTAACTTCCACATGTTCGATTGTTGTGAAATTTGGTATTCTGTAACTTCAGTGGTAATGTCATTACACGGTAACCTTGACCTGATGCTGCAGCATCAAATATTCTGCGGAACAATCAACTCCTCAGTAACTTACAGCAGATATAGCCTGTCTGGTCGAAATTGACATAAAAAAAATAACATATACATCTCTCAACTAGCAGCCATTTATTTGTTGCAACCTATCTTAGCATAATTATTGTTTCGAGATTGGTATTGCGATAATGCAAGGACTGATTCGACGACACCGTGTAACATTTTTTTTTAATGGGTCTTCGAGTTTATTTGATATTATCGCTCTTTATGTTTCTTCATGCCTGTCTGCAACGTTTATTCACTAAAAATGTATGAAATTGTATTAGGTGCCATTTGTTCGTCTAAGTCCACATACTCGTACTATATACATCTGTTGAAATACCATTCAAAGTATTGCAAAGTAAGCAATAGGAAAGGCTAATAGCGAAGTCCATTCTGATCACAGAACATAAATACTCCTTAGTGTCACAGCGTGCAGTAGGGAATGCGAAGTGTTCGCGCGTGCTCTCAGAATGTTTGTTTTGTTAACGGATTCATTCATTTATGATCAAAGTCAAGTGGAATCCGTGACATAGGGCCACTGTGTAACGTGGATTATGTGATGGATTACATAAATAAGGAATTAACTTTTGCTGGAAATATTTTTAGTGGTTTTTTTTTTTCGTAATTATTTTAGTAGATCATCTGTTTCGACGAGCGACTACGAGATATAAGATACTCGTAAAAGATATCAGAGCCTAAGATATTATCCGCACTTAATTGTTTTATCCTATTAATATTGACATCACACTTGCAGTACCTACCTATGGCGTTGCTTGTATTATAATAGGTGACGGTTACCCTTACCACTTACCGTTCACGGCCATGAATTGATATGAATTATGCTTTAGTTACGCTGTGAAGCTTTTGGCAGTAAAATGACTGCCAAATGTTCGTACCAGTATCAGACTGACTTATCTTGTAAAGTATATTCTCAAAATAAGTAAGTATATTAAAACACCATAAAATTAACAATTTTAATGTTAATAAGACTTGAAAATATAGTTAGAGCGCAAGTAGATAGTGATGAGAGAGGTGTGCAAACTGCGCAAGGTAGTGCGCAGGCGCATGTCCGCACTCGTGGGCGAGCGGTAGCGCCCACGGTACGAAGGACAATGTACCGTAACAGAAACACATACATCATGATTATTATTACTACTATAATTAATTAATAATTGTGTAATATTAATAGTAAAATATTAAACATAAATTAAGATATTTGAATTTGAATTTGAATTTGAATATATAAAGCATCTTGTTTATAAATAACGGTATTGTTTTTTACATCCTTCCGTAATTGCTTAATATAAATAAGAAAAATATTAAACACATATTAAGAAATATTTTTTATAATATAACGGTATTATTTACATCCTTCCTTAATTTCTTTAAGTAGAAGTAGACAATTCTTCAATTTTGCCTTTGATATTTAATATTATTAAACAGCAAGTGAGTTAATTTTCTCTTCTGTTTATTACGCTATATTAAGCCTTAATTATTGCGGTTCTTGGAAAACCCTTTTTAAAATAATAATATAATATATGTTGATTGTTGTCTGTTTGTGTGTTTCAAGACGTCACTTGGTAAAATTACCTCCCATCTAAAATAGAGTATAATTAATGTCATCCTGTATACGAATTATCCCGTGGTGTTTCCATTTCGCGTTTTATAGGGTAGTGGGCAACACCTGATTATCTGCTCACATTGTGCTCGCAGCCAGCACCGTTCGGAGTACACTTGCGCACGTAATGCGCGGTACATTCGAATATACAATATTTTGTATGGAAATAAATTTTATATTTAGTACCTTTAATTAAAATTTATAGCTATATACCTTTAATATTTAATTTTGTACTTATATAATCGGCAGTGGCGACGAGAAGAGTTGACGTAGCTTCCCTAAAGCAACCCACCCACTGAAATCTTCTGTCAGCCTCTATTTTAAAAATTGTTTCCGTCTAAGTGAATCGTATTAATATTATACTAGCTACACCTTCCCGGGTTCGCCCGGGTTCAAAATAAAAACTATCCTATCTTTTAAATTGGACCAAATTACACTTAGTTACGAAGTTTAGGAGTTCTTTGGCGTCAAACAACGTGATAAGTAGTTTTTATATGTAATTTATACATATATTACCAATAAATATATGTATTGTAATAAAACATGTATAAAATATATTCGCTGAGGTCTTCGCCGTAATACTTAATATATTTTCCAGTCTATTGAATGTGTGGTCGACTGTATGTAATGGTAATGTTATTATCATAACAATAAGTCGGTTTAAGATGCTGTGGATCCATTTCCGATAACTCGTTATTGCTTCTCACGGCTTGTGGTACTACTTCGGTGAGCTTCTTGTTTTGTGGAGTAGCTTTAAGCTAATTTTAGTTGTTTAGTTAACATTTATTTAATGAATTCAAGAGGTTTAAGTGTGAAGTCTTTTCTCATACATTTTGTATGGAACGGCTTTTTGAGGCGGTACGAAGTTCACCAGTTCAGCTAGCAGAAGAGAGGCATGTATATCTAATAATGAGACATCGTGTAATTATAGAAATACATTGTATAAAAATGGGACATTATATAATCTTGTACCTAAGTATTTTATAAGTCACGTGCGACAAGCGGTGCTTTCTTCAAGCCAATTAGCACACACAATAACATTCTGATTACTATCATAACCCGGCTAAGTATTAGTTAAGGACAAATTGCTGTGTTTTCGTGTACGCCGAAACATACGTTTACAACACTGGCATACAATTAAGTGAACTTTAAATCGTTCCACTCTCCACATTGTCTAAATACCAACTATATTCCACTACTTAGTTAATAGCAAGAAATGATCCATAAAGGCGTAACGTGCATGTTCTCTGTAATGATATGAATAATGTTAACCTATGAGCGCATTGCATCGGATGAGTTCCTAAACTGTTTCATAGTACAGGACACGCCTCCAATTCCGGAAGTATGCCATTTTTTTATGCAAATTATAAACACAGAATTTCATCGTTTTATCACTCTTTCCACTAATAAAGATCTTATAAAAATCCATAGGGTGAATCATAGCAAGTTAGCGAAGAATAATAAAAGCAAACAGCGAAGACAAAAGCAAACAGCGACATTTTTTGTTGTTGTATAGATAGATGTAATGTAGGTATTATTACATTATATAGTAGCTTTTGCCAGCGACTTCGTCCACTTATCTTTTGTAAATTTTGACCTATGGGTTCTTCTGATGCTTAAATTCAACAAAAGTTTCAACAATATTGTAAAGTCCTGTAGTTTTTGCTTAAAAGAGTAACAAACATTCATATAATATCTACTCACCAACTTATGCATTCATAATTTAAATATTTTTTCATAATACTGTATTTAGCTCGCGATTTCGTCCGCCTATCTTTATAAATTAAAGCCTAAGTGAGTATTTTTGACATAAAAATCCATTTAGTAAGTAGTTTTTCCTAAATCTGTAAGAAACATTTAGGCAAAACTATATTAAACCCAGTTAGGTGGTTTACAAGAAGTTAGCGGAGGAATACACAAAAGATGTGGTATTCATTATTATTTAATAATTGACGGTAAGTGGATATATAGGTACTGTCAACGCACTATAAATCGTCAGGAGATGCAAGTGCATTGATCTTAATAGAATAAAATACAGGCCATACTTTACCCACAGATTCAAACCTCTTTGCCGCTGCCAGACTGCTCAGTTTACGACTTCAGATAGAAATGCACCCCATTATATCCCAATTAAACTAAACATTGTTTTTATTGTTTGAAACATTAGAATTATTAGATAAGTTTCAAAGTTCCAGTGAATAGGCATCTTCTGGGTGAGCTTTAGGCCTCTCCCTTGCTACCCAGCTGGTTGTTGGCCAAGAGCAAACCCATCTCTAATAAAAAAAAAAAAAGTAATGGCCAGCGATACGACAGCCCTATTCGACAAGTGCCTTTATAAGTTTTGCAACTCCACATGTCCACTTATCTGAAACGGTCACGACGCGGCGCAGATCGCGATTGCATTTATTATTTTACTTTTATTATGTATATTGTCGTATTAAACAGTGTTGCGCGACTTTCGTGCACGACCAAAGTACGTGTTAACTGTGTTTTTGTCCCCCTTTTTTTCATATGGTTTCCCAAACACTAGAAAACCGTATGTAGCACTGCTATAGTACGCAGAACCATAGGATAAGGGATTATATTACAGGAGTAGGGAAATGGAGGAAGATTATTTCACAGTGGTCTTCTTTAAAGATGACTGCTAAACATAGTGTAGCTTGCCAAATTCAAATTCAAATTTATTTATTTTCAAGCAACTGGACCTATTTTACACTAGCGGCCTGTTCACGGCTTCACATGGATTCAAATTATATTATAAATATTATAACTATTTGATTCAAATTATATTATAAACAAATTATAAACCTCCTTCGAGAACCACTCTATCCATTGATGAAAACAGCATGAAAATCGGTGCAGTGGTTTTTGAGTTTATCGCGAGCAGACAGATAGACAAACAGACAGACAGACGCAGCGGAGGACTTTCTTTTATAATATGTGGTAATATGCCTGTGAGTGTTTATACTATTTATGACTGAGTAGATTATTGCTTAACGGTGAAATATTATAATCACTTGAGTATCACAGAAGACCAGCAACCTTCAAAGACTTCAAAGTGCCCTGCCAATCTAATTCAGTACCACAGCCACTGTAGGGCATAATATATGTAGTAAGACGTAAGTAGATAGTATTGATAAAATTATCAATTACAACAGTTTATAAGTACCTAATAAATTTTATAAGCGCCAATTATATAATTCACTTTATCCTTCCACTTGGCTCCCACGTCTAGGATCCCATGGGATCCTAGGATACTTTCTTGTCACTTTGGCTCCCATGCTCATAGGATCCATTTTTAATGACATTATCGAGTTACTTTCAATCCTATTGTCATACAATAGGATTCAAAGATAATTATTTTACTTACCGTGGCTCCCATAAGATTTTTTTAATCGATAAAATTAAAACATGTTTTAAAATAACATTTATTTAACATATTATTATTTATTTAATTATTAAAATAACACATTTATTATAATAATACCTCACATTTATTAACACGAACGTTAACCAAAATAAAAATACCTTATTTTTCAAATAAACTATGTACTATGGGGTTTTATCATTCATTTCTTACTTGATAGATATATTTTTAACTTGTGATATTATGAAGTCGTATTTTTTCCATTTCAAGTATTTTCATAATTTTCAAAATCTAACTTTGGAAGTAGATCAGTTCGTGACGACTTGATATTATCTTTGTTATCATTAAAATGAAATGGGATTCAAAAGCTGTAAATAATTAGCCTACGATCCTTTGGGAGCCAAAGGAAATAAAAAAAATACTCTAGGATCCCATGGGAGCCAAAGTGACAAAAAAGTATCCTAGGATCCCATGGGATCCTAGACGTGGGAGCCAAGTGGACGGTTGCTCTAATAAGTAAATAACTCTTTTATTAGTTTTAATTGGCTTAGAGCAAATCAATTGCCAGTTATAAATTTAAATTATTTTCCGGAAGAACAATATTTATGAAAAATGTCGTTTTAAATAAATCCGATAAAACACCAAGGTTTCTCCCAAAAACCAGAAAAGTTAAGGATGCAAATTTAATTGCATCAACGGGTAAAGATTTCTAAGAGGTATAAGTCATGTTGAAATAAAGTTTTCTGTGGAACAGGATGAACCACAAATCAACCCTCTTCGCCGTCAGAACTAATGAAGGTCTCACTTTGATACGAGCCGTTAATGACCACTACGCCACCAAGTCATGTGTTACCAGTATTTGCGCGGTCTTGCTACAGTCGCATAAAAAAGTGCTATGTTTTTCTCCTACAAGTTTACATTTATTTGATAATTTTATAAAATAAAATCATAAATAAAACGCTCATCGCACATTACTGTACTCTTACTAAAAGCGATCAATAGGATACTCGAGCCTCGAGGTTGTTTCCACTGAGTTTCTCTCATACATTTTATATGGTGAATCGCACACTACGCTATCTATTTTTTCTACAAAATATATATACACAAACCTCCTCGTTATCAACAACGACATACAACCTAGTTTATCACTGTTTCCATTAGTGAAAACCTATTAAAATCCATTGGGTTAGATTAGAAAAAGTTAGGTTTAGAAAAAGTTACTGAGAAACAAATAAAAAAGGATAGCGACTTTAACAATAAAGTCGCTGACCGTTTCAATACTTACATAAGAATTTACAATACATATTATACAAATAATATGTATTGTAATTTGTATAATATGTATTGTAAATTCTTTTAAAAATTGATATGATTTAATATTAAAAAATATTGTGCATTTTTTATCTTACAAATATAATAACAAACATTAACTGAACTTTGTGCAGGCGACTGTACACAGTAGTGTAAATATACTTTACTTACATAAAAATAATAATAATATATATTAAAAAAAATAATAAAGATATTTTAAAAAAAGTATTTATTGTATATCCATCTTAATTTTCTTTTCTCAAAGAATTTTTGTACACATTTTCATTGTGGTACATTTTTTTTTATTAAATTGCTTGTTACATTATTAGTTAGAATTTTCTACAATGCCTCACATGCATTTAATAAATCATTATATTGAATCATAAAGTTGTTTCATAAAGACCAATGCGTGTGGTCATATTATTATGCGAGATAAGGCGTGTGAAGCTAAATATGTTGTTGCCTTCCGACTGATACAAGATAACATATTTAGGTGTCCGATAATATCTGTAACACGTTCCAATTAACGAACGTAGGTCTAGTAAAGCCTGTGTAAACACCTTGTATTTAATTGCATAAGTAATTACTTTAATTATCGCTATCCTTAATACTTCGCCTCCTTGTGACCGCTTAGAGCGGTCATCCTGGCATCACTTAACTGTATTAAAATAAGCTACAATTAAATAAATTAAACATGCTATTGGATCCAGACACGCTATATCTGCTGTAAGTTGATGATGAGTAAGGAACAGCGTCATAATATATTTTTCTTAACAGGGCAGACAGTATAATATCAATACTAATAATATATATGTAAGTGTAGTATGTTCCTCCATAACTCTCAAACGAATTAACTGATTTTCATGATACTTGATACAGCATAGACTGCTTTTTTCTTTTTCAACGCGGACGAAGTCGCGGGCACCAGCTAGTATGATATAATAATATAACACATTCCACGCAGCACCATCTAGTTCCACTAAGCAGATATAGGCTTGTATTATGGATACCAGACAGTTTACTTCTTTTGTAAATAACTAAATACATACATATTATTATAGATACAAGCATCCATAACTCAGGTACAAAGGTATTGTTAACACATAAACATTTGCTCCTAGCGGGATTACCTGTCTAAGTCACCTTTGAAAAACAAAACCATTGAAGTTGAAAAGAATGCTATTAACAATATTAGATGTTCACAAGTATGCTATTAAATTTCAAAATACATAATATTTTTAAAAAGCTAAAAATCAATTCACTTAAATAATGTTTACCTTGTTCAATCAAAAAATGTCTGAGAGCTTCGAAAGCTCGCGTATTCGTAAATCTCCTCATATCTAAATCACTTATCTCTAAACAGGTCGTATGCAAGTAAGATCAATTTATACGCTCCTATACGCAGACTACTGGATCTGTGTAACCTATATCGAGACGGCATCGGCCGGCCTTCCTTGCGCAGTGGTAACAAACATTTTATAAAAAATCATATTTTTAACATTAATATTTTTTTAATTCAAATCAATGCACTATTAAAACTACACAAACTAACTAAGACCTAGTACTTTCAGACAGGCCTTTAATCAATCGTTTACCTTATAAACATTGCACTAAATCACTATAGAGATATTTTAAGTAAAACACAAAATATCAAGTAAGCAATATTAAAAGCATCGTCACCAACTAACCATTTATTTTGAAAGTAATGTAACGTACGATTTTCAAACGGACTGCACAAAACACTGCGAAACGCTGTGTGCCATGCCGCTAATTTACCTAAACTAATAGTAGAAAAAATATTACAATCAAAACTAAGAACTCGTTTACTTTTGTTTACATGACACATACATAATTTAATAAAATGCAGTGATAGTCAACCTTCGGTCAGTTTATTAATATTATGCTGACACGGCGTGACCACGCGACACTGGCGCCACCACAACGCACGTCAGCGACTCGCTAATAAGCCTCGATCGCTAGCACCGTTGGCACACATTCGCTCCCTGAATTAGCAATTCTGATATGCGAAAGCGATATTGTGGCCACATAAGTGGAATATAGCGAATGCACGGTTTCATTTTATCACAAAGATACGATACTCGATAGTAAGGTTTTAATAGAATGTTGGAATTACTTGGCGGTAAAGTGTTATTGGCTACATAAACTCGGTTGACGTAATAACCCGTGACTTTTGTATATTTGCCTGACAAATCGCCCGTTTCGTTGCACTGTTTGCATTTCATTTGCATATGAAACATTTTGTATTTATTAACAAATATAACTTTATGCATAATAGCCTATTCCAGCGACTTCGTTCGCGTGGACTTTTGTATATAATTTTATAATCAAAAAAACGAATAATATTTGTATGCTAAACAAAAAATAAAATGTGTAGATAATAAAATATAATTAGACCAAGTGTAGGAATGTTCGCTCAGACATGTTTTACATTTAGGAGAATTTACAATTTAATTTACTATTTGGGATCAATTTTTATTGAAAATAAAATACAGCCCACTTTACTAGCTGATACTAAATGTAGCTTCCTATAGGTGATTTTTAAAATCTGTTGAGTAGTTTTTGAGTTTATCGATTACAAATATAAAAACATTAAAATTCTTTATTTTTAAAGATAATAGTAGCGCCCTTAGTTGACAATTCATTGTAATTAAAAAAAATATTATATTAATTTTATCATCAGTTATATTACCAGTTATTATATTATATTATCAGTTATATTATATTATCAGTTCTATTGAACTGATTAGCAATCACAATCAAATTGTCTTTAAATCAATTTGTACTATTTTGAACTATTTGCGTAATGTAAAAGCATTAATCTAAAATCACTAGACTGTACCATTACGTAAGGATTAATGTTTAAAATATTAGAAATAGTAATATATTTTAAAATATAACTATGTATATTTAAATTTTCTTTGAAACTGCAATTAATGGATTGTTTATTCGTTTGAATAAATTTCTCGTAATATTTTATTCGTAATTTAATGTTATACCGATATATTATAATATTTATAAAATATCGGTCGGTCTATATGTTCTGGTTAATCTCCGAAGCAGTTGGACTGATTTAATGGAATTTTGGCTGAAAAAAGATTTTTTATAGGGAGTAACTTAGAAAAATATTTAACAAATTTAAAAAATGTCAAGTTACTGCGCGCCGATTTCAGTTAGTTCTAAACTAAGTTTCCATAGCAGTGTGCAAAAAAAATTGAGCCCATAATAAGTTGAACACCCCTGGCCTCACGGTCGAGCGCTTCACGGATTTTCATTAAGATTGAAAATGCAAAATGACTAGATGCGACCGACAACCGATCGATCAATGACGCGATAAAAACATATGCAGATGTGCAACGGCACACGCCCCACGCCATATATGGCCATTCGATACGAGAGCGGACCGATTTGTTAATAGAATCCAGATATTAATTCATAGAAAACATGAAATTTTAACGCATTTAACGGAAATTCAATGTAATCAATCGTTGATTTCTCTTGGTGTAATGTGTAATTCTGATGTTAAAGTTCTAATGTTAAGATTGACGGTGGCTACCGTCACCTGTTAACGTTAAGAGATTTCCTTCACTACCATTTTACCGTAAATGCGATCGTAAAATAACAGCATGTTTTCTACTTCTTTTCTGTGTTTTAGTAAGAATCGCCAAACTGTCTTGTACCTATCTTCACCTCGTTCTTTATCTTACAAAGTGACGACGACACTAACTTTCGAGTGAACCTTTGTCATAAAAATCCACGTCTGGTATTCAATAATATACGAGGTAAGTCAACTGTAGGTACATTACAGCGTTTCTTTAATTAAGATGATAAGCACCTACTATCAAAATGATAACTCTCCCGTTCGGGCGAGATAAATTCGTACGAGTAGTCCATTACTGGGACCGTCAACCCGTTTAGCTATTTTTTTTTTATTAAAAAAACTAAAGAATTACTAACCTACGAACATAACAACATACTGAAGCGAAGTGAAGTGTTTCTGTTCTGAAGTGAACAAAGCCACTTATCTCAATTTTCCAAACACAGTAATGTATTGCATTCGAAACCCGCGAGCGGGTGGTATTCGTATTATTTTTGTGAAAGTGTATTATTTCTCCTTAAAAGACAATAATTCACGCATTCAAATCGCATGCCGCCATTTTTTATATCGCGTGTGTTTCGCGCCTTTTTCGGGTGCGGGCGCGTCCCTAATAAAATTAGGCTTGTATACATAGACCTACCAACACTTAGAAATGGCCTTTGGAGTTATTGTTGTTTCTGTATTATTATTGTCAAGTTAACGCTCATGGCTTCGACGAAATTTTATTTTTTATATTTATTTTTATTTTTATATTTATACGTTTAATGTTGGTTTGAATTATATATATATATATGGAGTTTATCTTCGTTGTAGGTCAAATGGATGGTTAGGCAAAGTAGACTTTCATTAAGTGAACCATTGCCCTGCCTTGAGGAATTTGACTATAGAGGCACCATTTGCGTTTGATACTTCTTACATTTTATAAAAATATTATGGCCAATATATTCAAGTATCATAATAAGTGTCAATTCACAATTCCCACAGGGCATGTCTAAATATTACTCGCTCTATTTGAACACAACCATAAATTGCCGGATTCGTTTCTTGTCTTTGCTTGCGTTCGCCCAATGTTGATTTAACATGGTTTTAGTCTTATTGATTCTTTATTACGCGAACACCCCGTATTGTCTATGTGCACGCAACTATAGTCACCTTTGTTTAATTAATATCATGATTATTAATTGTTAGCTGGCGGATGTTTTGAGTTTGAGCTATATGCACATATAAGACAGTTTTGAAGCCTTTATAACAAAGCTTTCTGAAGAGTTCTATGGTCAATACCTACATAATCTGAAATAATAGAATGTTGAGTATCTCGCTCGTGCACCATAGTACATTTAGGTGCCAAATTTACCAATATCAAGTTCATAAATTTATATGACTATAAACATCACAATATACTATAATCTGTATATATATCACAATATATACCTACAGATAATTATGACACATCATCTAATAATAATTCTCAATTATAAGGTAATAATAATTATAAAATTGAATTATAAAATGTACACCATAATTTATATGATATAAACGAATTTAATTGTATTTGAAAAAAAATGTAAATTAAAAATCGTAATTCGAAAATAGTTCAATTTTAAGTTTCAGCGAATTTCGCCTAAGGACACGAGTCATTGAATATTGCGTCAATGTTATCTATCTATATATATTGTATGAATCTCTGACAGATTTCAATATCAGCCAAATTTATCTTCGTTAGAATTAAAAAAAAATAAAGATAAATTATTTAATTAAAAAGATACACCAAGCGTCCTCATACAAAGCAATGTTAACAGATATAAAGTCGACGCCGACCATATTTCCAATATAACGATCTTCTTGGATTTACGCAGAAATGGATAGAATGCATTGGACTGCCATTCACATATCCAACTTACTAATTAAGTCAACAACCAAGAAGAAAGCTGTAACTTTGACAATGTAACTCCATACGTAACCGTCCTGCAAACGACCACTGCATCTTGACCTGCGAAAACTTGTAATCCGCCCTTTTTAGTATTCGGATGCTTGCGGAGTCGAGAGGCGGGGCGTTTCAAGTGAATTTGGTTGTTGTAAAAGCGGGGCCGCGTGCATAGATCTGTGCCTATTTAGACACGTCCAAATCGAGACGCGTACGCAGTGGCGCCACCATATAAAGTAAACAATAGTGCACCAGTGACAATCGCGCGCAGTCCCGGTTTGCCCTCATTATAATCCCATGCGTGGACTGACTATTACAATCGGTGCATAAACATATTCTCTACTAGTGAGAGGTTATTAAGGCGGGTATATATACTATATACTAGAAAAGAATTTTGACATAATCAAGGTAGTTCAATTCTAAACCCAATGCCAGTTATGAATATTATATGAATATAGAAAAGGTTGAAAATTTGAAAATAATATGAATATAGAGAACAACTACGGTAAATAGGTGTAAAGAAAAATACAGTCGGGTTCGTCATATCTTAAGACGAAGTTCTAGATATAGACAAATGACAAGATACTTAACAAACTATACCTAAAGATATCGATGAGACTACTGTTTGTCAAAAATTCTCTATGAAAGTTAACTTTTCTTTAGAGTTAAATTTTTCTTTAGAGTAAATTAAGCAGAAACACTTGTTAATAGGTGGCTACTGGAGTGGCTACCATCGCCTATAACACAAGCAAAGCCATTACCAAGAGCAGATCACTAGTATGTAAAAACACGTATTAATAAACTCACGAACAAATGTACATTAAGAATTTGATCTTCCAAAGTTAACTGGGTGCAAATAAAAAATTAAATTAAGTACTTTGAAACAAGGAAACGGAAACATGAAAAATATCTCTTGACATAATTCCGTCTGCGTCAATTCAAACTCGACATCTGTCACATTCATTTATAACAATGCGGCTTCTATTCGCACAAATTAAATGACACTTTTAAAATGCACTCGACTGTACTTCTTTCTTTAGAATTATACGTTAGTCCAACTACTAACTAGTAGATAGTGTGTCTCATTAAGCAAACTCCGGGCGACGTTTTACATCATTAAATATGTAAATAGTAGGAATACGGAGCCCATTCAGCGGACATGTCGCACCAAATCTAATAGACTTACATATCTATGGAAATTGACAAAATATTTTTATTTTATAATATTAAGTTAAAAACTATTTAAGTATATATTTAAGTACTTTTCTCAATTTACATTTGACTGTTTAAAATTGACAGTGACAGCTGTCATTCGATTATCGTGTCATTTTTTAAGGTCCACAGATAAACTGACAGTCCACTTGTTGGTAGGTGGCTACCGTTGCCTATAAGCAACGCCACAGGTGCTGCAAATGGCATTTTTATGAGCACTTATCAAAAATCTACGGTTAGTCTTACAATTTACATAAATGAAAAAAAATACGAAATTACTGCTATTTATTTTAGAGTTTTTGCTACTTGTAGCAAGCAAATTAATAAATTTGTTGTCACTTGCGAATTAAATTTAAAGGCGGTTTTTATTTTTATAAATACAGAGCTCTTTGAACTTATCATTCCAATGAGACCGCACCTGTTGACATCGTGATTTGATTAGAATTTATAGTTCCAAGCACACTCTAACTTACGCTTGAGTTGATTCTGTAATAATTGGAATATTTAGAAATATTTATTTTTTTATATTTTACGAATCATATTGAGAACTTACCGCTTTGGTTTTGGTTACTTGCTAATATTGTTGTCGTTTGTTAAGATTTCGTATGCCGAAATTTTGACTTTCCCTTAAAATTATGTGTCTTGAGAATATTAAATTACTATTTTTTCTATGGAATGGTCGGCCCACGCAGTCAATGGTTAACTGAACCCTGGCATTCCTTACTTACTTATTAACAGAAAGACAACTTGTTTATTTCATACTTAGAGGTTTTCTTTAAGGAGCTGATTGCCTACCTCTACTACGAAATTTAAAAAAAATGTATACAAAATAAATGTTGCAGAATAATCCAATACCCTATAAGCGTCGCGCAATACACATTTATTTGATTGTCGTATTAATTCCAAGTTCCAGTGGGTGGTACTCACAGTAAATATTAATTAAAACACATGAGTTAATGTTTGCTATAAGAAACAGTGCCTTGACTGTTTGTCAACCACAACACTTTCCCTCTTGAGAAGGTGAAATGCAAATCATCATCTCAGCCGTAGGACGTCCACTGCTGGACATAGGCCTCCCCCAAAATTTTCCAATTGGACCGGTCAGAAGCAGCCTGGATCCACCGTCGACCCGCGGCCCTTATTAGGTCGTCTGTCCACCTTGTGGGTGGACGTCCTACGCTGCGCTTGCTGGTCCGTGGCCTCCACTCGAGAACCTTCCGGCCCCAGCGGCCGAAATGCAAATACCTCTAAATAAAATCATTATGATGCCTTTTTTCATAGAAGCATCAGCATAGACCCATTGGCAGCCTCAGGCGGTTTGCTTCTTGCTCTTTTTAACATTTTTTTCTTCTTTTATGACCTTTTAACATTTTTTTAATTTAAATATCAACAATACTGCATCATTGTCGTTGTCACACGATTAGGATTTTTGAAGTCTTCTCTGCTTATACGAAAATACTTATTTTTTATCCTGTACTAGGTCCGAGACTTTAAATTCTCTTTGAAAGCAAAGACAAAAATGGCAATGGTAAAAAATATCAATATTTATATAAAAATGGTATACTGATAAAAGTATCTAATCTGATAGTAGTAAAAATGTTGCTCTAAATAACTTGAACATTTTGTACAATTAGGTAAATGACATAACTTGCTAACCACAAAGGAATTACCATATAAAAAAATTATACATTTTCCATTTGAATTTAATCGAGCAGTGTCACAGAACTTGCGGAATACTGATAGAGGCAGGCAGTTAGTTGTGGAATGTTAGCTTAATTTACAACGTCCGCTGATACATCGAAAGTGTTTGTATAACATTACACTTGTGGCACTTGTGGCCCCAACTGTACTTACCATATTAGGTGTATAAGTGTATAAGTTTCTCTTTCAAGTAATACGGTTTCCCGTATCAATTAATTCGATTCAACATTATTTTCAAGGAAACAGGAGGTAAAGAAGAATGTACATGGACTAGATTTTTTCTAATTTCGATCGTCTGACAGACAAGGTCCACTTGATGGTACTGTACCCTATCTGTTAACCAAACGGTGGCGGGTTCGAATCCCGCTAGGGGCAAATGTTTTTATGTGTTAACATTTACCTTTGTACCTGAGTCATGAATGTTTGTATTTAAAAATGTATGTATTTACAAAAAAATATGAAAATCTATGTTTAGTATATCAACTGTGTGGTATCCATAATACAAGCATTAGTTGCTTAGCATGGAACTAGATGGGGCTGTGTGGAATGTGTTAATAAAATGAAGATATTTATTTATTATTTATATACTAATAAAAGTTTATACCTATTATTGAGCATTGTTTACTTTAAAAATAAATCAATGCAGTCTCAGTTATTATAATGCAGGTAATGTATTTTTGCATATTATTATTATTCTATACATTAGCAGTCGTTCTCATTGCTCGGCGAACTCGCTCTCTGTCACTTTGCGCCGCAAATTGCTTTAAAGACATTGGCAATGGCGTCACAGACGTTTTAGAGTCCCGCGAGGAGACAGCATCTGATGTCAACCAAAAATGTTTTAACTTATTCATTACTATTTAAAATTACACCTGATACAAGGACCTATTTCTTGTCTCTGGTGGGTGCAATTAGTTCCAAAAGTTTTTAATATTTACCACGCAAATCCACTAAACTTATTAATTTCCTTTTTTTAAAATATTCCTAATCACTTTAATGTTATTGAAATGCAAAATAAATGGTCCCTTGATGTTAGGTATATTCAAATAATGATTTTTTTAAAGGTCTTATGGTACACTTGATGGTAGTTAGAATATTTCTTTTTTTACAGAAAAATTAAACCTTTTTTTAATGTTGTTAAATTCTAATGGATACCCGACAGTGGTGCGGATGAACTGCGGAGTTATGCCGGACTCCTACCGGCTAAAACCCAACGACTTCCTAGCGCGGCCGTAGATCCTAGCGCTAACTTACATCCTAGCGCGACCGTGGATCCTAGCTGGGCCGTAGATCATAGCGCGACCGTAGATCCTAACGCGACCGTACATCCTAGCACGACCGTAGATCCTAGTCCGGCCGTAGATCCTAGAGCGGGCGTAGATTCTAGGGCGGCCATAGCGCGACCGTAGATCCTAGCGCGGCCGTAGATCCTAGCCAAACCGTAGATCCTAGCGCGACCGTACATCCTAGCGCGGCCGTAGATCCTAGCGCAGTCGTAAAAATAATAATTGGGATTCGAACCGTACCTACTCCCTCGATTCTACAAACCAGCCACCCAAACACCACGCCAACCAAGCTGTTATCATCCCGGACAAGCATTGACATTAATACTTTTCTCATATAATACCTACGGAACCTATATCCCTAAAGAACGGACCTAACTTGTCCATTTTTTCCATTGTGCTCTAAAATTAGCCGACGGATTGTTATTGGTTAAATTATTCAAAGGGCGTTCGATGCCTTTAAGTGAATTTTGCGATCGACTACTGGCTCTATTCCGATCTTGTTTACCTATATATACCTACAGTTTTCATCTACATATATGTATGTATGCAATTTGAACATTGTAAAATTGATATTAGTTTTTTTAGAAAAAACATGTTTCTTCTAAAAAAAACTGTGTCTCCGCTTATTATGGAATGGTTTTGAATTATATTATTATTTTTTATTTTAACCTATATTACCTACATTTACACTACTATAATTAGCAGCTCCTAACGGCAGCACCGCAAATACGGAACAGGCAACGAACGAAACCTTTTGCAAAAATTTTAATAAATAATACATACTATGTACTTAAAAAGTATCCGTTTAAAGGATATAATTTATATAATGAATAATTTAATATTTTTTTTATTTTCACGCGAGCGAAGCCATGGACAAAATGTAGCAATGAGTAAATTAATCTTTGATTCGACCGTATCCCGTTCTTTCGTTTGTCACGTTTGGTTAGAGGACCTGATTTTTCGAATAGCAGCATTAAAACTGTTTACAAGTAACAGAAAAACAATCCAAATTCATCCTTATCACGTTAACCATAAAGCCTACAGCCGTAAATTTAATGCAAAGTAGAGTTTTTGTCGTCAAAACTATTTGGAGTTTTCGAACAACAAATTCGAATTCAGCATAGGCACAAAATGTTATGGTTTTCAGTCACGTAATGACGTAGTAACATTTTACTTTACCCATTAATTGTTAGATTTAACATCAGCTCGTCATTTAAATAAATGTGACGACAAGTGCGGCAATAAATTTTTGCCTAAAACACGTATTTATGTTCATAACTTAGTTACTACTTTACATTTCAATCAATTCACTAAAATTAGGGTATGTATATATTTGTTTTGAATATATTTTTAGTGATATATATTTTAGTAACGTACATATTATATTTAGTAAGTAACGTTTCTTGTGGCATTCTTTTGAAAAATGTAACAAGAAGAAAAGAAAATGTGTTTAATTTAAGAGTGAATAAAAAGAATCGTGATTACAAAATTCTTATATTTATTGAAGAAAACATTGTTTCGCCATTCTTCGAAATATCGCCCTACACAATCTTTACCGAGACAGTTTGATTATGACGTCAAAACAAATACAATAATATAGTCTATAATTATACTAAAGAAATAAAGAGTTTGCGTGAGGCAAATTTGTATCGTCTACACCCACGTTGCGACAAATTTAATAACATTTTGTCATGATTACTGTATTTAGAATAGAAAAAGCATGTTACCAATAAGAGTTACGCAAGTTCGTACACGCTGTAGTTTATTTTCTGAATTTTTTTCAAAGATAGAAAGTATTTGACAGTTTTATCCAGGTAATATAAGTGAAAACCGCATTCAAATCAGTTAAGTCGTTTCTGTGTCATAAACGCACAAAAATTCTAAATTTTTGGCGTCGCCAACATAATTTAAAAAAAAAATTCAATGTACAGACACCCTCGCACACCATTATATGTATAGAAGATAAACCTGAATAAATCTTTTCTCAATATAAAATTAATATATAAAAAGGAATATCTACATAATATGTCTCATATAATGCATAATTTACTGGATCTAACGTTGAGCTTTAAACATACAAAGCTTCAAACGTAAAAGCTCGTTGTGCGTGCATGAAAATCGTGTCACCGCAAACTAAGCCAAAGATGGTATCGTTTTATTTTCGTTATTAATTACAGGCCAATAAAGCAAGAAGAAGGGTTCGCGTATTAACCGTTATAATTTATCGTTACAAAAACAACGATACGTGCTGATACGTATTTCGGTAATGTGTTTCCAGATTTTACGATGTAAGGCACGCGATGTGGCTTTTCCAATTATATTTTACAAGGGCATTTTGTATGCTCATTTAAATGATAGCAGAGGTACAGATAAATCGTAACTTTACTTAATAAATACTAAGTGTCTCAGTAGTGGCAGACTACTATTAATGACCCCTTATCACCTTGAAATAACAGCATGTGTTCTGTTGTGATTCAGTGAGTAAATGAGATGCAAGAGACGGTTTCCCATTCGTTTCTTATCTATCATTTATAGTCTTCCTTACCTTCCTAATCTGCTACTAAAACCGACAGTTCACTTGCTTATGGTGTTGTTGTATGTTAAGACGGTCCACTTGATGGTTGGTGGATTAAAAATAACGGAATAGGTTCTGACCACCTACCGAAACATAACAGCACACAATGGTGTTATTTTATGGTGATTTCCCATAAGGGGCCTACCATTACTGCCGCCAACTATACTCACACAGTATCCCCTGCTACTACTTGGTAGATCAGGGACCAGAGCCAATTAAAAAGTTAATTTCTAATGTTGACTGGACCCCTAAGACAGAGCGTTAAGGCCTTAACCACTTGACCAATTGGCTTTTCAAATGGGACAATTAATGGCCAATGGGTCGTTTGTGTTTTTTATGAGTCGAAAAGCGTGAAGTAATTATTTTTAAGTATACACAGTCTCCACACAAAATATTGTTTTACAAATAGCATTATTAACGTCACGACACAGCCTTAGAGGATTCCAAAGGTGTATTCCCAACTCGACCGCAAATTTCCTGTAGCTTCCGTCGAGATTGCAGGAATCACGCTCCACTCCACACACCTGCCTATGACCGTTTCATGTTCTGCGGCTTGTGTGCCATAAAAACATAATGACTAGTACTATTTTGTGTGTCAATAACTTAATTGGATATTAACCACGGAAAATCCTGTATCGGGATGTGTGATTTTACCTTATTTGTTAATACAAAAGGTATATCTATGACTAAGATTATTGCGGGTAAGATACAGGTCACAAGAGTCCGGTTTAAAACCTTAAGGATTTTTTATTTATTTATTTAGGTTGGTCATGGAGTAAGTTACTTTATTGTCAGAGATATCGTTTTTATATATAAGGCTCTATACATGATACTGAAACAAAATTAACTATTTTTAGAATTTTTTTCTGTATGTATGTTCCTCCATAACTTTTAAACAAATTAACTGATTTTCATGAATGATACAGGACACAGGATTATGCTACTTTTTTTCTGTTTCAACGCGGACGAATCTGCGTGCACCAGCTAGTGAATAATAAAATAAAGTAAGAAAGTTTATTTTACCGAGGTAAGTATACAAATTGTAATCTTATTCTGGTTCAGAAGACTTTTGCAATGTTTCTAGCTTGATTCTTGGTATTACTTCATTCTATGGTACCAATAATTCGTTTAGCGAAACAATTAGCTAGTTCTGGGATCACTATCACTACATATACCAAACACTATCACCAAATTGGATAACCTCTTTGGCAATAGTAACCATCCCCTTACAGAAGATCACGGTCAAATATCAGAACTCATTCAAATATCTCTTTTCTTCCTCGACAGCGCGTTTGTAACTCCTGTGGCGTTGCTTGTATTACTAGACGTATTATATACCTTCCCAATCCTTTATCCTCAATCCTGATTCAACTGTGGTCAGCCTCAGTGACGACTTTTATAAATCTTGATCGTTGATTTTCTTCTATTTTTCTTAGAATTTGATCTAACATTGAAAGCACCTTACTAGAGAAGAAATTAACATTTACACCTTTTTCACTTCAGAAATACAAATTTACAAATGCTCTTGAGTAAATTGATGCACGCTTAAAACTCAACCTTAAGGCTTAGATTTACAATTTTTTACTGTGATAGAGAAGTTGGCTTAACTAAAGTGTCGATGTGACTGGCCTAAAACAACAGATTGTGTATAGTGACCGATTGGTCACACGACCAACGTGTTGGTCAATAGCTCCGTCACTTTTTGTCATCGAATTTTTGTGTGCCCAAATCATTTTCTCGGTAATGAATGCCTTTTTGCGTATAACTGAAAAACGTAACGTAACTGAAGACACTTTGCAATACACATTTTTTGTTAAAACTAATAGAATTTTTATTGTTTCTGTTAGAGGCAACAGCCCATAAAGATTTGAAAGTTGTGAACGTCATTCTTGGAGATTTTGGACAAAGAAATGTGTTTCAGAAAAGGCGGACCTGGGAGAATTTATTAGGATAAGACGAGGATGAATTATTAGCATAAAAATTCAATCCGTTACTTCTAAACCAATACGGTTTTCAATAATTTAAAAAGCGATTATAGTTGCATCCGTGCAAAGCCGTTTGCAGGTTATTAATCTAGTTATTTAATCTAAAATCGACGTAGCAATTGTCTTCAATAATATATCATTTTAAATTCATAGAAAAACGATGATAACTAAACGAAATAGTCATAATGGCCGAAAAATCCACAACGTCTGCGCCGCCACAAAACTTTTTACGATATCTTTTTGGCGCTAAGTTAAATACTGAAATCGTCACCATGAGTACACGAATGTAATTTCCATATCTATTCAAAATATTTAGTTAGTAGCAAACCAAACAGTCTGGTATAATCTACAAACACATTAAACAATATATTTTTTTGTCTACAAACACACATAACGATATAATGTGTACCTATTACACGTTTTTACAAACTTAGTTTATAAACGTGAAAGTACAAAAAACGCATCATCTCGTGAAGGCTTTAACCGTAAAGAAGAGGAAGTACTACGACTTGGTCCCCATTGGAGCTGTAGCCTTCGCTGAAATCATTCCAGTTGTTCTGTTCGTTGGTTTCAGTGACAACCAGAGGCGGTTGGGATTCCGTGGCGGTTCCCTCTCGACTCAAATCAGAAAGAAATGTGCTCAATACGGCTAGGATCTTACAACGGTAGCTGTCTTTGTCGCCCTGAATCTCGACTGAGTGCTTCTGTCGAGGGAAACAGCGTATTTCCTTCATTTGTAAGGAGACACAAAGTTTATTTATTTTATTTATTAGGAAGCCAACACAGTATACAAAACATTCACATTTAAACATTTTTTTATAATATTGTACACTCCACTTATAGGCTAACTCAGGATGCATTAAAAACAAAAGACTTTTCTGTTTTTTTTTTTTTTAATAAAACTAATAAAAAAAAAAACAAAAACCAAATTATACAAAACAAAAGAAAATATAAATAATTATGAAAAAACATTAATACATCTACACTACATGTATCAATAAATATTAAAAGCTAAAATCGCTACCGGCCTCTGTCAGTTTCTCTATTAACTTCTGTAGGCATACGATTTTGATACTGTTTTTACTAATAAAAAAAGCGATAAATGCAAAAAAAAAGTTGTGGTCGCTAATAAATATGTATAGTACTTACTTCGTATTTAAGGCCCAAAAAGCACGCTTGAAAGTTGTCGATAAAAGTACGAGTTTGTATCGTGGTAATGGTAGAGCAAAACACGGATACAAAGGTTGTTTCCGTCGCTCTGAGATATAACAAATTTTTACATTCCCACAATGTAAGCGAGGCACGAACGCAACACATGGAATCCAGCGGTTGGGGCGGTGGGGGCTGTTATTTTGCTGTATTTTTTTACCTTCCTGCATTTCGCTTGCATTTCGTATTTCGCTTCTACTTTACGAGGCGACATTATGACAAAGTAAGCGATACTACTTCTTCATATATATTTGCGTGTGCATATACAACCAGAATTGAATCTTGGCATCAGACCTGCGCTGTGCCTTCTTGGAGCAACTAAGATAACTTTAAACAGGCGTCATCATCGCTTAAATTAATTATTATAATAAATAATAATATTTATTTATTAACAAATCTATATACTTACAGCTGACCTGGCAAAAAAAATGGGTTTGGCCACCTTTACTGTGACACGAGAATTTTATAAATATAGAAGATTAAACAGGCAATACATTGTAGGACCCATTTTACATAAAAATAATAACGAAAATACATAATTATATTAAATAGCACTTGCAACATTAATATCCGTCTATCAATATTAAGTGTTATCCATTATTTGTTGCAGCTCTTGGACAAAGTGGTTAAGGTTCTTAGCGTCACGAGTCTTGCAAGTAATGACACACTGCCTTTCCCAGTCTTTAGGGCAACCCATCAAACTGCAGTAACCACCACGTCACAGAAGACCACCGAGAAATATCAGCATATTATTTCAAATGTTGTATTTTAAAAGGATCCTAAAACATATTTCCTTATCCCTTTCTGAAAATCCCTTAACCTTAATCTTATCGTTTTCAATTTGACGACAAAATATAGGTACAGCAATGCCCCGTTTATAGTTTTCAATAACTAGAAGATGATTGATTTTTTGTTATTAATATTTATAAATATTTGGTATGGTTTTAATGTTTTCACATTAGATGCATTAATCTCTTATACCTGGCTATAATACTCGTATATCCCTTCATATTATATCTGGAACACGCAAGAGGAAAATACGTATCCCCTGCTGTAAACTTCAAAGACTAATCTTAAGAACACACCTCCGTCCAAAATCCCTTAATACGTCGTAAAAAATAATCTTAGACACAACATTAAGTATATAGGCATAGAGAAGCATACAGCCATGACACACGAACGCCTTCAGAAAAAGAAAAGCCGAGGGCGCACAAAGTCCACAATGTCAAAAACTCTCCGACAACAAACAAAGTGAATGAAAAAAGTAAAAAAAAAAACTCCACATTCTTAATTTAACTTGAGTCACTCTAACATCCCTCCTTGAGCAGAGACCAGTGTAACATGAACTACCTCGTCCCCCTGACTCTTCTCACTGTCCAAAGAAATAGGCGACACTTGAAGCCACTCGGCAGGTCTAGTCGGAATAGATGCGAGACACGAATGGGGTGGTAAAAATAAGAAAGTCCCCATTTCTTGAGGCGGTAATGTTACGTCTCGTTATATGTATGTGATATTTGACGATTTTGGCGTGCTCACCTTGACACGCCGTTTGCGGGAACATTTTATGGGGATAACTGAACGGAATTTTGAGAATTTCTTTTCCCTAATATGTAATCTCATATCATTTCATTAGCCATATCGTGTACTTATTTAATACGCTTTCTCAAGTTCTAGGATTTTTATCATTTTTACTACTTAACTACAAGATCGTCTACCGAGTATGTAGATATACTTACCGTTCTTTTACTATTATATTATAATTTCTAAATAGAGAAATAGAGAGATACGATTTTGTAAGTTACACATACAGTGAAGGGTATTTTCCAGAACTAATGCACCTATTTATAAAGTTCTTCTATCTTTTGAAAATCACATTATTCCAGATAGTAATAGCCTACCTAATATTAGTATACTGCATGTCTACTAAATTCCCCAATTAAATACTCCCGGGCCAAGCCGAGGTGCGTCGGTCTAGTTATTTTATATTTTAATTGAAAACGTAAGTTTATTGTTAAATCTATACCAATATATAAAGCTGAAGAGTTTGTTTGTTCTGCTTCGAATTGAAAACATATTTTTGTGTTAAACAGTATCGATTTATCGAGGAAGACAATAGGCTATAGAGAACGCGGACGAAGTCGCGGGCACCAGCTAGTGTTAAGTATATATTTCTATGTTTCCTGAAAAAATTTAAAACTTTTGAGTAAAGAATTTAAACTTTTTTATAATGTCTTTTTTTTTTCTAAAACTGCTTTTAAAATGTCTGCAACTACTTGTCTCTTTGAATAGAATTCACACACTTTTAATTCTTAACATCTGTGGAACACATATCAAAACAAAACAAGAAAATAATACGAATGTATCATGAGTATAGCTACATAAAACCCTCATAGAGTTAATTTTCTTAAAATGTCTCGATCAATAACACAAAACCATCCCAAATGTCATAAAAAACTTTGTAAAGTTCCCCCTCCCATACACACACACGCTCACACACACATACACTACTCATTATGGGGGTAACTAATCACCGAGCTATGGAAAAAAAATGCGAATTTTTTTATTCATTAACCACCCTCTTCTAGCGTCTCCGTCCCAGGATAACTTTTAAATGCATGGAGCCTCCTTTACTAATTAAATTAGAAGGATTTTTTTTTATAGGACTATAAAAATTATGTTATACGTCCTGTTAATGTATGCAATCATACAAAAGAATGGTCGATTCGATGTTTCAATCTAATATTATTAATGCGGAAGTGTGTTTGCTTGTTTGTTCGTTGAACTTTTCCGGTTTAACTAATCAAACGATCGTCATGAAACTTTGCATACACTTTGTTAGCGATATAAAACAAGAAATAACGTACAATTCAACCAGAAAAAAGTACACTATGATCCAGGGATCATGTAATAATAAAAATGTACCCACAAAAGTATGAGTTTTATACACCCAAGAAAAAAAAAAAAAGGAGCGAGGACGAATTCAAATTCAAATTCAAATTCAAATTCAAATTCAAATTCAAATATTTTATTGCAAACCATTTATTGCAACCAACAACCAACCAACCAAGTCGCGGGCAAAAGATGTTATGTTAAAAAAAATGCGGAGGTGAGTTTATTTGTTACGTCTTCACGTGATAACTAAACAGATTGTTATGAATTATTACAAATATCAATTGTCACGGGTACAGAAAAGGACAAAAATTAAAATTAATTCAAAATTGACAGTAAATATCAAGTTTCCTGAGAGTTTCTAATAGAATTATCTGAAAATAGGTAACGCTTTTCAAGTATTAAAACAAGAAATTTATATTTTAAGACATAATTTAAAACGATTAGCTTTAGCGGTTGGTTATTTTAGTCCATAATTAAGTTTATAGACGAGCGTTTTAATAGATAAATTTATTTATAGTCTCCACAGTTTTCTATGTTCTGTGTCCGCACACGGCGCACACTCTATATCGTCGATGTAAAGCATGAATTTGCATATTTGTCCTCTCACTAAGTGCAATAGCTTGTTGGTACGCACTCCATAACATTCTTCTTGTTTACTTCTGAGCGCGGTTCATTTGCTAATCTTTGAATTAACAGTTTTTGAGTCAATATTAACATACTTCCATCCTGAGACATTGTTTCTCGTTTTGTATTCTGTATATGTGTCAACCTAGATGTACTTTCCATATATGTACTTGTATATATAGATGTAATTGCATATATACTTATTACTTTCCACTGAAAGGTATGACTTCTGCCTCGAAAATTGCTCGGAACCACATGTATTGCCTCAAAGACTCTATCAACTATCTACACATAAAATAAAGTAATAAAGTTGTTCGTCTCTGTCTGCTTTTCCGCTGACTTCTTCTCAATCATAAGACTGATTTTGATGCAGTTTTTACTTATGGAAAGACCGATAAACGAGGCAAGTTTGTAGAAAAAATATATAGTTTATGTTATGTTACAAATAAAATAAGTTGTTAATGTTACAATAAAATATAAAAATTGCCTCTTACGTATGAAATAAATTGTAATAATCGGCTAATAAATGGGTCAGTGAATTTTCGATAAGAAGGAGGTTCATAACTCGGCCGCAATCTGGACATAGTACGAGTCGGTTATACGGTTATCGGTCTGAAGACGGTTCACACAAACGCCTTTCTTAAGCAAAGCAGCGCCTAATTTCAATATCCGAACGGAGCGTGGACCGTTCGTAAACTCCTCGGGGAATAAATTACTTCGTCTATTCAATATTTCATCAGGACGAGAGGCCGACTGAATATTCAAAACTAGAGGAGACACGTAAAGGCACGCGCAGGCCATTTTTCGCGCCTATCATCTCGGTAACAAAACGCACTCGTAATTACCCCCCGCCGCCCCCACCCCGCGCCCGCGTCCCGCACCCCGCGGACACCCCGCGGACTACCCCTCTGCCCCAGCGGGAACGGGGGGAGGCCGCCCAGTGACAATTATTGATCAAAAATTCTCTCTCTTCTTTCGCAAAAGAAAACTTGGACGGGTTACGTGTCAACCGGTGTAGTTTGATCGTTTTTAATTAAATATTTTTGATGCTTTTTATTTTCACTAACTCTCACTCGATTGAATATCAATACATAATAAACTGTCTGTTCCTGTATTAACTTCTTTTAAACCGCCCAACGGATTTTGATGAGGTGTGCTGGCAACTGCAGAATAAAATATTCTTGTGGGTTCCCACAAGAATATTTTATTTCCCATCATTTTTCGTTTCCCATTGTATTCGTCAAAAATGTGTATTTTACAAAAATAAATGAAAGACCGTATAAAACAGATATAAGGTCACTAGTCAAATATAATCTAAAGAACACAAGGTATACAAAAAGGTGCAGCCAAACACTGGCTTCACGAAATTCCATATTATAATTACGCGTACAAATAAATAATACAAATAATTATACAAGATTGATTTTTACTCAAAATGTAGTGATTTGAAAATTCTTTGAATGATTTTATTTATTTACTAGCTGGTGCCCGCGACTTCGAGCGTTGAACGATGGAAGGTTTCAACGTTGTATGCGAAATTTCATGGTGATCGATTCAGCAGTTTTTGTATGAAAGAGTAACAAACATCCATATATCCATACAAACTTCCGCTTTTAGGAATACAATATTAGTACGGATTTTTGTTTCATCATCATTAGAGTCGACTTCTTCATTGCTGCAGGTTGTGGCCGCTCTGAATTGTCTTGGTGGTATTGACCACCTGCTGCTTCCATTCCACCCTTAGCAACTTCTAAGCCTTTCTAAGCGTTATCAACTGTAAGGCCTGTGATATGCACAACTTGGTCTCTCTATTGGCTAGGAGACCTTTTAGAACTTTTTGATAGCAGGGATAGTCTTGTGCGAATCAAGCTATTTTTGGTAATTTAACTAAATCCAATTGAGACATGGGGAGACACCCATGTATGTGCAGAAGAAGTCAGCAAAAATGTTGCAAGTATCAAATGGTTTAGTGCGTGGTACACGCGGCCGCCTCGGCATATTAATTGCACGCGGCGCGGCGCTACCGGGCTGGGAGGCAAGACATGGGGAGGCACAGCCGCGAGGTCAACCGTCGCCAGCCTTTGTTTTGTGCGTGCCACTGTACCGTTCTTCTACATTATGTACACGACTAACAGCTAACAGAGCAGATACGACTTTTGTCTTTCAATTTCATAACAGTACGCGGCAGACAGGTGACGCTGTCTTATGAAAACACTCAAATACTTAAGTCTAGGCAAGTTGACACCAGAATTTCTTATAATAGGTGATTATTAGTTAAGTAATTAATATAATTGCAAATTTAACTTCGAAACTGATGATGGGCAGTAACCACCCCGTTACTTTGAGACAAAGATGAAATAAGAGCATGTATTTTTTTTTTTACTTGAAAAAATATGTAAAAAAATTAAAAATGTATGTTGTCACGTATCTATATGATGTATTATGTAATCAACAAACTCTAATCACTATGAACCATAATCCGATTAATTAAAATGGAAGTTTCCAAGTTTTTTGCTGACAAATTATAAAACGGTCGAAGCCGCGAGGCATTACTATTTGTAATATAAAATACTAGCTTTTGCCCGCGAATTCCTCTATACTTACGCTCCTTTTTCTTAGTTAAAAACTGTTATGAAATTTATCAGGCGTTGAATTTTCATTTTTATTTTTAGATAATCCCTCGGGAACAGTACTTTTTTCCGTATGAAAGGTACCGTATGTCCTTTTCTGTATCGCTTACGACATGTATGCAAAAATTTCATGATGAGAGGTGTGAAAGCGTGACAAACAAACACACTCAGTTGCACATTTACAATAAGTATTAGTAAGAGTTTTCACACCTATTGACCTATTATAAAAAAATTAAATTCATATATTATAAAAAAATATCTGAAATACAAAGCCCATTATGATGAAAATAACTTTCATTATTAAATTAATTATTAAATAAATATAATAGTGGATTAATTTTTCTTATTGGACGCTATGAATTTGAGAAACTGCCAAAAGTTTGGCTAATTTAATCAACTTCGGAGATCGGCTTTACGTCGTAATGAGCTGTTACGGTGAAAGATTACGCTAATTAGCATTGAAACATTAAACTCCTTTCCTTCTTAAAAATAGCTGTAAGACAAAGAAATCGTTCAGCCACAAATGAGGACTTACATTTCAACTATGCACAGTTAAGCACTATCCTGTGAAGAATACCAATTCAAACTTACCTTGTCTGTAGATCGTACTTGATAGACATCCTGCCTAGATTAGCAGACTAATTTGTGTTTTTAATTTTATATTTCGTAATCAAATTATGATAATACACATATATACAACAGTATTTTGACGTATCATATCATGACTTTCTTATCATAAAAATTACTAATATCAAATTTGAATTGAATTAGTTGAAATTTTCAATTCAAAAACCCCCTAGTCTGTTTTTTATTCTATTTTCTATTTTTTAGTTAATAATATCTGATTTGAGGCACCTTTTTAAGGAAATTAATTAACGATTGCTATCCTTAATTCCCATAGCCATTAAATACAAGTTTAAATAAAAAATAAGAACTAATTATCACATCTTATTGTATAACTAAGGTACATATATCAGCTTAGCTATTCAGAGAAGAAATTTGCTGTACGATACGTCACATTTTTTAAATATTTTTATTTAGTTTTTGTTAAGATCATGTTGTAATTATATATTAACTTTTATGTTAAATTCATATATTTATATTAATTAAATATATATATTTTTAATTTTTGTTTTAGAGATTCCTCATATCCAAAATGGGAATACTTTGTTTTGGACATCAATAGTACCCAGTACAGAGTAATCTGAAATTAAAGAAATATAACTTTTCTAAGAACCATCATGTTTAGATTTAAGAAACCTGTTTTAAAAATTCGCGCACGTATCGTAAATCAAATTAAAAATATATAATTAAAATTTATTACAAGTTTTTATTTAATTTACATATTAATGATCAGATACTTGTTAGACAAAAATGCTAAATGAATAACATTCAACATATCATTCATCATATCAATTTATCCAGTAAAACGTAGTCTGTCGGCTCACTCCGCGAACACGTCCATTATGCAACGCCCAGTAGCGTTGCATCCGTCGTCCCCGAACTAGCGCATAAAACAAATCGGAAAACTTATCGCGCATCGTTTCCTTCGATTTTCCGCGCCTCTGTCCATTATTGTGTTTGTGAGCCATGTATGTAAATCATTTCACACACCCAAACACACGCCGTCCCTCTCTCCCATACGAGGTCCGAGCGAGACGACAAATCGACCGTGTTAATTTACGTACAGTTGGCAATTATAATTTTCGTATTCCACGCGTGTCCGTCCTTCTCTTGCGCGTATTTTTTGTTCGCTATCTCTTTTCGGGGGGTCGTGGGGGGGTTAAGATAAGGCGCTGAAGACGCGAGAGATATGTAGGATTTTTTTTAATAAAAACCCCGCTTCTGTGTGCGCTAAGTGATATGACTGGTTTCTTTTTTAATTTTGTTGCGCGAATGCGCCCGCATTCCCGGATCATCTATCAACTTGGTTCTTTTTCCCTCTTTCCTACACCACACGGCGCGTTATGAAGATTTCGCATGGGATATGAATATTGATTGTTTCGTTGGCGACTAATGAACGCTTGATTGGTGTTCGCTGTTGATCTGTTATCGACTCGCATGGGGATTCGAGGGGGATTTAAAAGCTTTTTTTGCACTTCAAACCAATGGTGATATTCCATTGTTGCATATACATTAGGACAGGAGGCAATACTCGCAATGTCTCGTACAAACTTTTTCGAATGGACCTATAAGAAACCTGTCTGATAACAGTAATACCAGATTGTGTAGCCTATATGTATAAAAAACCCTCAGTTTTTAATACCTAGGATAAAAATAATAGTAAACTATAGGTCGCAAAAGTACTTACTTTTAAATTATTATTAAAAATAAACCCAAAACTAAAGATAAACCGACAGATAGGCACAAGCTTTACTTATAGTTGGTGAAAGAGGCCCTTAATGTATTGTTTAATTGATAGAAATTAAAAATAACATGTAAGTAGCAGTAAGTATTGTAGCGCATCGTAGACGCATGTGAGAAAAGCTACGAATGCTACATAAGCTACGCGTGACTTGGCCTCTACACATATCGTATGCATGAGAAAGAATTCAACGCACATGCTACGAATCTGTTTACAATACACTTTTAAGTCAATGAACAGTTTGAAATATAATTTACAATTATTGATCAATGTAGATTAGATTTAAATGAGATTAAATAGCATCTATCTGAAAGACATTTTCAGAAAAAAAGTGGTCAAAACATTATTTTTAACTAGCCGTATTTTATCGACAACTGAATTTGTTTTAAATCTATAAAAACGTTAAAAGAATTACTTACCTTTGCTTTAGTTATATGCCTCGGTTTTTTGGAACTTACAAATTGTGTCAGTAAGGCTTGCAAATATATGTAGTAAGTTATTTTATGAATTTAAATAAAATATTGTAAGTCTATAGGTATCAAGTACTAAATAAATCTATTGTTACATAATATGTAATAGAAAAAGTAATTATACGTTTTACTATGAAATTGTTAAGTCAAATTAAATAATAATTTAATATTAAAACTACTTTGGTACTCGTATATGATATATAGTCATTGAAATGTGCTATACTTTTATTTTAAAATTTCTTAATATGACTACGCAGTTGGAAGCTTTACCATCGTCGTTATATTTTACGTTAGTAGGTACTTTTCTTCATTACTTTTTCTTATATAACTGTGTTTTTTCATCTTTTTCTTTGATTCCCTCTTCTACAAATAATATCAACTTAGTAAAAATAGAACAGATAAAATAAGGTAAGCAGAGAGACCCTCATCTTTGCATCCCTTGTTGCTTGTGCTAAGTCACAAACAATCAAATGGTGGCGAATAACCGATTATGTACAAACGACAGGCAAACACGAATTACTTTAAAAACTCATCTAATCACGTGTTAATGGTTAATCTATGAAATCAACTTCACGCACCGTTTGGGCCGTTCAGACAATCTGTAACGCAGACCGTTCGACGACTTTCACAGACCGATGCACCTGGAAGAGTCACAGGTGGTCAAAAGTAATGGTGTGGCATGTTCTATTTAACTTTTTTACGAATTTAATTTGTCTTTAACACATCGGTTAACACTAACTAAATATACTTATAAAGTCATTTAGTTATCACTATTAAAAAACCTGAATATTTTTAAATTTATTAAAAAAAATAATTTTAAAAATGTTCTGGGTTTCTGAGAACTTTGGACTAATAAAAGCTGACTTTTAAATGCTGACTCTGGCCTATTTCTGGCAGGGCAAAGAGCATTTCACAGTCATTGTGGCATACTGTCTGGCGACTGCCCCTTGTGAAATATGTAACACCATGAATCACCAACTAATCCAGCTATTAGCTGAAGACCACATTCGGTACCAGTGACGTTGCTTAAGCTATAGGCGACGTTAGCCACTTACCATCAAGTGGAAAGTGAGCATGTCTGAACCGGTCCCTGTCAGGAGCCAACTGGAATAGCTGCTCGACCGAGGCAATCCCAGTCCTCTCTGATGCCACGACTTTCTCCTTCGACCAGCGTGTCTCTTCCCTTCCACCTTTATAAATAGCTGTATAGACAGATATACTGATATACTATACTATACAGATATACAAAAGTTTAGAGAAAATATAAAAGTCGTCGTGAATTGAAGTGGAACGTGTCACCTGCCACTTGGTGACTGTGCATTTCACACCCTCGCCTCAAGGAACCCTACTTTCGTTTCGGTACACTCCTTCATAACGCTACTTTAACTCTTTCTAGTTAACATTCAGCTCCTAATACTCGTGATTAAATCAACTTCCTTGCGTTTAAATAACAACCTTAAACAGAATCATTTAAAATTCTTTTTGAAAACGACAAAAAGATTATGCTTGGAATGCATCCAAAATTATTTTCAAGATTAATATATTTATATAGGTGTATTTAAATTGGACGCTATTACCATCAATATTTTAATTTTTAATTAGGCGGGAACTCAATTCTTTGAAATTATTGAGTTTGTACTTGGCACAAAAAGTCCAATCAGGTAGTGTAGGTAGTCTAACCAAACCAGTGTGTGTTGTATATATGGAGTATGGGGTAAATGAAATTCACCTACATAACCCAATGGATTAGTAAGTTGATGTGGCATTGAGCAGGACACCATATAGAATAAGAAGACTGACTATCTAACAAGAGCCGCATGTCCAAGCTGGAATCAGACAGTTTCTGATAAGTTCTAATGGAAAATTATAAAAAGAAAAAAGCAGGGTTATATTTGTTGAATTTTTAATTTATTACATGAGTATAATTAACGCAGTGTAGACCGACCGAATAAAATAAATGGGCAGGTTTGTTCCGCATCGAATCGTCTTCCGGCAGACGAACGTGATTCTCAAGGAAAGTTCTTAGTTGTTAATGAGCGCTATGCAGTGGACGTTGGCCTCTATTGTTACAGAAAAGCCCACCGTGATTGTTCAAAATTCAAACTACTTATTACCTATTCATCAATGAATGTTAACAATTTATTTGTTACCTACTTTGCGGTAGCAATATTTTGAAGTATCACTTGCAACTTCTGTGACGTTTCTTATTTTAATAGGCAGTCAATTACCATAAATTAGATTAACCCCGGCTGTAATAAACTTTAAAAAAATCGGAATAAATACTACATTTTATATACCAACTATGTATATAAAATGTATAAAAATACCCTTAATATTTTAAAATGTATTTTTAAACTATTCATTTAAACGAGTTACCTGACCACTCGCTTGAATTTAACTCGGCGAGTTATCATGTTTGTTTTTCACCTATTATTTCACTAGATAATTCGTTGACAATATTTTCAAATAAATATTTTAACAAGTTATTCTCTAAAATGGTTACGAAATCCGTGCCATTACAAAAGTGCAATGTGCCGGTAACCTTTGGGAGTTTCTTTTTAATTTCAATAGTGGGGCGACGGCTCAAGGTCACCGCCCGCTAGGGGACAATTTTATCATCAGCTGACTACACTCCACTCTCTACCTATAAATAACTTTTAGACACTGCAAAAAAATACTAAAAACTGGAATTAAACTTATACTAGTGACTCGAACCAGGCTTCGCACGAATGCAGTTTTAATACATTATATACATATTATATGTATTATGTTCTTATAGTTACACCATTTACAGATTTATTATTAGTATAGATAATACTAGCTGCTACCCGCGACTTCGCCCGCGTAACTTTGTAAATTATATACTAATGCCTTCCTCGAGAACCAGTCTATCCATTCGTGAAAACAGCATGTAAATCGGTGCAGTAATTTTTGAGGAGGACTTTGTTTTATAATATGTATTTATTAATCGTACAAAATTATTTTTTATACAAACAAAATAAAAAGATAAATATTTTCCTTGAAGAAATTACTGAAAAGACTCAATGTACGATTCATTATTCAAAAGTATCATAATATGATATGATAGTATTATATAATCATAATATGAAACAAACAAACGCTGCCCATTTACTGTCATTGATTTGTAAGTAGTGCACAGTGATTGTAAAAAACTAATAAAAAATACTTACATGTAACATTAATTTCTTATTCAAATTTAAACTTGAAATATACATTATCTGTTTATTAAAAACAGACTGAAAAAAACATAAAATTAATGTACAAATTGTTTAAAAATTACAAAAGTTGACATGAACCTAATATAAATTATTACAATTTTAGTTACAAAAATATATTTTTTTATATATGTGTTTTATTTTTCAATCGGTCAGCTAAAAAGTTATGAATCCGGAGTGCAGTCCGCAAGAACTTTTTAAAGTTTAGGGGCTCGATAGGAGAGGCAATAAACCGGGTGTTGGGGGAAAGTGAGGCGAAGAGACGAAGAGGGGGTGTCGGTCATCTCCCCCTTTTTATCTCCGCAAGTCAAGGGCGCGTGGGGCAGGTCCGCTGCCCGGCGGCTATTGACATTATGTTTTTGAATTTACCCACTTTTCTCATTGTCCGGGAACTTTTTAATGTTCGGTCGTTGAACCGAGTGTCCGGCAAGTGGCCGGAATACAATTCGCTCCAGAATTGGCTACTTAATGACCTTTCAAAGGGATTGGTTCTTTTACACGTATTGTGTTTTTTGTATACGATACTTTAATTCGATTTTTACGTTTTAGAAATTATAGGATACATAAACCTTCCTCGTTTATCTCTCTTTCCATTAGTGAAAAACTCTATCAAAATTCCTTGAGTGGTTTAGAAGAAATTATTAAAGAAACAAACAGACATGACTTTTTGATAAACGTTATCAAGAATTATATACGAGTATAGGTATTTTTCACAATGTTTCTTCGCCCCTATGACATGGGTCATTGTTGGAAAAGGTGTTAAATGTTAGAACTCTTGTAAAAACAATGTTGATACTTCGTCGAGTATTTCACCTTCTCACGGGAAAATAGGGTATCTGTCAATAAAGTAATCAAATTTCAGAGGTGTTTAAAAATCGAATTAACATGTCGATAGAGCCTTCATACAGCCATTGGTTGTATATTTATCTGCTCCAGATGAACGGAACGATAGGAACGTCTTTACACAACTTAATGCCTCCAAAATTATCGATATGTTGCTATCTGTTGCAGCTAAACTATAAAATTAATCTTTTTTTAATGCGTTCAGCTCTTAGAGTTTTCCAAGGTTAGGTAGATATTGCAAATTATTATTTTGAAATATATTGAAGATTGCTTCATAGTATTCTAAAAACTAGAATTCATATAATAAAAATCTCCTATTATTATTAACTCGTTTTATATTAATTAAAATTAATAAAATATGGGTATATTACCTATATTACTTATGCAAAGATATATTATATTCCTTTACAGGTTTCATTGGAATATAACACGCAGACGCAGAATTATAAAACAAATATGTTATACCAAAATTAGAACTGGAAACAATTCTGTTGGATTGGAATTTGGATAATAGCATTGTAAATTTGAAAAGAGTACTGTATATTTTTCAGTAATTTATATTTTCATTTCGTTCTCTCTATCTTCTGCTTCTGTCGCGGTGTTGAAAGAAATATAGTGACAATTTTTATTTACCAAAGCTTCAGATTCGAACTGATAAATAGGAATAGTAGTGCAGTCATGTCCTCTAAAAATAATTTTTAGTACATTCTTACTTACACAAACTACCACAACTAATATCCTGATACTGAACCCTAATAGTTTATAGATTTAAGTTATTTAGTGGTATATAAATACCACTTATGTTCACAGACAAAACTCATGTTAGCGCTGTTCAAACTTTGTTCGCAACATATCGATACATCGTCGAGCTCACAAAAACTCCCAAAAACTTTGAGTGACAGGACCGCCGTCGACAAAGGTCGATATCGATAGTCGATATGATAGTGCAACAAAGCACCCGCCAACCCATCTCTATTGACAAGACGGCTAGAGCGTGTGCTACGTGTGAATGTTATCGATATAATCGGAAATAATCGAGATGTGGCCACATCGATAACTTGCCCATTACGTCCAACTAAAAATAGCTTGGGAACCAAAATGAGGTGGATTTAATCGAATCATTCGCTATATTATCCCATGTTAATCTAATGTGGAATTGTTGATCAGTTGTTGCGCATTTTTATTGTCAGCGATACAGGAAACCCTACTTTTCATTGAGACAAACAGCCTCCTTCAGACGACCACGGTGAAATAACTTTACCTACCTAGCACCTAAGTCTATAATAGGGTGCTAGAGCCCACTTTCCTTACCCTTTATCCTACCATGTAAAAAGCTCACTTGCGACACCTATGGCGTTGCTTGTGTCAATAGCAAAACGGCTTATACACGGCTTGCCGGCAGACCATTATAATACATTTTAAAAAAAACTAGGTAAAAAAGGCGCAACAAAATATTCAGCGCCCGATTTATCCGATAAAATCTGTAAAAGTTCCTACAAAACGGAAGTCCACATTTTTAAAAACTCGTTTCTTAAACCATCAAAAGCGAAGTAAACACACCGGCCAGTAGAGCTACCATAAAAAATCTATTTTTCAATGCGATTGGCAGATAAGTGATCGTTGACCCCTAGTTTTGGCGGGAGCGCGGGGCCGTGGGGCAAGGTGGTCGGGGGGCAGGGGCTAAATCGGCGGCGCGTGCGCATAGATATGCTAGTCATAGTCATGTCGGACAAAACACAAAAGCCAAATCAAATCTCGAAGATATATCGACAGGATTACGTTACAAATTTTAACCACAATTATGTTGCTGTAATATCTGAGCTACACGATGTCCGATCAGTAATAATGAACTTGAATTTGATGTAATAGAGATCAGGCACTCGTTAGACAATGGCCTGTGGGCACATTCTTTAATGTCATCATTAAGAGTCCCCTCACTCTGACTTTTTTTGATTATTTAAAATAAATTACATACATTTTAATAACTATTTTAACTAATATTTTATTACACCCCAAATTTTCAGTCAGGTTGAAGCAATAACAAAATGTCATTTAGTATCCTACCAGACAAATTCGTTTTAATTCATAGATAAATTAAAAAGTTAATTACATTAAAACACTTAGATGTGAAGACTCGATCGGGATTTGAACTTGTGTATCACGCCAAATCCAACAACTTTGAAAACTAGGCGATGTCTCGTCTAAAGAAATATCTGTCACATATTCTCATAAAAGAGTATAAAATAAAACACCGTTTTAGAAATCTCCACTCGAATTCGATTGTTCGATTTCGCAACGGAACAGTGGGCGTGTGTAATTGAAAAAAACATATAACTCCCACTGAGACCGGTTACCGAAGCAAAAATCTGTTGATGACAAAGAAAGAAAAATGAACCCTTTACTCATCACTTTAAGATCAACATTGAATGCAGAGATACGTCGGCCGAAGCATAGCGGTCGCACCACGCCTCGACACCCGTCATTGGCAGAAATAAAAACGGCGACCACGCGTAACTTGTCACGTCTCGACGGTCAGTGAAATCGTGCGACCGGCGACAATGTGTCACCGTCCAGCATAACTAGACCTCCCCTCCCCGCCTACACAATTAACGCAACAGGTCAAAGAAGGGGACAGCCGGGACCGGAATGAGGTCACCTGGCATTGGACACGTTATAATTGTGTGCCGCATTCGTGCCGTTGCGTCGCCGTGCCTTATGAAATGACAGTTGAAGCTTCAATGAGCAAACGTTTACCCGCAAAAGGAAATGTCTCCGATCACGCCTCGAAATTGCTACGTAACTGGCGAGATGTAAATCGCTCGTGGCTACCGTTAACTGTTTTGAAAAATCGATCCGCGGTAATCGATTCGCGACAGTCGCTTTCCGTTTACGCAGTCCCACGGTCGAGATGTGCGAGACAAAAAGTTTCATCTATACTATAGAAGGTAGAGCACTGTGCTGTCACCTCACGATCCGAGTGTCTGCAGACTATCGATCTATTTGTAGGTCTACACTACAATTAAATCAGAATCCCTTTGATTTCATCTGCATGAAAATTAAAAGTAACTCGATAGACTCAATTTTATAAATTTGCTATATCCCCGCTTCTCATTACTTGGCCATTGGTGCAATTTTCATATACAAAATTTTTCCCGTTTATTCCTCTTTTATCAACTTAATTAATTGCAAAAGTCTTTATACGAGCTGATCAAGCCTTCATTGGAGAGACTTATTTGAAGTAAATAATATAAATACACAAGTATGAAATAAAATACTATGCCTTATCTATCTTTACAATTTTAAAAAAGGTAAGTAGTTGCAAACTGCATAATGATTTCTAAACTAACATAACGTATTATTAGACATGAGCATTATGTAGTAAATAAAATTCTAAGAAAATAAATGCAACAGCCATTATCATTTTATCGAGAAACTTTTATTTCTACTCGAAAGGTATATTTTTATCAAAGATTCCTTTATAAACTTGTGTATTATGACCGCCTGTATGTTTTTAAGTTGTATATGTAAAGGCTGTGGTTCAGGTTGTACAATTTTAACACGCGAAACTTAAAACATCGATAGCGAACACGAGTTTAAATAAAAGCACTCAAACCTAATAAGAAGAAGAAACCGATAAAACCTTTTAACTGAGGTTGAAAACCGAAAGAAATGTTTGATATATTGCCCCCGGATTTATTAGTCAACTTTATCGTGAAAATTAAACGAAAATAGGCAATACATAGTTTTTAAAATAACATTTTTTCCACGTAAAGTTCTTTTGATAAAGTGACCATTTTGAGAAACTAGACATTTTGCCACAGTTTTGCCATAATATAAACATTTCATAATAGACATTCTGAGATACTGGACATTCTGCCACTTTGGCCATTCTGAACCTGAACCGTGCAAATATCAAATAATAATTATTCTTCATGATGAGATACTAACCGCGTCCGTCTATCATTAAAACTGAAAAGCTGACAGTACAATGAAAACTAGTTTGCTGGTTGCCGTTTATGAGCAAAATAGATGGTAGCTGGCAGTCATACGCGGCACACGTGAAGGCCGACGGCCAATTATACAGGTTGAGGCGGCGGCGCGGCCTGGCACCGAGTCCGCCCGAATTTGCGCCATCACTATACATGCTGATCATTTTTACCTGAGTATCACGTTGCGTCTTATATGATAAATTTTCAGGTGATATTCAATTCAAAATCAATACTAATAATAAATCTGGAGGGGTCGGCCATGGAGTAATTTACTTTATTTTCAGAAATATCGTGTATATAGGCTCTATACATGATACTGAAACTAAATTGACGATTTATACATTTTTTTCTGTATGTATGTAATGTTCCTCAATAACTCTTAAACGAATTAACTGATTTTCATGAAACTTGGTAGATAAACATTTAGAAGTACGGGACACGTGATAGGCTTTTTATCTTTTTTAACGCGGGCGAAGTCGCGGGCAACAGCCTAGTATTTAATAAAATTTCATGTTAGAAATGTTACAGAGACTGATGAAAGATTATTCGCACACAGATCGCAAAATTGTTTTATTTAAGTCTACTTTTATGAAGCGAGAACGAGATAGCATTGTCAAATTTAAATATTGTGGAATAAGATGCAAAACTGCAAAACTAACGTAGAGTTCTACATTAGTTTTGCAATTAAATTATAAAAACTTATCAAAAATATACATTTCATAAAACACAAAAAAACCGCTACATTTTTTTTCAAGCATGCTGTATAGTAAATGGTTAATATGAAAGCCTATTCATTTGCATTTGTCGTGGATTACCACGAGGGCATGTGTGCCGTTGCCGGCTCGCGTGTTCACAGAGTATTACGAAAATAGCGTTATTCTGTACCACTTTATAAGGTACAGACTGTTTCAGTCATGTGTAAACTCTTCATTTGTTTATATTGGACATAATTTAATTATTATTTAAAAAATTTAGGAGAAATATTTATAACTTATGATGAAAATGAACTTATAATTTATTATTATGCCAAGAAGACTTTATCTTTCTATATTCTATGGGAATGAATCGCGGCAGAGGCTGCACAATTTTTTTACTAAAGTTTTTGATACGAAAACCTTAAAAAAAGAATCAAAAACGCGTAGTTCACCTATAGGTAATAGATATTTAGTAAAGCAAAGAAACCCTGATTTATTATTTATTTTTATTTTTTAGTTGTCTTAAATGCTCAATCTTGAGCAAGCAAGCTTCGTGCTTTATAGTTGGAATTAATTTAATTTCGTTCTTCTATCCACTATGTGACAGAGATGACATTGCTTCTTCAGCTTGCTGATTCTTTCGGCTACGTCGACAACTTTGGTTCTTCGCACGTCTACATAGTTAATATGTAGAGACTAATAAATTTAAATTTATTTTATTTTTCCTTTTTTTTGTGAGACTATAAAGAAATGTCGTACATTTTAATTTTCCTGTAAATTATTACTAACCGGAATTCAAAGAACCAAGAATCTGTAGTAATGAGATACCAAAAAATGAGAACCACTCTATCCATTGGTGAAAACAGCATGAAAATCGGTGTAGTAGTTTTGAGTTTATCGCGAACAGATGGACAAACAGACAGACGCGGCGAAGGTCTTTTATAATATGTAAGGATAAAATAAGGACGCTTCCCACCGTTCGACCCTTTGTATTTAGATCTTTTAGATTATGCAACGGATCTTATAGTTCCCTAAATTGTAAATTATAAAATATAACTTTTAGCCGCGACTACGTCCGCGTCTCTCGGGAACATTACCTACTTTTTTCTGGTTAATTGTTGGTACCTCAAATTTTTATACAACTTTTATGCAATTCATGATGATTGTTTGAGTAAGCGTAACAAAAATAAATCAAACAAACTCAGATTCGCATTTATAATATTAGTAAGGATGCTTGACAGTTGTAGCCAGAATGTTAGGTTGATCTTTTTCCTTTGTTTTTTTCCATTTGCCTTTTTTCTTAGTAAAGTAATCTAATAATTTATGACCCCCTAATATACTGAATGTTGTATTATATTGCAAGGAAAGTAAGTGCAATAAATGGAATAACGTAAGGATTGTATTGTCGGCATGTTCGTTTTGAAGGGAGCTTAAAGCAGACGACGAATCGAAAAAAATATTTACCTGCATGAAAGCATGTAGTACGTACAATGTGTAAGACAATAAACTTACCAAAGTTGTTGATAAGAGAGTATTTGTAAGGTAATTGTCATAAAGTTTTTGCTCTACAGTACACAGATTTGTTTGAAATTAGAACTTGGGAAAACATAGACAAAAATTTGGGTTAGTATTGAACTGTCTAGAACACAATCTGACTACATTTGATTTTTGCCTAGAGCTTAAATTGACTACTACATAACGAGTCGAGCACTCAAAACTACTATGACACAAATTAACTAGTGCATATTTTTCATAGCATAATGACATGTACCTAAATTGTCTGGACATTCAGGTAGAAAATTAAGACGCTATCAACGCTATCAACTTCGCGAGTTTGTACCATGTCAAAATAACTTTCAAACATTTTTCATACAAACTGTAACGTTAGTTAAATACGACATGGTCCTATTAGCACTAAGGTAAATTTCGATTTAACATTAAAATCATCAATTTATAATTCATATTAATAATACGATATTAATACTTTGAGTACTTGACATACGAGTAAGTTGAACCAAATTTGTTGAATATTGAAACTGTGCATAAGAACTTAGTACCAGTTAATTTCTAACTTTTCATGCGTACAAATTCACTGGCAATGTCGCACCAAGTTACCACACGAACAATTATTTCCAAAAATATAACCGTAAATGGGGGTAGCAATAAATTAAAGTGAAACTCAATTAAAACCCCATACATTAATTGTGTACCCACGCCTTCGTCCTGTCGACTCAACAAACATTGCATTGTACGCGTTGTACGCCCCTTTACGTGACTTTATAAAGACTTTAGTTCCATTTAAAGATCGTTGTGACCAAAAGAAAAAAACGTGTTGACACTTTAAGTTATGACATGTTACATTATTTGTCTCTTCAATGCGTTTGCGCAGCTTAAAGGTCCAAATTTATGAGTCTCTACATATTAACTATGTAGACGTGCGAAGAACCAAAGTTGTTGACATAGCCGAAAGAATCAGCAAGCTGAAGCAGCAATGTCACCTCTGTAACATAGTGGATAGAAGAATGAAATTAAATTAATTCCAACTATAAAGCACGAAGCTCGCTTGCTCAAGATTGAGCATTTTGAGCTTGTTTTAGTATAACCATATAATGATCAATGTACTTACTGTAAAAATACAAGCATTAGTTGCTTACTTTGGAACTAGATGGTGCTGTGTGGAATGTGTGAAAAAAAAAAAAAATTAGCAAAATGTCATTATAAAATGTAAAAAAAAATCTTAATGAATAGGTATCACATTTTCTAAAAAAAAATGTGTGTACTTAGTTATAATGTTTAACAACGTCACTGCCATATTTAAGTATAGCCTATAATTAAATATTAAGTACCTGTATTATTACGAAGTCTAACGAGATATGAATGATAAAATTAATCGCTTAACTATTACGCGAACCGCTCAAAGTCATAAACACAACATGAGCTACAATGGGGGCAGTTTAATTTGTCGTTCAAACTGTAGTTTAACCCCAGTTCAATGTTGCTATGCTAACTGTCGGCCGGTGGGCGAAGATTAATTGATACTTATTTAAGGGTAGTTTATTGAAGTGTGTGCCTGTATGTGTTATAGGCCTACGTTAAAGAAAACTGATTGAATTTGCTTAAAAAAAAGGCAAGTGAAGACACCTTCTCACATTGTATTGGGACACAGCATTAATGAAATAAGACTTTTTCTTCTTTTTAGGTTTAAATGGCAATGCGGCTCATTTTAAAATGGCCATTATCTGTCAGTGTCAAGTTAATGTCGCAGTGTCATTAGTAAAAATAGCAATTAAAGCAAAATTGAAATCAAAATCAAAAGTAGCAGAGTTAAGTCTAGTCAGTCAAGTCTATAATTTTCTCATGTTAGTATTCCAAAACAGGAACAATTCGTCAAGTCCAAAGCAGTCAGGTCAAGTCCGAAATAAGACTTATATAAATATCAGACAGTTGCCATTGACGTAAAACTAAGCAAAGATTTTGATGCCGTCAATCTGACTTTTATCATCAAACTAACTGTTGTAATTATATATCTAAACTCTGAGCCTCTTTCACCATCTGTCAAATAGGCTAATCGTCATTTAAAGTCACCGGTAACCGGGGATAATGGAGCTGATATACCTTTGTTTGTACGGTAAAAGTCCCACACATTAAAATGAAAATAATAAAAAAGACCCCTACCGAATGATGCAGTAAACCGAGTGCATAATTCAGTAAAACATAAAATTATTTCTAAAAGTAATTAAAAAACACTTTACTTGTAGTTGGTGAAAGAGACCCTTATACTAATATTATAAAGAGAGAATATTATAAATTCTTTCACCTATAGAAAGCTACATTATTAGCGAGCTTTAGCTAAGTATATGTTTTATAAAGTTACGCGGACGAAGTCGCGTGCAGCAGCTAGTTTAATAATAATATCGAAAATGAATGAGGTATCATTTGCAAAAAGCAAAAAAAAACGTGCGAGTATTGTCACAGTCTTAGGTGAGCAATAATATACTGTTATATTGTCCCCTAGCGTCAAACATCCGGTTGAAAAAGGTATTCAATGTATGCGGATCCTTTCGAGGGACCATTTCAAAATTTAATAATGCGTGTATGTGTGTCGCAGACAAACATTTTTGTCAAACAAAATTCATATTGTTTCCCATGTTTCTTAGGAAATGAGGACTCGGAAAGGTAAGGTGTTTATTGCACATGACAAAAGCATTCGGCTCACACGTTTCTAACGTCGGCTAATTTGAACAATATGTCCGAAGGCCACAACAATGAGATGCATTTCAAAAACATACCTGTCCTATTTTTCCAAGAATTGATAACACAGAAAGTAAAAATTACGTACCTACTGACAGACAAGTACATTTTTAACATAACTTAAATGTGCTTAACAACTTTAATGGTAACTTTGTATTTATATTTGCCAATAAAACAAAATTAATCCATCACCGCTACGATAAAATGAAGTCGCTGTCCAGCTGCGAGTATTTCTTCGCTAACTTCTAAACAACCCAAAGAATTTTTATATAATGTCCATAACAAGAGCAATAAAGGAGGATTGCTAGTTTCAAATAAATCTTCAATGAAAAAAATAAAATAAAATACTGTATACAATACATTTCATGCATTTAAATCATTTTTAATTGAAATTATTTTCCACGCAATTTTTATAGTAGGATTTAGTATACATTTTTTTAGGACTTAGGCTAACTTGAAAGTCCTGGTCTGACAAAAGGGCTGCTATCGAGCCATGAAATCAAAGAATAAGCTTTGGATCTCTATAGTCTACAAAGTAGAAATTCTGTTTTAAATTACCATCCAGGCAACATCAATTTTAAAATTTATTGAAGACTGACACAGAAAGCATGTAAACGTTATGTTTCAGTACAAGATATTGCACTATTCCACTCAATTTCTGGTCTGGGTGACGCGATCTTCCTATTATATTTAACATTAAAAATAACTCCCTTATAATCTTAGTGAGATTTTCTGATGATTTCTAATGTCTTTTAAGGCAATCTAGCACCCTACCGGTACAAAATAATCTGTTGTGTCATGTTCAACACCAATAAAGCAGCGTACACACTTTAAAGCGAGTTTTACGAAGCACACGAATTCGGAAGTTCAGATAAGGGCATTAATGGATTGGCTGACATAAACGTGACGTCACTCCACATATTTCAAACCTCGCATGTCGGCGGTGACCAGTTTATCGAGAGCTTTGATTTAATTCCTTCCAGTTTGTAATTGGGAGACGCCCGTATGTGGTCCGGGGGGATCGGTGGATCTTGATGGAGTGGTGGCAATCCAACGTGGGTTATCAGATAGTTCAAGGGTTACATTTAGTCAGCTATGCGTGGTCCGGCTCACGCGTTAAGGGTGAGATTAGGATCGGACGCATTAGCATTTTTCGGCAGTGGTAGTTTTCGGTTAAGGAGTATGTCTTTGAGGTCATGTGTTAATGTTTGCGGGTTGCACGCGATTCCCATAAATGCCTATGGTTGGTTAAATGCTTTTAAAAACAATTAAAAGTTACATAAAACTTTTAAGAGCTTTAAGCATGCAGATAGTCTCAGAAAAAAATTTTTTTTTTTTCACGTAATAAAAATATTCTACGATTTTTGGACGTCAACAGCAGAGATTTCCATTTATGAGTAAATTAGACCACAAATACAATGTAATTTGAATTTGAAGACTAATATTTACTGCACTGATACAAAGCAAATGTTGAGATTGTTTCTAACAGGTAAAAAGTACAACAATAAATAAATAAGTTCCTTATACATATGAGATGAAGCCTTTAACTGGTTTTTAGAAACACAACTAAAAACAAAATTACTTACAAATGTTTTGATATGTGACTTTTGCATTTTGTTGTGTATAATATATTCATACAAAAATCGGTTGGCTTTTGATCACTTGAAATATTCTTTTAAAAACTAATAATATTCATAAATACAAGAAACTTACCGTTCACATCAATGCAAACTTTTTATGTGAGTCATCACAATGAGAATTACTGAAGGCAATAAATAAAAAAAATCGAAGTAAGCAATCGTTGCACGGTAATAAAACCCCATAAAAGCAAAAGAACAGACGTGCAACTAACTGAACCGGTGTATTAGCAAAAAAACTATGGAAACTAAACGTGTAACTTCCTCGTACTTCCATTCCAAACGAGCTGCACTGTAGCTTAAATATACTAAGCTATATATGCTGTACACACGGAGTAGGCGAAACATAGATTACATATTATTATGAACAGTAATTCTTTTGATTTTGAATTATATTACCTCCAATTTCTTGGGACAGGTAACCCAGCCCACCATTTCTTATTAGCAGGAGTGTAAGTGGGTACATATTGTGCAGTCTGCAGTGTTAGGCTATGTTAGGGGTTATCAGGACACACGACAGATTCCGACATAAGCCGGAGGATAAGTAAGTTGAAGTGGCAGCGGGAAAAACAAATGTATTTCCCATACATATTATGTCATCAATCAATACTAATAATAAATTTGTAAGTGTAGGTATTGAATGTATGTATGTTCCTCAATAACTCTCAAACGAATTGACTGATTTCCATGAAACTTGGTAGATAAATATTTAGATGTACAGGACACAGGATAGGGTACTTCTTTCTTTTTCAACGCGGACGAAGTCCCGGGCGCCAGCTAGTACCTATAATAAAGAAAAGCTGAAGACCACTGGCGTTTGAAAGTTCTCGAGTGGATGTCATACGGACCGACAAGCATAAGACGTCCCGCCACAAGGTGGACAGAACAAAAGCCTCGGATCGATGATTGAGAGACTCGTTCTATACTACACCCCGGGTCAGTTTTCAAAAGTATAACTATAATACGACGAGCCCGTTGGACGAGTGGCAAGGGTCCTTGCCTAACGTTTCAGGGGCCCTGGGTTCGATTCCCGGCGGGGTCAACTTTGGAAATTTTAATAAAATTTTCAAAATTTACTCTGGTCTGGATTTGAAAAAGTAGTGGTAGGGCACATTGCGTTTCGCAGTCATTTGGGCAGCCCGTCTGGCGGCAGTAACCACCACCTTACAGAATACCACCGTGAAATAATAGCATTATGTGCTGTTGTATTTCGGTGAGTGAGTAAGGGATGCCAGATCCCATTACCCCATCCCTCCCTTATCCGTTATCCTTAACCTTTCTATGGTCGGCAGCGCACTTGTAGCACTTATGGCGTTGCTTGTGTTATAGGCGACGGAAGCCACCTACCATCAAGTGGACCGTCAGCCTGTCTGTCGAACTTAACATTTAAAAAAAAAATAGTTTCAAAATAAGCCATATCCACTTTTTAACATCGTTCCCGGTGTGTGTGCAAATTTAGGCAATGAACACATACAAAGCAGAGTTACATGGAAGTGTAAACGCCGTGGAACGGGGAAAACATTGAAAATTTCGGCTGTTATCAGCTTGAGCTTTGAGCTTTTATTTTTAAAAGCCCGCGGGGCGGAGCGTGTGGGCACGAATGTGCCGCAGACTTTCTAAACTTTTAGATTTGCCACAGAAGTTAATTATCCTTTTTTTTATATTTTAAAATTTTGTATTGTGTCTGCTTACATATTAATATTCACGTATTTGAAGAGGACTTTTGAGTAGGAGGCTCTCTTTTATTGAGAAGGCATAGGTAGGCTGTATTCTACCACATTATCCCACTATGGATTAGCTAGGCTTCAATTTTTTTTTAATATTGCTTAATCGTCTTGTCACGAAAGTTTCCTCGCGAAGGTTCCTTCAGCCGTTAGAAAACGTAAACTTTTGATACAGTTTTCACTATTAGAAAGAGCGATAAACTAGCAGGGTTTGTCTATATAAACCTGTTTAACGGTCGCTGTTTAAATATAAATAGTAACCGTTCTGTATATTGTCAGGCCTTATCTGTTATTGGTAACTCGCTAAAGTACCGACACAACACGAGCCGGTTCTATACATTTAAATGGGTTCTGCTTGCACGCGAGCCAGTATTTACGGCTTGTATTTTGGCCATATGTTCTCACACGTCCGCCGATACACATCTGATTCATTACCGCGCTCTCTGCCCGCGATCTACATTGTCTATGCTGCAACAAGAATAGACAACCCGCGGCGCCGTACGCGTCCTGTCACATAGACAAACGTAAGGCTTCGGATCCGCTTGGCCTTTGCACATCTCAGTTTTAAGTTCTGTCCTAACTAAGTAATATTAAAATGCTGAAATAAGTTTGTTTGTTTATTACGCTTTTACGTCTCAACCACTTAATAAATTATTATCATTAAATTAGAATCTAGAAATAACTTTCTCTATCTATAAAATCTAGAATCACCGGTAAACTTTTTCACTTTATTATTTCTTATCTCTAACGTAATATTTTACACAAGTTGGTGCCCGTGACTTCGTCCGCGTTGAAAAATAAAAAATAAAACCTGAGAAAATATATGAGTATAGGTGTATAAGTAGCCTGTATATGTATAGCTTGCTTTTATATCACTAAGTACATATTATAAAACAAGGTCCTCCGCCGCGTCTGTCTTGTCTGTCTGTCTATTCGCGTTAAATGCAAAAACTACTGCACGAATTTTTACCAATGGATAGAGTGGTTTTCGAGGAAGGTTTTATTTATTTATTTATTTATTCATTATTTATTTTATACGTAATTATAAAACACAATTTAACAACAAAAACACACCTTTATGGCACAAGAGACATAGAATAGTCAATGTGAAAGAAACGCAACCTCTACACTCAGTGTAGGTAATAAGATTGAATTTCACATAAACTTTAAAAGATAACGATACCAGTACACTTGTAAAGTTCTCTAAAGTACAGTAAAAGTTGTAAACTAATCTAAGTGTCGGCGCAACTTGGCGGACAAGTGCGAACGTGGTGTTCTTTTTTTAATTTTCATCCTCCGCCGAACCCGACCAGCCAGTAACTGATATGAGCGTCGCATGCATGAAGGAGTTGCACAGAGTAGTAACGGACAGAGGGTTATGCATTTCAATTTATTTCCTTGTACACTACCTATTTCTAAAATTAAATTAATTATTTTAAGTACTGACGGAGCACACACATTTGGGCGGTTGACCACCTCCTTACAGACCAGTGTGTAATAACAGCATGTTTCAGTTGGTGAGTATAGGGGATACCAGAGCCCCATTTCCCTATTCCTTCCTAATCCTTTATCCTGTAATGTTGCTTCTTTGAGATATGTAATAAAAAATAATATTCTATTCTTTTTTATGTGTTTTATTTAATAATCTATACTATATTATATAAAGCTGAAGAGTTTGTTTGTTTGGTTGTACGCGCTAATCTCAGGATCAACTTAGGTAATCGTTCGAAAGACGTAATCCTTACATATTATACTTAAAACAAAGTCCTCCGTCGTGTCTGTCTGTCTGTTCGTCTGTTCTCCGATTTTCATGCTGTTTTCACCAATGGATGGAGTGGTTCTCGAAGAAGGTTTTATTATTTAAATTACAAAGTTACGCAGGTGTAGTCGCGGGCAGCAGCTAGTGTTTTATAAATGTAAAATTCCAATATTTACTTTGTTTCTACTTTTTTATTATTCTTACGAAAATCGTCCGCGCTATCTCTCGCACTCACACATTATGAGGTATGTACAAAAAAACGGTAACATTGCCAAGCTCACGCACACTTGTTAAATGCAAGGTCTAAACTATAGCAATGACGACCGAAATTTCGAGAAAAGTAATAAACACACAATATACTTTCTAAACAAAATGAATTCCTTTCTCTATTGTGTACACACAATTATTATTATTTTGGTAGGTATAGTTGACAACCCACAAAACACTTGGAATCCAAAGCGAAATGAAAGAACAATAATGGACTTATGTGTAATAATAATGACTCATTAAAGTAAAACGTGCATTCATCATTTTAAAACAAGTAATTTAAATTTCAAAAACATTTAATGATTTTTATTTTATCTATTCTGTGTAGTTATTTTTGTTATTATTTATATATTATTACTTGGTATACTTGATAAAATAGGACAAAAATCGTGACTTATGTGACTCTTTAAATCGAAATGTGCATTCAAATATATTATTTTTATTTTTAAATAAATAAAGTTGGAAAAAAGTTTAAAAAAAAAAGTTAAAAGTGGCAAAAGAACCAGAAATTTCCATAAAAGTAATGAACATACATGCAACATAAATTACAAAAAATATATCCATACATTGTCTAGTATTACAGTGTACATATTTGAATTGACAACCAACTTGACAATAAAAAATCTGGAATAATATATCGCGACTTATGACTCATCAAAGGGGAACGTGCATCATTAAGTAGTTCCAAATTAGTAATTTCAATTTCCGAATAACAAGTGTGTAATGCATATCGTTAATGATTCTTAATAACAATGTATTTTATTAAATTTCAATTATGTATGTTTTTTCCTACAGGTAAGTACATTCCTGACAGTTTCTCATTCTGATGTTTCATATAGATAATTTAAACTAGTCACTTTGAGGTTACATATTATTTTTAAAGAACCATTTGCCCAAAAGTTTTATTACTTTTGTCAATTCTCAGAATTATTTTTTATTGCTTTCTTGAACCACACTAAATCCATTCATATAGTAGGTAATTTTAGCGGCTGTTTGAAATCGTATAAAAGCATTGTTAACTTTTATTATTATAAGTTGTCTCTGTAACAAAGACTAATCTGTGCACAACTTTCTTAAGTCTCTTGTGAAGAGGAGCCAAAAATATTCATTTCGCGCGCAATGGACGCCTCTCGTTGCCTTGCATTCTGCGAGTCATGTTAAATGTCAAGAAACAAAGAGACACCCTTATAAAATGCACATACAGCTGTTTTAAATTCGTCAAATAGTCAATTATGATATAGATTCGCATTGAGTTTTGCACTTATAAATTTGGCAACCCTTTGAAAAATATCACCATGAAATAAAAGCAATTAGATGTGCTGTTGTGTTTAGATAAGTGCTCAAAATAGTAAAAAAAAATCCCTCGAGCACAAGTTTATACAACCAACACATTTTTATTTTATTTATATTTATGATATTATAAAGAGAGAACGATATTTATGATTATAACGATTTGTATTTTTATGTATATGTTTGTAATGAAAAACTCAAAAACTACTGGACCTGAACTACTGATTTTGAAAATTCTTTCACCTATATTAGAAAGCTTATTTTTATGTTAAGGTCAACAGACAGACTGACGGTCCACTTGATGGTAGGTGGACTATTATAAAAAAAAGCTTCATTATCAGCGAATTTCATAGTCTATAAGACGCGTGCAACAGGCAGTTATTTATTGTATAAGCGTTACATTTTACAGCAGGTAAAAAGTAACAATAACAATTGAGCAGAACAAACCAAATTAAGTAATTACTTAACTTTATAGTTTATCTATTATTTGAGTGTCTCTGTCTGTTGATCCGCTAACTTCTTCTAAACCACCCAACGGACTTTGTTTTACGAAGTAACTATATTATCTAGTCTGAACTTTGGCACTGTTTTCACTATTGGAAAGAACGTTAATTGAGGAAGCTTTGTATACATAGATAAGCAATTTGCAGAACAAAATGAGGTGTGGCTTTGTCGTGGCATAACCGTATTATTTACATTACGAGGGATATTGCTTTAAGCGTATATTATTATATGTATACATCTAACGAATTCGAATATGTCATATACTTACCTACCTAGTAGCAAAAAATTCTTCAATGATGCACCTTTTTTACGTGAGGAAAAGCTGCAGTATAAAACTGTATCCCCTGATTTTGTTATCATTATTTTTCTGATTTGCCTCCCACTAAGTTAAGTATGGAAGCAAATTTAAGAATGTACGAACAAATAAGTACCTTAAATTCAGTTTAAATTTTTGAGGATCACCTCAAAAATTAAATTAATCCTCAAAAATTAAATTAAATTAAACTGACAATAAGTAGGTAGGTAATATTTATAACAATGCATTTGTAAACCCTTGTCCTTACATATTCTAAAACAAAGACCTCCGCCGCGTCTGTCTGTCTGTTCGCAATACACTCAAAAAATACTGCACCGATATTCACGCTGTTTTCACCAATAGATAGAGTGATTCTCGAGGAAACTTTTAGTATATAATTTACAAAGTTATGCGTGTAATTACTCGTCCAATATCGGATGTGTTTGGAAATTTGTAATGGCATTGTACAAAATTGTGACACGAAATTCACATTAACATACGTTCCACGATATAAATCAGTTCACGAATGAGTTAATGGTTTACAGAAAATGTGCGCGAACGGTCCGTTTTCACCCACACTTTATTAGAGGGTTAGATTTTATCACACCCAAGCACTTTCGCCTACCTCTGCACCTTACACACAAGCCTTGCACACGTAACAGTAATTTCTTTTGATATATGGCACACGTTACCCAAATAATTATCTGATTTGTATTCCCAAATAATTCGAATTCGAATTTCGTATTTGAAATTTATTCATTTTTAAATTCACTTCATAGATATGGTCCGTGAGCCAGAGACAGATTTTCATGACCAATTTCCTCTCAGTCGATAACTCGTAAAATGACTGAGAGAGTTGTATCATGAAGCGTTGTGAACGTCAGCATTGACGAAATTAGTGCCTGGCTTAAGGACCAATATATTTTTTCAAATTTAAGTTAAGGTGGCAGACAGATTTACTATCCACTTATTGATTGATACTTATATATATGCCACTTATCTGGAAAAAAATAAGAAAAAAAATCCAGGTCACTTGGTTAAGTTGGTTATTTCTATTGTTTACATATTAGAGTAGAGATAGGTACATGTTACATACATGTATAGAGATATAATCGTCACCCTAGCCACATTTTTGGATATTGCTTACCTACTGCGATTACAAATTTTCCTATTTAGCAATTTTTTTTGTAATCCCAAATAACTGTGCTATTGAATGCAGTCATAAATATTATTCAATAGTTGATTCTGTATTTTTTTTTATTTTACAGAAGTTTCATTGGATCATAGTTTAAAAAAATTACCTAAGCTAACTTCAAAGTCGACTTTAAAAAAAAGTAGGTAAGTATCTCTTGTCGAATTATTTAAAAAATTGACCCATTTAATCAAGATTTCAAAATGGTACAAGAAATTTCATTGTGACAAAACCATCGGTTCTTTTAGTAGATATCAATTACTTAGTGCGAGTGGGTTAGGTACCAATTGTACAGTCATTTAGATAAGTTATTTTGGTACTTGCTTAACTATATATGTAAATTGATTTTGGTACCCGGTTTTGATGTAGTTACTTACAAATATTTTACTCTCATTTATTAACGATACATCGTATTTTTACGTTTTTAATTATTACCTAGGTACCAAAACAAATTTTCAACTTAGTAACTTAAAAAATAAAAATAATAAGTAAATAATAATAATAATAATAATAATAATAATAATAATAATAATAATAATAATAATAAATAAGTGAATAGTAATAAAAATAACTTAGTAACTTTAGTAATAAAAATGACGTAGTTATAGGTACTTAGGTAATGTTATATATGTATATAAATAATTAAAATTATTGACTGTGAAGTGTGATTTAGATAATAATATCCTAAACATATATTTTTAAGTATATTTTGTAAGCAAAACAATAGTAATTTATTTTTATTTTATTTTTTTGTATAAAATTCGTTACCTCATACCTATATTTTTTTAGTTATATATTATTACTAGTGGGTGCCCGCGACTTCGTTCGCGTTGAAAAAGAAAATATTGCTAGCTTGACACGGGCAAACGTTATTTTGCAACTATCACTTACCTACCAAAAAAATAAATCTTAAAAATCGGTCTTAAAATCGGTCTTAACCTCATACTACAACAAAATTCTGAACGCATAAATATTTGACCACCAAGTGACAATTTTAGACAAAATACATCAATAATGTTTCACAGCTATTATAGGAATATTTTGTGTAATGTCATCTCATGTCATCTTATATCGCTGTGTGGCGTAGCCATGCGACAGTAGCGCCCAATTATTTATGTTTTTATATGATCCCTCGGGAATACTTAGTCCCTTTTACTGGATGAAAGGTACCCAATGTCTTTTCTGGTGTCCCAGACAACGTGCATGCAAAATTTCATGGTGATCGGTTCAGTAGTTTTTGCGTGAAAGCGAGACAGACAGAGCTACTTTCGCATTTATAATATTAGTATGGATAACATTCAAGTCACAGAAACGTACATTTCAATTACATTTGTGGCTCTTTCGTCCCAATATTCTTACATTCCAAACAATTCTTCCTTCATCCCACATACCTCTACGTAAAAACCTATCTTTTTTTTTTTGACGAGGAGAGATCCGTTTACTGACTTCCTGTCGCTGGCTAGGCGGCAGGGGTATGTGGGGGTCGACCAGCAGAACTGGCCCCTACCCACTAAAACTCCCCGGTGCCTCCTTGCCCTTTGATCGGGGTGGACCGGGCTCTGCCGAGGCAACAACTCCGATCCACCCCAGGGCAGCCTAGCCATTGCTAGCTAGGCTAACGCCAACGGAGGATTGCCCGGAGACACCCAGGCAATCCCCAGACGGGACGTAAAAACCTACCTAGTCTTTCGTCCCCAAAGTTTTAAAATAATTATTAACAAAATTACTTATAATAAGTATTGATTTCGTTTTTGAATTGCGTATCGCCTTTAAACCTTTACCTACCTTGGGATGGGTGAGTAAAAAAGGTTAAAAATAAGGTTTTTTTTTTTTTGTAAGAAAAATATAGCTTTATCCGGTAAACAATTCCGGTTCGTTCACCTTTTTTTGTTAAATCTTCAAGTTGGTGAACAATTGATATTTTTATTACACGATATGGAATGAAGCATTAGAATATTAAAAAGAAACTACTGTTTTTTTAGGGTTAATAAAATTTCGTTTGACTCGTAGGTACCTAGGTTTGATAAGTATTATAGTATACTAGCTGTTGCCCGCGACTTCGTCCGCGTTAAAAAGGATAAAAATCACGTGTCCCGTACTTCTAAATGTTTATCTACCAAGCTTCATGAAAATCAGTTAATTCGTTTAAGAGTTATGGAGGAACATACATACGTACCATACCTACACTTATAGATTTATTATTAGGTAATATTAATTGATTCTAAGTGAGTCCTATACCTATACCTGAGCCTATACTGTGATGCCTATTCAGGTATCTAATAGGTAGGTAGTTACCTGAATAGGCACTTGCAACTGGTTATGTAATTTTAGTATTTTAGTTACGAATATGTACCTAAGTAGGTATTAGGTTCATGAAATACATGATTTTGCCTATACAAAAATACTTGAAAAATGATATAAAAATAATAATACCTAGTGCTGCAAAACTCATATCTAACCTACCTCCTATATTTTAATAGCAACGCTACGTTCCTTCTTTGAAGCAAAAACAATAAGTAATTGATACAATAATAATTACTCACAGTTATTCTACTAATTTCCAAAATTTCCGTGTGAATCCTCGTGACATTATATATTATGTGTGTTCACACATTTCCTATAAATCTAATGAAATAATAATTAATTCCTAACCGCAAAACATTCGCTCCGGTTAGTTCCCTGTTCGGGTGTATGACTCGTCTCCTTACACATACAATCCTGACGTACGACTTACTTACGACATAACTCGTACGTCACTTCAGGTTTTATAGGTGCTTGACCAATTTTAGTCTTCATTCAGGTGATAAATTAACAACTTTCTAAGACTTAGTGTCAATAGCTTACTGTAACATATAGGTAATAATATGTGATGTGCCTATTTAACACATAAGTAGGTACTCGCTTAATATAAACATTCAGGCAGCCATACGCTGAAGGTAAAGTAGGCTCTTTAGACACACAATACGACTTACGACATATCGCTGTCATAACTCGTACGTCACTTCAGATTTTAACTTGACCAATTTAAGTCTTCATTCAGGTGATAAATTCACAACTTTCTAAGCCTCTAAGAGTCTTTTACTTACTGAAACATATAGGTACATATGTGTGCCTATATTAACACATAATATAAACATTCAGCCAGTACCCATGCCCATACGGACGTTGTAGGTATTCAGAAAGGAGGCGTCACATGTGTTATGTGTCGGTGTAATGTGTCACGTGTTGTTGTCGCTGCGAGGGGGTGGGTGAGGCGGGGCGGGAGGCGAGCCGGCGGGTAGGCGAGTTGGGTGTGCGGGGAGGGGAGGCGGGGTGTATGGCATGCGGCGCGTGTGTGCGGCCGGGGCGGGGCAGGGGGCGGACCCCACACCGGCCGGGCGGCCAGTGCCCGCCGAGCGCACGCATCACACCGCATTCGTGCGACACCACCACACCGTGCGCTCGTCTCTCGGTGACGCTCATTCTCATTCCGCGCTCGCGAGCCGCCCGACACACACGTCGGCGCCGCTACTACCTCCGCGCGACACGTTGTGCTGTGCAGTGTTAACTTTAACTTATCTAACTTTCAAACTAAACTAATATCGCCACATCCGATAACAACAATAATTGAGGAATATTTGTGAGTACACGGACTGTGCATACCGATCTTCGTCCGGCTGGAAGACGATTGTTTCAGTGAAAGGGTTGGAGTTCGGGGTGAGTTGCGGACGAAGGGCGGCGCGAGATAGCGCACGCGCCCGCTATCCATTGCTGTCATTGCGAGTGAAGAACACACGCGTTGAAGCCGGCACGCGCAATGGACGACAAGCCGACCGCCACTGGCGGCGAGGAGCACTACAGTCTTCGTTACAACAACCATCAGATACATCTGCTGAACGCGTTCGAGGCTTTGCTGCACGCGGAGATGCTATGCGATGTGACATTAGTATGCGCTGAACTCAAAGTGCGCGCCCACAAAGTCCTCCTCGGAGCCTGTAGTCCTCTGTTCCGCAGTATCTTCAGCGAGAACCCGTGCAAGCATCCGGTGATTGTGCTAAAAGACTTTCAGGGATGGGAGGTGCAAGCGGTGGTGGACTTTATGTACCGCGGTGAAGTTTCCGTGGCACAGGAACAATTGAGCACTGTTATACGGGCCGGTGAATCGCTTCAAGTGCGCGGATTGGCCGATCACAATAAAGATGAGGAGCAGAACAGGTCGCCAGTGCAGACTCCTTTAGTGAGGAGTCCGGTGGAGGCAGCGCCGCCAGCTGCTTCGTCGCCCTCCGTTAGTCCGGCCAGTCCGCAACCTCGCCGTAAACAGGCCAGGCCGCGTAGACGGTCAGGCGAGTCTGATACTCCTGAGAATCTGTCAATGCGTCGCTCGCCAAACGGTGGATTGAAGGCCGTGAGACTGTCGAGGCCTCGATCGCCACCGAAGCAGGAACACGTTGAGGAGCCAGAGGTGGAAGCACCGCCGCCACCGAGGATGTACCCTCCACACCAGGACATGTATCCACCTGTGCCGCCTGCAGCTGTTACCGCGTTATCCATAACGCCACCACACAGTGAGTACATTTTATACTTATAAAATCGTTAGCAGCGAAAGCTACTAAAGTCTTATAGGTTCATAGGTATGTTTATTTTATAATGTAAGCTTTCGCCAAGAAAGTTGCGGATAATTAGGAAACTACTCATATAATTTAGATAAATTAATTGGCTCATCGAGTAAATTTATTTCAAAATGAGTAGTTAATAATTCGTATAAATTAATAGTTAGTCAGACACAACATAATATTTACTAAAACATGCTTAAAGACGAAATATTCCAATAAATTACCTATTGTTTACTTATTAGTAAACAAAATATTCGCGTACAATGTATTGAACAACATGTATTTATTAAATAGGTAAATAATTGTTAAAGTTAGCGTAGATTCAACTAAAAACCTAATTTATTATTAAAACCTTAAATTTTATTGTTATGGTAATTAATTGTATTACTACGTGATGCTTGGGATTCTTTATTTAAATTTGTTAGTGAACCATTTTTTCTTTTTTGCTGGCTAGCATTGGTGCTTTAAAAAAATTGTTTTTTCTACCCTGTTTCGAATTTTAATTATAGAACAGTGAAACATAAGGGCATATACATATAGGCATACTTATTTGTAAGAAAGAAGTGGGTAGGTTACCTAGGTATTTTGAATTGAAGATAAATTATCTGACTATAGGCCAATGACAATATTTCCTATAGTTACGAGGTTAATTGAAAAAAAAATGTAAAAGGTCGAGAACAATGTCGTTGTGGATGATCAAACAATAAAATAGGAACAATTAGAGGCAAAAAATTAACGAAATATTTACACAATATAATGTTATCCAAATAAAAAAAATCGACCTCGTTCTGTCATTGTCAAGCAGAAGTAGAAGCTTAACAAAAGCTATTTTTAGTTCAATGTTATTAATATGCAATATTATTATACATTAATACACAATAATTTGTTATAACCTACTTATATTTAAATACTTGTTAAGATAGATATTTTAAAATAAATATTGGATAATTTTTACAATTTATTTTGACCATCAATTATATAATTAATAATTATAGCAAAATTATAGTAATCATTCTTCTTCTTCTCTTTTAATGTCTTGGCTCCATCAGATCTTCTCCGATGATTTTGCCAGTGTCATTAGTAAAAATAGCAATTTGTAATAGCCTTTTTTTAAACAAAAAGAGGCAAAATTGAAATTAAAAAATCAAAAATAGCAGATCCCGAGACTAGTCAGTCAAGTCCCTATAGTAATCATTTTTAATAAACTTCAAAATCAAATTTAAAGTCACCTGTCAAATGTCACAGACATAGACGTCCTTCAAATCGCCGTCAGCCAAATATTTCACATGCCTATTACCTCGTTATCGAATTGATATCGGGTAACGTAAAATCGATAATCGATCGATCGATAGCAAGTGTGAGCCGGAACCTTTCTCATCGGAGATAAATTAAGATCACCTATTCATACGTCTTGTGCATTATCTCGTCGATCGCGTGAAAGCCTCCTTTATAAAGTCCATTAAGTTGGCATGTCGCAAACATGGGCCATAAAGTATCGTTTTAAATGGCGGCTGTGTATCTATGGTGGATACTATTTCAGCGTGTCTATGTATCGTGTGTGACATAGACTTTATGGATAACCATAATATAAATGTGTGATCCGTAAGGTTGGCAATGCCCGCCATTTTCGGTTTATTTTCGGTGGCGTTGGTTGATAAAAATCAAACCAAAACCACTTAGTTACAGTTAAATTATTTATTACTATACCTATGTGATAAAGAGATAAATGAATTTTATATTCTTTTTTTATTGAATTGTAAATACGGAATAAACTTTTGATGGACTTAGTTAGGTATAGTAGTAAAGTTCTTAGTAAAATCTGATGAATTAGGTATATTAGTATTCAGATTATTTTTATTTTTGTACTAGCTGTACCCGCGACTTCGTACGCGCTGTAATTAATTTTTTGAAAATCTTACAGGAACCTACCAATTTTTCAGGTTAATAAGTACCCTATAGATACGTTATTCCAGTAAATAAACTATCTGTGTACCAAATTTCATCGAAATCCCTTCAACCCTTTTAACAATATTGAGTAACAAACAACCAAACAAACTTTCGCATTTATACCTAATATTAATACCTAGAATTCTTGTGTCTGATTTGATCTTAACCCAATAGGTAGTTAATTGTTAATAATATTTTCCGTTATATTATTATAACTTAAGAAATAAAATAACTTTCATTACATAATTAGTTATAATATTAAAAAATCATATCCATGTTTTCTTTGATTGTTTTAAATTACTAAAACAAACAAATAAAAAAATAAATTCAGTATACATATATGTATATAAAAATCAAAGCCTTTTTTGTATAGTATTTTTAAAATACAACTCTAATTTAAATTTATATAGGTAATTTAAATCGCTTTATAATATTTTTTATTATTTACATTATTAAGTCGACAACCTTGCGTTGTCTATTGGTGGTGTGACGTCGACTTTATGGTTCACCATAAACGTATGTCCAGACCATATTTTACACTGGAATAATTACTGCGAGCGGTCTCCTCGTGTATGAAAGAGGAAGCAATCCCAGCAGTCATCTTGGTTTATGAGCCCTTTTCGATTTCTAAACGTGTTTATAGCGGAAACGACAGCGTTCGTTGACGAACTAATTAAACCAAAACAATCTGCACGTGAATTATTACACCTTTATGTTGATGTGTTTCTGCTCATACTAAACGCAACTTGAGGTATTATTTCCAATTACTTTGAATTAGGTACTTTCGACTGATTTTGAGCAACTTTTCGTCACTCGAGTACTTTGTTATCGTTATCAATATTAAAATTACACAATTAATAATAATTAATATTACACGCCAATTAAAAGAAACTGTTTGACATGTGACATTTCCGTTATATGTCAAACGTGTTTATGTGTCAAAAACACATAGACTTTTGACAGTGACTTTTGAATCTGATGTTATTTTAACAATAAACCATAAACAATAAATTTATTGTTTAGGTAAAACATTCACATATATTTTTTAATTTTGTCACAACTACTGTTTCACTTTGGAAGATAAAATAGATATATTAATATGAATTTATGTATATCTATAGGTACATATTACATATTTTATATAGGTACAGGTATTATAAAAAAGTCACTGTTCAGTGTCCGCCTCAGTCTTTTTCTTCGATAACTTCTTTTAAACCACTAAACAGATTTTAATACTGTTTTGACTATAGAAAGAGCAATAAACGAGGAAGGTTTGTGTACCTATATAATTCGCATAAAACATTGTATTCGTGCGAAGCTGGGGACGGGTCTATAGTTAATTATAATGCATATTATGTATAATATTCAAACTATGGTTATCCATAAAGTCTATCTGTTTCTTTCTGTCTCTCAAAGGGATTGTTAATAAATTCAGAAGTAATAACAAATGTTATTTAATTTAATGAATTATAATTTCTTTAAACTGGGACTTTGTTAAATTAAGACCGTTTGGTTCAAAGGCGAATAAAAACTTGAAACATTAATGAAACGACTTGGAAATATGAAATAAATAAGTAAACAATAAAATACTAAACTAAACATAGGTTAACCTAGTACAACTTATAGCTTATACAGTCTAATATAGTCTAGTGTATGGTAATACTTAATTGGTACACAGTAAACTAAATTCTCTATGGCAGATAACTTTGATCAGTCTAGTATTAACTGTTAGAATAATAACATACGTATTTCGCCGCGGACCAAATTAGAGCAAGCAGTGGTTTTATACGTCAATTTTGTTTTATTGTTTCCTCAGTTTCACGTATGTGCCGAGAGCTTGATTGCGCCATAATGGTCGTGGGTTGTAATGAAGGGTTGCACGCACTTACCTCTCTCCGACGAACGGAGCACAGGGAAAATAAACACAGCGAGGGGGGAATTTGTACTGAACGTTTCCGCACTTGTAGAGTTGCGTTCCAAATTCAAAATTTTAAATTGGCTCAACTCAACGCATCTTCAGACTCGTTCTAGTTATATTTAATTTTCAAAGAGTCACGTAGTGTGTCCACACTTTTTAGTGGCCATGTACATTTTAATTATCTACTTCAATTAAACGGTTATACAGAGTCATTATTAATTAATCAATTCGAAGTAATAAGATGTGAATAATAAGCTGGCTGGCCTTTTGTTTCATTGCAAAATCATGTTTGATTGCTTAAGAGTTAGTGTGTAGGTAATATAAGATTAATAAAAAAATAATTACATTACACTACATATAAATAATACCTATATTAGATATCACAATAATTATAGCAATAAAATACATATGTTCTACAAAGATTAAAATTATGTAATATAATAACTAATGTTAATATTGAAAATCAAAATTCAGTGGAAAATATCAATACTAATAATAAAATCTGAGATTAACGATGAATAATCCTTACATATTATAATTAAGTATAAAACAAAGTCTTCCGCCGCGTCTGTCTATCTATCTGTTCGCAAAAAAACTCAAAAGCTGCTGCACCGATTTTCATGCTGTTTTCACCAATGGATAGAGTGGTTCTCGACGAAAGTTTTAGTACATAATTTACAAAGTTACGCGGACAAAGTCGCGGGCAGCAGCTTGTTAATAATAATAGAAAAATGGAAAAGGTGGTTACTGAAGCAAGACGAAAACGCCAAATCGAAAATTGTGCATAATCGTTCGGAGTTATGTTTGTTCGTATCAAAGAAAATAATTGTTACAAATATAAATATAGGTAATAGGTATAAGATATATTGTTATTGGTTAGAAGAATCTATTGTTTATGTAAATAGTAGTTCAGACACGCGATCTCTGAGACCATTGAGTACATGACCTTCGAAGGCTAAATAAAAAAGGACTATACTTGTAAGCTACGACATTGGCACGAAGCGCTAGATTCGCGACGCGCACGCAACTATTAATGGTAAATGGAGACAGCGAACTTGACATATTCTCATTAAATCACTAATTATAAATCCTAAAGTTGTCTTTTCTAAAAACCAACTTTCACCCGCGAACCTTCATCTGCTTATCTTTATAAATTACTAGCTGGCGCCCGCGACTTCGTCCGCGTTGAAAATGAAAAAAGTAACCTATTCTGTGTCCTGTACGTCTATAAATGTTTATATACCAAGTTTCATGAAAATCCGTTAATTCGTTTAAGAGTTATGGAGGAACATACATACATACAATACCTACACTTACAGATTTATTATTAGTATTGATGATTGATTGATAACCGTGTGTCGCTACTAAAATCTTGTACCTACCAACTACATATAAGATACAAATTCTTATATGTAGTTACGGTGAAAACTACACTTGCAATCAAAGAAGATTGCCTTCGTTGACTTATTAAAATTTACCTGCCGTGAACGCAATTCCGCTACAATACACTATTGCCCTTTGTGAGGTCACAAACTAGTATTATTTCACTGGGAACTTAAAGGAAAGTTTGCAAACCTTGTTTGGTATTGGTCAAAGTCATATAAAATACATTTATGTTTGGTCATTCCTAAATTAAAACAATAGGTACGCAAATATAAATATAAAGATATTTTTTTTAGTTAGAAAAAAAAACAATTTTAACACAATTGAAACTAAAAGAAAAGGATAGACTTTTATTAAAATCCTAGCAAATTACTAGTGCGCAGGAATATTGCTACACAAGTATAACTGTGACGTCATTCGTAACTAAAAAATACAGCGCCAACGGTACTGAGCATGTCACGAGATGTTTTCATATGTCATTTTTGTAAATCAATGAACAATAATTTAAATTATAATAATTTCCGAAAATACTCAACCTATAGTCACCCTACTGCGAGGATGACAGCGAAGCATGGTCAGCGCTCGCGCATTTACATTCAATCGAGATGTACGCGCTCTGTGACCCACTTAACGACACATTAACACCTTCTAAACAGCCCTTAAACATAAAAGAGACATAAATCCTTTTCCATGTACGGACACATATTTAGACTGCGTGAAATAAATTTCTTAACCATTGAATAGGCTTATTTACACATTTCGGACATTATTTTCTGTTTGATTTAAATTTAAAGAACTATGGTAAGTGGCAAGACGCACTGCGTTTCGCATTTTATTTAAAATTTTACTAAATAAACTTCTACAATTAAATATTTTTTTTAATATTTAAGTGTTTATGATGTAAGAATGTAAAAATTACTTTTAAAATATGCGACTAAATTATTAAAATAAATTACTTTGAAATTCAAGAGTTATTCTTATCAACTTCTATAGGTATTCAGAATTCACTATTAAATATTAGAATTAATGTTAATTTATGTTATTAATTTAATATTATAATTTTGTATTCAATTAATTAATATCGGCCCATATTAATATGATAAATTAAGTGCTAATAAATATTATCACCGAGCAACTTTCAATATTACTTACGGATTCGAATAATTATTTATAAAAACGATACCGTTTATGGAATTCGTTATTTATAGTATCAATTAACACTTCTCTAATGTGGCAAATTACTGTAAATATTTTAACGGATGCCACCAGGTTACCCAGTGAATCATATGTTAAGAACGCGATAAGAAATTATTAGATAAATGCAAAATACTATATTAAGCCTCCATTTTAATATTTCACTACTTACTTATCAAGAACCAGTTCTCACATATTAACTCACATAAAGGAAAATCTATTTCTGATTTTGATGAAACTATAGACTAATAGTATTCTAAAGATTTTAATATGTGTTAAAAGTTTTGTTATATAAACTACCGAATTACCATAATGAATATAAAATCGTAACGAGTATCGTATTATGGAATTTGAAGTCATAATTTAAAATCCTGTAGTTGAGGTAGGTTATCTTCTGCTTTACTCAATAGACAGTGGGCATTACTCAACCAAAAAATTTCAAAATATATATCTAAGCAGATTTAAACATACGTGGACACTTAGTCCACATATACGTAAAGTCGGGGTACGAAAACCTTCGTCAGTTTTCAAATTCATTCCTTTATCAAAATCGTAGACTCTTAGTACCTCTTGAAACTAAGCACAAAGCAGACAACTGACATACGTTTGAAATGAAATTTTGGCATCACTGACAATTGCCCTGGTGCAAGCAAATTTCGACTTTAAGGTGACGAACCTTTTCTTACCCCGACTGTACATACATACGTATGTATCATACGTGACTTTTACTTAGAGCATGATTGTATCTCGTTTAGTCTTCTTAAGATTAAAAAAAAATCAAGATAATTATTTCAATATATTTATTTAATAAATATTAAATAATAATTATTTATTCTTTATTAATTTATAATTTAATATATTTATTTGTAAACATTAAAAAAAGGCAATTTCAATTATATAATACCTCATTACAAACCGGCCACTTCCCAACATAAATGAAATCATAAAATCACAGCTAATAGGGGGCCATATAAAAATCACCATGAACCGTTTCGTATTATCAAACACAGTATGCAAATAAATCAGTATAGAACCATCGAATTAATATAACTCTTAAGTTCGCTGTGTAGAACCAGTTTAAATGTTGAACGTCATCATCGTTATGATATAATGTGTCATTATTTTTACCGTTGGAAGAAGTAATTAATGACATTTGTAATTGCAAAAATAATGTAGTAATAACAATTAATTTTACCTAAATTTAGATATGTTTATTTGACCTACGGATGCAATTTTTTTGTCCAAATGACACTCAAAATATCGCTCTTTTCGTTATATCTTTTTCCAATTGGTGGTAGTTGGCTATACTTTGTAACACAAGCTACCCTACAGGTGCTGTAAATGCGCTGCCCACCATACTAGGATTGAGGATCAGAGATTAAGGGCAATGGCATCCCTTACTCACTCACTGAAACACAACAGCACACACACATTGGTTTTTCCCTGTAGTCTTTAGTAAGGGGGCGGAATTTCTCTGATACAGACTTCGGTGACCGATTGGTCACCTTATAAATACGATAATACGATGGTGACGATAACCTTATAAAAGCCTACTGGTACCCCATTCCTCTCTATACTGTGCGCTAACTGCGTGCTACGTGCTACGCTGTTAATTATACTTTAATCAGCTATTGTGTTGATCGCCGCACAAACTTTTTTTGTGGCGCCATAACCACGCACGGCATTAGACACGTGTGTAACCCGTAATTGTAATATGTAGATTGATTTGCAATTGTCTCGATAACCTATTTGAAATTGACCTCCTTTTTCTTAATTGCATTATGCCATTGGTTTGGACAGAGAAGTTGCAAGGTTTAAAAATCAAATGTGTTATGGATTTAGTAATAGTTCATCATGTATGTATACTTACCTATTTATTTGAAATTTAACTTACAAATTAAATTACTATAGTATAATTATTTCCGAGAGAAAGCAAAGCGCAGCCAAGTTACTTTGAATTATTACTTTTGAATACCTATTTTCAGTTAGGTACAATATTTTTCAATTCAAAAATTAAAAACATATAAAAGTGATAACAATCCGTGGAATTTACTTTTCATAAACAGAAACATTGTTTTAATTAACTCTTTTGTGACCATAATAATGTTAAAATTATTATGGCATAAAACTTTAAATTTAAATTTAAAAACAACTGTCTTTAATTATCATAGAACTTACTAATTCTGATTTTAATTATTTGTATGGGTATTGATGACTATTGTTTATATAATTATATTAAATCTTGGTTTTATCGTATTAGGCTCTATGTTGGCTCTTTGAGATTACCTTTGCATCAATCTCGTGTCTATGACCGCCAGTAATGCCAACGTAACAGTCACAGAACGCAAATAGAGCCCGTGTAATCGTAATGGGCAAGAAATCCAGTGGGCGTTTCCCATAATGATATGCAGTGTGAAGTGTAACAATAATTTATGTGAACATTTCTATCAGTTGTAATTTATTTAGCAGGTGACTTGGTCGTGAAAGGTGAGAGCGGCGTTGCCACGTCGCACGTCGTGCACAAACCGACAAACACGCACATTGTACCTGTATAAGATTATTTTGTTTTTACAAACACATTTAGTACAAGTCTCCCTCCCTCTCTTGAGAATATGTTTTGTTGAAGTTTCAAACTAATCGCGCAATAATTTGTATGGGAATATTTATTTACCTAATATATCTATACGTGTATCTAGCACTCTCTTTTGCCATAAAATCATTTAAGAAAATATTGGAAATTATTTTTAGGATAATTTGAAACACTAAAAAATATTATTTTTGAAAAGCATTTTATAAAATAACATTATAAACTTATTTTATTTATTTTTATATATGGAATCGCTATATTGAAACCCTATGTGCTATTTTATGAGTGCCAACTTAAATTCCCCTAATTTTTTGCTTGGAGTTATTGACGACATACTATAACTACCAAGTGAAGTATCAACCTGTCTGTTTCTCATTAAAACATACACAAACGTTTTAAATAATCATACCTCATAATAACACCCCCCCACTCCTTAAAATAGGTATTACATAGGTACTCTCTTAGCGTTTTGCAATAAACTATTTAAAACCATATTTAGTCTTGTACAACGAACGTAAGACATAAATTGTAATGAATTATTGCAGCAATTCGGTGTTTGGCGTTGTTATTATAAGCAGATATTTCCACAGTTCATTCATACGGTATACCTACGAGAGTGAATATTGCCAAGTTTCTCAACTCAAGTTGGCAACACTGACAAATGTACTCGGTTAATTGGTAGAAAATGTGCGCGTACGCAGCGTGCCTCTTTTATGCTCGCGCAGTAAAACATGTTGTTTACGACAACACCGAGTTATCAATTATCTTCGTATTGAAAGCTATTTTAAGAGAACATATCTTTAATGCAGATTGATCTAATGTGTTGAGAGGTTTCACACACCATAAACAGTAATTGACCTTTTTTTTTTAAATTAATGTAGGTATCTGTACCTACTTTCCTGTTTTGTCTATTGTAAACGAGCTATAATTAAAAATTATAAGTTTCTGTAAAAATTATAAAATTTAGTCAATAAACATCAAGATATCAAAATTATCAATGATCAATATAAAAAATAATGAAGATACATCAATAAAGTTGAACCTTTGGAAGGTAGTAACATTCCTTCGTAAATTAGGAAATCAGCTGACGATTTTCAAACGCATGAATAGATCTTTTTTACCGAATTATACTTATTTTTCTATAGTTATAAGTACTTACGGTACATTATGACAATTTCAATCAGTAAAATAAAATATAACAGACTGATAGATAGGTCCTTGGTTAGTTTTCAAATAGCTATAATCCTTCGTTTAAGCCTATTTAGCTAAAAAAATGTAATATAGACCGCATTACATCACATTATTCGACTAATTTACATACAATTAATATAACAAATTAAAAACAGCAATACAAAGAAGCCACACCGTTAATTTAACAACACATAAGTTTACGCACATAAGTTTGATTTAAGGCTTCGCATCGAATTAAAGAACTGTTAGACCGGTTCCCATCGCGCAACCGGAACAGAAATCACACATTACATTTAAATTTATACGAATTTAATAACGAGTGGAGATGCGCGCGTCCATTGTGTACAAAGAGCATGAGAAAAGGCTGTGCTCTATTTTTTTGTTGGCGATAAAGAGGTGCCGACTAACAATTCGGAGAAAGATTGATGTGCATGCATGATCGTATCTGCCCGCTGTGAGCCGAGGCTTCAACAATTAATATCCACTAATCCGTTCAACCCTACACACGAAGCCGATTGCTTTCATCCGAACAGATATTGTATTAATGTCGTCGGTAGCCGCGTGTTGTCGTCACACGCTCGTAATTGATTCAGCCAGTTGTAGTTCTGAAAGAGTTCTGTGTCAATGAGAAACGAAATAAGATGAAGAGTGGTTGGTGCGTTTGAATTTGGAACGGACTTAGATTGCTGCGTTTCGGGCATGCCTCTCACTGCGCGGCACAATGACCGGCGACGCATACGGCCAGATCTCTCTCTCGATAAACTTGAAAAAAAAAACGCCACGAAAAAACTACATGTCATGGCAACTACGTGTGCTAGTCGATTTCACAGCGGCCGTCATGGGAATCGGGCGACGAATGGACTTTAGAAAGCAATTAAAATCAGTGCCCACAAGAGGACTACTAAGACTTCTGTTTTACACGTACATGGTGGAGTCATTTTGCGGTGCATTTTCATAAGAAGAAACTGCTCGCTTCATAGTTCATTAATAAAATCATAAATAGCTTGTCTATAAATAAGGATTTTTGTATGAAAAATCATATGATTTGAAATCACTAAACACTCTTTTTAAAATAAGGTTCGATGGATTAAATGCTTATACGGTTTGGAAGCATATTTAACGTATAATAACTGATAATAAATGGCCTCGTGTATATATTATTAAATATAACATCAACAACTAATATATGTCATAACATCAAATAATAATAAATAAGTCATTCTTTCGAACTTAACTCTTTATTTATCAGAGTTTTTTGGAAAACTGAGTGGGGCCTATGACTCCTATAAGGCTGAGATGAGTCGGCAGCGATAATACATCCCAGTGACGGTAACCATCAAACGTCAAGGGTAATATTACTTATCATCCTGCTTGCTGTCTTTCTAATGAAATATTTACCTATTATTATTTATTAGCAGTCAAAATTCGTTCACCAAAAAGTTGTCTACATCAAAGAAAGGGTCAGATTGAATAGGGGAGTTTTTATTGTCGGAAAATCTGAGTCTAAATCCTTCGGTTGGGAAGTTTGGCCAGCCACGACAACAAAGAGAAACCACAATTTCGTGGTAGTGTTATAAGTTTTGACCACATAAGTAGTCATGGACATTAATACTTACGTGAGGTCTTTCGATCGAACGTGATTTCCGATTACAGTTGCCCGAAAACACTTGAGGTTTTCCATTTGATCACTTCTTTATAAGTAAACTAGCTACCCTTCCCAGGCTTCGTATGGAGGCATTTTTTGTCTGCAAATTATTTATACACAAAGTTCCGCGTTTCCACGTTTGCTTTTTCCATTAGTAAAAACCGTGTCAAAATCCGTTGGGTGGTTTCAAAGAAGTTAGAGGAGAAACAGACAGAAGTGGAGAGCGGCATTATTTATATTTATATAGATCTAGATTTTGAACTATGCTACATTAGCCGTATTACCTAGTGGGCAAAGTCACCGTATACTCGTCAAAACACAAAAATCAATTACCTAGATGAAAACGTCATTATGAAAATATCCCCCGCATACTAAATGTATAAAGAAAATGAATTTGCATTTGTACATAAATATATATTTTTTATTTTGAACAAATAATTTTAAAAATAATATCCCTTTTTCTATTACTGCAATGTCCACTTTCCAATAAAGTTTTTTGACGAAAAATAAATTGTTATAGGTATTCCTCAACTATCTGCGATAAGTATAGGAAGTGATTTATTAGATTTTTTAGGGTCAAGAAAGTTTGTACCTATGCTTAAAAAAATTAATTAAAAAAACGACCATTTTAATCCCGTTGGCAATAAACGACGCGTTGTGATTTCTTTGGTTTACAAACTTTGTTGCCGATGTAATTGGCGTTAATCTCAAAAAAGTTTACTCAGAATTCAAATGTCATTTTGTTCCCAGTAATTTCATTACAAATTATAGAGTATAATCTGAGCGTGTGTGAGTCACCTCACCACCTCACATGAGTAATAAGCGGACGCACAATAGAACGGCCGAGTGTCGGTCGGTCGGGAGCAAATCATTTGTTATTGTGGCCAACCACACACGTAAACAGCAATTTGGAATCAATCTAGTTTTTTATTCTCGTTTCCAGTGCTTCTCAAACTTTTATCATTCTTGGCGCCCTTGCTTTTAAATCAACCTTTTTGAGCCTTTTTAACTAATGATTAATAAGGAATAGTGGTCTATTCTATATCTATACATATCAATAAATCTTTTTAACAAAAAAATAACGACTTCAAACCGTTTTCTCATGGATACCATTGTCAGAACTGGACCAAATTGAAATGGGACCACACGGGAAGCTTTCCACCAAATAAAAAGCTTTTAAATAAAAAAAGAATCATCAAAATCACCCAGTCGAACCTTCTGAGGTAACAAACATAAAAAAACACAGTCGAATTGAGAACCTTCTCCTTTTTGGAAGTCGGTTGGAAAATAAAGTCTTCGTCTTCTCTTCTCTTTCTCCGCTAACTTCTTCTTAACCGCTCATCGGATTTTCACTAATCGAAAAAACGATAAACAAGTATACAAGTAACTTATACAAAAAATTGCATTCGTGCGGAACCAGGCGAAGGTAAGAAATGATTTTTGAAAATTGATGTGAAATCGATCGAAAGCGGGCTAAACATAGGACCAAAGTATGACTAATATCGCAAGTATTGAGGTAAATCTAAGATATATGACAATGAAATATAACTTTTATAGTTAAACAATCAAATAATACACAGTTATATATGACGAATAGCTCTAATTGGGCATTTAAAACTCAGAACTCCGACTATTGAACTTCACTTATACGCTAACACTTTGAGAACCGCTGTACTATATACTATCAAATGATCTTTCGATGAATAACATACTTTAAATTACCTCTTTGTTGACGCTGAGACACTGATAACAATGATGTAGGTGCATTACGTTCTAACAAAAGATCTGTCTACTAACATATCACTTTCCATTTTGTTTGCGACTCTTTTTTTGTGTCTGATAAAACATTCCTTGTCAGCAGCACACCTTTTAAGGAAAATTAATCCAATTACATACTTACAATATATTATAATGGTTATCCTAACTAAATATTAATTGATTATTATAAATTCTAAAATGAGTTTGTTTGTGTTACGATTTTACTCATCATGAAATTTTTCATGCACATTGTCAGGGGTACATAAAAGAACATAGGGTTACTTTTCATCCCAAAAAAAGGTAATGTTCCCGAAGGATCATTTAAAAAAACTTAAAAAATCAAAATTATTTATATAAAAGAAGGAGCGCGTACGAAGTCGCGAGCAATAGCTAGTTTACAATAACAACTAAATCACTTGTTAATTTCGTAGCATTTTTTATTCAAATGAACAAACATAAAAATCTACATCAATTGTTAACTCTCATTGAACAATATTGTTTTGTAATGACTTCGATTAATATTAGTTAGATATTTCCTTAATAAATTAATGTATGACGTGTTCACATGCTTGTTTGACACACATATCTATCCATTAGTAAATTATTATCAATATAATATTTTAATTGACTCATTAAATTTTCATACTTCATTCACCATTTACAACAAGGATTCGTTTGATTATTTTAAAGGTTAATAAAATTGGTAATTAAATGAACGTAAATATTAGACATTTTAAACATACCTATTTCAACTATGGCGTTACATTTTCTCTCTAATTTTTTATCTGTATTTCCTAACCAGTTGTTTTTCAACCGACTTCCAAAAAAGAAGGAAGTTCTCAATTTGACTGTATTTTTTTTAATGTTTGTTACCTCATAACTTTCAACTGGGTGAACCGATTTAGATGATTCTCTTTTTATTTGAAAACTGGTCCCAGTTCTGGTAATGGCATCCATGAGAAAAGACCATAAGACCGTTTGACGATTGTGCTATTGTACCGATATGTGCTAAATTAAATCTCCTTCTTAGAGAATTGTTTATGAGGTATATTGTATACGTAAATATACTTCTTATATGTAAAAGTATCCTTATTAATATTATAAATGTGAATGTGAGTTTGTTTGTTACGCTTTCACGCAAAAACTACTGAAAACCGATCACCATGAAATTTTGCATACATACACGTTGTGTGGGACACCAGCCAGTTTAAAATAGTTATAGTTATAGTTTTATTATAAATATAAAGAAAGTATACCTTTCTGCTGTAGGGTAACTGAATTATAATTTAAAATTAATAATAAATCGCCAATTTTGTATGGGCGGTGGCCCTGAAGTGAACACTTTTAAAGGCTTCTATTATGGATCATATTGGAGACGAAACTTCGCACATCCGGACAATAGGCAACTTTGAAAATCATTTCCAAACTTGGCTTTGCCGGGAATCGAACTCCGGACCCCTAAAAAGCGCTCTTACATTTAATCACTTGTGTAAATCAAACACAATTTTGTTCCAAAACTATTACGACACAAATACGTCGTACAACGTACTCTTAACAACATAATGGGCTTCATTACAATATTAATTTACACTTACGACAAACTAATTTCATACATTATGTAACGTGGCGAAAGTAACATGTACTAAAGGTATCGACGTTTTTATTCGCACCACTTCGATACGAGCCTCAAATCGATTCTCGCGAACAACCGCAACCGTTTTCGTTATATTATTATCATTTTATATTATATGAACTTGGATTATACATACGGAAAGGAAACGAAGAATTACCGAAGCGATAAATGTGACCGCAGATCTGCTTATGTTTCACTATTTTATTTGTAAAATGAATAAATAAAATAATTTATACTGACACCAAAATATATCAAGATTGATGATATTAAGAGTTGGCGGGAAAGAACTGGACTCTGACTAGGCAAAATACTCGTATAATAGCGAAGAGAGAAAAAAGTTGGGAAAACCTACACGAAATAGTGGAGTTTTGAGATGGTAATGGTGATACATAATTTGTATAGAGATGACAAATGTAAGGATGATTATTTACACTTTACATTAATTCATTGCCCTAATTGTTTATAATCTTTATAATTTATACATTTATATTGACTCTAGTTTTTTTTTTTATGAAAGAGCAACATACATTACATATGCGTACTTCTTTAATTTTCACAATTAAATTACTCCTTACTGAAGTAAGATAATTTAATGAAACAATGACGTAATTAATTTAATATCATTATTTGACATCAACATTTGATTGACATATCAATAATCAACAATAGTCTGTACAATTGACGTTCTCACAAGCGGATATAAAAATGAAAGAATAATTTTTTGGAGGTTGGCAACCCTGCTCCCAAATTACTAGAGTAACGAGAACACATTAGCTGAATCACACACGTTCACAGTGGCCTGGGAGAATACATACAAACAAATAACGAGCGGTAACGTGTTAATTTCGTAAGCTCGCATCCAATTTGGCCTTAAGGCTATTGAAATGTGTTTTCGTTAACTTCCCATGTTACACCCCGTGTGAAGGTGGCCCCACTTTCTATTGTTTCCGAACGCGATTCGAAAAAGGAACGCTTATTGTCTATGGCCTGCTAAATGGAGATGGCGCTTTAATATCCGAACAAATGTTCGATGCTCGATTTATTGCGCTCATGACATTCATTTTTGAACGTGAAATTGGCTATTGTTGTTTTAGAAATCGGCACTAACTGTGCCATAATTGCCTTTTATTATATTTAATTTTTAATATTACGCACATACAATATTAACACACAGTTTCTAAATTAATTCCTGACCAATTAAAAATAGTACAAGAAATATATAATTACATCTATACTAATATTATAGAGGCAAAATTTGTATGGAGGAGGTAACTAATCTTCGAAACCATTCATCCGATTTAAAAAAAATCTTTCTCCAATAGTTAGAATAGAATTTCAGGATTGACATAGGCTAAATATCTAAAAATTTATAAGGAAGTAGTTTTAGTCAACAAAACATCAAAACACTGTTATTTCACGGTAATCTTCTGTAAGGCTGTCAAATGGACTACCGAAATGATGCCAGCGTGTGCCTTTGCAGTTGGCACTACTTTAGATATGACACTTCAAATTTTTAATAACAATTTTACTAGTTGTTTAGTTTAGTAAGAACTGTATTTTTCGGAAACAATGACTCATTACAAATTGAATTTAAACTACAGTTTGATATAAAATCTTATTTCCTCAAACGTTTCTGCTCCCAGTTACCGTAAGCTTATTGTTCATACCTAAGTTCTTTTTTGCGACCGATAACACCTTTCAATGAATCGAGTCTCAAGGCGGCATCTAATAAATTATTGAGTTAACTTTATGATTCTTCGTCATTTACACTCTACATTGTCTATGTATTGAGGACTTATATTGAACACGCGAACGTGAAAACAATGCAAGGGTAAACGCTGTCCATCACCGCATCGACCTAGACTTCTTTCCATCGTAATAGGTAATTGCTCCGTTCCCCACATCGGCTCTTACGTGCATTTCTGTTAAACAATAGATTAACCTAGTTGCTGCATATTCTATAATGGTCGTGGCGTTTAGCTTCCCGCGTCGTTATTGCTCTCCGTATCCTTGGCGTGAGCGGCTATCTATCATGTGATCTATTGTAGCCACAGCCGACATCGGTCTTAGATTATAGTGATAATTAATGCTGATTCCATACGACCTAGTTTCGGGTCCGCTCGATAAACTTAATTTTACAGTTATAAGTTGTAAATGTCGTTGCAAAATAAGCGGGCCGGCACGCGCTGCGGCCTGACCATAGACAACGCGCGACTCCCACACACAAACGCGAAACGTCACAGCAATAGCGCGTGTGTGGACACCGCTTGAATGGAGGCCCCTTCCCGAATATCACCGTGTCACGTGGCACACATAACCCGACTAAAAACGTTACCACGCACAAATAGAAAGGACGCTTACGCGTTGACAGCTTCCGAATTGGGTTGGGTAGCGAAAGGTAAACACGCATATGGGGAGCGAGACATAAACATATGTGCGTGACCCCGCGTGGGAGTGAGACGGTACGTTCGCAACTTTTCTCTGAATGAACGGAAGCAGGGCGAAGGCAAAGTTTGGTGAACACACGCGGAAGGGTTGAGGCAGTCGAGTTGTAAACAAAGTTGCGCTTTCGATTTCTACGCGTGTCGCGTTGCATATGGGACGAGCGCGCAATCGATCGACAACTTCACCAACAGTTTAGCTGTTGACAATTTCAATAGGGATTAGTTCTAATGTTTATTATTATGGTTTTAATCATATTTCAGTTTTAATAAAATTTCAACGGTCTGTTGTGTTGTTGAAAAAAAAAATTCAACTTGGTCACTATTTTAACAAATATACACTAAACAATTTTTTTGTGTTTTTATGACAACAATCTTTTTAATGTCTCTCATCAATTCCTTGATATTGAGGCTATCGGTCTACTCCTGATGATAGATGGCTACAGTCTCCTATAACACAAGTACACAGGTGCTACAATTGCAAGTCCGATCATAGTATAGGAGTAAGGATAATGGATTAGGAAGGTATAGATAGAGAAATGGGCTCTGACATCCCTTCCCTACTCACTAACTGAAACACAAAGTACACATGCTTTTGTTTCACGGCGATCTTCTGTAAGAAGGTGGTTCCCGCCGAAATCACTACGAAATTGCAGTGTTCCTACTACTTGCCAGATCCAACTACTGCCGAGAATCGAACTCGGGACTCCTGAGAAACATCTTAACCAATCGACCAAGAATAAATAAATCTGTAAGTGTAGGTATTGTATGTATGTATGTTCCTCCATAACTTAAATGAATTATTTGATTTTAATGAAACTTGGTAGATAAATATTTAGACGTACAGGATTAGGTTTTTTTAGGTTACTTTTTTCTTTTTCAACGCGGACGAAGTCGCGGGCGTCAGCTAGTAATTCAATAATAATTGAAAATTAATCAATATAATTTAACACATACTTAGTTTGTTTTTAATTTCTAACAATATAGGTACCTACTTAATTACTAATTACTATCTTATAAATAGAACAATTTGAAATTAAAATTTTGAACAAGATATTTATAAAATATTTTTTCTTTATCTTTATATAATATATTAAAACTACCTTTTGACCACATTTTCTTCGGCGTATCTTTCATGGTAGGTACTATTTAACTTTTTATGGTAGCCAAGCCGCAAATAAATATAGCCAAATAGTGATATTGACAATAAAAGTAATTTATCTATTATAAAACTTATTAATACTAGTTTTAAAGCCTTGCTTTACTTAGTGCTTGAACACAAAGATGTTTTCTTTTTGGGACAAAGCAGTTAAAGTATTAAACGATTTAGGTATGGATGTTGCGAAAACCTTAAACTAAAATTGTTTAATGAAACGCCTGTTGAACTTGCGAAAATTTGTGGTAAAAAGTTGGATTCTGACCGTCGCGGCGTGTCTATTGGTGGCAAGTGGTAGCTGTGTGTTTCGAAAAACATTGTTTCTGCTCGAGTAGTTCTCTGAAGGGGTCTCCGACTCGAACAGAGCAAAATTAGAAAGCGTCAAGTGAGCCGACACGACAACGAGCCATACAACTAATTGACCGCAAGGTTTTACGCCGTTCCGATAGAAAATTTTGTTATGTAATCAAATCGATTGGAAAAAAAGTACCTACACAAATATGAAAGCTTCTGAAACCACACCAAGTACCTTCTTAGGGCCATATCGCTGAAATAAATGAAGACGTGAGTGGATGAAGGTGATATGTCGCATTTTTGAGTTTTCTCGTTTTTTTTGCATTGATGAAGGTAATATATCCATATGAATGTTTACAGACCTTAAGATCGTCGATTTAAGACATTTTTGGAATATAAAAAGTTGAAAAAGGTGTTATGTACAGTTAAATTTAAAAAGCAAAGAGTGCAGAAATGTTTACTTTTGTTAATGGAAGAGAGAGCTATGTTCACTTTTTTTTTTAATTAAATGATAGAAGTGTTTACTTGCTATCATATCATTAATATTTTAAGTTGTTTCCAAAACTTTGCATCATAATTTAGTAGAAAAAACAGTTCCGTGGCGACTTATCTCAAAAATTCTGTGTAAAACTTTAACCACGATTTATTCGAAATTGGAATAATGCGACATATCACCTTCATCCACTCACGTCTTCAAATGTCATAGGTAATATACTATTTTTTTTTGTTCACGTTCACTATTATATGTGGCCGTTTCCTATTTTTATCCTCTACTAGCTGCTGCCCGCGACTTTGTAAATTATATACTAAAACCTTCCTCGAGAACCACCCTATCCATTGGTAAGAACAGCATGAAAATCGGTGCAGTAGTTTTTGAGTTTATCGCGAACAGACAGACAGACAGACGCGGCGGAGGTCTTTGTTTTATAACTAGCTGGAGCTCGCGACTACGTCCGCGTTGAAATAGAAAAAAATAGCCTGTCCTATATCCTGTACGTCTAAATGTTTATCTACCAAGTTTCATGAAAATCAGTTAATTCGTTTAAGAGTTATGGAGGAACATATGGGTAGGTACATAGTACATACATAATACATACACTTACAGATTTATTATTAGTTTTATAATATGTAAGGATTACTGTGTCTTTTTATAAATTATCTATTGGTTTGTATATTTTCGCGTTTTAGATTCCGTTTTACTTCATCAGTATTTTTCCTTCTTCCGCCCTTATTTAGTCATTTAGAACATTTGATGATATCATTATAAAATAGTAAAGTTTGTATGTTTTTTTGACTTTATGGTTTACTTACTTCAGGCGCATCGCAATCCCTCCCACAATCCACTCTAAGTATAACTTCGTTTTTGCTTAGCTTTCTTTCTGCTTGTTTTACTTTTTCCGCAGAACCTAAGTATCGTAGCGTGATGTTGTTATAGAATCCCCCTTTCTCGAGAATTGGGCTGTCAAATGCAAAAATATATTTTTTCATTCCCACTTTCACTTTCGGAGATTAACGCGTTCAAACATTCAAAACTATTTTTCAGCTTTATTATAATGTTACCATCGCGAACTATAAATCTTGTACGCTGTTGTGTTTCTATGAGAGAGTAATGGACTCTAGAGCCCATTTCCCTATTTCCCTGATAAGATTATCAATTATCCTTTATCTTATTATTAAGGTATGCAACGAAATAATATATCTTTTCTTCTGATGGTATGCAATGCACAACAGTACTTAAGATGTTTGTAATAAAGGCTGGGAAGCAAAGATCTTTTTTTGCTTCATAAGTCTTTGTACCTAAAAATTTACAAAATTTGTCCTACACAGCCGAAACCGAATGCTCAACTTGTGCAATAACGGACAGACATATATTATTATTCAATTAAAAAAGCTAGGTCAAGTGGACACTGCGATTTTTATGCCAACTCTAGTCAGTTCATTAGCAGTGCGTATGCAATTATGCTAATACTGTGAGTCGATCGGACTAACGAGTCGATTTAACTACTGACTCGCATTTAAACGTTTACTTGCGTATTCAGATGACCACCATAAAACTGTGGCGGGCCCAACTCGCCATACAAACATTCGAACGCAATAACTATTTGTATGTACATGTATGATCAAATAATTACGATCACAAAAACATAGAAAGCTTTGTAAACTTCCAATGGGTACCATGGGTTGTATTAAAAAAGCTTCATATTGAGTGCTTTTGCAAAGATGCTTACAAATTGACAGCTCGCAAGAAGAATTCATAATTATTTATGGCTAATATATACCTAAATAAATTATAAATACGCTTACGTTTAACACAATAAATGAAAAGTATGTAATTAATAGTCTACACATCAAATGAAAGTTTATTTATTAAAGCTGTGTTCATATTTTACACACACTAATAAAAACATTCTATCTTTCAAGAATTTTGATAAAAAATTACGTTTTAACCATGTCTGTTTGATTATTTTTTCATGACTAACCCTTTGGTCGAGTATCTACATAATTATTGTTTGTCTTTGATGCCTGGGTGTAATAATGAACTAAATACTGCTCTAGGTAGAGTTTCCATAACGAAATTCAAAAGTTCTGACAAAAGCCATACTTTTTTAAAATATTCTGACCACTTTATACTTTTGTCTTATTTTAAAAATATTAAATTGTTTCAAGAGAATATATTTTTTCCAAAATTTTCTATAAAACACGACAATAGCCAATATTCAAAATTCGTTAACGTGTCTAGACAAATTCACGTATTATATATACCTAACCCGAACGAACCTTCATATTGTAGGTATACATACTTGTATGGTTTTAGTAATACAAATCTAATCCTATATAACTCTTAATTTAGTTTAAATTATTTTATAACAAACTGAATCTGTCTCCGTCTGTTCTGTCTCCCACAAATCACTAATTTTTACAATTATAAACTTTATTTCTAACCAATTAAAGTTGCTGGTCTGTAAACATATATCTAAGTATATTTTCTATATTATGTTAGTAGCTGTGGCTTTCTTTAGATTGGTTATTTCATCCCAGTCTCACCATTCACAGATAAGACTTGACTACGAGACACTGTGTATCGATTTGTCGCTTTTACGAGTACATAATATGAGACAACTCAGTGAAAGCATTACCTATTGACGTTTGTTCAAACAAATTATCTACACGTATATGCTTTGTTTAATAGGTATATAAATAATGTAATTGTTTGAGTATAGTTTTCTAGTAAGAAGTATTAAAAGTATTTTTAAAGACCGAGGAAAACATATTATAATCATTATATTCCTGCATATTTAATTACATAAAAAAATCAATGAAACTAATTTCGATTTATACCATACTAGCTGTTGCACGGGTCTTCGTCCGCGTATAACTTTATAAAATATGTATAGCCTATGTTACTCGCTAATAATGTAGCTTTCTATAGGTGAAAGAATTTTCGAAATCGGTCCAGTAGTTTTTGAGTTTATTCATTACAAACATAAAAAAATATATATTTTCTCTTTATAATATTAAAGTATAAATATTGAGAGTTATTTTATGTAAAGTTCCTAATTTTTACTTCTTTTCTTTCTATATGAATACTTAATTTATATCCGGGTAAAAAACTGTCTTGTTATTTCTTCTACACTTTAGTCAGTTTTAAATTTTTTCCCAAAAAAAATTGTCATGTTAAATTACTTAGTCATTTATAAATAAATAATAAGTTAAAGAGAATATAATATTAAATCAAAAATACATGTCAAGATTGCTTATAGAATATCATTTTGTTCACAATTTGAAATAAAAATCTAACATGCAACTGCCTATTATTGTGTTCTAATACTTCGCTAAACTTACTTTTAAGTTGGGCGTGGGCATTAAATTACCCATTAGTCAATTACCTACACTCGAGCAAAACCGGGTTAGTACTCGTAGCTAGTAATCTCAATATTAACTGCATTTTGATCAGCGTTGCACGTATTGCCAAACGTTATAAGTATTTTTATTTTAGAAATTTTCAATTGCATACGTAAGAAAATTGAACCAAAAAATATCCAACTAAAAGTAATGCGTTCAATTTTAATACCACGTTAAATGTTTTTGCCAGTGACTACTACTCGCAAAAAATATTTGCAATCAAGACGTGAAACATGAAAACTTATTCAGATTTCAATATTTCATTGTCACACTTAATTTTATGTCATTTTTTGTCGCGAACTCGAAAGTTATAAAAAGAAATTAATCGATTTTATTAAAAAAAAAAATAGAAAACTTTACAATCACAACAATGTCCTTACTTGCTGACAAACATTTTGGTTAAAGGATTCGTAATATTATAAATTATACTTACCTGATAGGTCTTGGAGAGAAACATTAGTTTAAATATAGAACACCACTGGCGCCATCTAGCGTCGAGTAGCGGCATTAATATTACTATGAGACTGTTCTATGAATTTAATTTTATTATAATTTATATAAATGTCATATTATAATATACTTACATTCAAAATTATTAAAAACTTTTTTTCAAATTCTTTGCAGTATTCAACATGGAATCACCATTAGGATTGTTCCCGCCCGGTATGGAACACAAAATGTACCCGCTAATGGACGTCGAACACCGGGGTCCACCACTAGACCCTCAAATGTACACAAACGTCAAAAAGAAATGTAAGTTACAACTTATTTTACCAACTGCCATAACTAAATAAAATATCATAAATATGTCTTCTAAGTAATTTAAGTAACTACTAAGTTCTAAGTAATCTTATTTCATTAATAAGCTTCTTTAAAAATTCAAAGTAATAAATGAAATCAATAAAATTACAGATATTCACATTAAAAAGATAATTGCATTGAAATATATATCTATAATTATTATAGTATTTTTAATATACCTAGTTTTTTTTTTTTTTTATGTTAAGGTCGACAGACAGGCTGACGGTCCACTTGATGGTAGGTGGCTACCGTCGCCTATAACACAAGCAACGCCATAAGTGCTACAAGTGCGCTGCTGACCATAGAAGGATTAAGGATAAGGAAAGGAAGGGGTATTGGAGTTAGAAGTTATTTCTATGACACATTTAGTTCTCCTATAATAGGTACTATTTCTGGACCATTATTTTGGTGCAATTTTGTAAATCTATAGGCATACAATACAGAATTTATTTAAGTAATAATAAACATTGTTGAAGAAGAATCTCCTTGAGGCTATACACAACCGTAGGCAGAACATAGACCGACCTAGCTAACTAGCTATCGCATTGTATTGTTTCCCAGCGAATGTTTATTAAGACGATCTGATACGATATCGTATAGAACAGACGTCGCGTCTAACGTATGCTTTCATTTCAAATACATTCTCGATTCTCTAGGGCCCTACTACGGGTTGAAATGGGTTAATTTCAAAAGAACATCGAGTAACTCAGAGCTAGGAGACTCATAGGCGACATTATACTCTTTAAAATCAGGAGAATGTGGTCAGGAGCTGCATGAGCTCATACTGCCTTCCCCTTTCTTCCATCCAACATACGGACGTTGTAACCGAGAACCTGGTTGGTCGGTTACAACTATGATCAGAAACTAAAATGCCCTTTATTTAACTGTGAATGCCTCCTTCAAAGATTTTTTCAAAGGCGACATAAATCGTGGGCTAATTTATAAAATATCTAGGAAAATTACTCATAGCGCGCATCTTTTAATTGCATGAGTAATTACTGTCTCTTTTGAAATGTTGTATTTTTATGTGCATAAGTAAGTATTACCTATACCATAGGAGATTAAAAATTCATAAACGCCAGAAGACACCCTGTACCTATGCAAACTAAATAGGTACTTACCTACTTAACTAATTTTATCCATAGAACCATAAAAATTAGTCTTTACTTTAGTCATTATAATCGCCTTAAACTTTAGTATTCTTTTTACTTTTTCTTATAAAGAATAATTTTATTTTTTTAATCTTTTATTACGTATTTTTTTAGATTTTCATTTTTATGATACACGTCAAAAAAGTGTTTTATCTTAATTAGTTTTTCTTTAATTTGAAAGTAAGATATGTGTATTTTGGAGATAAATAATTATATGCAAAACTATGTTATGTCTGCCTCTTAGAAATCGCGTCCTAACGAGTAGAATACGAGAAATGAGTACTTGGTATAAGCTGTCGTTCGCTCTGCAGTCGACAGCACAATAGTCGTCGATCGATTAGCGCCCATCGCTCGAGACAACGGCACATGCACTCCCGACTCTCCCTAATAAAATGCTAACGAGCGACAGCGATTTAAATGGAAAACATTTATTTTTTTTAATTTTCCGCGGTCGCGCACAACTCGCGTGACCCGCGACGTCTATTAAAAGAAAAACTAATTTCCATAATGAAACATCACAACGTTTTCATACCGTAACGTTCTCCGAATTATCTGATCGGAATCGAATTAACTTGCCCCTTTGAAATTATAAAACTATAAAGTTACATTGGAGGCGATGTCGCCGGCGTATGCATGTGCGCTATTCTTTTCGACAAAGCTGGTAATAGTCGCGTGCTCGTTCGTATTAATGACAAATACGGCGTGTCGCCGCAACCCGCTCATTTGGGCCCGTGTGTCGCGCTCGTCTGGTTATTGCTACGACAAAACATGGTTATTAGATAGTTGCGCTTTCGGTAATGCAGCCCGAAGAAGGCAGACGGGTTGGTAGCGTGCAGCACACGACATGTGTCGTGCCGCTGCGCCGTCTGCACTTTTGTTCCCCGTAAATCACATGCAAACTTAATACCAGCTGCTTATAATTAGCCAACGATTCGTTGCTCAGACACGAAATGTTCGACGTCTCTGAAGCGTTAGTCTTTCAGTTACCTACAGGGTATAGCTGTCAATAATAATTTGAACTAATGCAATTATTTACATTTTTAGATTGAGCAAATTTAACATGTCAGCATAAACTTCTAGATGGATTGTCATATTTACATATTTCGACATCATACATATATTTTTATTATGTACAGAAACCTTCGTTTATCTTTCTTTCCACTAGCGACAACCGCATCAAAACCCGTTGGGTGGTTTTAAAAAAGTTACCGGAAAAACAGACATATATATCTTTATTTATTTTATAATATAACAGTAGATATTATGGATATAAATGTAAACGGAGGTCTAGCTGATGATTCCTTTCCAAACCCTTGGTAAATTAAACCGATAAATAACCTTGGTATTTTCAACCGACTTCCAAAAATTCGACTGTATTTTTTGATGATTCTTCCCGTGTAGTCCCATTTCAATTTGGTCCAGTTCTGACAATGGCATCTATCAGAAAAGACTATAAGACGGATTGAAGTCGGTTTGTTTTTTTGTTAAAAAGAGTTATATTCATATAAGTTGTTTAATTTGCAGGGCGACCAAAAGGGCAGCACAGTGCGCCCCGAGGCGGTCCTCCCAGGTCGTGGACCAACGCGGAACTCACGGAGGCATTGCAGCACGTTTGGAACAAGAAAATGACCACGAGCCAAGCTTCCAGAATCTTCGGTATACCTTACAACTCGCTTCTAATGTATGTGCGCGGTAAATACGGCAAAAGCCTCAAGTTGGAGCAGCTGAGGAAAGACTGCATCGGTGGTCCGTTGGATGTCTTAAATTTGAACTCGGGCAACAATAACAACAACCATCCGTCGATCAAACAACAGGACAAGGACGACCATCACAACCCGAGCCAAAGACCTGCGAGCTCTGAGCCGGACATCGCATCGAATCCGATGTTCAATCCCTTCCCTCCCGGCTTCTATCCGGACTTTTCCCCTGGGTTTCCGATGAATTTGAACATGCTGCACTTGCTGCCGCCAAACGAGAAAGCCAGAGAACTGTACCAGTCAATGCCCATGGCTCTGGAGTCGCTTGCGAACCTAGCGAAGGAGGAGGATTGCAAAAGCGACAGGTCCAAGGAGAACTCAGCTGATGAGGAGGGAGATTCGTACCGCACACCCTCTCATCTCTCGCACCCTCCCGACAATCGCACGCTACTACACCACAACGGTCAAGACTAAGCCCGAAGCAGTTTCCAAATAATATATAAGTTATACAAAGGGTTTAGAAAAGAAACAATGTCTAAATGCGTTATTATTATTTATTAATCTATTTTTTCTTTGATTCCAAATCAGCTTTTAATGATTTCAATTTGGATTATTTTAAATATTTTTTTTAAATAAATATTACGAACCTTCCTTCCGTCGCGTTTAGTTTTGTGCGAGAGTCGTTCTATTTTCTGAATGTGAAAGTTCGTAGCTCAACGCGAGCGGCGTCCACACATTGACATTAGTTAAATTGATATATTAAAATACATGTTAATATATTGTAAATGTTATATTAAATCGCGCAAATAAAATGGCGGTAAATTATCCAGGAAGGCGTGCAATAAGTATGAAAGGTGTTGTGATTGTTAATGTTTAGGCTATTTTACATTCTACTATTGTGATCTATCATTAATTGTTACATTCCATTGCAACATTCCTTTGCGACAGTTATTCCTATTTTTTTGTGTTCTTCGTATTTGCATAATTATGTTAATTTAAGGCTAGGTTCCCACTATGACGGTGCGGCAGATTTACCGTAAACTGCCCGGACGTAGGTGTTCACAACCGGACCGCGCATCATCGAAATTCATCGAAATCGACCATCACAATCGAAAATATATTCTTCACGCCATGCTGCTAATTTCAATGATGGATACCGGTTCGAGCTCGTTCATAATAATACTCTGGACCGGCGCTTCGCAATGACAAAAGGCCCCTATATAAATGCAGAGTTTGCCGTTCTTACCGGATGAACAGCTTCATTTAAATTGTATACAGCCACTAGACATTCCGGCAGTTTTACCGGCCCGGTCGGTAAATCCCCCGGTCCGCCATAGTGGGAATCAAGCCTAATGGTTTTCTGAACATATTTCGTAATTGAATTGGCCTATAGTGTTTTTTAATATTAACAGCGTGTAGATAATTATTATGTGAGGTTTCTTTTGCGTTTCACCAAAGTTTTGTATGATATTATATAATAGTTATATATTCGATTTTAAATGTAAATAGTAATCGATAATACGATACGAAGTAACCATTGAATATTGTGACATTAATGTGTCCCGAATGGTATAGTAGTGTATTTGTAATTGTTGTAGTGATAGTGAAGTGAAATAACAGTGAACTGTTTTATCGACAAGTCGATACGACAAAGTGGGATCCGCGACGCACTTGTCACACATTCTTTTTTTGTGTTTGTTCACTTTTCTGTGGTTTTTTTATTATTATTATTAGAATCTTGCAATTTAAGACGCTCCGAATGTGATTTTTTAAAATTTATCAAAGGTGAAGTTTTTAAATAGCCCAGTATCCCTCACCTAGATTTTTTTCTGATTACTAACAGGCTAAAACTTCGTGAGTACCGAGACGCCCACCTTTTTCCTCTGCGAAAATTCTCGATAGAGGTAGCTAAAGTAGTTAGCAGCCGTAAACAATTTCCAAGCGTAGGACTGGGAAAACGTACCACTCAATTTGTAGGACTATACGGCCATTTTATTATACAAATGTTTACTAAGCTGTAGACAAAAAATCAGCTGGTTAGTAATCTCATCCCTCCCAAAAAAAACCACTCCCAATATATCAAAATAACGAAGTCATACCATGTCTGCAGCTAACTACTTTTAGCTACCTCTGTCGAGAATTTTCGCAGAGGAAAAAGGTGAGCGTCTCGGCAAACTGAAGCTACTCGCGAAAGCTAATCGGAAAAAAAATCAGGTGAGGGATACTGTACTAAAATACTGTCATCACTCAAATCGAACACTTTCTTAAGTCAAGACGTTTTTAATGTCAACTGTCAATGTATGACAGTGCGCGCCAGGTATGAACAAATAAAAAAAATGTATCTGCACACAATGTTCAAATCAAAAGGAGCTTCTGAAGATTTTAGTGAATAAAAAAATTAGAGTAAATAAATAAATAATTCAATCCTACCTGGCTTTAGATAATTGTATACAATGACTTCATTATAAATTAGAAATATTACATGTGGCTAGTACGATCACGAATGATAGTAACGTAACTACTTAATAATAAAATTATCGTTTAAATAAATTATAGTGACTTCCATTAATATTAATTATTTTTTGTCATTTTATTTTTTTATTCAAGACATCACTAACCTATTCCATTCCATCAAAATTACAGCGTGTTGTTTCATGGCAATGGCGTCCGTAAAATACGCTACTATTAAATTCGTGTTACAAATTTTAAAATCTCCAACTCCAATTCTTGTGAGTCTGTGCCCTAGTGTTATTTTTCTGATCTGTCTGTATCTATTCGGGAAGTTCAGAAGCGGGCGTCTCTATAAATCTCTCTTTTTTTTTCGATTCGCTGGCAGCGTTTTTTATGGACGTCGGTAAAAGTTTTAAAGACACGTTACCGCGTACTCTTTAACAGAAGACTGAACACTATTTACTACTCTATTTTATATAAATTATGTACATTACCAACACAGTTTATATCGGCAGTGAATCTCAAGATACAGTAGAAAACACACATCGTGTCACACGACAGTAAAACAATATTAATTACAGGGATTTTACATGTAAACGAATTACAATTGAATAATTATGTACTTTAACTATAGTTTTAACAGAACATATTGCTTTATGTGTATTTTGCTCGCAATTATTCAAAACACTCTATATACCTAGTAGATTACATAACAGATTTTAATATTATACATAAAAAGCACAGTAATTTGATCTCTAACTGACAATCCCTTACAAAGTCACAACTGTCCCTTTACAGAGTCACAAATTGTCCCCTTACAAATTCACAATGCTGGCGAATAGCATCAAAATCACACTTATTTTTTGCTATAGAATTCATAAATAAAATTGTCTTCAAGCTTCTCTAAATTTTAAAATTGTATATCAAAAATTATCGCAGCATAAAATAGTATACTAGATTACTATTTTTTTTAATTACAAAGAAAGAAAGCTATCGGTGACTTCTTATTTTTAATAAGAACTTTCTTTTTAATATTAGTTTTCATAAAAAAAAAGTTTAGGCTTCGTACGCAAGTAATAAAGTATATAATTGCAGGGCAGTAATGAGCGAATGTCAATAATTATGCAAACATTAACAAAAGATAATGTGCCAAAAAAAAATATGAATTATAAAACTCACATTAATATCGATTATCATAAATTCGCTCTCATACCATTACGTAACTATGTTACGTAACTTGTACAGTCGGTTTCGTAAAGTTATGTTTGTATTGTGGTTGTCAATTCGTAAAATATATTATGTTGATTTACGAATATTTACCTATAATTCGTACAAATACATAGCAGTATTAGAGTGATTTTGTTAAAGATTTAATTGACAAGTTTTTTGATTAAGTTTTGTTATTTGTTAATGAATAGACAATTTTATGTAACATTTTTTATTACATATAGAAACTCGAATGGTAACTGATATCCAAAAAAATCATTGTGTTTCTTCTAGTAGGCATTACTCCATATCAAATCAAAATATATATATATAATTATTATCTTACCACATTTGATGGAGAAATTCTACTTTTAATCCTTATAGAGGCTATTTTTATGTCATATTTAAAAAAGTTGGACCTTTGTTTGAATTTGGAATCCTTCTGAACTTTATGGCAGCAAGTACATTGGCATCGACATAAGTTTACCTAAGCAGCACAAAACTTAATTTTTAATATAACTTAGACTTAATGAAACATGATCAGGAGCCAAATGTGAAGAAGTAAATATTAATGTTACGATTTAAGTCCATTAATTATTTTTAGTTGATAAACATGTGATTGTATTAATTTTAGTGACAATTAATTAGTTCCTTTATTTTTGTTACAAAATATTTATATGAATTGTAAAATCGGTTACTCTAATTAACACATTAGTGAAATTGTTCTCCGATAAAGATTTTAAACTATTATAAAAATAGGTTTTATAATTTAATTTGTTGTATTTTTGCTTAATATAATGACAAATTAAATTAAAATGATATCGTTACATTAGGGTGTAAAAAAGATTGTCTATTTGATCTTAAATAATACGAAAAAAATATTTATGTTCTAGTATCATTCTATCGTGTAATTAAATTTGAATGATGGGGCGATGTAGTAAAATTCGTTTACCTACGTTCAACAACGTAAAGTGTAAAAAAAATAAAACTATGAAATCTCTGTGATGTTTTTTTTTATTATATATTCCACCTTATTATTTGACAACAATGAAAATATTATTTTTTTATATTAACCTCGTCGCTGACCGACGTCATTGACACAAGCAGCGCCACAGGTGTTAAAACCACGTAGGATCCATTTCTCTATCCTTAATCCTCGAAACACAACAGCATATATGCTATTATTTCGCTATAATCTTTTGTAAGGGCTAGTTGCCCAACTGACTGCAAAATTTATTGATTATATTAATTGAAAACGTGTTTGAAATTCATTGCAGTACATTTTTATTCTTGTCCATAAATTATTCGTTCATAACTTAAGTAAGTAGGTACTTACACAAAATATGCAATTCTAAAGAAGTATTTATTCAATACAATAAAAAAATATGGATAATAAAATCAACATCAAAATATTGGATGTCATAAAGCTAGTACACATTGCAGAGAAACTTTGTCTACAGTGTGCCCTCTCACTAGAGTTAATGGGGTATTTATAAGGCCTACTTCTTAATCCTCATAGTTCTGCTTCCTTACTATTTTTAATTAAGGTGATCGATGATACAGCGACACCCAGGTTGTTTAGGTGACCCCCATTTAAAGAACTGTACTAATAAGAAAATAATAAAAATAAAAACATTCTGAAAGTTTTTGCTTTTAAGGAATCCACAAAGAAATTATTAACTAATAAAAGGAAAGGAATACAAATTATGAAAGTTCAATTTATTATATACGTTAATTATAAAGAAATCACAGTTAGCGACATCTAGCGTCGAGTGGATAAACTAAGTAGACGTCATCCAACGTCGAGTGGCTGAAACTCGTAAGTATAAAAAAGTCGAAATCAAAATGCATTTTATAATTACTGTAATTATTGCAAATGCAAAATATAAGCAAATGCAATTAAATTCTACTATTGCAATTGAATTAGGAAGCAAATCTGTAGCTTTATTAAAATGACTAGCCATTAGCATATATCAATGTTGAAGTAGCATATTGTGCTGAATTGTAAAGAAATAAAATGATAGTGCCCGCGACTTCGTCAGCGTTCTGGATGAAAGGTACCCTATATTCTTTCTGGTGTCCCAGAACAAAGTGTATGCAAAATTTCATGGTGTTCGGTTCATTAGTTTTTGCGTGAAAGCGTAAAAAACAAACTCACATTCACATTTATAATACATATTAGTATGGATAGATTAAATTAAATCCTATTAAATGGCGCGTAATGCCCGTGGTCCACCTCATTAATAATGTCACTGAAATTTAAGACCTATTGCCCGTGGTCCACCTATACTTTTTTAAACTTGCTGTCTATTCAAGTATGAGATTTAGGAGGTACGAGGGCTGTTGAATGCAAGACATATGAAAGGTTCGTCCAACTAGTTATCTGACGAATGTGTACTCGTCTCAATTTCTATTTTGTAGTTTATCTGTGTAAATTGCCTTGTGTTACCTATACCTATTAATATATTAAAAGTTCTTTTTTGTGCTGTTGGTGTACCTTTTGAAAAATAAATAAATAAATAGTCAAGTGTAAAATAAAACAAAAATTCAGTATCACATGAAATCGTACCCTTTTATTTCAGTTTCACTTAAACAACTACAATACAATTTAATAAATACAAAATTAATTTCTAATTGAAACGGTGGTTAACGAGTGTGTTAACTGTTAACGAATGGTTAACACACAATATTGAGCAAAATGCAAGCAGATTTCACATTCACCACGTTGTCGTTCACGTAATATAGAATGCGGGTTTTTTTACATTATTTTTATATTAAGTAATTTATTATTTCCTTATATTAATATCTGTCACTTGTACTTCTTGTTTTGGTAGTTACCTTAAAATGTCTATTACTATTAACACATTACTATACAATCACATTGAAGTAATTTTCAAATAGTAATAGGGAAACAACAAAGTATTTCTTTATTGGCAACACTAGGTACTGTTTTCATACAACATTTTTAAACCTCAGTTTGAAATTTCCAAAAACGGACTGATATTGGTTATATCAGCAAAAGGGAGCACAGCACATTTTTATGGTTACATATCGACCCTATTAGTTCTTAGGCCCAAAATAATGACTAAAAGCCTACTTGCTATGACGACACGACTGATGGCATAGCAAAAATTTATTTAAAAAAAAAAACAGCTCATTATGTCCAACCGAGCGTGTATGTATAATATAATAAACCGATAAAACAATTTTTATTCACAAGACACGAATAAAACAAATATTGCATAGAAATGTGGCGTTCATATTCACCATAAACGATATTTTAAGACTCTTTTTAATTGTGCCAATTTAAATGATTTCATTTAAATGATCAGTTAATCTAAATTTAACTGAACTGATAAAAAGAAACCACCCTCACCCTTTTTGTTTTAATCAAAAGTGAAAAACTATAGTCAAATCCCTGCATAACATAAAACAAAAATAAAATGGTTTATTAAAAACAAATAGGTACTAAATTGTTTTGGTAACTTTTTTTTTAAATATTTCTTCTTATACACTCCATTGAAAAAAATGCGTTCCTGGAAAAACGACACTTTTTCAAACCAATATTATCTTAATAAAATAACAACCCGCACTCTACAATACAAGTTATTTGCAACGTGTATATTACAATATACATATTATAACTTATTTCAAATTACAACAGAGCCTCCGTATCAGTGAGTTTTCAAAGCAGCCAACCCATGATTAACCCGTTCATTGTAGAGGAGTCGCCTGGCGATTAAACTAAAATCGCATACTGGGAGCTTAGAACTTGCTACGCGAGTCCAAACTGTTTATCGGTTTTTCTTCAAAAAATACTAGGAATTAATGTAAAACACAAGTTATTCATTCAAAAACCACCTTGAGATGTGGATATATGCCATTCAAAAGCCGCGTCGCGAACCTTTTCATTCGTACGGCCGACGACTCACCACACGAGTTCAACATAATATTATTATTGTACCGCTGGCGATTCATATGAGACTTGAAATTTTTGGTGCGGCAATGAAGGTGTTAATAAGTGTTGAAATCGTATTTGTTCACGCGAAGTTGACAACACTGCGCGTGACGTCAAATACACAGTTTTGAGAATTTCGATGCCGGCCGGCGCGAGTGTAATAATTTGTGTATTGTGAAACTTATGAGAAAAGAAATAATTGATGTGAGTAATCTCCTTATCACTTTTATCAGATCCCAGCAGTACCCACCAGTATTAGTGATGAAAAATATTACGCGTACAAAAGAAATTCCCGATATCGTCGCATGCGCATGCGCACACGACAAACATACTGTTACGGAGGCGCTACTGTTCAATTCGTACTCAACTCAGTGACGGATCAAAGGTAACTATATAAATTTGTATTAGCTATTTGTTGCGTTTTTTCTATATATATCACACGGTTATTATTCGATAGTAAAATATATTATGGCGAGCTCGAAATACTCTCTTTCGATAAGTAAAGTATCATTTCGTCGGATAAAATACAGGTTAAGTTAAGTACCTACCTATTTAATGTAGTTAGAAAACTACATTATTCATACAAGAATTTTTCACAACTGCATGCGTTCAACAGTCTTTAAATTTTAATTTAGACATCAGTTAATCAGTGTACACTTCAAAGAAAACACCGCAAGAGAAACTTTCATTGCAAATTAATTCATAGTAAAAAATAGATCATTGGTTTTCTAGAGTTGTTGTGTATTAGTCAATTCATGTGTGCATTTATAAAATTAAAAACAAAACAATTGGCAAAGTCAACTTACGGAGTCCCTTTGAAGGACACAAAATTCCACTTTTGCTCTAAACAAAATTATTTCATAGAGTCAAAGACTTTATTTGAAAAAAGTGAGCTCAGTGAATATTCTCGAGGAGCTATTGCTACTGTAATATTGCGCAACAAAATCATTGTGACTCGTTTCTCAAGACAAGTCACCTTAAATCATCAAAATTTGAACAACAAATTAAAAGGTGCAACTTGCAAGCGTAAGACCGATAGACAATAGGTCAAATTCTCAAAAGGACAGCATATGCTATGTTTTAAAAAAAAAATAGGAAGTGCTCCATGCATAATTCGTTACCGACATAAACTCAAAATTATATTTAACTATTCAAAAATAAATAAATATCGCCATAGTCTCGCATTACTGTGCAATAAAACGATACGTTTTATATCTATGGATCTATATTATTTTTATTAGCATGGCACACGCAAGAAATATTAAAACTTCTTTTTTTAAATTATCTCCTTATACTTTATCTGAAGAACCCGCCCTTTTGAGAATCTGTACAAATCAATATGAGAAGCAATTAGTGCATTTCATTACAAATATTTCCTTACATTTAACGTTATTATCGACTACATTTAAATATACATTTCATTAATAAAATTAATGTAACGCGTGTAAGTGTATATGTACCTAAGAAGCCAAATTGCATTTTTTTTAATAGTGTTTACACATTTTCATAATAACAACAACTATTCGAATCGGTTATTTTTATATATAATATTTTTTTGTAACTTTATTCCTCTACAGTATGTTCGATGGAAGCATAAGAAAATGTATTTTTTTATATGTTTTTTAATTTATATTTATGGGATTGAGATTGCGAAAATATGGATAATATATAAAATTATTTTTTGAAATAATATATAAAATTTATCTTAAGATTTTATAGTCCCAAGATATATTTGTGGATAAATTGTGAGCCTAACATCATATTCCTATTAATCAATGACTTGTTACAACCGATAAATAATTCCATACTGTCCTCCGGTTTTCATTTTAGCGATTAACTTAGATAATATTATGGTTAAAACATGGTTAAAATTATTAATATCGGGGTACTAAAATTGAATTACGAGTATGAAGGATTAAGAATAAGGAAGGTATCGGGTAATGAGCACTTTCATGCCTCATTCACCGAAACACAACAGCACATATGCTGTTATTTCACGGTGGTACCCGCCAAGTGGGCATGTACGCAAAGATTAAGAAAAAATGAATGACCAAAATGTGACTTTTTATATATAATTTGTGTGCCAACGCTTGATAAATTTAAAATTCAACCGATAGAAAGAGAAACTCAAAACGTCTCAAAGGTGAGAGAATTAGAGGTTTATAATGACTATTTCATTTGTAATTATACTATTTATATAATTATTTACACACGTGTAAGAACTTTTCTACATATCACAGTCCGACAATCGTTCGATACAAACTATTGGTAGTTTCATCACAATTTGGCTAATTAGGTGTGTGTTGTGAGTTTTTTTTTTAAATAAATCAGATATATATACATGTATACAAATTAGTGTCCCCTGTAATATCCTTTACAGTGTTAACCATCATCTAAAATGTTACAAAATTAAGAAAGAAAAATATTGGGATAAAAAAGTTACATTAGTAATCGTTCGATAGTAGGTATAGAGCTCTCTAATGGACACCTTTACCTTTACTGCGGGCCTATTCTCTATCTGTGGTTTTTAAAACCTATCGATTCTGGGCCCGCATTTTATATCTGTGGTTTTGCTGCGGTTATCGACTCGATGCGGTTATACACTGGATTCACTATTATCTACTTAATTTGGTATTCACTAAGCACCTGTCAAAATGTCTATGGAGTTTTTACCGCGATTATATATGTCGATGAAGTTATTGGCGCATTATTGTGTGGTTTTTACTTTTGAGAAAGTATTATGTATTACCAATTTAATGTCGACATTGGAGTCGATAGGTTTTAAAAACCACAGATAGAGAATAGGCCCGCTGATTTGAAACCTCAAGGCCCGTATTCTCCATCTGTGGTTTTGCTGTGGTTATCAACTCGATGCGGTTATAGACTCGACAATTTATCTACTTTGGTATTTACTAAGGACCTGTCAAAATGTCGATGAAGTTATTGGGCACGTTATTGTGTGGTTTTCACTTTTGACAAAGTATTATTTCCAATTTAATGACGACATTGGAGTCGATAGGTCTTAAAAACCACAGATAGAGAATAGGCCCGCAGAATCTCAGTCACTCGTAAAAACTATTTTAACTTCACTGGTTCGTGAAATTTACAGTCTTATTTCATTAACAATTACATATATTATTTATTGTTCCGTGTATTTAATGATATTTTTCATAAATATGACTTTAATCGCTATTGTTTAATCTCAAAAATTTGTTGAAAATGTCAACGAATTAATTGTTAACAATTAAAGTATTACACCAAAAAATTTGAGTACAAGTTCAATTTTATTAAAATAATATTTTTGGCCTTGCAATGTTAAATGAAAAATCAAATTATACAAAAAATACATATTTTGAATGAATGAAATTTATGGATTAGACTTTACTGATTAATATTATGATTTTGATGAAAAAAAAACACATTATTTTATTTTGTTTTCTTGAGGAAGTCCAGGAAATCATTATTTACTTGCACAATGAATGACAAGCTCAAAATGCTCAAAATTATTTTTTTATTATTGTCTTTTCTATGTTTGGGATTTTTACTGCGCAAACAGAGGTATATCAGCTCAATTATCCCCGGTTACCGGTGACTTTAAATGACAGTTAGCCTACTTGACAGATGGTGAAAGAGGCGCTTATTTATGCATTTTGAATTTCACCAGCCAGTAAAATATTTAAGGGTCCTTCGCGAGGTATTTACTCTCAAAAAGGAATCGGCAAGTTCTACAATCTGCTATAAGTTTTTCAAGTGCCATCAGTTCTATATAGACAAATCCAGTGGGTTACAAGTGAAGTTAGTAATTTTGTGCATTAAAAAAATCCTCTCAAGTGAATTATTAACAACTCGTAACCGATTACTCTAAACCGATAAGTTTAAATAATTTTTTTTTTTTTAAAAGTTAGGCCTAAAGGAATAAATTATTTTATAGGGACTACAAAATTCATGAAAAACTTTTAAATCAAATCAAATATATAAATAATCACAAAAAAAACTTACGGTTTTCATTCGTGTCAATGTTAAGTGAGTTTCTCTCCACATAATATCACACAAAATTATCTCTCAAGTGTTTAATTAATTCCCTACTAGTTAGTTAGTACAAGCGATAAACAATGCTATACGTACGTACACGTCGATATGAAAGAACCTCATTTAAATATGCGTCAAACAAACGCATATTCGATGGCAGTGATTTCAAATTATGTTACTCATTCTTCTCTCTCTCTCTCTCTCTACGGCCAAATGTGTGTGTGTCTCTCTCTCACACACACTCTAAAGAAATTTAAACTGTTCAAAAATTCCACTTGCAAATGTTTGCTAACAATCGCGGACGATAAATGTACTAAAAATATTTCATTAATTAAAGCCAACCAAATTACCAAAAAAGGGGTATACATAAATTGTAAAAAAAGTACAATTTTTTAAGCCAATCAAAAAATTAACTAAAAAAATCAATAAAATTACAACAGGCTCAAACGCCGAACATCAATATTCAGTTCAGTGAATAAAGTTATTATGCTCATAAATACATACATATTATATATATTTTTGACCACGGCGGACAAACGAGATAATAAAAAAAAAATAGAAAAAATAAAATATACCAAACATTTTGGTTATAAAATGTCACAATGAAATAAATTTACCATAGGCTTTTTTTTTTTTTTTTTCAAATTAATTTCATATTAAAAATCCTAAACTCTAACCAATTGTCAATTCAATATATTATTAGTAAGTAGACATTTAAAAATATATATATATCATAAAATGAAAGACACACAGATAGACACATTATTGTTAAACATTTCACAACAACCATTAAATTTAATACAAATTCAAGGTAACATACACCCAATTATTTTTAAATGGCAACATTTACATATCAAATTCCGAAATAGGCTTCAGAGAATACTTCTCCGTTATATTTTCCCGTGGTTCAAAAATAAACAATATAATTTATGCTACTAAATAAATAAAAAACGGTGGGATTAATATATTATTTAAAAAAAAAGCGATGTCCGACGTGGTCCGATATTTGACAATTACTCAATCGTGAAAACAACTACAGTCAAAAATCGGTTATAGCGACCTTAGAGGGAGCATAAAAGTTGGTCGCAATATACTTCGATAGTGATTATAAGCAATATTCATATTGGTTCGTTATAACCGAAGTCGTTATATCCGGTTTCCACTGTATCTAGTGTTTTTTTATTTGACTCATTCAAATTCAAAACGATTCGCAACTAGCGCCATCTATCATCCACAAAACAAGACAACACCATAAATAAATATTCAACATCCTCGTTCCCATGTAACGCGCGTTCTTCACACAGGTCACAGTGCACTAGAATCAACCTCCATCTCTCTCTCTCTCCAATGAATTTTATACAAAATATAGCATATCTCTGTCTCTATCGCACACCGACAAATCGAAGTGAGACAACAGACTTCACTTTCGCGCCAATCTTACGTATCTGCTTATGATCGCCTGGTACTCCTGCGGTAGCTTGGTCCTGTCGTATTTGTTCGCAAACTGTCGCAAGGCCGCCGCTAGTTGCGAGTGGAGATCCAACAGCGGTTGCAGTCCGATGCATCGAAGCGCGTTGACGTTCTTATATAATATATTCTCTAATTCAGTCTTATTTATTAGTACCTTTTCAGCGCCTGAAATTTTCAACCAAAATACATCCTTACATATATTGTATAAAACAATATTCGCCGCCTCTGTCCTCCGCCGCGTCTGTCTGTCTGTTCGCGATAAACTCAAAAACTACTACACCGATTTTCATGCTTGTATTCACCAATGGATAGAGGGGACCATTGTAATTTAATTTTAATTAATAAATAACATACCATTACATAAAAACAGCGAAAAACGAAAATATTAATTATATGACCATTTTAGTGTAACTAGAAAGCTATCGTAGAAATTAACATTTTAGAGAAATGAGTCATTATACAAAAGCCAGTCATTAAAGAGCTCAAGAGCTCTTTAATGACAGAGACATCCATTGGATCAATCAAAAAGTACGAAGTAGTTCTATAATAATATTAAAATTGCATTAGAAATTACTTCAGTTTCTTCGTCACAAATCTAAATCCCTATCCATATTAATTCAGTTCAGTTCAGTTTCATCTGCTATCCCTAAAGGTGTGTGACAAACTATATTTTAATGTTAAATCTTAATATACAGTTATATAAACAGAAGTATAATCTATAGCAATGAGTGGAACACATACCTCCTGCGGAGCTGTCATGTCCGGAATTTCTTTTCTTTGGTGACGCTTTCGTGAGCGTTTTCTCTGATGTTTTCGTTGGACTGCAATAAGAAAAACAATTTATAACAAGTACAACATCACAGTCCAAGCTAATTCCAATGCGAATAGATGTCGCGAGGAAACGTGTGTGAGTGCGAGTGCGCGCGTGCGTGCGTGTTAGTGTGTGTGAGTGTGCGAGCGCGTGTGCGTGCGTTTGAGTGCGCGTGTGTCTGTGCGTGCGAGTGTGCATTAGTTGTGCATGCGAGTGTGTGTGCGTGCGTGGGAGTGTTGTGTGCTTGCATGAGAATGTGTGTGCGTGCGTGTATTCATACCTATCGAGCATATGGTGGTTGTGGTGCGGGGCGATGTCGAAGAGGCCGTCGTCGTCGTGGTGCGGCCGTCGCAACGGTTGGTCGTCTTCGGAGCCAGAGGTGGTGGTGCACTCGCCGTTTGGCAGAGGCGTTGACGCGATGGGCTTGTTCTCCTTGCACTCCTCGTCCGTCGCGATCGCGCTACACTCCTTGTATGTCTGCCGACAGATATATCACTCTGTACACACTCCCACCTCAACACGATGCCAAAGACCTCAAAGTGTAGACCTTATTAAGATGAATATGGACAAGACAAAAGCTATGTTTAATGTCCATGTTGTTGCCCACCCCAGTAAAATTTGGGAATTCTACTCTCGAAGTAGAACTTGGAAGTGAGTGAGTGATACTAAACTAACATACCTTAGGTGTAGTTCGTTGTCTCTTGACGACGAGACCCTTGGACCACGCGTTGATGCGTCTCCTCTTCCGTTTAGACGATGAACATTCATTTTTATCACCGTTCTGCACTGTTCGCGGTGTTTTAATGTCGCTCGAGGATTGACTCGCACCGTGTGCTGGGTATTACAGAAAATACACTATATATTTTTAGGTTTTTTTTTTCTTTCAGCAGGTCTAGCAGTTAACGCTCCAACCTGCTAGAGACATATAGAAATGTGCCTAGTCTGGGCCAACAACAACATTCTATAGTATTCAGTCACCACTTTATAATTACTAACGATAGTAGAAATTGCCAGTTTAGAATTGCCTTTCCAATCCTAATTAAAAGTGGGACGTTCCTCGACATTAAAACGAGACATTTCGTGGTCAACTTTTATATTTAAAGACGAGGACATTATGCAAAAGCAACATCAGCAAAAATACGAGAGGAGACAATCAGGATGACTAGAAATTTATAACTAATAGAATAAAACTTTACTTTACGAACTTCTGCGATGTTTCCACCTAGGTGCGATATAAATGCGATAAAATAGTGAATCGCTAGGCGAGTTACTCACGTAAATTGGACGCCGTATATATGAAGTCGGGCAGATCTGTGTCGGGAATGGTTCCCTCCTCCCGCCTCTTCCTGGCGATGTCCTGACACTCCAACTCGAAGTCACTGTCCATCTCGACGTCAATCAGTGCGTGCGCGTGATCTCGAAGCGAACAAGCCTCGTGACGAATCTGTTTGTCCGACGACGTCCTGACGACACGCAATTTAATTTTTCTAGTCGACTTCATAACAATGTCCAACTATTTATGTAGTCGAACTTATAGAATCTTGTCATGAAAACATACTAAAAAAACAAACATGCTATATTTATTTAGGTTGTGCAAAAATTAACATATGACTCGGTTCGATAACTATATAGGACCGTAATCTCTAGTTTTATATCAATAATAATAAACTAATAAAGAAAATTTTTGGCACTTTTTTATATAAATCCAACATTATATTTTATCACAGGCTCCTACTATAGATACCGACCCCAATTTTAAGGAAATCGATTAGATAAAAATCTACATAAAAATTAAAAATACTGCAACACTACGTTACTGTTATAAATAGCACTGTTACTGAAAAAAGAAACCACTAATATAACCATGCAATAAATATATGTATAAAAAAAACGAATGAATGAAAGACCTAAAGACGAGATAAAAATTTGACAAAAATTTAATAGTTTCGGTACCTATTTATTGTAATCATAATTATCTCTCAAAATAATAATACTGGACAATATATAAGTCATAAATTTGACTGATTAATTTACTTGAATAACCCTGAGGTTATTCGTAGGAATTTGGCAGGAATTATAAAAATTATTAGACCACTGTCAAAATGAATTCGACAATGTGTTGGTCGATTCGATAATTTCTAAACTGGGTTCAAAGAAGATAATTAAAATCAATTAAAATAAAATTGAAATTTCGATATATAGTTCATTTGCAAACATTTGTTTATCTCATTTTTTTATCTCATCTCATTGGCCTTATGAAATTACAAATGATGAAGCCATTAATACTTTCTCTGACAAAAGGTTAGAGGAAATATATGTACATATTAGTACCGCTTAATATTATAAATCGTAATGTAATTTACATAAAAAATATACATATAATTATTAATAATATTATTAATTTGAAGCATTTTTTTCATACCCATACCTCCCTCTAGCCCTTTAGAGGAGACCGGGAAATGTGAAAAGAAATATTTTTAACATGTTAAAAAAATATTGAAAATTCCAACCCCCATAGACAAAGCATCATTCACAAAATATTGAAAATGGCCGAAAATTAACCAGATTTTCCGGAAAAAGCTTTATTTATGGGGGGGCTAAATGATTAAAAAATAAACACAATTATGAGAAGATGATTGGAAAAGCTTCGTTAAAGTAGATCATTTCACCACTGCTGTGCAAAAAACATTTAAGAGTATTTTTCTTTTTTGAAGAAAAACTTTACGAGTTTTACTTTCTTTCACAATATTTAGGAATTGCAACGAATAGGGGACTAGTTAGTGATGTTCTCATACAAACTTTGTTGCGCTTGTTCTCCAGAAATATTCCATTTACAATTTGCCAAGCAACCAATGAGCAACTAATAAATGTCCGTTAACTTAGTCTTTACAATTATTGACAAAGAAAATCGCCAATATATGCCACAAAACATACTTTTGTATTATTAAATAATATATGTGTCAAGTAATAATAGCATGAAAATTATTTATTTAATGTTAAAAAATAGATTAAATCGTCTGAGAGACCAGCTTCAACAAAGACTGTAATGTCAAGGCACTAGCATATTATAGCCTTATATTCATGAAAAAACAAATGTACATGTAAGTGAAACATCAAAAGGACTCAACAAACACACGTGTGACGGTCGAAAAGTGAACTTTATACAAATGAAAGTAAAGTACAAATTTTTACCTATCCGGATTGTACTCTAATGCGTTCGCGCATATAAGGTCGATGTCATCTAAAAACTCCTTGGCGCAGTTGTACTTGTGCATGTCAACTTTGGTCATCATCGTTTCCAAATCCATGGGCTCCTTTATAATGTCCAGGTAATCTGTAACCTGCATAGAGTTGGTACAAAATCATAAACCACTCATAAACAAGTTTGTATTAATTTTAATCTATGCATACAAAGAAATGATCTGTTTAAACGCATGTAGGGGAAAATGCCCAATTATTGGCACTTTAAGAAACACGACCATTTATTTGGCACCTTTCGACCTATTTGTTCAATTCAAATAAAATTTGAAAGTTTGACAATGTTAAAAGTTTGAAAATGACAATAATGACTGTACATTGTTGGCAACCCAAAATCAATAATCTAGTTTACCTCCTCCAAGTCGACAGGTTTGGTGAACTTGTAGAAGCGCCTGTTGGAAGCGAGCTTCCTGCAAATGTCGCGCAGGAAGATCCGCAACTCGCGCAACTTGTAGTCCTCCTTGCGCTTGCGTCGCGACACCTCCTCGGCGCTCTCACGGGGCGGAGGGGGAGGCGGGGCTTCAATTCAAATTACAACATTACCAATGTGTTTCCATTCGAAATGAATGAATAAATATCCTCACACGTTCCACGCAGCACCATCTAGTTCCACAGTAAGCAATTAACGCTTGTATTATGGTTACCAGACAGTTGATATACTACATAAGATTACTTTTTTTTGTAAATACATACATATTATAAATACACACATCCATGACCAAGGTACAAAAGCAATTAATATTAATACATAAACATTTGCCCCTAGCGGGATTCGAACCAGCGACCGTTTGGTTAACAGCTAGGGGTTACTAGCCACTAGACCAAACATATCGTCTACAAAATGTATAACTATGTAATAAGTAAAAAAACTGAGGACATACCGACAAATGTATATTATCGGATATTTAGTTTAGTGAAATTTTGACATTACAAGGCAAAAAAAAATAATTTAATACAAAATTAAATCTTAAATAAATGTACAGTTAATAAAAAAACTGACAGTTGATATACTGTCAAAATTCCACAGAATTAAAAATCAGACTTTAAATTATTGCCTATTCTGGTATTAAATAATATTGAAGTCGAATCTATTAAATCGCTGAATTAAAAAAAAATCCAGTCCAGTCCCTGGTTTTCCCAAAAAGATCAGACTGATTTTAGTGTCGTTAAATGTGACCTTGGTAGAAAATATGAAAGAGAAACATACCTCTGGGCAAAGGCGGCGGTGGTTCCGTATTAACAATGACCGGTGGCTCCAATGGAGCTTCAGTCATTATGGGCCGCAAAAAGCTAATCACTTCCGAGGAATTGGGCTCCCGCACTTTGTACACGCAATCCTTGTACTCTGGGAATAGCTCTTTTAACTGTAACAACAAATCATTTTCTAACGCACTTCATTACGAAATAATTGTCCATTTCCCCATCTCTTCCTAATCGCAAAAAGCGAACTAAAAATATATCATTGCGTTTTCGTGAAAGTGACGAATTTGTCGTGAACCATTATTGTCGGCAGTCACACTTATAGTACCTGTGGCGTTGCATGTGTTTTCGGCGAACATTTCGGCCCTAGTCGCACATAAAACTACTAATAGGAGTGATAGTAAATCATTAATAACCTCGGAGGGCAGGTCGTCGTAGTGTTGTGTGTTGACGCTAGCAATGAGTACAGTCCTGTCTCCGGCCTTACCGCCCTGCCACAGTTGAACCAAGAGGGCCGCGCCGCCCGCACCCAACGACCGGCACACGGACACCGCCTCACGCACGTACAGCACGCAGCCGCGATCCGTCCGACGGCACTCGGAGAACACCTGTCGAGTAGTACATAATTATATCACTGATATTGACTCACATTCCATTGCCAATTGCCACTAATAAAATTAGTATTTATTAACACAAGTACTTTACCGAAATAAGCGCTTGCTCCTGGGTAAAAGCGTGCACGGAATGCAAAGACGACATGCTGATCTCCTTAACGGTGCAGTGCTCCAATTCCGCGAGCAGCGCGGGCGCTATGTGCGTCTCTGCACATTCGCCCATTATCAGCAGCTCACTGGCACTCGCCGGAAATACCGCGCTGCTACCCTCACTGCAACGGTAAACACATATAAATTCAAGGTTACAAATAGTACATTCACATTTTCTTTGTGAGTTCTAATATTTGTGTACCAAGGGTTTTATTGAGTCCTAAATATGTAATTATGATTACCCGCTGTGCGCCAGCGTGAGGGTGGCGAGGTGGTCGAGCTTCGCCGCGACGAGTTGCACTTGCGTGCGCAGCAGTGGCGCTACGTACGAGGGCAGGCGGCGGGCGGGAGGCGGCGCCGTGCGAGCGCCCGCCGCCACCAGCGAGCCCATCGCCGACACCAGGTCCGACTCGCGCACCTCCACCTGACACACACACACAAAAGCCTTACTTTTGACATTTAGTAGCTAAACTACTAGTAAAACTTCAAAAACCAAAATAATAATAATAATTAATATAACAATAATAATTATTATTATTACTACTATTGATTCATTTGATTTTTTGTGATGTAGTAGGTTGTATTTAACTTTTCTATGAATGAAATGCATACTTCAGTTTATCCACCAAAGTTAACATAAAAAAATCTAAATCCACTTACATTTTTGGTGTCAATGAGTAACGCGTCTTCACTCTCGTAAACTTGTGGATACACTCTTCTAAGAGCTTTCAACACTGCTTCCGAACACAGTGCTTTCAAGTCCGAACCTGAAATTCAAAATACAAAATTTGTAGGCAGTCGAGAAAGTGCTCAACAAATAATACAATAATACAATATTGTAGAATATCTGAAAGTACTGTAATGTGGAAATTGCAAGTTCTTTTTTATGATTGTGATCCCAGGTTCGTTTAATATCATAATGTTGACAGTGATACAGTTGCTTTACAAAATTTAATCATTATGCTTATTAAGTTTCTTGGTATAATTTTAAAATTTTGTGTGGAATAGAATTGTATAGTAAAACCGTTTCTGTGAACGCAGTCACCAGGCGAAGGAGAGCCAAACAAGATATCGATGTTAAGCCTTGTTTTGACTGGGCTACATTTTGAAAGACAACAATGCATCTACTGACAAGTGTATTGAAATAATGCTTAATTGCTAGTGACGCTACCTCCGTATCCCGTGGTGAGATGAGCCAGCCGGTCGAGGACTTGCGCAGAGGGAGTGGGGTCCCAAGACCCGGTGTGTATTTGCAAGATGTCACGTCGCGCGGCCTCATGCGGCGAAGGGAAGTGCAGTTCGCGATCAAAGCGACCGGCCCTCCGCAGCGCCGGGTCCACTGCGTCCAGGCGGTTCGTCGCGCCAATCACCACAACTTCGCCCCTGTCATTCATTCACAACTCACTCATAAAACTAACAGTTTTTTAACAAAACATTATTAGAAAACATAAAATAGGGCCATGGCCTGAATGTTCTTTTTTTCAAGCAAAAACACTCTTCGTCGACGAAGCTCATCAATCAAGTGTTAACATTTGTTAGAAAATTTATTACTAAACACTTTTGACGTTGCAGCAGGAGTAAAATGTGCAATCTAACAATGTTCGTGAATATATATTATTCTTTGTTAGTATTTTAACAGTAGGCGGGTTAAGTGTCAAAATTGAAAATCACCATTTCTACTAATACTAATAATAGAATATTTTATTCATTAGTTTTCCTCTGAAAATTATCTCGCCAAAAAAAAAAAAAAAAAACGCTTGTTTACCTATCACACAATCCGTCCATCTCCGCGAGCAAAGTGCCAACGACGCTGGTGTGCACTTGTTCTTGTCGCACGCTACGAACCGGCGCAAGCGCATCGATCTCGTCGAAGAATATTATTGATGGTTTCATTTTATTTGCCTATTAAAAAAAAATTAAAATAAACGTACATATTTAACCTCAAACAATATAATTAATTAACACAACTATATCAAACAATTCAAGTGTGTAATTCTTATGCCATTTTCGATTGTCTGTTAATTTATTTCAGTTAACATTGTATGCATTAAACATATTTAAATATTAACTGTCAATGTCTGAAGTAATAAAAAATGTAGTTTATCCATTTATCAATTATTAATTCGTCAAGTATTACAATTTTTTTTTGTTGCAGGTTTTGTGACTTTACACAGGTATTTTAAACTTTATATTTTTACTTCTGGTTATTTCAATCGGCATTTATTTTATAATTTTCAAAGAAAATGCAATTTTGGTGCAAGAGATATATTTATATCTTACGTTTTGTTCCTAGCATTTAAACAAAAAATCACCTGTTGAAACAGCAGCTTAATAAGCCGCTCGCTTTCACCGACCCATTTCTTCAAACAGTCGGCACCTTTCCTCATAAAAAAGGAAACTTTTCTTCCTCCCACCAGACTGCACTCGTTGGCTAGGGCTCGAGCGAGTAACGTCTTGCCCGTTCCGGGTGGGCCGTGAAACAGTACGCCTTTGGCCGGACGAGTGTTGAATTTTTGAAACAAATCCGGATACATTAGAGGGAACAGCACCATTTCCCGGAGACACTTGATGTGCTCCTCCAGGCCACCAACCTGAAACACAAAATTAGCTCGCTCACAACCTGGACTGTACAAAACTTTTTTTTTTTTTTTTTTTTTTTTCTCCCCTTATTCCCGCAAACTGTCCATGGGACATTCAGCCGGATGTTAAGAATTTTGTAAGGACGTGTTTGGAGCAAAATCCAGTGATTTGCCCAAATATTATAATGCAATGCAACAAATTTATGACTCCATAAGGTCCTGTGGCGCACGCCTCTTTAATCTCTTAAAGGTTGCACCCGGCCGCTTATCCATAAGATTGCGTGCCAGAGTGTTTGGGTGATTTTGGAGTCGCCTGAGGTATGGCTGCAAAGACTCCGCTACTACGCTCTTCACAGGTTTAACCCCCAGTTCCCGATGCAGACGATCGTTTTGAATATACCATGGAGCATTGGTAATCATGCGAAGCATTTTGGACTGGAACCGTTGCAATATCTCAATGTTTGAATTTGAAGCTGTGCCCCACAGTTGCACTCCATATCGGTTTGAGTACGGCCTTATACAGCAGAAGCTTATTTTCTAATGATAGTTGGGACTTTCGATTTAATAGCCAGAACATCTTTCTCACTTGTTGACCAAGAGCTTTTCTTTTCGTAAAAATATGTTTGGCCCAGGTCAGACGTCTGTCTAGATAAATTCCCAAGTATCTAACGCAATCATACTGCGGTATCCTTATATCATTTAGTGCCACTTGTGGACATGTGTCACGTCTTAAAGTGAATGTAATATGTACGGACTTAGCTTCATTCACCTTTATCTTCCAGTCCCTCAGCCATTCAGATATCTTATCTAAGCTCACTTGGAGCTTCAGAGATGCTTCAGATGCGGTTTCATCCACTGCAAGAACAGCCGTGTCGTCAGCATATGTACCAATAATTACTTTGTCCGCGTTGGGAAGGTCGTATGTGTAAATCAAATATAATAAAGGACCCATAATGCTACCCTGGGGGACACCGGCTCTGATCTTATAGAGATTTGTTGTGCTATCACCATGTTTTACGTAGAAATGTCTTTCCTCAAGGTATGATTTTATGAACTTGAAATAGTTGATGGGTAAGTTAGTAAGTACTTTATAGAGGAGACCGTCATGCCACACCCTATCAAAGGCCTGTGATACATCCAGGAAAACTGCTGAGATGTATTGTTTCTGTTCCATAGCGCTGTTAATTTGTTCCACTAGCCTATAAAACTTACAAAACTTAAGAGGCCACTTTCCAACTCGAGCGGCTTACCAATTCCATACTACGTAATTCCATGATTACTCATTAGTTATTGGTAATAGTAATACATGAAAAAAACAGGAAACAAAAAGCATAAACCGTGAGTACTTACCGATGAAAATCGGATGCGGCCATCTAATTCTAAGGGTTGTATGTCACGCAAAGCCCTGTCACTTTTCTTATCATCCATTGATTTGGTCTTTTGTCTAAACATACAAAGAAAAAAAATACAATCAGACAATATTACTCATGTTAGGACGCTAAATCATTGTGTTTACCTTGCACATTGAACTTTTCTAAATATTTTTTAGAACCCAATTAACATTTTAACGACACAGGAACTTATTTGGTAGGCTAAAGGGGAACAAGAGATGGTTATAGAGAGTTTGTTATGGTATAAGATCCGAAAAAAAAAATCGCCCTACACCATCTAGTAAATAAACTAAAAGTGTATTTTATCAATTGATTTGTTTTGCCAATTAAAATATGTTCATGGATCTTTCCAAATCTCAAAGCCTGACAATAGTAATTCATGAACTATTTTCGCATTGAGGTTTCTGGTGAGAAATTTTCTTGTTTCTTACAAGGAATATTCTGAGTACTAGAAATAAAATTTATTATTTATTTATTTTTTCATGCTTCTTACAAATTTATTATCATTGTTCACAGGGTAAAAGTGTATGTTTCAATACTGACCTGCCCTTTGTCTTATTTTTCATGGACACATTGAGGTCCTCGTCTGAATCTGAACTGGAATTGCTACTGATACTGGACGGCGATTGTGCTGTAAAAAAAAATACTACCTTCATTGTCACTGTATGTGACTGTACATATTTAAAACTAGAATTAAATAATTTTCAACCGAAATCACATCTTATTTAAGGACTTATATAGAAAAAACGTAATATATCGCGTGAAGTAGGCGCAACGCGGATCCACGTTCCGGCACACGAGTGGTGTAAAATTATTGACGCGGATCCACGTTCCGGCATATGAGGGGTTAAAGACAAAAACAAATGATAATACTTTTAAAAAAATGGTGACAAACACAAAACGTACAAATATATTTTTTGTCTTTAATTTGCATCATGTGATCAGTCCAAGGACTATGAGCATATTTGTTAAAGGTGTTTTAGGGCGTGTAAAGCCGATTCCACATTGGGAACAACTTTCAATGTAACCGGATTCTCAGTCTAGTTTGGAATTCAGCTGCATGGCAAGTCGGTTTGGATGTCTCTGGAGACGAATACTTTGAAATAAAATTAGATACTCACATCTAATAGTTTTCCTACGAAGTATTTTCGGTTTCCTCTCCCTCAATGAATAGGTCTTCTTTCTCAACGTAAATGTATCCGCTGAAAGTAAACCATTACTTATTTATAGTACATTACTTATTTATAGTACAAACTGTTGTCAATGCTACTATAACAGATCTATACTAATATTATAAGCTGAAGAATTTGTTTGGTTAAAGGCGTTAATCTCAGAAACTACTGGTTCGAATTGAAAAATTCTTTTTGTGTTAGATAGTCCATTTAACGAGAAAGGTTATGTAAAATTTTTAACGCGGACGAAGTCGCGGCCACCAGCTTGTAGAAATTAAAAGAAAAGTTACCTCTAGGTTGACGTTGACGCTGTGCAATTTGAACAAAGGCCGGCTTTGGTTGTCTCGTTCTGTTGGATCTGCGCAGCTGACGACTAATCGTCAACTCACTACCAGACTCACTCCAAGATGAATCTGATCCTATATATAAACATGTATTTCTTATTTATATATTTTGTCTTCATACTTTATGTTCGCCTATTGGATGACCACAAAAAATACTTGAAAAATTAAAAATAAAACTTTTACTCTGTAACTCTGTAAGTAAAAAATTCGCACTTTTCATTATTCCTATAATAATTTTGGTAGAGCATCAAGTAGTGAACTGTCATCCTTCTTGTTGATATTTATTGAATATTAATTTAAAAAAATGTAAATTTCCAAAAATGGTCCAATATATTAGACAAACCATCATCTGGTTAAATTTCATTATTCATACTTAAATAGGTATTTCATTTTTGTATATTATAATATATAGGTTTCACAATATTATATAATGAAAGTACATATAGTAAACATTTATTTATACAAGAATAAGTTCACTTGCAAAAGATAAACATAAAACTTGTTTGATAATGATGAATTTCAATTTACTAAAGAGGCTGAAAAACTAATTGAAAAAAAAACATACATTTATAGCATTTCCGTGTCCTTTTTAAAACATAATTTTACATTATCAACAAACACTAAAAACATTTAAAAATAAACACACACACAATTTTAAAAATAGGTACATAAGGGGTAAAATAAAAATAACAATAATTTCATCAAATTTTCACAAACATGTCTATTAAAAATTTTGCCAAATGATCTGTCATCTAAGTTCCATTTTTCTATTTTGACATCTTTTTCTATAATTTTAAAAAGTTCTAATAACGGAACGGTAGTAATAATGGATCTATGGTTCTAATACAGCCTACGGCCTTTATAAATTATATCAGTCATTTTGACATGCTCAAATGTCGAACAATAATCTTTATATCTACGTTGAAATAAACATAATAAGAATGTGGCTCACATTCGTCATACTAGCTGCTGCCGGCGACTTCGCCCGCATAACTTTGTAAAACCTTCCTCGAGAACCACTCTATCCATTGGTGAAAACAGCACGAAGTTTTTGAGTTTATCGCGAACATACAGCAGACAGACGCGGCGGAGGACTTTGTTTTTGACTAGCGGGTGCCCGCGACTTCGTTCGATAAGAGATACCTTACCTGTATCTTGTTGATTATCCTCTTTCTTCCGTCCTCTTGTGACCCTTCCCTTAGCTCTGGTCGACCTGACAGGGGCCTGATTACTGAAACGAAAAAAAAAAAACATACACAAAAATCATTTGAGAAGAGCACGACTGATTTTGATTGTTTTTTACAGAGAAAATTTAGAAAATCCACAGGAAAAGTCAGAAATTTTAGTGATATACTTGAATGAAATTCACATTAGTAACTATATCATGTCAAAAATCAATATATTTAACGGAAAACATTCATCTACAGATGCGTGTCTCTCTTTTTGGTCGTTAAAAATTATTATCTTCAAAGAAATTGTTTGTTCGTTTGACTTTAGGACCCATTTTAGGACCTAACTAACCTTTCACTGTCGTTTTCCTGCACATTTAACTCTGGTTCACTTTTTGTTTCGTCTTTTGTGATTGTGTCATTGGTTTTCATCTTCTGCTCAACTTGAGTTTCCTCGCTGGGATTCGACAAAGGCTTTTTCTCAATAACAGTCTCATTATTTTCATTCTCCGAGTCAGATTCCGTTGCATCCTGACAAAGATACATTCCAATTACTTATGTTTAACAATAATAGTAAAGAAAAATTTACAAACAGATCAAAATGTTAGTCCATTATGTGGGATTTTTTATATAGATTTCTAGAGTATCGATGGGTGATAGGAATTTTCGATTCCAATCGAAAAATGGTAGAAGTCACAAAAAAAAAAATCCAACAAACATTGTAGAGAATTTAGTTTTACAATAACTTTTTATTGCTAAAATTAAAATTAACAGTCAGGTAGGTTAGATTCGGTTAGAAGATAAAAAAGTTGACAAGTAAATCTTTAAAAAAACCACAATAAGACAGTGGTAAAACAACAAATGTACCTAGCAGTACAAATGTTACAAATGGTTAAACTTACAATAGCCTTTTTGTTGGAAAATCTAGCTGAAGTTCTCCTTATTTGCCTCTTCAGTTGAGTATCTTCATCCGTGTTGTTCGGAGGATTATTGCGAGCAGTCTGTAAAGGAAATGGTATATTTTTAACCTATTTGTAGAGAAGATTTGTACTTTTGTACGTTTGTAATGAATAAACTCAATAACTACTGGACTGATTTTGAAAATTCTTATACAAAGCTACATTATCAGCGTGTGACATAGGCTATATTTTTTAAAGTTACGTGGACGAAGTAGCGTGCTACAGCTAGTCTCTCACCGTTGCTAGCTAGCTAGCTAGTTGTAGCACTTCGATGCTAGTTTATAGTTAATCATTTTCTATTAGTGGAAACCATATCACAATCACATGTTGTTTTAAAAGAAGTGATTGATACCAGACAAGAAATTTCTTGAAATATAGCAGTAAAAATAAGTTTGAAAAATTTAGATGAATAATGAATCAGTTTTATAATTTACAATGCAAACATAGTTTTCTAAAATAACCATAATAATTAACTTACAAGTTTCTTATTGTGCCTGGCCTCGTCAGAAGTAAATTCGTCCGTAGAACTGAAACCGGGAATTCCATACAAGTCTGGGTAACCCTTCACCTTCAGCTCGTTTGTGATCCAGCTTTCATTGAAGTTGTGGTGGAGAAGTTTACGTTTACGACAACTGCGTCTTACATCTGAAATGGAGACATTCAATATAGTATTAAAAAAAAAAGGGTAAGTGTATTGAAACCCTACTAAAATACTCGAAAGTTTTTGAGTATGTGTGAATGTTTGTTACTCTTTCACACAAGACCACATAGGATACTTATAATCAAGATCAAAGATGTCAAGATAATTTCTAAGGTGTTATATTTTTCATTTTTAAATGTGTACAATAGTGTACATAGTTAATAATAAGTATGACTCACTCTGTTGTATAGGTTTATCTTCGCTATCCTCCATATAATTCTTCCTGCCCACCGTCGTCCGACGAAGCATGTTTCTATTTGAAGAATCATTGTCAGCAGCGAAAAACACTCTCATTTGCCGTGAACTGAAAAATTAATATTATTTATGAAAATATATTTATCAATAATAACAAAAATATCAGATATTTGATGTCTGTTAATGTACCATAAAATATCCTTTACATACATACCGGCGAGAATATTTTTCAGGCTCTGTGTCGCTCTCGGGATAAACAATTCTAGGCATTTTGATAGTGCGATTTCTACGGCTGTCTGTAAAGTTAACATAAAATTAAAATGATAGACCAATATTATTAATATAAGAAAAATAGCTCTCCATAGCTCATTGAGTTACGTTGAGGTTTCTTAGAAGGCCCATAGTTAAAGACCACATTTCAATGACACATGACACCACTCTCAAAAGAGATTGGTTAAAATCTTTTGTTTTAAGACTACAGATATTAAACAAGGTGATGTCTCCGAGTTCAAATTACAGTCACTCTCTAGAGAGCAGATATGCTCTTTTTTTATCACTCTGTGTAGACAACTTAGCCACTCAGCTTGAGTTGTGGTTTGGTGGGTGTTAGCAATCAAGGAGTGACTGAACCTTTTTAGTGAAAAAGGTTGGTATCAAAACATTTACAATATTATATCATCAAACAAGATACAATATGTTAGCAGGTGATAAATCTGAACAATATAATTTTTTACCACCACAGTGCTTGTCAAGTATCTGCAGATGAACTCTGACATGGGGAGTTCACGCGTTACTTGGACAAGGTGCCACTATGCAGTTTAACTTCATCCCGCAGATTCACGAAAATTGGAACAATCTCCTATTTGCTTATTCAAGCAAGCTACCATCAAGTGGTGGACTGTCAGCCTGTTTGTCACTCTTTATAATAAAAATAATAATCCTAAGTCCATTTTTTTTTAAATCTCTTTGTGATGCCATTAGTATAAGTGTTTTAGACTCTATTTACAGGTATACTTTTTGAAGTCCTATCTTACAAGTCCATATAGTTACATGGTTACAATCAGACATTTTGTCGAGCATACTGAATAATTTTCTAAATGTGACTTAAGATAGTTTGCTTGGAATATATACAGAGTTCCTTTCTCATTCAGACACATTCACACTTCAATTGTGTTGAGACATCAAGTTTTCCTAAATTATTACTGACTTCACTTGCTCTTACAAAAAGTCTTCTTGATTTAAAATAATCAAGAAAAGTACCTCATAATGTTAATAGTATAGATATGTATAATTACTACTCACACTTACATTTGGTTGGCCAGCGTGGTATCTTCCTTTTAACTTTATGAAGATTACTCCTCAGTTCTCGTTGCGACCAATTTGTTACCTGCACATTGACAATACTATTTATTACTTTCTAATTAACAGGTTGAACAATATGAATAACATATTTTAGTGCAATTACAACATCATCACACATGCCATTAATGAATTACAGAATTTAAGAGTTTATGTTCTGTAAAATAACATATATATTTTTATTTTCTGACTTTTATTTAATGTAGACAGTTAGATACCTATTCTTTTAAAATGCCACCAAAAAAGATTAGATTATTAACAAATTCAGCCTGTTTTACATAACAGAGTATTAAAAGCTCATGCAAATTGATGCAATCCATAAAGTAAGTAGCGCTAAAAAGGAAACTAGGACAGGAAATAAATGATATCTGACATTGCACTGGAGAAAGCCTTCTACAATTAAAGTAAGTGTGAGAATTTCTTCACCTTCTCCACTTTTTCACTAGAGACGATGCCCACGACGTTCAAGCCATCGTTTCCATCGTCGACTTCCCCGTTTTCGCCGTTACTGCGACGGGTTTTCACCATTGCAGTACTCACTAATACCGAGTCTCAATTATTCAATCCGACGTCTAATACTCGTTAAATGAAACTCAAGCAACGTTACACAGTTTTACTTATTAGCATGATCGTTCAAAACTGAGCCTTTTGGAAATTACGAAAAGAAATTATACTACAAAGGATGAACAATGTTATAACCGCACATGTCGTTATGCAGCGCCATGTTATATGAGTCTGATCGAATATCTAGAGATGAAATTAACACCTTTTAACTTTTTAATTAAACTCACCAAACAATAACTTCTTTCGTTTTACACTGTATTTATGTAAATCCAAATTATATTAAGGAAAAACTAAGCATTTTTAAGCAAACTAAACGAAACCCAAAATTCGTCCTTTATGTTGTTTTCATTGACAACTACTATACTACCATAGATAAATTAAAAACTATAGATAGAGTACAATTTCTACCAATTTCTACCATCAAACAGATGTTTTCTTTTATTTTAATGTTTTCATTTAAAAAAAATGCAAATTGAAAATTGGTTATACAACTAATACAACTATGGTTATACAACTCAAGACTCAAGTAAAAACCCCAAATATTAAAAATTAAATAAAAATAAAAACTGACTAAAAATAAACTAAAAGTTGCAAACCATATTACTATATATATATATATATATATATACTCTTTGCTGCAAATGTTCTGTACAAGGAGAATAGAGGTAAAGGAGCGCAAGCTCCGTGTATTAAAAGTGTCCGTTGAAAGACGACGAACTGATGGCGCTGGTTGCAGCTAGTGATAGTAAACAATTCAACTCAGCGCGCACTTCACTCCGTTTCATTTCATACTCTCAAACTCTCTAGATCACTGCCCTAGACACACCAGCGCCATCTCAATTCGACGATTTTAGTTGCCACTTTTTTAGTTTAACACCCATATAAGATTGTTCTCCTTATCTCTACGCTCCTTAGTTCTTGGTTCTGTATTACCGCTAATATTCTGTGCCACACAGTGTCATTTGAAGTGTCATTGAACTCATATCTTATTAAACTGTCAATTATTTGTTTTCATTTTTTATTTATTTATTCACTTCACAAAAAAATTTAGCATTTGTTTATAATAATTCATACACACCGGTAAAAGTAGATTTTACAATCTCGAGTCACCAAACTGGTACTAAGTATTTATATGCATCTACTAATAGGATGAACATAAATCAAATTTTTAATTAAACTGCAATTAGTAATAGAATCAAACAATATTCATTTTCAGTTTACTAGGATAAAAGTACCAGCAAGAATTAAGAACGGTAATAAACATGTCTGCAGAAAACAGAGACAATGAGTTTATAGAAAAGACCAACAAGCAAGATATCGATGTAGATGACGAACTATCTGCTCAAATGACTGCTTCCTACAGTGAAATATCGTTTCATTCAGATCTTGGCCGTGAAACCGAGGAGCCTCCAAAAGCTGGTCCGTCTAGACCATATGATTTGCCTTCTGAAAATCGTAAACAAGAGAAGCTTCCTCTAGACATGGATGGGTACGTTCGTTATGAAGGAGATATGACACACTATGTAGCCGACGATTTAGAATTTAAAATTAAGATATCTAGTCCTGTAAGTAAACGTGGAGAAACTCCTGTTTTTGGTAGCTCCAGTGCGTCTAGGTCGAGTACACCCTCTGGTAAATTGTATAGACAAATCTTAGCCCCACAAATTGGTCAAATAGACATAACAGTGCTGAATGATCTTGAATATGAAGCACAGAGAATAGCACAGTCAGTTGACAGTTTGATAGAGAACTTGTCAAGCATACTGCATTCAAATTCTTCTCTTACCGCTGAAAATATGGATGTCTATAAAGATGCAGTTGGGAAAACATGTGACGCAATGGATAATAATATTAAAAGTATGTATACAATTCTAGCCAAAGGTGAAGAAGTCTCTCAAGCAATGAAACCTGTGCAAGCACAAGCAGCAAGGGTGACAGAAATAAAAAGATTACTTCAAATATTTGAAAGTAACTTTTAAATTTGTACATAATAATTTAGTCGTACATATTATGTTATTCAATATTTAGATATTACACAGTAATTGTTAAATATACATTGCTTGTATTTAAAATATATTGAAGAATTGATTTTAATCAATCAAGTATTGTTTAAATAAGTATATAGTGTGTATTGTACTAATTTAAAGTGGTTTACATATTTTACCGATTTCCAATTTTACAAGTAAAATTACTTGTAAAATTTCTATAAGGCCTTATACATTTATGTATCATGTATTTGCATGCACCCACTACATCTATATGCATAATTCATTCCGAAAGCTAGTAGTTTAATATAAGTTAGAATAATTATGTAGTGTTCATATTAAATTAATATCCTGAATAAAAAAAATATTATACAGTGTCTCATGATTAATTTTGCAAAGTAATTATAAAATAACACAAATTTTTATCTACCTATCTTTTTAAGGCAATGATATAAATAATATGATAATGTAGGTATTTTAATATATTTTTAAAACCTGTCCTGTCATGCTCGGCATGTTAAATTCATTCCACTCTCAACTCAAATGCCATGCCATTTCTTATTGCTATTTGCTTATATAGTGTCTTCTTCTTCTTCTTTGGTTTAAATGGCAATGCGGCATTGCTTCGTGTCTCTAGTGTGAGTTTAATTTTTATATGGAAAATTGTCAACTTGACATTTACATCTATTTTTTACTCTATCGCTAGGGAATTATAGACTCATACTAGAGTCACATCCACAGAACACTATATATATACTCACCAAGAGGGGATAGCTCATTACTTCACTGATCTCTAATAAAGCACTGGATAGTCTGCTGTTAAATTATTTTCATGTCCATTTGAATTTTGCGCAATAGGCTATGGAGTGTTAGTACATGGAACTAAAACTAGTGATCTCCACATCATCCACATGGTATACATTTACAGAATAAACATGTTCAAAACTCAAGCGGACTTTGTGTCCCTGAGACATGCACAAATAGAATAAAACAGACGGTAAAAAATACACAAACGTCAAAATTAGTTACCGTACTTTCGTACGGCGGTACTTCAACATGGTACACGAAAGTATCTGTAATTTGTATGGGATAACCTGTCCAGGTTTATTGAAGTCAATGTTATTACTTACTTCAGTGTCTTCAGTCCGTCAGAGTTCAGTTCAGTTCAGTCAGCTGTCAGACAGATCAGAATCAGAATCGGAGTGGGGCCCAAAGAGTATATAATCACTACGTTACAAGAGACGGGACTCCCATATATTGAAAATGATCTATGAAACGCAGCGAATGCTTCAGTACCAACCTAACGAAAATTAACAAGATGATGCTGCCAACATTACCAACAATAAAATAAGGATGTGCAAATGAGGTCGATAGTATAAATTAACTCTATACTCTATGGTTTTTTATGTATTCTTAAGTGGCGTTTTATTAGGTCTAGATTTTTTATGAAAATAAAAAAAGCCTTAATGTTAAGTATTATTTATTGACAAATAAAAAATCCCAATCATTGCTTGATTACTATCATACAGTATACGGTTATCGCCGACTGAGGGAAGTAGCATTGAAGCAGTCGAAAAAACAAGAGTAACTTCACATAAAATCTTTGAAGACAGCAGGGGCCCTAGACAAAGTGACATGACGAAGACGATAACGAAGTTCGAAAACAATAAAATGTATGGGATTGACATATGCCTTCGTTAAGTCACGTGATACTTCCCATACATTTTGTTGTTTCGAACTTCGTTATCGTCTTCGTCATGTCACTTTGTCTAGGGCCCCAGGATCTATTTATTTTTATGTTAATTACGGCAGTATCCAAAGTCCAAGTCTTCTTTACCAGTTACTCTGACCCATTGTCTACACCTAAAAAGTAAATAAATAAAAGTAGATATGACAAAAATTTAGAAACAAGTCCTTTAAATTAAAGATTCGGCAGGGTGGCGGATAACACTCACCACCAAAATATATTTTTTTAAATATGGTGACGGGAAAGGGATTTATACATGGATTTAGTTCTATCCGACCCCCTCTGGGTCCGAAAGGTCAAAATAACCATATTTTGAGCGAGAGAGCACGGTGCCAACGGTACGTTACAAAAAATAATTTATCGGTAAAGAACGGGACAGCACTATCCATGCAACAAGTTTAACTACAATTTTATAAAAAAATGAATGAAATTTCACCAAATTACGATATAATAGGCTTGGAATAGGTGAAAATTTTGTTAATAATTACTTACCGGTCTTCATCCAATGGAAATTGGGCCATAAATAGTTTTATTTGGTTATCCACTCGACTTGTAGTAATAGCACATATTTCGCACCTAACTTTCGGCATTTTAGTCACGATAAGATGATTCACAACTATTATAAACTTGATTATGGCCGAAATTAAGTGAATTTTTAATAATTTCCCACGAAAATATCTGCGCAAAATAACAACAAACAAATGTCATAGACCATAGAGTCATAGATTAGAAATGACACGATCACACGATGATGAGTGACGTTTAATGCGACCAACTGAAGAAGCGGAGAGAGTTCCCTTTACAAGAATAGAGTTTTGTAACTTTCGAATATAGTCTGGTTAGCACCGCCATTAAAACTTACGTGCTTTTCATAGATTGAAATTTTGTTTGGAAGTTTCACCAGACTGGTGGGGCCGTGCCGTGGTGGGGCTTGGTTGGTATTGTGTATTGTAGAAGGAGCAAATTCGCGGAAAACATAAAAATGTGTTTAGTAAACGCGCAACTAAATTAAATTATTGAATAACATGTGTATAATAAGCTTATGCGTTCAACTATTGGTCTCATGACCATTTAACATTTTACTCTCATACGGATAAAACGCTCGGCAAATGGGTGACGTTCTAAGCTTGTTCTCTGTGATAATAATGAAATTAAAATCTAAATTCAATGAAAGTAAATATTTTTTCCACTTCGATCTTCACTGGGAAAAGCTCAAGGCAATAAAATGGAAGAACAACAGAGCCCCATCCAACACTGCATATGTACCTACTACAGTAAGTATTAAATTTATTTATTTTTTTATATTAAAATCGACAAACAGGCTGACGGTTTACTTGATTGTAGATGGCTACTATAAAGAATACCGCCGAGGAAAGTTCTTATGAAAATAAATATGGAAATATGGAAACAAAATTGTATTTGTTCAAAGCCAGGATCTCATCTTAATATTTAGATTAAAACAATTTATTTGTTGTGAGTTTTTGAAACAAATTTTCCCATTCAGTGTAATGACATAAATATATTTTAAGAAGTTTTTAATTATTTTGCAGTGTTGAGCCAAATCCAAAATGTTTGCACTTTTACCAACACTATGCAACCCTCTTTCTTGTTATCCCCACTTTACACCCACCAGGCTATATAATATTATGTATAATAAGCCTCCCAATTACACTGAGCTACCGCCTTCCCCTTTCTTCCATTGGACACATACAGATGTACGGCTGGTTACCATCGTCATCTTGTCAAAATCCCTCCTTTTCCGACCAAGCGCTTTGAAACATCCTTTACTGCCACTGCACACTGCCAAGGTTTGGAACTCCCTGCTGGTGTCTGTATTTCCGAGCTCATATAACCCTAATCCTTTCAAAGTTAGAGTGAATAAGCATCTTCTGGGTGAGCTCGCACCATCATAGGCCTCATCCTTGCTACTCACCTGGTTGTTGGTGAGGTGAGTAGCAAGGATCTCTAATAAAAACCCATCTCTAATAAAAAAAATAACACAAGAAATCAACACAAGGATAATAAATGCATGGAAAAGATACTGATCCCTTAAAGACATTATGAAGAATAAGCAGTACAGTTTGGAAATAAAAAGAAAACTCTTCTATACATGCATTTTACCTATACTAACTTATGGTTGTAAAACATGGCCTATAATAAAAACTATAACACAGATTGAGAACCTGTCAGAGAAGCATGGAAAGGATTGTAGAAAATATAAAAAAATGAGCTGCTGATATGAGTAAATTAACAAATTTTGTGGATGTATGCGTCCAAACCAAACAACGGAACTGGCGCTGAGTTCTGAGTGGCGCTGACTCCAAGATACAATGCCAAAAGGAAGAGAGGTCGGTAACTTAACAGATGGTCAGATGACATAAAAAGGACTGCTGGACTTCTACGAATGAGATGGGCTCGGAACAAAATAGATTGGAAAAAGTTAGAGTAGGGCTATGTGTCGGTAGACATCAGAGTCGCTTTGCGGCAGCGTCGATGACGCTCAGATCGAAAGTCCTACTAAAATTGGCAGCCATCGAAATAATATACTGGTTTTCAGCACCTGTGACATTGCTTCTTGCTTATTTTATAGGCGACAGTACTCAGTAGCTACCCACCATAAGTAGATCGTCAGCATAAAGGTCATCAGTGACCTTTACATAAATAATAAATAAATGAAAATTCTACAAATTCTGTGTGCTGTGTTCTATTTTCTCATCAGCTTTTCTATGTTTGCAGGTGGAAAATATAGCAAATGTTTGCACTCACGCAGTATGCGTGGCCCCAGCCTCCTTCGGTGCACGGGAACTTTTGACTCGATCATCAAACGCACCTCAAGCCATAGCGGCCATTGTGTACGGACTGGCATTGTGTCTTCTATTCGCCGTTTCAACCACCTTCCACACCATATGCTGTTGCCGATCCGACACGTAAGTATATGCGACTGATATTTGGGTTAACTAAATGATAAATGCAATTTATACCTATAAAATAAGAATGAGCCATAACATAAAAAAATGTACACATACTAATGTTATCGAAGTCAGAAAAACAGTTGTTAAAATTATATGTCTGTTTTTCTGTGCGTTTGTGCACGCTAATCTCAGAAATGGCATAACCCATTTCAATGAGTTACTCATGTATTATAGAAAGCTTCTCTTAACATTCAGTATTTGTCTCGTTCCAATCGCCTTACAAACCAAAAATTATAGCGATTAACGAAATATCAAGCGTACAAAAACCGCGTAGGTAGTATCGTCCACCAGCTACTGTGTACTAAATATAACATCACTTTTATAGTAATAAATAACAAAGTACCTATTGTTCCTTTGGGTTGGGATCATAAAAACTACCTTCATTGTCAAAACCAACAAATCATCATATGGTCTAGATCTGAAAGGGACGGGCATGTCTGTAAAAAGCCCATATCTCCGAATGACTGGGCAGCAAAAGCAGACTCCAACTGGTTCTTCAGAAGATCACATCGTTAATAGATCACATCTCAATAAGACGAGGTAGCAAAATTACTTACTGAATTATACTAGCTTTTACGAGCGGCATCGATAGCGTGATTAGATAAAGAGCTCCTGAAATCCCTTTTCCAGATTTCCTAAAACATAAACCATGCATCGTCCACTTTCACCCTTGATATTCGTTCACGTGGGTGTTATTAAGGGGTTTTGGCGGACTCTTGCCGGTTTTGATATCGCTTGATATGGTTTTATATAATTTACACGAGGAAGGTTTGTAACTATATAATTTAATTTTTAGGAAAACAAAATTGCATCCATACAAAATCCCGCGTTTATTCCCTAAGTTACTTATAAACAATCAAAAAAAACCTCTTTATAGTTAATTGGTTTAGCTAAAAAGGGATTATGTACTTATGAATGGGTTGTGTTTCAAGAAAATAGATTTAAACATGAAAAGATTTTCTTTTTGCCGAACACGCAAAGGGAATTGGTCTCATCAATTTCTAATTCCCCGAGCAAGTAAAGCGCATTTAAATTATTCCATTAATTAGCTTCCCCACAAATAGTTCAATCAATATACCTATACACGGTGGAATTTATCTAGAACTCATTTGTTCTAATGATAACATCGACCTGTCTTTTGATTTTTCTCACTCGAAAGCCTTTGTTTTTGTGTCAAAATTTTGAGTGTTGAAAAAACTGATGTCTAATCAATTTTCTATGCATACGTACTTCAATTTCTAGTGAGGTACTTCAGAGGGCTCTCGATTTGCACTTTTAAAAGATGAAGTAGTGGTACACCGTAGTCATAAATTGGATAGCCCAGTGTGACGGTAACCATCACCTTACAGAAGAAAATCGTGAAACGTTGTGTTTCTATGAGAGAATAAAGAAAGCCATGGCTTACTTCCCGACATACACTGTAGTGTGTGTGTCAGCTCCGACGCACGTCTGGAGTTTATTCCTTACGTACGATAAATTAATTAATTAATTAAAATAAGAACGAAGGAATAAATTAACTCTGAACTAAATATTCAGAGATATTCTAAAATTCGAAAATAGAACGTAACACATACCGTGTGACAATTTTAATTTTACTCTCATAAATTTTCAAACCCCTGGCTTATATATGAAAATCGATTCTTGAGGAGTAAACTCCAAAAATAACTGTAAAAACTGTCCAAAAATAAAAAAAACTTATAAATTTGCCCATAGACCCTACGAGAAAAGGTTGGTTAGGGATGTAAGGGCTTTGTGTTCAGTCATAATTAAACCAAATTGTTAATTTCTCACAAATAGGATAATAAGATCACTTTTTGAAGTCGAATTTATTTTATAATTTCTATAATACCTATATTATATCATTGTATAATTTCGAACCGCTCCTTCCGGTGTTCCGGCGACAGATACTACGATTCTGTCTACGAACCGGAAGAAGCTGTTCCGGGTGTCCTTGTAACCTGTCACCATGGGCAAGATAAGGAACAAAATAGGGAATAGAGTTCTCGCTTCAGACACTGAAATACACGTGTTGTTATATTTCACGGTTGTCTTTTGTAAAGGGGTGGTCAATGTCGCTCGACTCTGCTAAGTTGATGCAGTTTATCAACAATCAATACTCAATCTTTACTAATAATAAATCTGTAAGTGTAGGTATTGTATGTACTATGTATGTATGTTCCTCTGATTTTCATTAAACTTGGTAGATAAATATTTAGACGTACGGGACACAGGATAGGCTAATTTTTTTTCAACGCGGACGAAGTCGCAGGCATCGGCTAGTAATTTTATATGTTTTAAGAACGAATATTACAAAGCTACGCGTATTTACTAGAGGCAAAGTACCAACAAGTATGTACACTCATTCGCACTCATAAATTAGCTAGACATTCCTGTTGCATTTTGGTGAGTAAGTAAAAGATGCCAAAGCCCATTTGCCTGTCCCTTCCCTTCCCACCGTCATCCTTAATCCTACTATAGCCGGCAGCGCACTTTAGCACCTGTGGTGCTGCTTGTGTTATGGTCGACGATAACCACCCAAGTGGAACGTCAGTCTGCTTAAATTCTGAATTTACATAAAAAAATTCTCCAGGTTATATAGATTCAACTAAGCGTACGAGAGCAGTTTAAAGTGGCTCTTTGAGGCTTCGTGTTGTGCACAAAATGGCTTTTTAACGTAACAAGGTCAATTGTTGCCGTAGGAAACCATCTATTAGGCATTAGATTGAGATGAATTGCAATACGGTTACAATGTAATCCACCTCGTGATAAGTTGATATCGATGGGCCGCACGCGTCATAAAACTAAAATAAACCCTACACACAACAGATAAATTTCATTGGCACCTGTTCTCGTAAGTACGTTACCAAATGCTCAGCTATTTCTGCCTACTCTGATATTAATCAAATTAATTACACGATTTTTATTATTATTTAAGTAGTGGCAGTCAGGCTGAAGGTCCATTAGACTTCGCCTATTAACACAGGCATATATGTTATGGCGCTAGCTATTTTTCATTGCGTAACAGTATATTTAGATAATATTCAAGTTCACAATCCTTTTATACTTCATGTGATAACTATATAATATAAATACACAATTGTATATTAGCGACATCCTGCAACAAATTGGAATGTAAAGACCGCGACTACTTGCTATGCCACATGTAAGGACCGATTTGTTAAGTACCTAAGCATAGCAACTGACGCGAACAATACGAGTAGGTACTCATGTTGGACAAAATGGCGGATCGACTTGATCTATAATATAACTTTTGTACTCTGGGTGAATTCACTAGGGTCTAGCTCTATTTATAAATTTATATAGAAGCTAGCTACCTATCCTTTAGATTTTGATCATCATGTAAGAGCTACAATATGCAGTTAATCCTGAAAATTAAAGGAGGAAAAAAGTTCAATATTTTTTGTGTGGTTTTTATAGATACAATTTACAGATAGCCTGAACAAGGCTTCGAGGGTTTATTCTATCGCGTATTTTTAAAGCTCCGTAATATCCGTTGCGCTTCTATCAGGTAGCCGCAATCTAGTTATCCGCACTGATGGGTTTTAGAATAGAAATTTTTGAGTTGCCTGAAAGAGGGTTAATATTATAACAATTTTACAGCAAAATGAAACACTTCCTTCACCGTTGCGATCGCGCCATGATCTACATATTCATCGCGAGCTCATACTTCCCTTGGCTGACTGTCGGGGCGCTGTCGTGCTGGATGCTTCGCGAGCTTCGCTGGGCCATCTGGCTCCTGGCAGTCCTCGGCATCACGTATCAGCAGATTTTTCACGAACGATACAAGATGCTTGAGCTGCTGCTCTACATGGTGATGGGGTTGGGACCAGCTGCGATTATCGTCACGTCAAATGTAAGTCGACTTGCGTATATTTGCATTCTTTGTACTGCTACTGTATAAGTCAGAGTGCCAAATATATGTGCATAAAAGTACATTCACCTTTGACCATCGTAGATAGGTAATTATTTACGCAAGCGCTCAGTGACGCTACAGTATGAAGTAAGCGAGTGTAACGATAAAATAGCGGTCGTAAAATGTTTCGTGACCCCTGACCGCCTGCAAACCATGAGACGAATACACGTGTACACTTAGCGACAGTTTGTTTGACAAGCTATAAACTTCGCAAAAGGTTTGCATAATAAACGAGTTGAAACTTTATGCACAACTATTTGACACAGAGTAAAAAATTTGGTATTAGCACTAAGTAGTGACATTCAGGTAGGTATAATGCGTTCTGCAAATGTAAGCCAGACTTCGCTCGTATTATTTTATAAAATTAGGTACTAGCTTGTGCCCGCGACTTCGCCCGCGTAACTATATAAATTATATCCTACTAAAACCTTCCTCGAGAACCACTCTTGGTGGTGGTGAAAACAGCATGAAAATCGGTGCAGTAGTTTTTGAGTTTATCGCGAACAGACAGACAGACGCGGCGGAAAACTTTGTTTTATAATATGTAGTGATAAGGATTTATACTACTTTAAAGAGTCACAGATATCCGATCCCTTATCAGATCGTGTATAGACAGTTACTAATTAAATACCTAATAAACAGTGCCTTAAGTAGGTAGCCCGTTCAATGTGTATTTATTATTTACCCAGTGAACAAAATTGTAACCAAGTCTCTAATTCTCTAATTATACCTAAGCGAAATAACACGAAGCTCTAAGGCGAATGTATTTATTTGCGTTTGAACACCCACCAAAAATAGACGACGTCAATGTTACACCTCGTCTGGTGTCTAGTCAGCCTTATGAAATTACTCGAATAAAATACGGAGCTCGATAAGGATTTTTTTTATATTTAACCTGATATAATTTTTATTTTTCGCATTATTATAAACGACATCTCTTTCAGAATACGTAAGTGGGTGCGTGCTATTTTTGATTGACTAGAAGTATAAATTAATTTAATTTATGACACGAAATGTAAATATTTCACAAACATGGGTGCACTAACTAACTATAAATTTAACTATAAATTGTTTAAAATCTTAACTAATAGAAAAATGTATTGCTAATTATGTTACTAAGCGCAAAACTCAAGAACAGCCTGACTAACCGATTCGGCTAATACGAGTACATTTTTTTAAAATACGTAGTCGTTTAAGTTCGAGGAAAGTTCTTATGAACAGAAAATTTGAAATAATTGCCCAGAAAATTGTATCCGTGTTAACCCCCCCGGGGACTAGTTGCTTGTTAATTGTATAATATATATAAATAAATTATTAATTGACAAAAACATAATTTACTTACCTACTCTAAAAAGTTAAGTCTAGTTTTACACAATATAGTGGATGTTTATTTAACCATTTTCAATTGACACTGTAAGTAAACTGACTGGATATAATCACGTTAGGATTGAAAAATAAAGTGAGTTTAACTTACTTACGTAAAAAACTCACTGAGTCATTCATGATATTACTTAGGTAGCTACTACATAACTTACTGTTATATAAACAGCACTTGGCGATCATAATGTTTGTTGACCTTGTTTACATCCCCGTAACAACATTATGTACACTTTGTTTATCTTTTAATAAAGTAATAACTGCATTGATAAAGTTTTAATATAATAAGTATCTACTATGAAAAAGGTTTTTCGGAATACAACAAAAGGCTCTTGTTGTGACGGATTTGAGGTTGTCACTAACCAGAACGAAGTTTACTTAACTCTGAGCTGAGGAAAATAGGTAATCCAAAAAAAGTGACAATTTTATTTGAGACTTTCCTTTAGCTAGAAATTTTCTAAACTTTAAGGAAAATCACAGAGACATTTCGTCATGATTTGGGTTGAGGAGTTACAGTCACGAGTTACAATCAGATATTTCTTCAATTTGCCAATAATCAACTTTAGTGGGCATAGATTAGAGATAGCGATGGCCGTTCAAAATGCCCCAAATTCCAGTGTTTGTAGTAAAATCGTTCAACGTTTAGTAATTGGACGTTAACCCGTATCAATGTGGAAAATTGCCTTGGTTTACCTTGACATGGATACGTGAATGTTGCACTGCACAGCCTATAGAGAATATACCTCATATACTTGTTTCTGTAATTATAATGTTTTCTTAAAAAAAAATAGACGGTTTTATTATCACTAAGGGGTATAAAAAAATTCATAAAAATCGGTCAAGCCGTTTCGGAAGAGTTTGGTTACAAAGATGGTACAAGTGTTGGTACATGAAGATGGTTGAGTAGTTAAGGCGTGAAAGCGTAACAAACAAACTCTTTTAAAATACATTTTTTTTAGCTTTATATTATTTAAGTATAGGTGTCTAGTTATAATAAACTTTTTCTTTGGCATCTCTTACCCACTCGCTCTCAGAAAAACAAAAGGGGATTTTTTTTTTTCAAGACAGCGGAAATCTTCTAAAGATACCTATGAAGGAATAAACACAGAACTCTTAACTGCTTACTTTCACAGTGTATGCGTGGCACTCTTACTGCACTAAAAGGGTAAAACCTCGCTCGCTTATTGCTTATAGTCCTAAGACCGTAGGAAGATGCTTTTAGTGCGTTTAAAAAACGCTCAAGCCCTGCAACAAAGCGATTGGGACAATCTCAACTGAGTTGTTGGTTACTACTACCAGATAAGCTACCCAATTTATTTTCGCTTCTACTATTAAGCTATACGGTTTGATAGTAACAAGATTTCAATAAAATTGTATAATTTTTCGTACACAATGCTAATGCCTCGAAAACGGAATCGATTTCTTTTTATCGTATTCGTTGCTATACCAAAAAAGTATACGTGATTAAACGAGGCGCATTATACAGCATACAATTTGTTAATAGTTTAATAGAACAATACCTTTGACCCTTGATATTTGGACTTGAAGAAACACACATTGCGCCATTGTGTACATAGCCTTGGCTCTTTTGTTCTATTTCAGATACAATTGATTACAATAATGTGAACGCGTTGAACGATCATTAAAAATTTGTCGTAAAACAGTAACCATCGCTCCAAAAAAGAACACCCTAAAATAACAGCATGATTGTGTACTGTATGCGAGCCTATTTAATCCTAACTCGGGCGACCTAAGCTAAGTACCACTTAAGTCAACAACGGAACTTGTGTCAATGGCAACGGTTGCTAACTAATATACCATCGAGTAAACCACCAGCTTGTCTTGACGGCCTTCATATTAAAAAAAACACAGATTCGACAAGGCCACATCGAAGGGCGAGTTGAAGTTGGATGATAAAGTATGATGAGATTATGGATGGTAGATTATATTGCGAAAATATTCGTCCTTGGAAATCTATACTTTTAAAATTGTTTCCTCTGATTGGCTAAGTCTAGAAATTTTATAACATAAGAAGCATCGATGGTAAGAAGCAACTCTTTGCGAAACTCTGTGCGCAAACGCTAGTAGTACCTATTTTAAAAAGGTTTAAGTATAATAATATTATTAGTATTAAAAACTGAAAGCCTGTACACGTGGCATTTAATATTTGGTGCCTGTTAGTGTACAAAGAGTGATCTCAATCTCTCGTGTTTACGAAAGTACACTTGAAAACGTTCTTAGTTTGTGTGTACGCTACACAGCAAAGTTGGATACAAGGCCTTTTTTAAATAGCTACGGGCTGCTTCCGTTTCGCCCTAGTTTCTATTGCTTTTTTTTCCTTTTAACTACATAGTTCAGTTTACATTGCTTTATTTTGAAATGTTTTAGTATTTTTTTTATATATTTATCGATTGAAATTACTCGCGATAACGGCACGCACGGATGGCTGCTTATCGAAGCTAATATGAATATCACGTCCGTAGAGTGGATATAGCAGCAACCAACGTATTCGAATCTGGGAGACCGTGGAGGTCAACGAATTGTACCTAAAAATGTAGTTTTAGAGTCCTATCACATGTCACAGTCATGTCGAATTCCTATTAATTTTTAATGCTGCTTGTTCGTTTAGCTTATCAATTTGTTTTGTAAAAGGGAAGCCAGCCCTATTAACCCATAAATAGTTTATCACAACCTCTCGTTGTTAGTAACCGTTGCGTGACAATTTATTTTACTTTTGATTGATTGACTCCCTGAGACCGCGTGGTCTGACTGTCATGCGTGTTAAAACATTCTTTCGTTTCGGAATAAACACTTTAAATTCTTTTTGCATTTAATATCCCAGTTTTTGAGGAAGGCTATTTATCATCACGCTACGATCCCTAGAAGCTGAGGCGAATGAAACCGCTGTGACACAGCTAATTAATATATTCGATTTAAAGAATTTTATTCTCATAAAAGAACAATTTGTTCACTTAAATCTATGAGAACTTAATAACTACATTTATACAATTAATACATCGGAGATAATTAAGCTAATTTCTGACGTTGGTCTGTATGTATTCTTTTAATTTGTGTTTTAAGCTATAATTTGGATTCAAGTTTGGAACGAAATTAGTTTAACCGGAAATTATATTGAGATTTGGAGTAATTTTGTATCATTATAATTCTTTCCACGGTTAATAATCTGATGGTATCAATTAGTTCATCTGTGTGGGCAAAACGGGCATTCCGTGTTTTCAGACAAACAAATTAATAAAGTTTTGAAAAGAGGGGAGAGTTGTGGATCTTGATCAGCAGGCCCAAAGGTATAACCCACATAAGTTTCAAAACTTTATTAATTTGTTTGCTTCCCCCATACATTGCTTACACAGAATGACTGCTGTATTAAATAATCTGATTGATGTTCAACCTTTTAGTTCAATTATTAAAATGAATAAACAAGATAAAATGCATTTATTTCAGACATGTTTAAGTCTATACACACAATAAAATATATACATAATTGTCAATAATTATCATTACTAAATTACCTATAATGAAGTTACCCGCCCTTTCATGCTTGATGTTGGTGTTTTTTTTATCCAACTCTCACCCCCGATTGTGTTTGAAATATTCAAAAATCCTATCTAACCGGATGCTTACCTACTTACCTACGTTATAAAATAAGCTAACGATCCAAAATTCAGCTGTCTAGACTTAGCTGTTTTGGCTGTGCCAGTGATTATCCTTCATATACCTAAGCGAACTTAAAAAACGGCTATATCTATTTAATATACGTGTTCTAGATAAGGTGGCAGGCATGCTGATGCTTCCACTGATGGTAGGTGGTTATCGTCATTTAAGGACACAAGAAACACCAATAGAAAAGCAATATCACACGGGAAAGATTCAATGTCCCTATCTCTTCATATCCCATTATTCTTAATCCTACTAAGGTTTGCAGTGTACTTACAGTAAACATCTGTGACGTAGCTTGTGTTTATAGCGTATGGTAGTAGCTATCTACCATCTTGTGGACTGTCAGCCACTTGGTGGTAAGTGTTTGAAGAAATTCGCATTCTAGGAAACATTCTAGAATTTAATTGCTTCCAAAGTTCGCGCTTCCGTGGGATATAGGCATCTTTGGATCGAATAATGCGACTGAAATCCAAATCTATGGCGCGCAGTACTAGACAACTCATCAGAGCACTGACACTGACCATTTTACAGCCTATAGGACACACAAATAGAGGCCAATGACTCTTTGTTTCTTACACTAAATGATTCTAGTGTTTACCATGGTGCTAGACAAGCAGTGAATCTATGTATATTGTATACTTGCTATTAAATTGTCGAATGTTATTTTCAGCACCAGTTTCCAGCCATGTATGATCTCAAGCTGGGAGGCATTCTTTATCTGATCGGCGTGTTCTTCTTCAAGTCGGACGGTCGCATACCGTTCGCTCACGCCATCTGGCACGTGTTCGTGGCGTCGGCGGCCACAGTCCACTACTTGGCCATATTACGCCATCTCTTTCCCGAACTAAAATCTCAATGAAGACTGCTCGATTAACCTATTGAATCTCGTAGTGCTCTCTGAAACTATTTTTGTATGGGAGGCCGCAGATTGAATAATTCAACCAATGATGATCGGTCGCGAAGTTCCATACAGGCAACTGTCAGTCGCGTCTGCGGCCCCTGTTAGTTTGTAAATGTTGTTAAAATGTGTTCCTAGCTGTTATTCGTGTATTGACAGATTTGTGATTCAGCTGTTTATAATTTTAGGAGTTACAAAATGATTTTATATTTTTAAGGTGAAAGTCTCTCTGAATGATGCGATCCAAATGTCCTTCCGTTTATATGTCATCTCTTCCCGCCTGCATAGAGACTATCGATTGATGTAACGTATATGCGGCGTGGCGAAATAATAATAGAATTAATATATATAATACCGTAATTAGATCACGAGTCTCAACCCTGAGTAGTTTTCTATAGACGACGCCTACGTAATGTAGATAAATGCGTTTCTTTGTTACAGTGTAAACAATACGATGGTATTGTTGGGAGTTTTAAAATGAAATCTACTTTGGATTGCAAATTAAAACAATTTTTTCTAATGTTCAATTCATTGAAGAAATCTCGTCCATTCCACATGAACCCCCTTATCATCAAACCGTGCTAGGTCTAAATATTTTAGACCCTACACTTAGGACAAAATTTTAGACAGAAAGCGAAATAAACTAACAGTAAGACAAAAAATGAATTATCATTTCTTATGAAGCGTTAATTAAAAAATGTCGTTATTATTCTTGTATCCCGACGAAACATTAAGGCGGGTCCAGACTACATGTATAACAATATATGTTATAAAACATAGTTGTATAACATTGTTTTTAATGTGTACAGTCTTATATGTAATGTTAAACAATGTGGACGTAAATTATCTATATAACATGTTATTTAATTGGACGCACAAAAAAGAAACTAAAACAGTAAGATATATTATCTTTTTTGTTTTATTATTTTATGTGTAACTGAATTGGAGCCACGTGAACAAACACTAACCTATGAGGTCAATTGGGGTCCAAGTGAAATGCACTAGAAATCTTTAATGATCATTATAAAGTTGTTTTTGTTTGCAACACATAATTATATTATATAAGCAAGGTATAAAATTCGTATAAGTGATGTCACGTAGACTGTGTATATTGTGTATATTTTGTAAAAACAAAAAATTGTTGAAATGTTAATCTAGCAATGTTTTAGTGTCATAGGTGACTTGTATTGTAGACTTATTCAGAATCTCGAGACCAATACAATCCTTTTTAGACATAATGTAAAGTAAAATGTAAGTATATTGGTGATGATCTTTTAGAAATGTTTAATATATTATACTCTTATATTATGTATTATTATGATCCAGATTTTTTCAGTGATATATTTTATTATATACATACGACGTTAACGTAGACTTTCCCTCTAGATTAGTTTGTCCACTTTTTAAGTAGTTTAGCTATACCTACTGTATACAAAAGTTGTTTCCTCCGGTGTTCCCCTTGTACAAACAAAACTACGTTTTCCATATTTGTATAGATCTCTTTTGTATTCCAATTATCCATAGAAAATATCTTCCTCTAATGCAGTGGCGATTTCTCTAATATGGTGCAAGGCGGACGAATGTATGAGTGTTTTTTGAGTTTTCTATAAATTTTACGTTTACTTACGATATTTTCCTTGACTGTACTCACACACACCATACATTAAATAAAAGAACCAACCGGAATTCGAACTTACGTCTAGCGCTATTACTGCTGTATAATCCTGTGCTAATATATAAAAAATATATACTAATATATAATATAATCACATCCACCTCCCGGTCATTATTTTTTTATTATTTTTGTATGCAGATATTCGCATACTAAAATAAGCCAATGTCGCAGATTTAGAGGAATCGCTCTATGTAAACATACTAATTTTAATTCAAATAAATCCATTCTAATCTAATAGAGACATTTCCCTAAAACTAGTCCAGTTATTTAAACGTGTCGCCTTCATTAGTTTAAGGCTCGTATTTTGAAATGATACTCAAGAAGATATCACTAATAATTTGTCTTATCATTCGAATTTAGTATGAAAAAGAGATATTTCAATTAAATTATTGACCAAATGAAACCATATTTTTGAAAAAAAAAATCATTTCACTTCTTATTTCTATGTATATTGTTGTAAAGTTTCATCAAAATCTGTTCAGTAATTTTTTGTGTCAAAGAGTAACCGAACATCCATCCTCGAACTTTCTCATTTATTATTAGAAAATTTTCACAATACGAGCCCTAAAATAGTAATCTTTAACAGACTACCTTAACAACGATCAACAAAGCGCCGTTTAACTTAAATTTCTAATTTATAAAATAGGTTTATCGTAAATAACGTAACCTTATTCCCCTGAACGAATGACCCGTAATGTGTATAGATACCGTAGACTGTGTGTTATTCATAGTTTGACATATATAATATATAAAAATATTATCTACAAGGGAATTCTCAGTTTGAAAGTGCATTCAATAATATTTGCACTTTGCCCTCGTGATAGATGTTTCAACATTATTCAACGATGCTTTTAATATTATCAGTAGTACCTAATATATCTTTATAAATTACTCGTTTATTAATGGCTAACATTGAGAAATGAGTAAAAGGTCTCTCTTTCCCCGAAAATTCGGAGGTTTATTACTTTTATTCGCATATTATTTATTAAAAATATTTAAAAAAATATTATATTATTTTAATTCAACAATTTCTAGTCATGCATTTGCTACAAAACCGAATGAAGTTTAAAGGGTGTTTAGAAAGGAAATTAGGGTGAATGTTTATTATTTTCATTATGTCGTTTTGTTTGCCAAATATTAAGGTAGCTAATAACCACGGAACATATAAATAAAGATGGAGAGGGCATCGGTCATAATTTTGTATTAGGATTGTCTAGAATAATAATTTATTTGCTGATCATAATATGGGTATTTCAATTAACATTTGATCTATATGAGTTACCATTTCTGGCCAATGTTTTATCAAGTTTATTTAATTATAATCATGAATTTATATAATTTTTAATATAAATGAAACTCCTCTATAAACGCTTGAGGTCATACCTACTTTTGCTCTGCAAGTAATAAAAGTCGGCAATAAAATAAAATTGCTACAATAAAATTTATTCTATTCATTACGAATGATTTAAAAAAAAATAGTTGTGGCACGCCTACATTATTATTCCTTCTTTATCTATCTGTTCCGTGCTAGTAACCATTTTTATATGTTAGACATCAGCCTCAATTCAAGGGCTGCAGTCTAATGGATTCTTTACGTAAAAGTCTGTGATCTAAGTTTTTATTTTAACTTATTCACAGTGTTATTAAATTAATGTAATGTAGGAATCGTTCATAATATACCGCATCCATGAATTTTTGACGAGTTACGATTACCTATCCGGTTAGTCAAGGTTCTCACAGGGTAATTCTGTACATTATATTAAAATTAAAATGCACAAACATCACTATTATAAGTTTTAATTGGATTTTAATGGATAACGTTACGCGTATTGTAATTATTTTAAAAATGTGTTATAAGAGAATGTGTGTGTATGTATTGCGTGAAATATTTAGTTCAATTTAAAGGTATGGGATTTAAAATACCAACTCGGTTACCTAAGGTATCTGCTGGTATATATGTAAGTTAATTATTTTAATAAATAGATAATACATACTTATGTATAGTATCAATATTGTTTGCGATATGAGACAAAAATGTTGTTTAAATGTCTACGAAAGAAACGGACTGGAAGTGTTTTTGAGACCGGTTTATTTTGTAGTTTGTTATTGTATATTATACCAAATTTAAAAAAAAAAAAAAACATTTTAAAAAGTTATTTTACAAGGGTAGAAAGTCATAAGTCACTAAGTGCAAAAGTAATAAGAATTTTCCAAATTAATATCTCGTACCACTTATAACATTTTTTAAATTCAAAATTACATTTAATACTATTATAGGTATATAATATATACAGTGTCGTTATGAAAACTATTATAATAAATAATTTATGATTCATAGGTTGAAATAAAATTGATCATAGTTATGATGACATGATTTCTTTCAAAAAGTAATAAGTTACCTTATACATAATATGTAAAGAAAATATTTTTTGCTTAATTATGATGATAATAATTATGATAATTAGGGTTCGGTTCACATACACATGTGATTTGCGTAGTTAACAATATGTCTAAAATGTAAATGGTCAGTTTATAGTTTTTATTAACGTTCTGTTTTTGAAGTTATTGACATAGGAAGTCAGAGTTTTTCCTTGTTTTACCAATTGCCTACTTATGGCACATGGAAAGTAGAGGTTATTCAGACATTCTAATCATCAGAAAATCAGACTGTGTGGACCGAATCAAATCAGATACATACATACCTAAATAATTTATGTCCTTTAGCTCTGAAAAAAAAAATAGATCGATCTGTTATATTACCGTATTGGGAGTGGTGGTTAGAATAGGTATTTTTATAAATAGATATTATTATGTGGTCGCTATTATAAGTATAGTATAATGGTATTTTAAATACATAATAGTGTGTCAACCTGTCTACCGATCTTAACGTTAAAAATAATGTGAAGATATTCAAAATTCTTGTAGGATTTATTAAAAAGAGCCATCAATTTGTGAATTTAATGCAACCACTGGTTTTTTTGTAGGCAAAGCAAAGAGCTTGAATTGAGATATGTTTGAAATATTTGATCTTAGTCTTTAGAGAAAAACTTTGTTAAACAAAAAATAGTTTTATGATGAAATGTTTGTAAATAAATTTTATTTAAGTAGGTGTTATTATACAATCGACAACAAATCGTGGATTCTTGGTTGTATTGTTATACCGGTGCTTCTGAATTTATTTAAAAAAAAAATATTTATTTTGTTCTCTTTGCAATTTTGGGTTTAATAGAAAAGTTTTTAAAGGAATTGAATAAAGTCTGTTACACAAGTTTAGATTGTTATTGTTTGACTTGCAAAAACTAATACCAAGACATAAAAAATGCACATAGTTGATACATTTTCTATTTCATTAGTACTAGTACCTACATTTGTATTGTATGTTCGGTCGAATGTAATATGATGTATGTATCGTTAGATAAAATAATATATAATATAGCCACTTAAGTACATGAAATAATACCCATTTAAGATACCTTGTGTACATAGTGTACAAGAGTTTGATTAAAGTGGAGGGTAGATAGAATATTGGTTGTTTTTCGCATTTTTCAACAGAGTGCAATTATCTCCAAAAAAAGTAAAATCCTCAATACCATATATGTATATCAATATGGAATATGGAATACGATTTTTAGAGATAGTATTTTGTTGAAAAATGAATACCTACTAGATATAAATAGAACTAAAAATAGCAGAGTTTTATATTCAAATTTCATGGCAGGCGAAATCGCGAGTCACAAACAGTGTGACTACATAAAATTTACATATTCGTTTGCCTATTTTAATAAAAAAAAATACCACTACCATCGATCCTACTACACAAGCATACTCATGTTATAGTTATGTTATTAGTTCAGTGTGTTGCTTTAGATAAGTGATTAATGAATTATATGAAATGGTCATTTAATTGACAACAAAATGGTATTGGGAAAGTATTAATCACCTACTGTAATAGCTAAGCATTGAAATGAAAAACAAGTTGCTATTACAGTTATTTGTAGTGTTATTAGCACTATTATATAACGGACCATCAGTTTTCAGGTTATTGCTAATTATATAACGGAGATATATAATTATAAACTGAATTATTATTTTTTTCTAGTTATACAATAAGTTACCTAACATGAAATAGCGAGTAGTGTCTTCCCTTGATAGGGTAGTTTAGAAAATCAGTAATTATCGTATTGCAGGTTCAGATTACAAGCTTTTATTTCATCGTAATTATTCACCATTTCACCATTAGATTCATTTTTGTACCTCTCTATAAAAACCTGTGTCATAGAACTTCCCATTATATATATACTTTAGGTTTTTATTATTTTTTGATAATAATAGTTAAGCATATTATAATTCAATGATGCAAGTTATCTCCAAACATAGAAATGAAGGTATTTTGTTTCCATCCCAATGCGATAAATAATTTAATGGATATTAATATATTATTATAAATTTAATTCAGTCTGTATTTCTTATTATAGTTAAAGGTTTTGTACAAGAATTTGTGTTTACAATTTTATTGTCAAATTCATATGTTATCTATGGTATATAATATTATCAAATCTATGAATGTATAATTAAGTAATTAATTATAATGTTCACTTTTCATGAAGAATTTTCCTCGCTAGAAATGTGTAGTAAGTTTTGTTTTCAAATAGAATCAAAATTTGTCATGTTTTGTCAAGTGAGTTTGAACTTTAAGCTTTCAGATTTTGTTGTTTTTTATAGTAACACACGCGATGTGCCCATTTATTTGTACCTAATCTATAGAAATTTGTGCTCCATTCCATATAAGCCACAAGTTATGTGCCTCGAAGTTCGAAGTATTACGGGGATTTCTAGTTGGCTCAAATTAACATAGCTAAGGCGAAAATTCTTCTTCATATTGGTAACATTAGCATTTTAATGATTAAAAATTAGGGTATCTATTATGAATAAGTAGATACATACTTCCTGTGGTTCTTAATGTAAGATGTTTTCTATAAAGATATAGTAATAGTATAATTTCATCAATGTTACCTTTGATAACAGACCTGGTATAGTTTTGTAGAGGTTTTTGGGAACTCAATAAAAAACTACAAAATAGTTACAATTTTTTTTTTATTTTACAAAATTCATCATGTCACACAAATACCTTATTTGACTGCCTGTCTGCTTCGAGTTTGCTGTCAAAATTAGAAATTATAAAAACCTATATTAGTTAGTATACCTACTACATTATATTAATATTTTTCTAAGAATTAAAGTACCACATTATATGTTAGACATAATATGAGAGAGTTAGCAGGAGTTAGAAGCCAACTCGAAGTAAACACATCAGTTAAATAACTAAAAACGAAATTATTTTCGACAAATAAGTTAATCCTTGCGTTTTAAATCAGACATTACATTTTAGAAACTGTTTTAATACCAAGGATATCTAAACATTTCTCCATTATCTGTGCAGTAACTTCGCAAAGTAACAATCTCTCATAGAATATTTTAACTATCTTGCCTTCTTTATCTTTTTCAATACAATAGCACTTGTCATAAAACTCTGTAAAACAAGTGGTAACTTCATATAAATATTCACATAAGGTGTGTATGTATAAATCATCGGATACTTTTAAAATTACTTCAGGAAATCTGAGGAGTGCTTTGCCCAACTTCCATTCGGAGTCGTGGGTCAATTTTATTCCAGATTTCTTAGTTGAAGCTAATAGCTCATCTAAAGAGACTTGAGCATTTCTAGCTATAGACCGAATGCGAGTTAATGCATAGAGTAGATAAACTGCAGTGTTACCCTTATCATCCAACATCTTATCAAAGGAAAATACATAGTCATTGATTCTATTGTGAGATAAATCTGCATATTTAATGCATCCATACGCTACCGCTTCCTGTGCTTGTTTCAACTCTTCAGGAGTGAGAACCTTATCACGACCCTTCTCAACTAATTTATCCAGAGCTCTTTTCAGTCCTTCATCGAGTAGACTAAGAAGTTTTATTGTATCACCAGATCTTGTTTTGAATTTTTTCTTGTCCTCTCCCAATACAACTCCAAAGCCTACAAATTCTACTCTTTGACCTTCCTTAAGTATCCCAGCTCTACGAGCACAAGCCTCTATTGTCACAAAATGCAAATGCTGTCCCACATCTACAACATATATAAACCTATCTCCATTCTCCTCTTCAACTCGCTGTTTAATGGTTGCCATGTCTGATGTGTCATAAGTGTAACCGCCATCAGATTTCACTACTGTCAAAGGAATACCCTCGTGTTTGTCGGGATCTCCCCACATAATCAACCTGCCTTCATCTTCTTCCAAATAACCACCTTCTTTGAGCTGTTTAACTATATCATCCATTCTGCTTTGATAAAATGATTCACCCCTATCAATGATTTTAATATCAAGCCGATCATAAACCTTTTTAAATTCAACTCTGGATACTTCACAAATCAACTGCCAAGCTGCTATATAGTCTGGATTACCCGATTGCAACTGAACAACACATGAATATGCCCTTTTTTTAAACTGCTCATCTTCATCAAAACGTTTTTTAGATTCTTTGTAAAATGCTTGCAAATCCGATATTGGTGGAGAGTGAGTTTTATAATCTGGAAATTTGTCTTGTAAATGGGCAATTAGCATACCAAATTGAGTTCCCCAATCACCCAAATGGTTAAGTCTAAGAACATCATGGTTTAACATTTCTAAAAGTCTGCAGATACTATCGCCAATGATAGTCGACCGCAAATGTCCAACATGCATTTCTTTAGCAATGTTGGGGGCAGAAAAGTCCACAATGATCTTTTCTCTCTTTACTAGAGGAGGTTTGATGCCAAATCGAATAATACAATTTAGTACATGTTCTGCAAAAGTTTTATTAAGAAAAACATTTAAAAATCCTGCACCGGCGACTTCTATCTTCTCAATGAGAGCTGAGGGTGGTGTTTTATTTAAAATATTATTAGCGACTTCTCTAGGGTTTGACTTTATATTTTTAGCTTTGAGCAAATTTGATATGGCCAATGCCGAATTGCATTGGTAGTCACCAAATTTCGGATTGTTACCAGAAAGTGTTACAACTACTGGTGGATTTTCTAAATCTGGGTATGCGGAAGAAATGGCAGAGGAAAATACATTCTTCAACTCGTTTAAAACTGAAACATTGCCCTCAACAGAGTTGATGTCTGTTATTAAGGTCGGACGTTTTCTCGCCTCCTTCTTGGCAGGCTGCACAGATTCAGAACTTTCAGCTTGGATGGCTTTCGTTAAGATAGCTAAACGATGTTTTAGCTTTTCATTTTCAGACAATAATTCATTAAGCCTTTCATCGTTCACATAGGACAAATCATTATTTGCTAGTCTGTCGAGTTCTTTTTCAATTGCATTTGCCTCTTTCTCTGCTTTGCTCGTCCGTTCTTCCAGATGTTTTTCACTAAATTCAGCCATATTATATTTTATGGGAAAGAAATGATAACTTTTTGCGATAGGGAAGTTATTCAACACTATTTAGTTACCTATTTCTATTAACACAGCTTATTTAATTCAAAATAAAGTAAAAATATACAAAATAAAGGTTAAGTTCGAATCTATTATAGCCTCATTATAGCAAGCAAAACCGAAAATCCAGATTCCAGAGTGACAGATCACACTTCACAGACAAGTGACAACACAACTCAATCGCCGTTCGTGGCACGTCACCGTCACGTCACGTCAACCATCTTGACAAAATTCGCCTCTCAATTGTCAATGTCATAATTTTCATTGAATAATCGATTTGAGTCATATTTGAGTTGCAAGAGACTTGACCTGACTGCTTTGGACTTGACGGACCTGTTTTGGAATACTAACAAGAGAAATTTAGACTTGACTGACTTGACTTGACTGACTAGACTTGAGTTCGCTACTTTTGATTTTGATTTCAATTTTGCCTCTTTTTTTTTAAAAAGAGGCTATTACAAATTGCTATTTTAACTTGACACTGGCAGATAATGGCCATTTTAAAATGAGCCGCATTGCCATTTAACCTAAAAAAGAAGAAGAAGAAGAAGAGTTGCAAACACAAGTTGCAATATAGTTTTTTATATAGGTAACTTTAATATCTGAGTGCCCGAGTGCCCTCGATTTTTATTTATTTATTAAGATTACATACATAAATTAAATACAAATAGGCCTAAAAAAAGAATTTTTGAAGAAAAGTGTCACTTGTATGAGTTGTATGTACCACAAGGCAATGAGTAAATAAAAGGTAAAGAATTATAGAGTATATAACGACTGAAACCACAGAACATATAGTTAATCTACACAACACAATACAAAATAAGATAACAAGACAAGTAGTGATCGTGGATCGTGACGTAAAATAGATGGTAACCATGGTAACCAAGGTCAAACAAACAGCGGCAGAAATATGTTTCAAAAGTGTCAAGTGTGAACGGAACGAGAGACATTAAAAATTAAATCACTACGTAAATACTGTACCGGACCGAGTACAATTTATCACATAATTACCATTCGAAAGTGTACACGATGCAAACAAAAGTATTTTTTTAATATTTACAACGAAATTTTTGTTATGGCGAAAGAATGACACAAAAACACGGGAAAATTCCACTTTGGTTGGACGATATTACCAAGTAAGTTTGTCAATACAATTGTGTGATTAATGACATTTGTTGTATTTGTATAGCTTCGAATGAGGGGTTGAAATTTAGCACAATGCCCGGTAACACTTCCGTGTACGTTGCAAGGTCATTAACTTCTTTTATTTGAAATTACTATATATTATTCTATCAGTGCCTTCTTGTCTGTTGTACGTGTCAGTGATATTTTTTAGTAAGCGGTAGTTTATTAGTTTGATAAATTTTTAGCTCTTAAAGCTTAGTGCCTCTAGTTTATATTAATAATCCAATTAATTAGAGCCCTTTGCTCTATGCTTCCTGATTAGGAAGGGATTTTATCTTATCTTATCTTTAATCCTTCCATGGTCGACAGCACCTGTGTATTATAGGTGAAGGTAGCCACATACCATCAAGTGGACAATCATCTGTCTGTCAACCTCAACATTAAACAAAGATTAAAATCTCCCTCTTCTCATTTCTATTCTTAACTAGCTAGTGACTGCGATTTCGCCCGCGTAACTTTGTAAATTATATACTCAAACATTCCTCGAGAACCACTCTATGTCCATTGGTGAAAACTGTATGAAAATCTGTGCAGCAGTTTTTGAGTTTATCGCGAACAGACGGACTCAGCGGAGCGGAGGACTTTGTTTTATAATATGTAATTAGCTGCTGCTCGCGTTGAACAATTAAACAAAAGCAATATAACACCTGACAGTTTTATTGCTATTACACTTTTGCCAAGCGTTGGTTTTCTTAACTTTATATGATCCCTTGGGGACAGTAGCTACTTTTTTCTGAATGTATGCAAAATTCCAAGTAGTTAAGGTGTCAAAAGGTAACAAACAGACAGAGTTACTTTCACATTTATAATAATAGGACTCTGAGGGTTCTGGCACATATCTCCTACAATCCCAGTGTTGTGAGTTTTGCTTTAATTGGAGTTTGTTCAGATAATACCATTATTAGGTTTCAAGTATTACATTACATTTAAAGTTTTGGAACAATTAAACTAGCGCTGATTGTAATTATTTCAGAGAGATGAAAGAAACACACATAAAAAATAGCAGTAGCGACTCATCTCCAGTACTCGAGGATATGAAGCTCAATCTTGCTAAAACAAAGTTTGATAGTACTAGGTAATTAATTTTTTATTTATATTTTTAAATATAAAAAAAGGAAATAAATGAATGTTTGAGTTCAAGATTTTTTTTTTATAATTTTCTCTTTCTTGTGTGGCGATACTCCACATTACAAAACACGCATATACAACCTCTTATAGAACGCTGGCAGCGAAGATTCGAAAACGTCAACATGAAAAATTCGAACGAATATTTAAAATATAATTCCATGATTGATTTGAATTTGAAATAGAATGTCTTGTCAAAATGAAAATATATAAGGGCTGCCAAAATTTGTAAATAAACATTCTCCTATTGCTTCTCAACCGGGGTTTTGCTATGTAAATATTCTTCTATTGCTTCTCAACCGAGGTTTTGCTATGTAAATATTATACTATCGCTTCTCAACCGGGGTTTTGCTATGTAAATATTCTCCTATCGCTTCTCAACCGGGGTTTTGCTATGTAAATATTCTACTATATTTTTCGGCCGAAGTTCTTCTAAAATGTATATAGACTAATTCACTAACATAATTCAGTGAACACAATTCAAACAATGGTGAAGTTTATTCGCTAGTGACCCCGCCATGTGGGCCTAGCCGCTTTCCTGTGGACAGGGCCGTCCGGCCCATGTAGACCATGTGGTCCTTGCTGACCATACTACGTCACCACCTACTGGTGATCCCCGGGTACTTGCCTGGGAAAGAAAACATTGTCGCTGACGCACGCACCGTCACGAGAGGAAGAGATTGCAACTGCAATTGACTACGAGGAACTTGCACGATTTCAGGAATCAGATCCTGAACTGCAAGACCTTCTACTAAACGGTTCAGCACTGAAGCTGCAGAAGAGGAACTCAATATACTTACCTGTCTACGGTGACACTTCTATTTTTCCTCGACCGTACATCACTCCTCAACTACGAAGACAAGTTTTCGACATTATCCATGGTTTGCATCATTCCGGAGCATCCGCAACTCTAGAGATGTCATCGACTACGCAAACCGACTTCGCTCCTACATGGCGAAGCTGACTCCACAACCCACCACATGGCACAACAATTCACCATTCTACATACCCCGAGACCTGCATACATCTACACACGTCTTCATTCGTCAAGACCATGTCAGAAGTTCTCTAGAACCGCCGTACGCTGGACCCTACAAGATAGTGAAGAGGCAGCCTAAATTCTTTACCGTCGATGTCCGCGGCAAGATGCAGAACAGCTCCATCGACAGGCTGAAACCGGCATTTCTGATGAGAGAAGCAACGCACCTACACGAAGACAGATGTGAACCGACCGATGAGTCATCTTCAAGTCGTGTCGTCGTACCTAACGTCGAGCCTGAAGAGAAGAGGTCGCGCAGTGGTCGTCGAGTCAGATTTCCAGACTACTATCGACCATAGTCATGGTCTGGCCAGGGGGAATATGTGGCGATACTCCACATTACAAAACACGCATATACAACCTCTTATAGAACGCTGGCAGCGAAGATTCGAAAACGTCAACATGAAAAATTCGAACGAATATTTAAAATATAATTCCATGATTGATTTGAATTTGAAATAGAATGTCTTGTCAAAATGAAAATATATAAGGGCTGCCAAAATTTGTAAATAAACATTCTGCTATTGCTTTTCAACCTGACTTTTTCTGTGCTAATGCAAATGTATTTTGAGTTTCATTGGCTGCTGACTAAGTTGAGGCTTGTTAATCATTCTGGTGGAAGTCGGGGATAGTCTGCAGCTTGTATACCAATATATGTACATACGTGGGAACATTATCTAACCATCCCACAGCTGGGGAGCCCTCTATACAGGCGCCCCACACTTGGAAAAAACTAAACCCAACTTTATCCTACTAGTTAAATTTCAGAAAAATATTTTCAAAAATTTCAATATCAAATAGTATCACTTCTAAATTTTACGTTAAATTTGGAAAATATATTTGTAATTTAAAACTGAATATAGTGGAAATTTATTTGCAGATTGACTCGAAGACAATCTTTAGACGCCTCCATGGACTTACTCATGAAACCCCAAACGATCTCAGTTGCACACTCAGCCGGTACTATACGACCAACTAAAGGTGATTCTTTAAATATTCAACCTGAAAAAAAGTTAAATAATTGTATTTTTTGCAAATTTTAAATATTCTTAAACCATTTCCGAGTTTAAAAAGGTCGTTCCCAATGTTGACCCTGCCGGGAATCGAACTCGCGAATCCTGGAACACAGCACGCACCCTCACCACATAGCCGAACGCTACTTAGCAAGGAATTGCTTTACAAACAACGCGGGTTTTGGATTTGGATTTTGGACAAGTGTTTACACCAAGACAGTGAGATGAAAATTAATCGGCCAATAGTAATGTCCTTTATACTTTCTATATACTAACTGCGTTCAGTTTAATTGTTTTTCTTTTAGGTTACCGCCAAAATGGGCGTAGAAAATACAACGTGAGGAACAAGTTGGACTGGGATGAGTCGCCGAATTCAAATGATTTTCTATCTGATCTTCTACCGCACTATGTGACGCCACGACACAGGCATACCAAGAATTCCATCGACGATGATTTCAGAGATGTTATCATGGGTAGGTATAGACTATAGATAGGTTAGTACATAACTAAAATCAATTATTTTATTATTAAACTTAACAGTGTGTGTTGTGTTTCTGTGATCCATTAATCTCCCTTTATATCCCTTATCCTTCCTTACGCTGTCAAAGTCGGCAATTACAACCTCTAAGTTGTTGCTAATTACGTCAATAGACAAGACAACGGTAGCCTCCTCTCATCAAGTGGACCGTCAGTCTACACTGAAACGGTTAAAAATAAATAAAAATATAGTTGAAAATAATCCAGAATATTCCAGAATAGCACCTGCAAGAAAAACACCTATCGATATTTATAAAAAACAAGGCTAATAGTCTTGTAATTATAATTACTAATTGTAATAATAAATAGAACCTAATATTAGTTTTTTCTAGGTTCACTGTTAATCCACGTAATATCTGTCTGTGTGCCAAATTCCATCTAAATCTGTTCAGCCGTTTTGACCTCACGTTCACAAGTTTTTTTTTAAATCTGTATCATGCGATCAGTCCCTATGAACTATGAGCAAAAGGGAAGATATTTCAAGGCATAAGGACATTCATAAGTGAAGATAAATTTATATAGGTACTACTCTTTCTAGAACATCAAGAGGGCCTCAATGGCGGAAGGAAACCAACAGCGAAAGAAGCGACAACTAATTTACACCTGCACAACCCGTTGAGCAAGAAATCAGCTCCCACCATAAATACAAGTAGAAAATCAAGCTCCTCTAAACTCGCACAAAGTAAACAGTCTCAGAGGAAATCTGAGTTTATCATTCCAGAACTACCAGAGGGTAGATTGTTGGAAATCAAAATTTACTCCAACTGGGGAGACAAGAGCCTCGTTGGCTTGAATGGTATCGAGTTATTCGACGTCAACGGTGAACTAATTGGCATTAAAAAGGTAAAAAAATACCTGGTACTAATAACTATTTCAGTGTAAGTCAAATTTAAAAGAGTCCTATTGTTTTGCCTATTGTCCCTTTACTATAAATTCTACATAGTCCGCTATCGCTGACAAAATTATTACAAATAAAATTCGCTGTTCGTATCTGTTTGTTTCTTCCTTCTAAACTACCCAACGATTTTTTATATAGTTCTCTCTTATAGAAATAGCGATGTGTAGTGTGAAGTCGGTAGCGGGTTGCTAGTTTAAAATGAGTTAAACAATTGGATAACATCAAGTTTAGTGCTATTAGATTACTTTGTTGATGTTATGGTGCGAGCATTCTTAATTAGAATTGGTGTTGCAAAGGTGTGGTGCGAGAGTGAGACGGGCGACCAGCGGACGCGGGCCGCGGGGCGTGCGGAGAGCGTGGCGGACGGCGTGGTGCGGACACGCGACGAGCGGCACGCGTGGGCTGCGGCCGCTCCGCGCGCGCACCCGCTCTCGCTCTCGCTTCTGCTCGCCACTCGCGCCACGCTCGCTCTTATGAGGATATGGGTGCGTTCCTAGTTTCCTACACAAGTTTTCCAAAGAGCTTATCCCAATTGGATACTTGACAGGATATATATTACAAATTGTGGTTATCATATTATTATCAGAAAATAGCGTAAAAAACATTTGTCACTTTATTTTAAGCTATTTTATGTATATTTTTTGTTAATTATACGAAAAAAAATTCATAATTTTTGAAATTTTATCTGCAACCGGAACCGGAACGCTTTGTCATTGGTTGCAACTCTGATGACGTCATACGCTAGTAAACATTGCTTCCGCGAATGAAAGTTGTTTATTAGCGTATGACGTCACATGTATCAAAGACCATTACAGAAACAGCGTTACTGGCGCGGTTTTTATTTAAATTTAAACTTTAAAATTGTTTTTTAAATAATATACAGTAGATCTCCCGGAAATATCAATGTGGTTTGCTTATTATGTAATAAAGAATACATAATTTAAAACGATTTTCTAAAATTAGGCAAATAGCGGTTTCGCAGTACACAACCTTATACGTACTTATTTTGGACAATCTACTGAAGTGATTTATTGCAGAAACACTTTGATGTAGAAGTTTTAGTTTAATGACTGTTTTGTGCAAGATATTTATTTGCATAGGCTTACAATGACTTGGCTCATTCCAATGACTAATAGATACAGTGTGTGTACTAGAATGAACATGTGTGTCTAATGTTCATTTCATTTATTAGTTTCTACTTCTTCTATTGCTTACAGAACTACAATAAGTCGCGTATTCATTCTGCGCGTGGCGTCCGTTTGGTACAAGTGAAGTTGGACGACAAAATTATATTTTACGGCGAAATTGCTCGCTCCAGTGGCGAGTTAAAGGGACAGTTGCCGTCATTTGGTGATGTGAGTGTCGTGTTTTTCATTTAAAATGTATTTAAAAATAAAAAAAATAAGCGACTAATTGAAAAGTAACTTGTTTCGCAGACAATCCTCTTCACAAAAGTCCCGAACATTTTGGAAGCTATACTTGTCAACGACAAGAATTTCCAAGCTCTGCTCAAGGACAACGAACCGAATGATTACAGTACAATGGAGAAACGCCCGTTGACCGCCAACGATAGCAATCAGAACCTAAGTCCTGTCGGTCTTCTGGAAAGTTCAGATGTCGGTGAAAAAGAGGAGAAGTACTTGGCTAGGAAGATTACGCTAACTTTGATGTCTAATTGGGGACAACGACACTTGATCGGATTAACAGGTGAGACGATGGATGCGTGTTTTTTTTTCTATAAACCCATATGTGTTTTCTCAACATCGAGACCCATAATAATAGTGAATTGTATTTTTTTCGTTGTGCAACAAATTTTGTATTCAAGTTGATATACATATTTTGTGTATCCTCCATAAGTATTCTATTAGTCATTAGCATTCTACAATTCTAATAGCAGATGGATTTGTAGATTGGCTCCACAAAAATCAGGCCTAAATTACTTCCATTTTGGGGTTTTATGGGACAAAAATTGCACAAGACAGTTATCAATGGAGGCAATTGAACACTTTACTTGTAGGTAGTAAAAGATGCCCTTATTATTACATAATTCCATTCATTACTATACTTGTTACAAGTATTGGGATTTGGGGTCTACAGCGAAAAGGCACGAATCTTTCCAATGCTTTAGGTACTTCTTACAAAATTTGGCTCCACAGTGGATAAGTTTCATAAATTTGTTAATAGTTGGTATAATTTAACGTTATGGAATTAAAATATAAATCAAACTAATAATTTTTGAAATCCTTTAATTTATAATAAATGACTGAGAAATAGATTATTATTTAAGTTAACGTATTTTAGCGCAGAACGTCTCGCTGAGTGACGCCTGTGTCTTGATTTGACCTATTCAAGATAGTTATACCACAAATCACTTAATATTACGTTCGCTTTTTGCTAGTGCAACTTTAAAGTCCCGTAACTTTTTCATTTTTGTGTTAAAAATGTTCTTTCACACTAAAAAAAAGTGAAAACTTGCGATTAGAAAGAAACGAATCTGTGAATTTGCAGGTGTGGAGGTGATGCGTCACGACGAGCCTGTGCGTGTTTTGCGCGCGTACGCGTTCGTCGCGGACGTGTCGGAGGGCGAGAGGCGAGAGGGCGAGAGGCCGTCCGATTGTCGCGCTCTCTTGAACGGACGCAACATCTCCACGCACTACGACGACATGTGGTGCACCTCCTACTCGCCCGGCCACTCGCACTGTCACGTCGTCCTCGACCTCGCCGACCTCACCGAGATCACCGGTCAGTACTTCCCACTGACCTGTATATGCACTGGACAGGCGCTGTAGGCTAAAACTAGCGATGTCCGCACATACACTATTATACTTATCTATGGAATAAAAATACGCAAACGTCAAAATTAGTCTTCCGTACTTCCGTATACGGCGGCGTTTCAAAGAGGTACACGAAATTATATGTAATTTGTATGAAACAGCCAATCCAGTGCTTATTACAGGTCAGTGGTACTTCCATACTTTGACTACTTAGGATACGTAAGCCTCGAGGTTGGATTTCCAAGGAGTATTTCAAATACATTTGTATGCTGAATCGCACACTACCTACGCTATTGGTATTTTCGCGTTCGCGACTAGTCCTTCGATATCCGCTGTGTCGATCGCCAACGAGCATCGTCAAGGTGGCGTTGAAGCAAGAACTAAAAATATTAAATCAGTGCAAGATGTTAAGCATATTTAACTTTCAGACTACTTGAGAAAAATATATCCAATATTTTCTCTTTTTTTTTCGATGTTTTCTGTTTTTATAATATAGAAATATCGCAAGTGCTTCTTCATCACATAATAACATTTGACATAATAAGTCATTTCATATAATTAAAACAATGAAAGGCGTCAAAATATTGGTTTTGTATATATAGAGATGTTAAAATTAGGTCCATTACCAGTCGCGTAATGCACGAATCGTATCTAATGAGTATAGTAATGTGCGAAGGGCTTTACGGTAAATCGCATTATTAGGTACTTCTTCAGATGTTGTATTAAATGCTTCTGCGTTTGGGAGACACGTACACACACAGATGTCACATGTTAATATGTAAAGTGAACGTCCACCAGGCATTCGCGTGTGGAACTACAACGCGAACATGGACCTGTCGTATGCGGGTGCGGCGCACTTGCGGATATCTCTGGACGACGAGCCTCTCCATCTGCGGCCGGCTCTACTGCGCCGCGCGCCCGGCGACACCTGCTACGACTTCGTCCACCAGCTGGACTTTGCCGCCCTCGATGACAGGTTACCATCCGAACTCGTTAACCTGCTAACTCACATTTTGCATAGTTTTCAGGGGGAAGAAAAAATTAAATGACTAAATGCATGGCATGTGAAACGAGCGACATTATCAGAACAAAACTTAGGATTTAGCAGGTTTTCTTTTGCTAGTTTTTCATTTATGAAATTTCTCACATTTTTAGTTTGATAATCATCGTTATTCCTTCACCAAACGGTAGATATAATTGTCTAAATTTGTAAAAAAATAAAAATAAAATTAATTTCACATTGGTCTTCTGTAAGAGGGTGACCAATGATCAGTGGTCTACTTAGAGACTTAGAGACAGTTCTACTTCTGGACAGCTTTTGTTTCACACTACACTTCATGAGGATTTATTTTGTATATAGATAAAATAATTTGACAGGTTGGAAGACGCGAAGGATTCGGACAGTTTTCATATGGACTGTTTGGTGTACGGAAAGGGCATAGACATGGGCGCGCCCACCGGCTTCGTGCTTCAGATAAGCATTTTCTCAACGTGGGGCGATCCCTACTACGTGGGACTCACCGGAGTCGAGCTCTACGACCCACACGGGGACATGATCAAACTTACCGAGACTAGTGAGTTTGTATTTAATAAAAAATAAGTAGTAAAATCTCTTTAGTTGTACTCTTTGTGTCTGGTCGGGTTTGATATCATTAAATAGATTTTCTGTTCTCCAAAATGAGTGAGCTTGGTTGGGAAGTGTCATTGCATGCACCATAATATGCAGCCATGACCCACAAATGTTGAATGTGAAAAGGTGAAAATTGACAGAAAGGATTCCTTCATCAATTCCTGAAATTTCTTTATCAATGGTACATATTATGTCACTACCTACATAATGGCAAAAAGTTATCGCACAAAATGACACACATACACACAGCTGGTGCTCGCGACTTCGTCCGCGTTGAATAGTATAAAACGCCATCTACCGTAGCGGATCGCTAAAAATATCACCAAGCTGTTGTCATGTTAGTCGCTTCACCTGTTTTGGATAGATGGCGCTATCTCCCGAGCCAAACCGCTAGTATTTACTTTTATTTTAGATTTCCCGTAGAAATGAAGCATTTTCTCGCGGTAAAAAGTAGCCTATATTCATCACGGATTATGTCGGCTTCTAATGGTAAAACACTTTTTCAAATCGATCCAGTAGTTTCGAAGCCTATACTATACAAACAAACAAACAAATCTTTCCCCTTTATAATATTAATACATATAGATAAATAAACAATGATAAAAATGGAATATATTTTGACTTTGTAAATAAAAATACGAAAAAAAAGCCACATATAAATTTTATAAATATATTTGACATATATGTACATTGTATAGATGTGTGCGCTCACCCGGCGAGTGTGAACGTGTTGGAGGCGCGTGCGCAAGACGCGCGGACGCCCTCGCGGCTGATCGACGGCTGCAACTCGCGGGCCAACGACGGCGCGCACTCTTGGCTGGCGCCGGTGCTGCCGCGCACCCTCAACAGGTACCAACTCTCCAAAATGTTAGCAGTGCCACCGGGACACACAGTCAAATATAGTCAGTCAGTAAGGGATACCACAGAGCCCAATGCCTTATCTCAAAACACTGGACATTAGACGTGGGGACTAGAAATTATATAGTTATATAAGAACTATATTCCGATCACATCAGACACATACCTGAAATCTTTTTTTCTTTATAATCTCTTTATATCTATGCCGCAATTGCATTAATGACAGATGTTCTAGTGATTTTTCTAAGAAATAAACAAATAAATTAGACGCCCAACCGAATGCGGCGCCTCATTTCATTGTGTCTTCGTTTTCAGGGTATTCTTCGTATTCGATATTCCCGTGTCCGTTTACGGCATGAAAATATGGAATTACGGAAAAACGCCTACAAGAGGAGTCAAGGAATTTGGAGTAAGCATTACCTACTATATTAACCAATTTAAACTTGAGTAAAGCGATTGAGAGTTTGAAATTCATATACGAATCTCTCGTTCCAGATTCTGATGGACGATCTTCTAATTTATAATGGATCGCTGGACTGTGCCAAAAATCCCGAAAATCTGACGCCCCAATGGATCTGTTTACAGAATGCCGATGTTGACGGAATATCACCAAGGTTTGTATTGGTATCATCTATATCTCATTATATAATTTTCATACAAAAACATACCTAACAGCAAAAACATAATTTTATTGAGAATTTTATACTTGTATAATAGGAATAATAAGAAAAAAAAATTAAACTATATACAATTAAATATAATTTATGACAAGTGTAATCCTTAAAAAAACATTAAAATAGAGTATAATATGATGTATTATAGCGGTTCGGACGCCAGTCAGCGCACGACGACGAGCGGATCCGCAGAATTAGCGGACCAAAGCGCTCGTCCGCACACCAGCGTCCATGTCAAGCAGTTTCATCGTCACTGAGTTGCGTATAAAGACATTTACAAGTCAACTTGCAACCGTTTCTAATCCAGTTAAGAGAAGAGTTATGCCAGAATCAAAAGTACCCTTACATTTTTCATTGTGCATAAATCGTTGTGCATTGTGCATGAATCGTTGTGCATCGTGCATAAATGGTTGTGCATTGTGTATAAATCGTTGTGCATTGTGCTTAAATCGTGCATCGTGCATAAATCGTTGTGCATCGTGCATGAAGCGTTGTGCATCGTGCATAAATGCTTGTGCATCGTGCATAAATCGTTGTGCATCGTGCATAAATCGTTATGCATTGTGCATAAATCGTTGTGCATCGTGCACAAATCGTTGTGCATTGTGAATGAAGCGTTGTGCATTGTGCACAAATCGTTGTGCATTGTGAATGAAGCGTTGTGCAATGTGCATGCATACATATAACATATTAATTAGGTAAATTTCTTTGGAGCTAAATTAAAAATATTATTTTAAATGAAAGATTATAATTATGTGTCCCTTTTTAGTTTCGGCGTATATTCTGTTATTTAAAATCAATCCAATATTTTTTCGCAACTTCGATGCGATTTGGTAACTTTTTGCCCATTTTTATGTAAATTAATTATTACGCTAAAATTAAAACAAATTTTAGGACTCTCTTAATAATTTAATAGGTAGATAATTTTCTGACAAAAATTTGATTATTGTGACTATTTTTTATGAAAACGTGCATCTACTTTAAATATTTTATCGAAGTTGCGAAATACATTATATATTTGATGTATAGGTAATTTAGGTATTTTTAGAAAATTTAATTTAAAAAAAAATGCGTTGCTTTAGATTGTTGTAGAAATAGTAGCAATAATAATAGACCAGCCACTGTGTAATATAATTATTAGTAGACTGAGCTCACACGCCAAAGATTAATTATATATCATATTTTAATATAGCAAAAAAAAATGTAAGTACTGCCGATTATCGTTATTGGTTATCGATAGAATAGAAATTTATAATACACTCATATAATTTCTTTGATAGAGTTGTATGTGAGTGCATTTCTTACAGATGAACTCTATTTCAATATATAATAGTGATCACAATTTTACTTTTAAATAATAACAAAAAAGTTAATTGGTACTTATGTTTTTATTATAAAATACCAGTAACGAATTTAATATTCTATCAATATGCATACAAACAACTGAAACAGTATCTATAAATTGTTTAAAAACTTTATTCTTATCCTGAAATATGATTTTTTTATATGAATATTTATTTTTACGGTGTACCCACTAACCTGTTTGTCCAAATTCTAGTGGTTTTACAATGAATTAAATATGTTGTAGGTGTGTATGTGAATTTCGAGATGTAAAAACGAACAAATACACAGTTTTTTTTTTTAGATAATAGAAGCAATTGTTACAAAGTTTAAAAACTCCGCTGTTAAATGTTCCGTCCAGTGTTGTGATGTAAAAAGAGTCCCACTTTTGTTGTGTGATTATAATTTATAACGTTGTAATGCAAATGCCGTTAGAAAAGTTTTGTACAAGAAAAATAAAATAAATACCTTTTTGTATTCAGTTTTCTTTTATTTTAGACGTATTCAATATTCAATCATTAATAAATCTTCATATTAAAATAAATACTTGGTAAAAATTTCAACCTTTCTTGATCGTCTTTAGGAAAATTGTAGTCTGTCGCAAAATAAAAAAATTAACCAAAAGAAAAACCGACTTTAAACCGTTTTCTCATGGATGCCACTGTCAGAACTGGACCAAATTGAAAAGGGACCACACGGGAAGCATCAGTTTCAAATAAAAAAAAAATAATCATCAAAATTGTTTTACTCAGTCGAAAGTTTTGAGGTAACAAACTTTAAAAAAAATAACCAAATTGAGAACCTCCTTTTTTTTTTGAAGTCGGTTGAAAAGTATTCCTGAGGGATCATCCTAAATATTTAAAAAAATGTGGCCGTCGTTGCAAAAATAACTATGTTTTTCAACGCGAACGAAGTCGCGGGCACCAGCTAGTTATATGAATACTATTGAATACCATATGTTTGTACTCGTGAACAATTTTCACTATTGGGTTTAGAAAATAATACAAAATAATCAACTTAATTATTTTAATACACAACAAATCACAGACTGTCTCATTGCACTACTTTCTATGCGCGATCTACATTATAGGAAAAAAGGTTCTTTCCTAGAATTAGGTATTACAAATTCAGAAACAAACGTGCTCTTATAAGATTTCTTTATAAGATACATAATTACGTATATAAAAACTCCTGTCCTAGCAACAAGAATAACCAGTTTAAGCGAAACTGCACCAAAATTTCCAATTAATTGCATGGCCAAAGTCTTTCTGGTTTAACTAATTAATGCTGAAGGGATAATAATATTAATTTGTTAAATCGATAGTAAATTTAATATCAATATATATAGCGACTTTGCAAGTACATAGATAAAATCCAAGAATCGTATAAAATTGGTCATTCTTACCCTCGTAAAACTTTTATTTATTTAAAGACAAAAATTATGCTTTCTTTGTAAGTAACAATTGTTTTAAGAGACTGATTGTCATCGACGTCTTTTCGGCTGCGATGCGTATTGTACAAAATATTGAAGTTGTCTAAAACATTCTAGCGCTACATATTTCAATAGTGAAAATATGGTAATTAATTTAGCGCTGCAGCGTATTTTATGGTAGCAAAGGATAACGTCTCTAATTGATCAATCAGTATATTATACCTCAATGGTATGATCTAGCTCTATAAACCATAAACATAATAATGTTGTGAACGTGTAATCCTGAAAAATATATCACAAAAAAAGCCGAAAATGGCAGTTACAACTTGTGGGTTGTAGGAATAAACTAATCCCGATTTCAACGTGGATATTTACGGGATAATCACTCAGTCGCTCAGTGGCAGTATGTAAAACCTATAAATAAGAAATGACATTCAACTGTTTTAAAAAATAATACCTGCACTTCCCAAAACAAACTTCTCTACGATACTCTCTATGTACCAGTCATATTGATATTTAGTTCTTTTTTACGTAATATTTGCAAAGAAATAAATTCCAGGCACACATTTGCTTTCAACTCAAAACAGCAACAATATAACTTTACTGTTTAACTGAAGAAATAGACAGATTTCAATACTCCGTTTATATCGAAGTCGCCTTTAGGGGGAACTTGTTTGAGCGTATTATTCACTCGCTTCTTGCTCGCCGATTGTAGTGTTGAATCCTTCAGTTCGCTGTGAAAAAAAATTAATTTGACCAAATTCTCAAGCGTACAAAGCATACTGAAAATGTTTTTCTGTTTAAAAAATACAGTCAATCTATTTCTAGAGAAGAGAACTTTTCTATCACAGTAACCATAGAAAAGATGAACCACTTACTCCTCTGCATAGCTGTATTGCTTCACTAAGAAGTCCGATAAGTCTTCCAAGATTGGTTGAGAGTGGAGGGCGACGAACTGTTCACGGCATATCTGAAGACAAAAAGAGTTACTTTAGTTAAAGTTTCGCGGCGCGACCGAGACCGAGACCGCGACACAAATGTCTCGGTCGGTGTTGGGCCGAGACGCGTACCTTATTCATGACGTCGACCGTGTCCGGATGAGTCCAGAAGCAGTCGTGCACCGAGACGAAGGTGACGCCTTTGGCCTCGCAGTAGAGGCCGGTGAGCATCATGTGCGTAGAGTCCAGCGAGTGGATGAAATTGGGCGGGAACGCGTTGCGCTGCTTGATCGGACACGGCCTCTGCGTGTGGTCGATGGCGGCCTGATGCAGCCCGCTCGTCTTGAACTGGTGGCGGTAGTAGGGCTGCACCACGGGCAGGCCGAGCGGCGTCACCCACTCGACGGCCGTGCCGCACACGCCCGATATCAGCTTGGCGCAATCCGTGAACCAGTCCTGGATCTTCTTAGTGGACGTGAACATCGCTTCGATGCTGTTGAACGTCTTCATCGTTAAATATTGCGAACACTCCCACACGTGCTCCTTTGGGAAGGTGTCTATATCTGTAATCACGTGTGAAAAAAAATTGTCATATATTCATTGCTAATACCCATTTGAGATATTGATATAAAAATTCCTAAAAAAATTTACTAGGTTTAAAGAAGTCATCTTTATAATGTTTTTTTTTTATTATTTTTGTAATGGAGTAAATTTTTCACATAAGAAATTGTAGTTGCAGCATATAGCATATTTTATGAAAAGGTCGTACTTCTACAAATAGTGCTCATAATCACTTAGTAGTTTTTTATACAATAGATAGATACGTATGATGATGATGATATAGGTACCTTTAAGTTGTTTGGCGATCTGCAACCGGGCCCCGAACTTGGTGACTCCGTAGACGGTGGTCATGACTGTCTGCTTGATCACCTTCCTCTTTATGAAGTTCTCCAATATCAAAGCGGCCTTTACGCCTGCGGCCGCGTCACGTTCGCGAGCCTTTTCCACCTAATTAATTAGAAAAGGGAAAAAAAAATATCACCACATTTCTGTCAATATTGGACAGTTTTCAAAAATATGTAAGTCGTTCTTGGGGATGTTTTTTTTTCTAATTTTCCTTTTGAAGCTAATAGCTTACAAATTGTTTATTCTTTTATATTTAATGTTTGAAATATTTAAATACACGGCTATAATAATAAATGGACATTTGTGAGATACGCACTAGTGCCACGACTGAGCTGTAGACGTCCTGCGGGTCGGCGAGAGGCGCCAAGTTGACGGAGGCGGCGCCGACCGAGTCCCCGCCGAGCGCCGCGTAGTGCTGCAGCCCGTTGCACGAGCCGTCCTGGTGCACCGGGAATCCGCACTCGTACTCCTCCGGGTTGGGGCACTCCAGCGCGTTCGCGATCTCCATGCAGCACGCGAGCGTCTGCCACGGCTCCTCCGACTTCTTCCACCAGCCCTCGCCGTCCAGCGGCTTGCGGGCGGAGTCCAAGATCTTGTCCATTATGCTCTCCACGTACTCCAGTCTGTCCGTCACAACACCAAACAGTCAGCACGACGAGACACTAGTCTAGCCAGTTAATAATAACATAATATCTTCACACATTCCAGAAAGTTGATATACATAGATTACTTTTTTTGTGAATACGTACAAAGAAAAGGGATTGGAAACGTACAGGGTAATGGCATTCCTCACTCACTCACTCACTCACTCACCGAAACACATAAGCACATATGCTGTTATTTCACGGTAATCTTCTGTAAGAGGTGCCTTGGCACTAGCACTACTAAAACACAGAACAGATTGCACCTGTTGCATATAGCATTTAACAGGTTTGTAGTTCGACAAACAGTGCTCATAAGCACATATACCTTTGGTCGATGGTGAGTCTCTTGACGGTGCCGGTGAGATTGATGACGTGCAGCTTGAGCCAGCGCAGTCCGTTGGGGCCCAGCGGACGCCGCTTGGCGAACACGAGCAGAGCCCGCGCGGGGTCGGCTCCCAGCTGAGTCACGTGCGGCGGACAAGCGTATACGCGTCCGCGGAAATCCATGTTGTGCGGTAGCCAAAATGTCTTGCCCCTGTTTGCATTCAACGCCAAACGAAACAGTTATTTTGCTATTTAATCAAAGAATTGGCTAAAAATTGGTGGCAGATTTTTGTCACAAATTAAGAACTTCAAACCAAAGAATTTAAACTTGAATGAACTTTTCAAGATGTTTAATAACTATTAATATAATAGTATAATAATGTCGTAAAACTTCAAGTTGACTATAACAAGTTTGTAATGTCTTAGTAAAATTTAGAGCCTTTGTTATTATTAAATAGCTTACGTTAATATTAATTTATTAAAAAAAAAATTACTTTTGTAAGCTTCATGCGCGAGTGTAAAAACATTTTTCAATCATTTTTCCATAATTTGCTCATTATTTTTTTCAACCTTGATTATTTTAAAAAAAATTTTTGAATGAAAGGTACCCCATGTCCTTTTTGTATCATTGACTACGTATATGTAAAATTTCATGATTATAGTTTGTGTAGTTTTGCATTTATATTAGTCACCTACTGATACTATAGATACTGTAACAACTAAAATGGTTTGTGAGACTGACCTGTAGTGATTGGCCAGTGAGAGTTTGTAGAGGGCGTCGCACCAGAGCGAATACATTTCAGCACGCGACCGGTTTATCTGTGTTCGCCGCTTGTAAGCGTTCTTCACGTCGGCAAACTGTGTGACGTCGAGGGAGGACGGCGGCGGCGCTATGTCCAACTTTTTGTCTCCTCCGGACCTGAAATCCGTTGGAAGAGTGTTTACTGGTTAGGGTGCTTGCCTTTACGCTCCGTTTCAGGGTTCACTTTGGAAATGGACTACTGCGTTTCGGGTTCCGTAACGCATGTGGTGCTGTTCGGTTTCCGTTTTCCTGTAGAACTTCCTAGTCTATGGACACAATCTTTGTTAGGTTTTGATTACCGCTTACGTGGTCGCCAGTTGAACTTACCTGAATATTTTGAGCTGCAAGTCCAATATGGGCTGGTTAATGGTCCAAGGCACCTCGCCCAGCTGGTTGAGGCTGTCGTACACCGGGTGCAGTGAAGCCGGCGGCGCCTCCTTCATGCGTTTCCACTGGTTCGTCATGTGCAATGGCAACCTGAATCACTCTATACATTTATCATACGGCAAACATCACCCCTAACTAGGAATCATCTCAACCTGTTAAAAATTAGACCGCAACGGCAACAGAAAATGTACTATTTTCCAGTAATTTTTTGTAAGCGTAGATTACGTTGAGTTAACAGGCAGGAAATGGAAAATTTGCTTCTTTGTTACTGATAATTTTTTAAACAATGTTATCCGGCTCGAAGGACCACATTATGTATGAATACCGACCTGATGAGCGGCGTGTCGGTGAGCAGATAGGCGCCGTCCGAGAGCGCCACCCAGGGCCTGGGAGGCGCCTTGGAGGGCAGCAAGGCGGCCGCCATTCGCAGGCGCTTCCTCACGGACTGCTGCCACGCCTGCACCAGCACCGGGTGAGCTTTCACCTCCAGCAGTAGCATTCGGTTCCACGTGCGGTGCACCTTGTACATGGCCGGCATTAGCTTCCTAAGTAAATCACAATAATAACACATTATTCAGCGTATGCATATTGTATTGCCAACACGGTGGCAGGTAAAATTGATACTTTCAACTTGAGCTGGACCCCAAAAGTCCTGCAAATGATTGGCCAAAAACGCAACCGTTTCTTATCTGGGTCATATTCTTAGAGGTAAGACCTGATTCAGATGGTGAGTCAAAGTCAGTGGAAAGAGAAAAGTTGATCGAAGGATGAAGACCAGCACAGAGTGAGGCGGGATAGATAACGCACTAGAGCTGTTCCGACGAACAAAAGACAGGTAGAACTGTTCTAGGCTGACAGCCAGTTGGCACCCAGAGACAGTATGATGCCCAGTAGAATTGCCAAGGTTCTGTAGTGTATCGGGGATGTTAGCCGAATCCAGGTTAGACTGAAGGCTATCAAGACTCAAAACTATCCCCCAATCTATCTTCTCGGACAATAGCAATGTTACCGAAAGGATTGTACGTTTGTGGACACATACTCACTTTTTAGCTTTCGGATTGAACATGTTGACATCAATCTTTATGTCATTGAGGATTATGTTGTACAGGAATTTGCCGATGCTCTGGCGTATTTCAAGCGGCCACATTATGTCGGCATTCTGAAAAATTTTATTACTATATTTTAATAACAAGTTATAAATAAAATTATCAACCACCGACACTAATTTAAAAGTATGAGCCCCACCGAGATACGAATATGGATGTGGCGTGTTGGCAACTAATTTTTCAAGCCACTGGGTCACATAAGTGCTCGAATATGTCCTTTGTGTCTCATAAAGGACGAGGGAATACTCACGAGGTCCGGTCCGTTCCTGTCCTGGTGCAAAAGAAGCTGCCAGGTCTGACGCGAGTTGTGTGGTTCTGCACCACGCTGCAAATACCATTCGCAGTATCGCGAATAAATTCGCTTCAATTTCTCAAGACAACCGTTACGACGGAACTGATCTATTTTGTACCTAAAAGGACACACATAAACACATCAATATTAATAAACCCGCGGCTTCGTCTGCGCCCCCTCCAAAATGTATCCAACACAAAAATAAATTTTCAATTGGACCAGTAGTTCCTGAAATTAGCGCGTACAAAATACAACCAAACAAACAAACTCTTCAGCTTTATATGTATATTAGTATAAATTAGTATAAATATATTTTTGTCAGGCGCTGATTTTTTAATTTTTTTTATCGATTGGTAATATACTCACATTTTGTAAACGTCTGTCCCCAATTCCCTCTGCAGGACCCTCAGTGAGGGACTGTACGAGTCACTGCCTCCCAATAATTTGTGTATTTCACTGATAATAAGATCAATTAATTGGTCCATCTGCAATAAAACACATTACATTTTATAGACACATTTGAACCGTTCGCATACTTTTTTTTGATGACAAAGAGACCTTCGTTCGTGTTCCCCTTTAGCTTTATGATAAAATTAGAGGCCTTTGGCAGGGTTTCATTCTAGTGCAGTCATGATTTCTTACCGGGACTACAGTCATATAGGGATAAGTCTTGATGGGCTGTTTCGACGCTTGACACTGTTGGCGAAGCGCGTTCAAATGTCGCGTGAGCGCCTCTCGCGCCACCTGCCGCCATTCCTTCTCAACTTCGTCCAACCTCTTTCTCTGGAAACGAAATCGGACCGAACATTTTTAGTAACTTCTCAATATAAAAGAGATGTTGCAAAAAGAGGTGCTCATTCATTCAGATTAATTCGGTGACACAATATTAAAAAGGCATCATATCAGACAGTTGAAAGAACGTTTCTGCGAAGGGAGGTCCTTCGCATCTTATATTATATGAAATTGTAGTTCTGATGTATCAGTCCGACGATAAAATTATTGGGACTAAACATAAAGTTTGTGTTTAAGAGGGTTTAAAACACAATGTTTTAAAAATCTTTGAACTTGAACTTACACAAGCTAACACTGTTTGTGAGGGATTATCTTCGGCCGATATATTTTCCACTTCGATTTCACGTTTCATTTCGATCTCAAACTGCTCCATGCCTCTCTGTTCGATCTCCTCCAAAGTCAAGATTCCCTCTGCTGGAGATTGAAAGAGACCTTTTCTGCCATCTCTGTCCAGTTTGAGGTTCTCTAACAGTGGGCAGTCATAGTCTATGACGGGAGGTGTGTATTCAGGTTGAAAATCTGGCTCAATTCTTTGTATCGCTTTGAGAACTACTTCTCTTTGGTCGTAGAGGAAATTCGATTTGTCCATCACATCATTCAACTTTATACCCTGGAGGAAAATATTATAAATAAATAAGTAAATATCTTCACTTATTCCACACAGCACCATCTAATTCCACAGTAAGCAACATTTTTTTTTTTTACTTTTTTTTTTTTTTGTAAATACAAATGTAAAATGTTGGCACATAACATTTATTCGAACCCGCGACCGTTTGGTTAACAACACTTGGTGTCGTCAAATCATATTATATATTCCGTATCTTAAACTATAATATTTAGGTGCCTACCTTTTTAGACATTTGCTCTTGATAGGTTTTGAGTAAGGCATCTTTGGGCGTATTGTGACCTCTCTCTATGCACTCGAAAATCGCCGCGTATGTTTGGGGGCTGTGTTGGATACCTTCTTTGGTCATAGTCGATAATAGACTTTGAACGCAATCATATTGGCCCTGTAATTGAACATTTTCAAATAAATAAATAACTTTAAAAAAATTAGTAAGAACTTTTCTATAGGCTAGCTGTCATTTAAAGTCACCGGTAGCTGGGGATAATGGAGCTGATATACCTTTGTTTGTACGGTAAAAGTCCCAAACATTGAAAAGAAAATAATAAAAAAAATCGCCTATCGAATGATGCAGTAAACAGAGTGCATAATTTAGTAAAACATAAAATTATTTCTAAGTCACTAATCAACACTTTACTTGTAGTTGGTGAAAGAGGCTTAATATTTATAGTTTTTTCAAGTAAAGGCTTGGCTTACCATTATGATAAAAACGCCACTCACCTTAGCTGCATATCCGTGTAAAATTATATTATACACTTTGACATCGGTCACTTTATACTTTTGTGGCCACTGCCTGTAATACTCCAATAATTGATTGGCCTGAAATTGTAAAAAAAGTTACTACTGAACCGATATTATAATATTAGTAAGGATTTAATCTAAAGTTATTTTAGACTTGTAGAAACATTTTTTGTGATATACCTCATCCACAGAGTCCTGGGAACATAACAACTGGAGATGAGCAGTGAGAACATTGTGCAAGGTTTCCTGTTTGCCCCGTTGTGTTATCGCCTTCATGTCTTCCTTCATTGCTTGCTCTTGGATTGCTCGACGCTTTTTCTTGGCTTTTTTTGCACTTTGTTTCCTGAAAAATACATATTAGCGCAATGAAATTAGTGTACAAAACAGTTTTTTTATATACTATGCAATTTGTATATTCCAAATATGCAATCCAAAATTGGTATACAAATTTTCGAGTTTTTGAAGCATACACAAACTAACTTAACATTTTTATATATGTCGTCGGCACATCGTAGAATTGGGCATTTCATGATATTCCTGGGCAGATCATATTTCTGTTAAAACCGAGAAAGTCACCTAACTTCGCTCCGCTTCGCTCGGCTCACCAAATTTATTTTCATGTAAACCTAACACACTCCTCCTTGCTTTGCTTCGCTCCGCTCCTCATTGCACCTATTTTTTACTTTTGGCGAAAGATTTTTTATTTCATACTTTACGATCTGCCCACGACATATAGATAAAGATAATATAATAAAACAAAAAAACTCACACTTTTTTAACTTTCAATTTTGCACTAATTTTTGCTGGTTCATCTTCTAAATACTCTTTTGTCTCTGCCAATTGACTATACAAACTGCTATCATAGTAAATGTCTTCTATTTCTGGGAGGCTTTTATTTCTAAAACAGTTTATACAATAAGTTTTATTACTATTCCTATTTTAACCATTTCTTTTATGTTAAGGTCGACATATAGGCCAATTGATGATAGGTTAAAATATGGCCTATCTATCTCACTGATAATGTAGCTTGCTATAAATGTTTTTTTTTTATAAATAAATCCAGTAGTTTTTGAGTTAATTCATTACAAAAATACAAATCTTTTCTCTTTACAATATTAGTATGGATACCTTGAGTCCAATAAATTTCCAAATATTTCTTCATCGTATTGATGGCTCGCTAATAATTGTCTGAAAATTGCATGTGGACCTTTTGATACACCATCTTCGCCAACTTCCACATCCGGGTTAGCCAATTCATGTTCAAACTCTTGACTTACACCTTCATCGATTGCATGTCTAACATCTTGAAGTTTCTGTTTATATTTCATGGTTTTCTTAAAGTTATAATAACTCTCTTTCACCTTGTCCACATATTGTTTTGTTAATAACATATCCTTGATATTTGATAAACGATGATGGCTCGTGTAGACTAATGCACACTCAATGTCATGGAGAATTTTTTTCTTTGTAGGATCTTTTTCTTGAGATTGATTTGATTTATTGTAGATAATTGATGAGTTATTTATTGTAGATAATTGAGTGCTTTGAAGAATTTTCTTTTCAAAACTTTTAAGAAGGTCTGGGTCAACGTCGGGCACTTGTAGGACCGTCTTGGGTTTTTTTTTTAACTCATGAAGTTGTCCAATGGAACTTGAGGTTAATCTGGACAAATATTTCAAATTAAATTTGTTTATCATTATTTTTGTTTCAGTCATAGCTTCGTCGTTTACTGAAAAAAAAAAAACATTGTAAGTGATGAAAATTTGATTATCGTTTTATTATATTATTGGCAATTTGCGACATGTAAACCAAATCTAAACAAGTTATGTATTTACCTTCTAATAGTTCCGCATATTTTTTTAAACTTTTCGTTTTCTTTTTATTTCTTTGTGATTTTAGAGCACTTGCTGTCCTAGTAGACTGGTGTCTTATGTGATAAAGGTATTCTGAAAAAATAAACGAATATTACGCAACTTGTACTTTATAGGTTATGATTGCAAAAATCTATTTACATTTTAATTGAAATGTATGTATGATGGCACAATAACGAAAGTGTTAATTACATTAAAACACTAAACGTACCTATATTTCTTTGGCCAAAAAGAATTTTTTGACAAAATGAACATTTAATTTCAGGAACAAGCAAACCCGATCGTGAACTGTTTACAGGTATGACAACAGTATGAAGGCCACTCTGATAGAAATTCCTAGTAGATAAAAGCCGATGCATTGTGTTAATTTAATTTAAATTGCTTAAATTATAAAAATAGAATCATGTCGATAAATATCCAAGAAAATGTTTCCCGAAAACCACGTGAAAGAACAAATAGAATAGAAAACAAACTTTGATTCAACTTTGATTGATTGAAAACAAATGAACGAATTGAATGAAGTCATTCCTTCGTAGTTTCGTACCATAGACACTAATATACTACGTAATAGACCAACAGAGCGTGCAAGCGAGAAGGCAGTCTCTTATGACACGAATACGAGTGCGAAAGAGACAGGAAATAATGAGAAAATATGACTGGTTTTGAGAGAACTAGTGTAACATATAAGAACACTGCGAATAGCGTCTTTCAGTTTTTTTGTAATTTCTTCAAGGAATCCTTTTAAATTTAATAAATTTATTGTTAAAATCAACATGGGGTGTTGTTCAGTGCCTGGTTGTGAAGTGAATCACAGGAATAATCCAAATAATGAGACATTTCACAGGTAAATATGATCAACATATTGACAATATTAAACGCCTTATTTTCAAGGAAAATTAGGTTTAATTAATATGGCAAATTGTGTAAGATATCACGTAGTTTTGTGTTTTAAATATATTTGTCACTTTCATAAATAAATGAAAAAGATTATGTGTCTGTGAAAATTTCAATAATTTACGTAGTGATTGAGTATTTGAATCATCGATATCGATTAAATTAATAGGTAATAAAATTATTCGCACTTAAATTATATCTCTTAAAATTAATATATAAACGTAGCTCAGATGATTTACTATGTATAATGTCGTTGATTAATGCTAGGTTTAGCTGTTTTATAGAGAAACTAACTAATAGTGTTTTAGTTTATTTTCTTTTAACTTCTTATTCAATGATAATTTGATTATTACCAAAAAATAAAAATCACTAGTACCTTTGTACAAATAAACGTACATAAAATTGTTTTTTAGAAAAATTAAAATTAAAAAAAAGAAACACACGTGTATTCATTTTTTCCTTTGGATTTTTACGTAATAAATATTAAATAGGGGGGAGAGTGTCTGCCTTTTCCTTTCTTTTTTCTTACATAGGTGGGAGGGGGGAGGGGGGGTCTTATACTATCAAAAATCATTTTACGTAATAAATAAATCTCGTCTAATAACGCAAACCAAAACATTTGTGCACCTATAGTGATATTGTGGCTTAGATAGTATCAATATTTCAATTTTGAAATCTCATTTATTTATTTTTTAGTAATATTTTTCTAATGTGATATTTCATTTTTGAATTTTTTTAATATAGCAATTTTTTTAATATAGCAATTTATAACATTAATTAATTTTTAATATAACAACTGGTTTTATTTCAAAGCAATATCTAGTTTCCACTTTAACATTTTATTCAGTTTTTATGTTAAACTGTATAGAATTAACTATTGTGAGCGAGTTGTCTAGTGAAATAATAATAACATAAATAAAAAATTATAACTCGCCCATTAACTCTTTGTTACTTGTCGATAACGACGAAGGGACATCTCTAAAACTCACTCACACACTTATATAATCACGCACTCGTAGACATTTTAGTTTTCGTCACGGGGAAAACGGGGAGTCTGTGCGTCTATTACGTTAGTATACTAGTGTCTATGTTTCGTACCGTCCGGTACCGTCAAATCAAAATGTCAAAACCATAGAGTAACTTATAATATATATCTTGGATAATTTTCCTATTATATTATAAGTAACTCCATAATAACTCTACGATTATATTATTTTGTTTTCTGACTTTTCTATTCTGTGTCAACAAAAATAAAATACATTGAATGTTTTTCATTTTTTATTATTTAACAAGAATAATTCAAAGAATACTAGATTTAGTAGTTTAAATTGTACAAATACAAAATAAAATATTAAAACCGTAATGGATGACAATAATTTTATTTGTAAGTTTCTTTTCCTTCACAAGAGTTCAAGAGTTTATTTATCCATTTTACTTTGTTTAACGCATATTATTTTGTTTCAGGGAGTACAACTTTAGCAAAAAGATTTTTCCAAATGCGCTTTGACCATGAATGGCTTTTTAAAAAGAAAAAGCAACCGTGGAGGTAATTATTAAACACAATATTAATTATTAAAACAATACAATGCCAAAGTTAATTATTTTTTTAATTTATTGTGACATTATTTAATTTTTGATTTTAGTGAATTTTACAAAATACTTATGGAGAATGGATTCCCAAAAGAAATGACAATCAATCACATTCGCAAAAAATGGTCTTACACAATGGATGTGAGTTAAAATCAATTTACTTATTCTTTAGATGGATATAAAATTAATAATAATATTTATTTATCGAACCTTGAGGTTGACTATCCATTTGACCATAGGTGGCTACCGTCGCCTATAACTAGTGTATAATCTATAACTATAGTATCCGACTGAAGCTTCGGCTTCAGCTTTTGGGCCGGATTTTGTGCTGAAGGCCGAAGGTTTCACTGAAGCTTTTAATTAAGAAGTTCTTGAGACAGAATAATTACAAATATGTTTAGCGAACTTCATTTAATGTGATCTAAGGATATTATAATTATAGCTTTTTGTAGATAATACATTAATTCTAACTATATGATTATTTATAATTATCTTAGGTAATGGTTAGTTTTATTTTCAATTTTCTAAAATTTTCAATACTGCATTTAATTTAGCCTGATTGATCGATCTGATTGTGATTGATAATAAATAAATGTAATGAATCACATTATTTTATCATCTCTAGACTTTAGTACCATTTCTAGAAATGTAATTACCTTTTTTATATTATACAGTCGATATACAAAAGTTCAATATTAAAGTTTTATAGCTTGTAGCCAATCTTGAACAAAAATTCTTAAGAAGCCGAAGGTTGTGACAATAGCCCATTAATCGGCTTCAGTTTTGGCCAGAAATTGACCTTCATGCGGACATTACCTAATCCATACCACAAGTAACATTACAAGTGCCGACTATAGTAGTATTAAGGATCAGTAAAACATGTTGAGGTTCCTACTAGCCTATTATTTGTAATGTGATTTATTTGCACTCGTAAAGTTTTTAAAAATTTGCTTAAGGAATACAATTTATGATTTTCAGAGCTACAGGATAGCTAAACGAACAAGAAACAAAAAATGGAGATACTATAGAATGTTTGAAAAGCATTTTGGTAAGACCAAAGTGTTGGATAAATATGAGTCATGTAAGTTGGTCATTAATCTTTTTGACATTCTCTCGATTTTCTAAATGTAATTTAATGTAACAAAAGATTTCAATACTTATATAAAAAAATATAACACTAGCAAGGCACATTTGTATACAATGATAGTACAATAAAATGCCAGTAATTTTTTTTTTTAATTTACAAATTAAATTATAGTTAATTTAACTTAAAAGTATTAATCTAATAATAATTTTTATATGAAAAAATTTCATTGAAAGAAGCTTCTTTTAACACACTAGAATTTTTTATAATAATAATAATTGTTGTAACTGAAGAATTCTTTGACATTGTTTTAATAGTTGACGCAATCCATAGTCTTGTGGAAAGTTGTTATAATTATTTATAACTAGCTGGTATCCGCGACTTAGTCCTTGTTGAAAAAGAAAAAAGTAGCCTATTCTGTGTCCCGTACGCCTAAATATTTATCTACCAAGTTTCAAAGAAAATGAAAATGAGTTAATTCGTTTAAGAGTTATGGAGGAATATACATACATAATCGCCAATTTAGTTACAGTGTCACATATAGAGCCTATAAACACGATATCTCTGAAAACAAAATTACTTACTCTATGACCAACCCTTACACATTTATTATTAGTATTGATGATATGTAAATTTAAAACTCAAAAATCTCTCCGTTTCAGGGACAGACGAATGGCGCTTGAAATTGGTCACTTGTATATCGGAAACTCAAGACCTTAAACTTAACTTCCAACATTTTTGGAGGTATGTTAAACACATAGGTTAAGCTAGGTTAGAGATTAGGTTTCACTGTGAACATAAAAATTGTAAAATTATCCCAGAAAAGTCAGTTTTATACATTGATTTGTGTGTGGTGTTTTCTCTCTTTCAGAACAGTAGAAAATGGAATGCGAAGTTTGGGATTACCACCCGACTGTTGTGTCTATGATATGAAAAGGTTATGGCAACACATTAAAATGACATTCAATGTGAGTTTGTAATTGTTTTTAAAATAAAATTTAATATTAACCCCTGACGCTAATTATTATCATTTGATAGTATGTACGTAGTTGTTATAGTCTACAATGAAAATAATAACAATAATATAGAGAATAGATTAAAGCCAACTTTTAAAAGTTCATTTCGAAAGTTGACTCTGTCAGGAATCGAACCCTGGAACAGAACAGGCAAGCACCCTATAACCACTCATCCAACGGGCTCGTCGTATAAAATTTGATCAATTGGGATTTTGAAAAAAAAAATTATTGATTTTTTTATGTATTTTAAAACTTTATTATTAATGATATTTAATGCGAAAAACTTAAAAAATATATTTTCAATTAATTATAAACAATTAAAAATTGATAAAATTAAAAAAATATCACGTGACTATGAGCGCGCCAAGATTGGTCACCATAGTTGTGAGTTGTTGTGACGTCATAATGTTACACGTGACTTGACAAAACTAACATTGTGACGTCACGCGCGTTCGGGTTTGTTCGGGAGCGGTCGGCGAGTCTACGGTACTGGATACAAAAATTAATTTTTATTTTCATATATAACTTTTGAATTATTGCGATAAAAGAAATGTTTTGCTATAAAACTTAAATATGGTCTCCCCATTTATCACAAAAAAAAATTTCTAATGATCCGTTTCAGAGAAAACATCGTCTGAAAATAAGAAATGGCGTCAAAATATGCGAATGGCCACTGTACGACACCCTGTTGAAATACTTCCAAAGGCATGATCCCACATATTTATCCAAACTGGAGACGCAATCCACGATTGACTTTGTTAAGGGCCAAAAGGTTTTACGACGTTACAAGGTCAAGACTAATAGCGATTCCAACGAGTGCATAGTCGAGGAGTTTCATTGTGAGTGATCTAATTTAACTAACTAGGTAGATAAGGGCCTCTTTCACGATTTGTCTAGAAGGCTACTAACTGCCATTTAAAGTCACCGTTCACCGGGGATGATGGTGCTGATAAACTTAAAAGTAAAAGTAAATAATAAAAAAATCGCCTATTTATAAAAAAATAATAAAACATAAAATTACTTCTAAAAGTAAATAATCAACACTTGTAGTTGGTGAAAGAGGCCTTAATTTAGTAACAACGGCTAACTTCCACTTTAAATGTGACAGCGGTTATCGTTGGTGGTTAGTTCTGTTCGCTTTCGGCAGATGGCGCCGTAAAAAACACTCAAAACCGGGTCCGGGTCGCTCTATACTTAATATTATAAAGAGAGAAGATATGTATGTTTGTAATGATTAAACTAAAAAAATAGTGGACCGATTTTGGAAATACTTTCACCCATAGAAAGCTACATTATCAGCGAGTGACATTGGCATAATATATGTTTTATAAAATTACGCGGGCTAAGTCGCGTGCTAAAGCTAGTTTAGTAATAAAATTTCCCTAACCGTTTTCCAGGGACCAGAGATATAACGGAATCTTTCATACAGATCAGATTACAAAATGATTGGCTGTTCAAAGAGAATAAAACCGCATGGAAGTAAGCACCATTTTACATTTTTTTTACCATCAATGTATTACAACTATGGATTTTGCACGACATACAAAAACACACTAGGAATTTTATGGATGTCATTTAAAAGTGACATATTATTGTGCGTAGAGTATGAACTCATGTCATCTGTCATTTAAAACCAACCAAATATCTGTCGTTTAAGGTAATACAAGTCAGCTTTCCTCCATACAAACGTAGAATGATTATAATTTACAAAAGTAAGCATGACACCGATTTATATTGTCGTTAGCTAGGTTTGATGCATACAAACTTTAAAAAAAATGTATTAATTTAAAAGATAATGATCCTTGCAAAAGTCCATGTTTTAACACAAGTTTTAATGCAACTTTGACGGTGATTAGGTCAATCCAGTGTACAAAAACTCCAAAATACTTTGCATACAAACATGACTAGTTATTCAAGAGTTGAAATAACTTTACACGAAATAGATATATGCAGTAGTATTGTCAAAAAAAGTATACGCTCAAGGGTCTGTTTATTATTTATTTTTGGTATGAATCATTGTGCATCTCAGTCGACTGCTCTTCCCGCGCTTTGTGCTGTGTTTGTTATTTGAACTCTTGAATAATCTCTGAAAATCTCTTGAAAACTAATCAATGTATTTTGGAGTTTTTGTAAACTAGAGTGACCTATTCAATCTCAATGTTGCATTAAAACTTGTGTTAAAATATGGATTTTTCAAGGATCATAATATCTTTTAAATTAATACTTTTTTTTTTAAGTTTGTATGCATTCGAACCTAGTTAACGACAAGATAAATCCGTATCATGCTTACTTTTGTAAATAAAACATAAAACACCGAAGTAATAATCTGTATACGTTTGTATGGAGAGAAGCTGACTTGTGTCTCACCTTAAAGAAAATGTGACTAATAATGAATTAAATTAATAAATTGGAGTTTAAAATGAATATTAGTAGAACTTGGTCGTCTTTGGCGTACTTTTTATGTGCCGCTTTGGCATTTGTGACGCGAATTCTATACTTGTAGTACTTCGATGTTTTTGACCAATTACTGGCGTTAATGCAGCGATAATAATAAAATATTAATGAATTTTGTTTATTGAACGTTTTGTTAAATGTCAAATAGCAGTTCATAATATTTGGTATATATTTTTTTGCAGTCGCTTCTTAAATATAATGATACATGAACACGGCTTCCCAAAGACACTCACTAGAAGAGAAATAGCTAAAAAATGGACATCAATATACGCTGTAAGTCTCTTCATATTCATCTATTACTAATATATAAAGCTGAAGAGTTTGTTTGTGGGTTTGTTTGGTTGTACGCGCTAATTACTGATTCGAATTGAAAGATTTTCGTCAAAATCGTTAAAGGCGTTTGCGAGATCGTTGTGGGGCAGGTACAAGAATTCCTGTGCATGTAAAAAAAATTAGCCTTTATTTTATATTACAACTGAAGTAATAAATAAAATGTTATTTTTACAACATTTATATGTTTGTCAGGAATATCAAAAGGCCAAAGCGAAGGACAACAAGTCGTGGGTGTACTACAATCTGTTTGAGGCTTACCTCGGAGAGGGCAACTTTAGCCTCAACCCTCTCGTTGGATGTAAGTACTTTTAATTTTTGGAACAACTCGAGTAATTCTCGAAACTCGACATGCTTTTTACCCTCAATAATAAAATGTTTCAGGGCAAGAGGAATGGATACTGAACTTGATCGAGGCGCGGAGTAATTTCGAATATTGCTTTACACTATCGGATAGGGATGAGTTTGCGGGATGGAGGTAAACGCAATTGCATCACAGTAAATATATATTATGTCGTCGGCACATCTTAGAATTGGGCATATCGTGATATTCCTGGGCAGATCATATTTTTATTAAAACTGAATTTATTTCCATGTAAACCTATCATCCTCCTCCTCGCTTTGCTTCGCTTCGCACCTATTTTTGACTTTTGGTGAAAGATTTTTGATTTCATACTTTACGATCTGCCCACGTCATATATAACTTGTACACGATTGTGGTCTTGTAACACAGTGACATTATGATGACACTCGTTCATTCCAGGGAGGTGGAGAAGCGGTTGCGAAGTATGGGGTTGCCACTCGACCACAGTTTATTAGATTTGCCTGAAATGTGGCAACACTTGCTGAGAACATTTAGGGTAAGAAAAATAATAGCTTATTTATTATTATATTAATTCATCTCCATAATAACTGTATTGTGTAATCAATTACATATCTCTTATGGTTAAAAGATTAAGTGAAATTTGAGTAAATTTATTAAGCTTGCAACAATTTTACAAGTGACTCTTTTATAGAATAGTCTAAATTGTCAATCGAGAGAGCTTTTTGAGTAGATTTTGGGAAATATTGGCCAATATTGTAACCGCAATTTTTGTTTGAATAACAATAATAAGTTATTGTTTGAATAACTTTTGAGTCGATAGGTTTCTAGTTTTATTATTTTCCTAATAATCACTCGGTCAACATTATTTGACGGCACGTCCTATGGCCTCGTTAGACATTTCTTAAAAAATAATAATACAGCAAGTTGATAAAGGTTCGCCACCCCTGCCTTATGTAATTATTGTTAATATTGTAACTTCGACAATATGATTCAAAAAGTAGTGTCCGATCTAAAACGAAAATATGGCACAGTCATGGATTTTTGGCCGAAAACGAAGCTTCGAACTTAACTAAGGCTAAAAAAAGAAAACGTTTTCGTTCCAGTGGAAAAAGAAATTCGCAAGCAGGGGCATGTTGAACGCGCCGTGGCCGTACTACGAGGCGATGTTGCAGTACTCGGCGCACAAGGAGGCCGGCTTGAAAGTGGAGGCCGAGTACGACAACGACAACGGCGACAACAACAACGACAACGGCGACAACAACAACGACAACGGCGACGACTACGAGGACGACATAAAGCTGTTCGACCTGAAGCAGCGGATGGTCGGCGGACGACAGCCGCAGCCGTCCGACTCCGACGCGGTGCCCTGTCGCGCCTGCTTCGAAGAGGCCGGCGCCGTCGCTCTGCACGACCAACTCGACCGCGAAGGCCTCGATCTGGCCTTCAAGCTAAAGGCCGTCTGCGGCGTTGAGGTGAGTTTTTGTTACAATTAATTTTTAAGGTACTCCCTCACAGGGAGCATTCGCGTGCAATGTAACGTTACAGATTCGAGCATTACATCAGTGAAGGAGGGAGGAGAACAGAGCGTATTACAATGTGCACCTTGTAATGATACATTATGATATGATGTTACATTACACGTGAATGTTCCCGGCGAGGGGAGCACCTTTAGAGAATCGACCCAACCTCGACTTGATCTTCAAGTTAAAGGACTTAACTACTCAACTAGTGATCATCGTGAAATTTTGCATACACGCTGCCATACGGATACAGAAAAGGACATAGGGTACTTTTAATTCGGAAAAAAGTACCCTACCCGAGGGATCATCCAAAAATGAGAATCCAACACGTGGCATATAATAGCAAAGAAGATTTCAAGTGTGTTGACTTGAAATATTTACACAAAATTGCATTTAAATAGATAAATAATATTATGTATGTACTTTTTTTTCTCCAATATTCCAACGCAAATCGATTTTTTTTTAATAAAAATAAAACATAATTTTCATACGTTAACCGTTGTTATACTAATACTTAGCCACACGAAGCGTGGTCGGGTTCAAGTAGTTGTTTATATATACTGTCAGGTTTTATTTTTTACTCTTATTTCATGATTTTCTCTCCAATCTCTCGATACAGTTTTAACTTGGGAATAGCCACTGCGCCGATAGTAAGTCAATCTGTGTAAAGTTTTGCAGCATATTAATTGTTGCAGGTACTGAAAACCGATAGAGTATCCGTAAGTATATGTCTGAAATGCGTGCAAGAGTTGGAAAACGCTTTCGAATTCAGACAGAAGTGTCGGAAGAGTGATGCCAGAGCTCAACAACTGGACGTGGGCGAAGTGAAATTTGAAATATCTGTAAAATTGGAGACGACAGGTTCAGACGATAACATATCTGATGATAAGAATAGTGAAAACGCCAACCAAATCGGCACAGAGAACGAATACCAAGTCGACGACACTTGTGATACTGTAATTGAACATGAAACGAATGGAGTTGAAAGGAATGTAATATCTAAAACTGTAAAAGCCAAACCTAGACCAAAATACTGGAAGATTTGCGAAATATGCGGGAAAAGTACGCAGAAGCTCCAAGCTCATTTAGACACGCACAGAACAAGTAAAGATTACTCTTGCGAAGTGTGCAATAAGAAATTCAAGAGAAAAACTACACTTATAATGCACAAGGCTCTGCACAGTAATAAAAGTCCGAAAAAAACGTGCGATGTTTGCGGCAAAAATTTCCAACATTTGTCTAGTTACAAGAAACATTTTATTTGTCACGCGAACGAAAGACGGTACGAGTGCGACACGTGTGGGAAAAAATTCAATACGTCAACAGTTTTAAAGGTTCATAAAAAAATTCACACAGACGAGAGACCATTCAGTTGTCAGGATTGCGGGAAGTCGTTTAGAACCTTAGCATGTGTTCGCAGGCATAGGAGAATAGTTCACAATAAGAAAGATGTGAAGTTGGAATGAAAATTCCCGAGTAAACTAATGATAGGATACATATAAAATACTAGCTGACCCAGAAAAAGAAAAAGAAAGAAAGAAACTATTTTTTATATCCCTAAGAAAGGGATATAAAAAATAGTTTACAACCTACACTCAGATGTGTATATTCGGTAATGCACAAAAAAAATCATAAAAATAAGTCATGCCGTTGCGGAGGAGTTTTGTAACAAACACTGTGACCCGAGAATTTTATTTATATATTATGTAAGAGTAAATTAATATGAAACCTATTTCCTTTTAAAGTTTTAAGCTGAAAAAGTGTTGTCTAAGTGCTCTATGTCTTCTTTTTGCATAAAATAAAATAAAATTTAAATATTAATTTCTTGTTTTATTGTAGTTTTACTAGATTTCCCCGGCGACTTTTTGAATTGCTTTTATTTTTAGATAATCTCTCGGGATATCTTCCCGAAGTATTTCGGGATGAAAGGTACCCTGAACTTTTCTGTACTCTACAACGTGTATGCATAATTTCAATTGAGTAGTTTGAATTAAACTCACTTGATCTGAGTTCAATTGTCATATTCTAAACGAGCCACGTCAGGTGAATAATTTTTGCGCTAGTTAAGTTCAAAAATTTTTTGCAATATAAAATTAATTGTTGCAGGTATTGCAAACGGATAAGGTGTCCGTAAGTATATGTCTGAAATGTAAGCAAGAGCTGGAGAACGCGTTCAAATTTCGACGGAAATGTCAAGTGAGCGAGGCACGTATTCGCCAGTTGCACGCGGATGACAATAAATCTATAAAAACCGAATTGCAAACTGACGATGCGATCCACGCGGAGGCGGTAAACGATAATTCCAATGCAATCATGATGCAGTACGAAGACTACACTGAGGACGCATGTGACATTGAAATTGAAGACCAACCAAACAAAGTAGAAAGAAGAATACCTAGGAACGTACACAAAAAGAGGAAACCGAAATCCGAATACAAATACTGGAAGATTTGCGAGATATGCGGGAAAAATACGCAGAATCTCAACAGTCACCTGGACATGCACAAGAAGGGGAAAGAGTACTCGTGCGAAGTGTGCGATAAGAAATTCAAATTCAAAAGTGGCCTCATAATTCACAGGGCGATACACAATCCAACGCCAAAGAAGACGTGTGAAATTTGCGGCAAAACATTCCACATTTTGGCTCAGTACAGAAGACATTTTGTTTATCACGCGAACGAGAGAAGGTACGAATGTGACACTTGCGGGAAAAGGTTTAATACTCCTGACATATTGAAGGTGCACAAGCGAATGCACACGGACGAAAGACCTTTCAGTTGTCAGGATTGCGGCAAGACTTTTAGAACAGCCGGATGCGTTAGTAGACATAAGAGAATAGTCCATAAGAAGAAGGAAGCTAAGGTAGTTGAAATAAAAATTCAAAGGGTCGTCTGAATTGTAAAATTTAGGTGAGGTTAGAAATCAGACATGACGCACAATGTGACTTATAAATAACAAAAATGTTCTAAACGCGAAGGTTTTGAAATCATGTAACCCAAATCTTTCCAAAGTTGAAGGCAATAGGGATTTTATGTAGATTACGTGAGCCAATAGCAATGCAGGGAAATTTTTTGGTATTCGTCTGTTAAAAAAAACCAGTTTGTATGCTGGCCAAGAGCAAACTCATCTTTAATAAAAAGAAAACATGTTAAGTTTCACATGGAAATTATTTTATATAAAAAATTATTTTCTATCAATATGAAATTATAAGAATTATAAGAATATTAAAAATATATTGAACTCCTGCTGTAAACTATAAATATATATTTATAGTACATAATATAAAAAAGGGTCCTTCCTATAAAACTAAATCTGTTTAACGCTTCGCCATACCTACTATAAAGTATAAGGAATAAAATTAATTTAAAATGGTTTTTTTTATTATAGATAATATTTTTTTATTATGGTTTTACCTGTCTAGACTAGATTTCGTCAGCGTCCATTTTTCTAAGGCATTTGTTTTATTTTTAGATTTTAAATGGTCCCTCGGTATAGTAGATTAGACACTTTTTACTTTTTGAGTATACTCGTGTAAGAAAGAGGATATATTTAAAAAATACTATAAACTATGGCGAAGCGTTAATAATTTGTCTGATGAAATGCATTTCCGTTAGACGTCTTATAATTAATTTCGATCATTGTGCTCAATGTCTTTGATAACGTACATTTATTCTGTTGTATGTCAAGAATTAATAATGTAAGATTAATCGTTACATATTTTATTGTTTAATTCCATTAAACGTTATGTTGAAATGAATGATTGTTTTATTTTTTTATAACACGGTTAAATATTAAAAACTATCGTGACCCAAAGTCGTTTTAGTATAGTATAGTATAAACAAATTTGAAGAAGCATATAATTAATTTTACATAATACAGCATGTGTTCTATTGTGTTTGGATGAGTAAGGGAAGCCAGAGCTCGTTTCCCTATCCTTCCTTATCCCTTATCCTTACCCCTTTAACCGCTTGGTTTTGTAGCTGTCGTGCCCCTAGCGGTTGATTCGTAAAACGTTTTTTTCTTTAAAGAGAAATCAACTCATTAATTAAAAAATATATATAAATAGAGAACTATGTCGCATATATCCGGCTCTGGCGAAATGGACACGAAAAAGGGTTGATGGCAGTATGATCGGCAGAGAATTTGCAGCACCTGTGACGATAGCCATCTACCACCAAGTGACTGTCTAATGACTATAACATAAAAACATGTTTTAAATCCGTTTTAGTCTCAAGTGTCAATTAATTTATAAGAATTTCTAACTAAACACAATATCAACTTCTGTTTTTGTTTTTATTACTATAGTTACTTGACCTCTACGTTTTTATCTGAGATGGATGTTTATTTTGTATGAGCCCCTGTTATCGGCGAGGTGGGCAATAGAATTGACATCATACAACTCGGATCCTATCTGGCCGCTCCAAACTTTGTATTAAGACAAGTGTTCGATATACTATAATTCATATAATATATTAAGGCTATTAACCTCTCGTTGAAAAACACGCAGTGTTATGTAGTTTATTATTATGAATGTTTATACGGGGTAGCAGTGATTATATAGTCAGTAATTATACAAATTAAATGTGATGCTATTGGGAACGTAACCCTTCCTGCGCTGGACAGCCGTGGTGGGTAGCGAATGTCGCTAGAAAGTCTAGGTTTTCTAAAACGTCCTCTACGCATAGTCATAGGATATAATATGAGGATTTCCCAGGATAATAAAAAAATAAGCACACAAGCACAACATATGCAGCTGCGTTGCCGACCACATACAAATTGTTTACATGTTGTAAGCTTAGCGAAACAGAATGAATTCACGCCTAGGTGACTTCCGTAGACATCAAGAGAAGTCAAAAGGCTGGGTGAAAAGTACCTACTTCCGGCTTCTCTACAATTTTTCTCTAATTTATTACATACATAGGTAGATTAGAGTTAGCTTTCCTTCATTTTCGTGCGTAGGCGCAAGCATTTGTAACGTAAACATCCATTAAAAAGAAATTTTTCATAAATTTCAACTCTGTGTGAAGCCATAGGAGGGTCGCTATACTGTTGCTGTAACATAAAACAATTTTTATATATATTTTTTACATATAATAAAAACGTACAATAAATTTTAAATACATAAGTATTATACAACGTGTACATAAGTTACCGAGTTGATAGTTTTTAGAACTTTCGTCTGTTTGTGCACGCTAATCTCAGAAACGTCTTAACCGATTTAAATGCGGTTTTCGCTTATGAATTGATATTGATGATTACATGGATTAACATACTATATACCTACTTTTATCTTGCAAATTGAGTTTCTAAAAAAAACGAGCTTACGGGCACCAGCTAGTAGCTAAATAAAGTGAACGATTAAGTCAAAAATTGAAAAAAGGAGTTAGCAACTTAATTTATTGGTACATATAATGTGAAATCAATTTTTGTTAATGTTTTGTTTAATCATACTTACACCTAGTTAAACTTGGTGATAGGTCATAAAAGGTTTTATAATAGAATAGTCACCACATTCCGTTTAAGTGCAATCACCTGCATGATTAAATGTCAACTTGTCATGTATAAAGTTGATTGAGTTTAGCGCTCCTTCAACTCAACTCATTGCACTAATGTAAATGTTTATTTTGTCCCATATTAGGTATACACTGTTTAGTGTAACTTTGCATAAATTGCAGACTACGTAAGACTGTGTTGACCTAACCCAAATGAAGGATCAACGTCCTCTCGCATTCATCTTAGGACGTTCGTATCAACTCTGAGAAGAGATTTGACGTGCACACTCTTCTTGTTCGTTGTTCGAACAAATTGATACTGGTCGAAAATAAATAAAGTCCTTGTTTGACTGTATGGAATGTCGATCAGAAATATGCATCAATATAATAATGAACAGGCGCCTTGCCTTGCACCCAGTACAGTGGCGCCCGCGCAAGTCAACCAAAGTTCATCGTTCAGTGTACTTGCTGCCGACAGCGCATGTGGACGCTCGCTTCCACAACCCTAATTTAGAATCGAGTCTCGACTGCACGCGATTTTAAAACGAACAAAGAGTGCTTCCTATTTTAAATTAGATTTGAAAGAAGAACAACATGGCTGCAATTGGTCTGGTAAGAAATTTAAATTTGAATTTAGAACGATAGAAATTTATTAGAAATAGGCAGTAAATATTGTAGTGCTTCTGGGTTACGTGATCACGTAGACTGGCATTAATTGGATTATAATGAGGTACATAATAAAATAATATAACATAAACAATATTATTTACCTATTACTTAATTTAACCTACGCTCTACCGGATTGTTTTCAAAATTTATAAAATGTTGATAAATGACATAAAACAAAGATTTTAGTGTTTTTTTTTTTTCATTTATTTGTTTAACCGATTTTTATTGGGTTTTGTATATATGGACGAGCTATAGTGATATTAAAATAAATAAAAATGGAAACTCCTAATATCGAAATAAAGTGTCTAATTCGTCATTAAAATATTAAAATATTCGCCTATTTGATTCATATTTTTATGTGTCTAAAACTGTTTTAGGTAAAGGCATTTGTATGCGCGTGTATGTTAAAAAATGCCTTTATATTTTTTACCACTTATATGAAATAAACATTTTTCTATAATATAATTATAAGATAAACTATAAAATGAATATTTTTTGATTTCATTCATACTTAGGTGGTATGTGAAATTTGAAATATCCCTTATGTGTAGGTATAATGTTTCAGAAAATACAATATTTAATAATTAACAATAATCTTATTTTAGTAAAGAAAATATAGATATTATGAGATTTGTAACCTTCGCGTTTCTTTTCCTATCATTTTTTTTTTTCTTTTTATTATCGTTACATTAGGTTATCATTTATCATCTACTGTTTTTTTCCTGTTATTTATTGCTAATGACCCGTTAACGGGTTCGATTAATATTAAAGAAGAGCCTTATCGCTCTTTCCATATAGTGCAAATCGCAACAAAATCCGGTGGATGGTTTATAATAAATTGAGGAGAAATAGGAGAAACAGACAGAAGAGAGCGACTTTATTTTATAAAATACTAACGATCCGCCCCAGAATTGGTACGGATGCAATTTTTTTCTGAAAATATATAAGTACACAAAACTACTTCGCTCTTGAATTGGTGAAAACTGTATAAAAATCCGTTGGGTGGTTTAGAAAAAATAAACAGAAGCAGTGGCGCTGTTGCACGCGACTTCGCCCGCGTAACTTTATAAAATATAGCCTATGTTACTCGCCGATAACTTTAAAATAGGTCCAGTAGTTTTAGAGTACATTCATTACAAACATATACAAATACAAATCTTCTCTCTTTATAATATTAGTATAGAAAAAGGTTGGGATTTTGCGTCCCAATCGATATTTTGTCCCACATTCAAAAAAAATCCTTTGCGACACTCGTCTTTTTAAAGGGCTTCTCCATTATTGGAGGTTTGTGCTTATCCTGGGCCAGATAGAACAGTTATTCCTCACTGGAAATTCCCGTCCATTCCCTGATATAATTCCAGGGCACCGTCTCCCTTCTATGAGTATTATGCCGATTAGTTCCTGTTTTATTACATAACAGAAAAGGCCCAGATTTTCAATTTTCCGCCATTTGACGGACTGTTTTGGTGCCATACGAGTATTTTCCAGTTAACTCATGTTTGCCCCGAAAACTCAACAAAGTTTAAAATACAGTTTTTTATTTTATTTTTACCGACACATATGTTTCGCCTTTAAACCTTTACATTGGGGTGAGTGAGTCATATTTATGCTAACAATTTGCAAAACGCTTTTGTTAACTAACGCTCTTTTGTTTCTTGTATACTAATATTATAAAGGGAAAAAAATTGTATTTTTTGTTTTTGCTTGTAATGAATAATTAACACATTTTTGCAAATTGAATATAAATTAAACATTTGTATTCAAATAAATAAAATTACTCAGTATGTTTAGTGAAAAATCACTAACTACGTCAGGTTAACTGACACCAGTTTAGTTTAGAAATTAATTTTATTGAATTATATTATCTTATAACTTTAATCTGGCCAAGGTTTCCATTTAACATTTTGGAATTCCCTTTCGCTTTGTTGTTTACGTCACTGATCTAATTTCAAACAATAAAGTATTTGCTTACCTACCTATAAGTACTGACTACTGAGTTTCTGAGTTGGAACGTTCATGTTGCATTGCATTGGTGTCATCTTTTTCCAAAGCCCCGCATTCCTGGAGAAACATGAGAATAGTGCTTCTGTGAGAGAGCTATTTTAGCTAACTGTGACGATATGTTGCGTAGTCTCAAGTCAACACCGGGTTTTATTGTTTTAACACGATTATATTTAACAAATATCTTTGTTCGATTTAAATATTTTATAAAAATAATAGGTTTAGTTGATTATGACGTAGCTATGTGCATCTGGAATAAAATAATGTGCCTTCTAATATTGATTATAGGTACACTGGTTCTGTGCACGTTCTGTCCTCTAAGTACCTCGGTACCGAGTTCTATTCCCGGTGAGCTTTTATATGAACTTTTCCAAGTTAACTCTTGTTTATTTGTGCAGAGGTTGGTTGTATGGTTATTGGTTATCTCATAACACAAGTCCGTTATTGCTTATTATGGAAATCATATAATTGGTGTAAGTATTTAGTTTTGGCGATTTATTTATTTATTAGGAGAAATTCTAACTGGGTAGGACACTACGGCTGAGCCTATGCTGGACATAGGCCTTCCCCATAATTAGCCAAATGGATAAGCGTCCAATATTATATATATTTCTTTTCTATTAATACAATATATTATACATTAAATTATACAATGAAGTCGTTTTCCGCCTCCATCTGTTTCTCCGCTAATTTTACGGATTTTCGTTCCTTAAATATCCCTTTAACCAAAATCAAATCAAAATCAAATCAAAATATTTATTTATCAATTAGGTTTCTACAAGAAACTCTTTTGATAGTCATTATAAATTTAAATTTACCAGGGTTTCGGAAAAAAAACCAAGATGACGATCCTGAGAAGAAACCCCGAAAGAAACTCAGGATACTATTCTTTTTGTCATCATTAAAATGTAAAATAGTACAATACACTTACTTAATATTAACAAACTTAAAGTATATATATATACAATTATAGTTTTACAATACAAAACATAGTACGAACTCCGAATAGCTTAAATCCAGGCTTCTTTGTCGCTTAAATAATCAGTGATTTTATAACCGAGTAAGTATATCCCTCATGATGAAACCGAACTTGTATAGATAATAAATATTAATTTGTGCATTTGCCCTATCGCTCCGTGTTGCATCCTTAAATCAATCACTGCTTTATAATGAATAATGTTGATTTTATTGGAACATTGCTACACACGCGGTTGCATTATCGTTTGAGCATTAACCTATGACTCCTCACTGCAATAGATCGCCCGTTCAATTTCAACCAGCTGTCTTCAATGAGGGCCCGCATCACCACTCTTTTCTAAACAGATAACTCAACAGTTGTCTCTTTAATAATATAGTTAAATATATGAAAATATCAAAAGTAGAGTAGTTTTACTTAGATTTGAAAGAGCAGTATATAAGTATGTACTTAATTTATATTACAAACTTATCCCCGTTTAGGTATCTTTCTTTCCATATGTGAAATCCGAATTAAAATCAGTCTCTCAAACAAAATTAACATTTTTTATATAATACTAGCTGGTGCCCGCGACTTCGTCCGCGTTCTCTATAGCCTATAGCCTTCCTTGATAAATGGACTATTCAACACAACAATAATTTTTCAATTCGAAACAGTAGTTCTTGAGATTAACGCATACAAACAAACAAACAAACTCTTCAGCTTTATAATATATTAGTATAGATAAAAACATAGCGGAAGTAAGTAAGAAAGCAAAAACTTATCTACTTAAATCTACTGCGTGTTGTATATAGAGTTACTTAGTGTCTACAGAACCTCGATACCTATATAAATCTAGGTCTTAAGAAATCTATATCCAGTTTATTGATCAGTAATAGAAGTAATAAAATATAATAATTTTAATAGCAACATTCATAAAAGAGGCTGTAATATGGTACTAGCTGTGCTCCGCGGCTTCGCCCGCTTTTTCTTAACAAAAAGATATCTTCTGCTCGCGACTTTGTCCGCGTCCCTTTTTCTAATGCGTGTACTGTGGGAGAGGTTCGCATTCCACCGAGTTACCGAATTAACTTGACCGAGTAGCAGCTATTTACCGACTATTACGAACCACACTGAATATTACTAAAACGACCACTTAAACAACCGTATCGTAAATTATATTACCTATAAGATATTAAACTTAACTAGGCACACTTAGCTTTGGAAGCTAAGCGTTGACTGCAACTATTAAATGTTTATTTGAAAGTTCGTTGCTGCCTTAGATTTATTACTGTGCGTAGGTTAGTGGCCATAAATTCAACGATATTCTATGTAGTTAAATAGCTAACGAATTTAAAAAAGTAAGGTGTAGCTGTGTCCTTTTCCTTAACTAATATAATAGAAGGTGTTTGCTTATAACTGTGACGATTGATTGTAGTATATAGGTGACGGTAACCATCTAACATGAAGTGTATCGCCACTTTTACATAAATTTTACAATGCCTGAAATGCTTCGTTTACTTTATAAATAATATAGATAAGAAACAAATATTTAAATTTTAAGAAGTTAACACAATCAAAATACCTACCTATCACGGCTACGTCCTTGCGCCGTTGACGTAAATAAATGAAGCCAACCTTCTTTGCCGAAGGAAACAGAAAATTCACTAAGAATTTAATACTCGTAGTATAATGAATTATTGAATGCGGGGTCACCACCGTACACGATAGTTCCGACCCTTCGCGCTTATCGCATGATCCGCTCATACACTAGACATGGTCATCGGTACATGTAAATTCTTTTATCTATAATACTTCTGCACAGACAATTTTATTTATTAAAAATAATTTCGAAGATGTATGAAGTGTTTGACCTTTCCTAGTGTGCTGGGGAAGCCACATTTCAAACAAATTTTGGTTTAGATTCCCGGGTTCGATTCCCGTCTAACCAAACCACCCCCTTACAAAAGAACACCTTTGAAATAACAGAACGTAGGCTTTTGTATTTCGGTGAGTAAGTAAGTTAAAAATGTCCAGCGATTATTTTTTTTATATAGATTTAAACATCCAACGCCTCTAGATTGTAAATAAATTGGTAATGTACGTTTTAAAATGTAAGTAGGAATATATATGTGATACTTTTCTGTCTCCAGAGACTATGGTGGGTGGCCTTCGCTATGCTGTTGTGGACACCACACATACGCTGCCGGAACGTTACGTGAGTTATGAGTATCAATTATAATTCATAATACATTGGTATTTTGTTGGGCGGAATTAGTAATTATTTACAATATTTTATACATATTTAGGTAACATACAATATCACGCTATACATTATACAGATTCATTCATTCATTAGAGACGGCTTCTTCATTGCTGAACGTCGTGCCAGCTCTGAATTGCCTTGGTGGCATCTGCCTCCATTCAACCCTGTCCTCAGCCCTTCTTAAAACCTTCGCAACAGTAAGGCCTGTGAGATGCACTTGGTCTGTCCATCGGCTAGGAGACCGGCCACGAGACCTCTTGCCATCCACTTTTCCAACCACCACCAGCTTCTCCAAGTTTCCTGGTTCTTTGCGGGCTATGTGTCCAAAGTAAAGGAGAACTCTTTGATAGCAGGATGTGGATAGTCTTGTGCGCATCGCAAGCTGTTTGAGGATCGAGCTGTTTGTCCTCTTGGCTGTCCATGGAATGCGCAAAAATGTATACAGTATAAGTTTTCTCTCAATGTAAAGCAGCAAAGTAAATTTTAGACGTTTTGAATGAAAATGTTAATTTATTTACCTACATAAGTATGCTATGCCTTTTATTTTACAAGAGGAATCCACCGTGGGTTATGTCGGACACCAAAAACTCTTGGCGTCCTCCGCGTCTGCTACTGGCGAAGTTGCGAAGTCGGATGACCACTCCACTCCACCTATTAGTGTGAAGCCTGGGGCGGGTCTCTAATGTACTCGTATTTATAAAACTAGAATACTCAAGATACATTAATAGTCGTCTATACTTGAACGTTGAAATATTTTTTATCTCTATTTGAACTTCAAGTGTTTCAAATGTATCTTGAGTGATTAATAAAACTTTTATAAAGACATCGTGTCTATTGCTTTTAAAAAACCAATTATACTAATTCATTCTATAAATGGATTGTTTATTTAGTAAAGAGCTGAGGCTGTCTATGCCCGCAACGATATTAGTATACATAAGTTACCTACTAACTCTTATCCGCGACTTTATCTGCGCCTTCTGGCGTGGAAATATTTGAGTATTCAATTTATTGCTCATATATTTAGGTTGGCCGTTTAATTTTTATTCAAAAACGTATCTGCCTATGCATGTCTGTGGCAACGTAGCTCCCAAATGAATCCCAACGAACGCATTTGAAGGCCATCAGCCATTTCCTAGTTAACCAAGGGCTTTCTTTCACTTTCACTAACTTCCACATATTCGAATGATGTGAAATTTTGTATACTGTTACTCTGGTGGTATTTCCATGACATAGTAACATTGACCTGATGATGCAGCGTCAAGTAGTTTACGAGTTCGATAAAGTTCGATCAATTCGACCGTTCGATGGTTCAGATTTTAGCGGAAAATCGGAGAGAAGGTAATAGACATTAATGTAGAGATAGATGAATAAGGATGTCATTCATCTTGTATAGTACCTACTTATACGCTAAGGGCTACCACACCATACAATTTGAACTTATCCAATTTAGGAAATCGAAAGGTGTGATCGCAGGTAGAACAGATTGGATTCAATTGAGAGTTTATCCATTTTCAACTCTATATCTTCGATTTAGAAATCAATTTAGCGTAGTGTGATCACGAGCTCTCTACTTAGATTCCTAAATAGGAAACGTCCAAATTGTATGGTGTAATATTTTGCTACATAAATGAGTGCATAATTAGGTATATTAACGGCTTGTTGCACGTGCATCAGCAGCGAACTATTAATATACTAACCAGTGGACCAGTTTCTGCATTTCGGAGTAATTCGAGTGTTAGGTTACTCTTACTGGCATAATAATGCACAAAAGCTTCGTATAAACTAACTGAACTGTTAGAATTTTCCACTTACCTATAAACATTGCGGATAAGCAATACTTAATAATTTACACGCACTCTGATATTATATTTTACGGTTAAAATATTCTTATCTTGTTTTATTTTATTGATTTAACATGCGTATTAGTGTTATTTTATGGTTTGAATTTCCTTTGAAGCTGAATTGCCAATGACTAGATTAGATAGATTTGAAATTAAAATAAGGATTCAAAATTTTTACGCGAAATTAAATAATTAAAATATAGTATAACGCAATACATGGCTGTTATTTTGTAGTAATTGTATACCTACTTATCAGTTGAGAAGATATCAGAAAAGTTATAATAATCGAAAATAATTGCAACTTATAATTATTATTTATACTATTAAATACAATAATATACTTAATTTAAACAATTAATTTTAAACTAATTAATTTTCACTACAGCATTAATTCCGCGGAAGTTTTTAAATCCGATTAGGTTACATCACTATTTTTGGTCAAAAATTTGCAACCCAGGAAATGTCAAGTTTCTCCTTCGGATTACGCAACACAATTTAAGTAGTTACTTATTAAAATTTAAATCTTTTCTGTGGTTTGTATGAACTACTTTCGATTCGGTTTTCAGCCAACAGATGGCGCCGCCTCGGCAAGTTATAACACGCTATTGGTCCGTTCATGCATAATATAAGGGACAGCATGCTTTGAAAGGCTGGGTGGGTACTAGACTACTAGCTATTTCCCCGCGTTACTTCGTACGCGTGATTTTTTGCATGGTTCTTACTTATGAAAATAAGTGCAGGCCTAATAAAAATTAAAAATTTATCAACTGAACTAACTACTTAACTAATAATAAACTAAACAGAACGTCAGTCAGAATCGGAACAGGCCCGCCTGAAGCTAACTAAGCGCCTGTTTCACCAACGTCAAGTAAAGTGTTGATTAGTTACTTTTAGAAATCATTTTCTGTTTTATTGAATTATGCACTCGGTTTAGTGCATACATCGATAGCCGATTTTTTATTATTATTTTCTATTCAATGTTTGAGACGTTTACCGTACAAACAAAGGTATACCAGCTCCATTATCCCAGGTTACCGGTGACTTTAAATGACAGTTACGTCAAGTAGGCCATACTTGACGTTTATGAAACAGGCGCTAAGGCTAACAGCTAAAGCTAACCTAACCTAACCATAACCATAACCAATTAATTAACCAAATAAAATAACCATCCATTTCCAAATTTACAATTTCCATCCATGTATGTAACATTTCTAGTCTTTTCTATTATTTAACCAAATCAATAATATAATTTAATGTAAATATGTAATATTTACATTAAACGATGATGTAATAATTATTAATTAATAATAGATTAATAAGAGAATTAATAATATAGGTATTTATATTATTACATAATATTTTAACTTTAAACTAATTAATGTTCTAATTCTATACATACAGAATTAGTTACGGTTTTATAAAACCGAAAGTTTTTAAATCCGATTAGGTTACATCACTATTTTTGTATGGTCAATGAGTTGCAAGTGGTTGCAACCCAGGAAATGTGAAATTACTCCTTCGGATTACGGATTATTCTTTATGTAGTTACTTATTACAATTTAAATTTTTCTGTGGTATGTATTAGTGATGTGCCGGATATACGTATGTTTCCGCGGATAACCGATCCGCAGGAGAAGAAGATTAGATCCGTATCCGGTTTCGGTTTTCAGCCAACGGATGGCGGCGTCTCGGCAAGTTATAACGTGCTATCGTTTCGTTCATGCATAATATAAGGGATAGCATGCTTTGAAAAGCTCGGTACTAGCTATTTGCCCGCGTTACTTCGAACGCGTGATTTTTTGCATGGTTCTTCCTTATGAAAATATAAGTGCAGGCCTAATAAAATAAAAATTTACCAACACTCACTCACCCACCACAATCACCAGTTACCACACCAAAACTAATAACTATTAATTAACTACAAAATGGACATTGGACACGTCACTCCCTTTTTCTCTTTTCGTTTTTTGTTTATAACAATTGCAATTTTTATTGGCGGATAAAATAAAAAATTCCATTTTCTCTGAATGAAATTTTAAATCCAATGAAACAATTGCCATATTTTTAAGACAGTTTTAACTATTTTTCTCAGTAAACTCACTTCTTGACTAGACTATGTATTGATAGGTACTAGGTACTATTCTAATACTTTATTACTAATATTTATTATCTAACCAAACCAATAATATTATAATAATTGAACTTAATAATTGTTAATTAATGATAGATTATATTATTTAAAATTAAATTTTAAACTAATTAATGTTCTAATTTCTAATTCTATACAGAATTAATTACGGTTTTACAAAACCGAAAGTTTTTAGGTCCGATTAAGTTACATCACTATTTTTGTATTATCAAAAACTTGCAACTCAGGACTCCCCAAACTACTGAACGATTTTGATAAAACTTGGTACCTAACTCTAACTACTAATATGTGTAATTTAGTCCAACTTAAAAGATAGCTTTATTTATTTTTCTTATGTTTAAATTACTGAATAATTTAAACATAAGAAAAATAAATAAATGAAGTCACAATTTTTTTATAAACTCGTCAATAATATTAGAAACGTACATTAAATTTTTACAAAAGTTCTGTGACAATAAGGTTAAAGTAGTTCATTATGGATAACACGAAAAGCTCGCATATCAAACATTTGAAACTATTGAATTTATATCAGCGAAACTACGAAATTGAATTGAATTTCGGGATTATAAAAATATAAAACAATTCGATATTATAAAGTGAAGTTTGTTTGTTTATTACATTTTCAACGAACTGTCAGGGATACAAAAAACAAAAAAATCAATTCTTAACAAAATATGTGACAAAGTTAAAAATAATCTTTTCTTGTTTTCATTTATGCTTTTATCTTGTTATTGTTTGTTATCTTGTTTAAAAATTTAAAAATATATATATTTAGCTTTTATGGAAGAGCGAAGACTCCTGGCACAGGCTTCCGCTTAAAAGGAGTCTTCAATCACTGTTATTGTAAACGATTTTTCTGATTGTTAATGAACATTTTTATTTTATTTTTTATTTATCATAAAGATTGAATAAATTATTTCTTATTTGAATAAATGATATTATTGGCAGATCCACATGTGGATCCAAGCTGTGGATCTTTTAATGCTAGTCAGCGGCTTGAACTCGTGTAGCGCGTGTAGCTAAAATTCATTCTGTCTCACACCGCACATAGATGAGTCAAACCAAAAATAAAATCATAAACAGACCCTTGGGCGTATACTCTTTTTGACAAAAGTACTGCATATCTCTATTTCGTGTAAAGTTATTTCAACTCTTAAATAACTAATCAATGTTTGTATTTTGGAATTTTTGTACACTAGAGTGACCTATTCACCCTCAAAGTTGCATTAAAACTTGTGTTAAAATATGGATTTTTCAAGGATCATAATCTTTTGAATTAATACTTTTTTTTAAAGTTTGTATAAAAACTGATCTAGTTAACGACAAGATAAATCGGTATAAGGCTTACTTTTGTAAATTAAACGTATAATCTTTAAACGTTTGAAAAAGGAGCGCGGATGAAGTTGTGGGAAAATGCTAGTATATATAAAAATAAACATAGGTACAAACAGTCATGCATATCTTTCACCTTAAGCTGCCGCAGAAGTGTATTCTCAAAATATTGGCAATAGCGTCCGCTATGCGGATATTAGCAGATTGCGGGCTTTTTTATCTCGCAAACGAGAGAATTTTTTATAATAAATCAATTATGCCGTTATAATAAAGTCTAGGTATATAAATAAATATAAAAAATTAAATATTTAAGCAAAAAACTCGACAGTCTGATTCAATCCGGTAATTTTTTGAAGGGAAAAACTGGGAATAAGGTCTCGAAAACGAAATAGGTTTTCTTTAGTAACATTTTCTTCCAGAATAAAATAACTATTTCCGAGAGATAGTCTGTCTACTATACTTATAATACATAAGTTTGTCTGTACGCACTAATTACAGAAATGGCTTAACCGATTTAAATGCGGTTTTCACTGATGGATATATTTATAGTGGTTCTCGAGGAAGGTTTTGGTATATATAATTTGCATCCGTGCGAAGCCGGAAACAGGCCGCTAGTGAGTACTAAAGATTCTCATTCAATTCTAACCTACTAATTCAATTAAATTTGTCGAATATTGTGCATTTATTGGTTTCAAAATTTCAAATCTTCACAAACAGAAAAAAAATCCACGTAGATTATACTTACTTTAAATAACGTTGGAATATATTATTATATTCAAGTAGCAATTTTCCTTATTCTTTTGTCCTTTTGTTTGTCATAGCCTCAAGCTAAAACGCCTTGGAATATCGAAAAAAGCAATTCTTCAGTCCCAACCACAATCTAAGTGGAGATAGTTGCGGTGCCAACGTACTGAGATAAAACAAAGGCCAACCTACTTTTCGAAAATGCCTTTGAGCATAGGTGCACGTATACAGACTTCAACTAAAGTAGGTAAATCCTGTGAAAACATCGATGTTGCTATAGTTAGGTATAATTTGAATTTGCTAATTTGATAGAAACAGTAAAAATAAACTGTATTATGTTACTTAGCATGTTACTTTGCAGGTGTTAATAACATATATATATTATTATCAAAATAACAAAAAGTACACGAAATACTAAGACATGTATTACTTAAAAGTGTAATGTGTGTAATGTGTGTAGTGTTTAATCTTAGTTAAAAAAAACCGCTGAACGAAGTTGGATGAAACACGAAACAAAAGAAAACTCAGGCTCTCAATTTGTTATGACAATGGATAACTTATTTTTATCACAGCTATATAAGTTACTATAATATTTTAGAGTTTAACTGCTCTATATATAAAGTAACTCTACCTATACCTTTCTTTAGACATTTGAATACCTATACAAAAATGAAATTAATTTTCCGTTATTCAATTAAGTAGGTAAGTAGTTGCACTACTAGTACCTAGGTTAAGGTTAGGTTAGGAAAATCCTAGTCGAGACGTGGATGAAGATTCGTACAAAATTCATTTTTAAAGTTTGTAAACTCTTACTGGTTCTTAGGCATGAAGACATTCGAGACGCCATGCTGTCACTGGTGCACATGTTCCGTCAGTCAGAAGACAAACTTGAAAGGCATGAATACAGGGAGAAGGCTTTGGGAGATCAAGTAAAGAAGATGTTGACAGGCTTAGAGAGGAAGCATCGAGCCCTAGAACCTCTTAAGGGGATGATATCAAGACTAGATGAAAGGCTGTCCAATGTTGAAACAATACTGTTACAGGTTAGTTTTTAAGGTATAATATATGTTTTTGGGATCTAGTTTTACCTAGATCTAGTTTTCGTATGTTAAAGAGAGCGTCGGCGTGTCTATTATTTTTTATCTTCATTCGAAAATGCAAATTTCAACATAAACATAGATGATATTATGAATAAATATAAATGATAAACATCCTTGGAGTTAAATTAGAATATTATAATTTTATTATAATTATGGTTACTAAATTTCGTAATTATTATTTATGAAAACTAGGAGGTTTTTGTCGAGTTTTTCCCCTAAAAGCAGCATTCCGGTGGTTGTTTCTAATTATATAAAATGTGAAATATGTTTTGTAAGAACTTACATCCAGTAAATGATTTATTATTAATATGATAACATATTTGATGTCGGAGCGGAGCGAAATTTTCTCTGCGTGAGAAAATTTGATATGAATTGGTAAACTTTGACAGAGAGACGAACGTGAGAAGACTACACAGAAGAAAACTAATGAAGCGCTAGAGACCATTCAGAAATTCTTGCAGTCCCTGTCTTCGTCCGTTGCCAACAACTTGAAACCCTCCAAGGATGCAGCTGTTGAAAACAACCTGACAACGAATGACGATGCTTTAGTAAGAAGGCTGGACACCACCGATAATAAATTAGAATCTATTAAGAGCGAAATTGAGAACTTGAAAAAAGCTCTAAGTAGGGTAAGTTACTTGAGTAAAATTTTCACATTTTTATATTTTACTAGCTGGTGCTCGCGACTTCGTCCGCGTTGAAAAGTATAAAATTATAATTTGATTGTAAGATTGTTTGTTTGTTTGTATTGAATAGGCTCCGAAACTACTGGACCGATTTGAAAATAAAATTGATTGATTTGATTGAATTGATTTGACCGATAAACCATAAAATCAAACGCGTGTTATAGTGGTACACTACTGGTTTAAAATTTCAGGCCTTTGAATGCTTATAATTCAAATTAAGTATCATTTCAGGTGACATTACTTATATCAAGTTTGTTGTGTTACAGGAGTCCCTTAGAGCCATGTGTCTGGAGGTCGGATCGGATGGTAATCCTCTGGAGAAACACATATCAGAAGCTGAGAAATTGTTGAACAAATATGAACTGAAACTTAATGAATATAACACGAATAGCAGCAAATCACCGGTAGACATTGTGACGCTTAATGAGGTATCGCTCGCTGATGAGGCTTGGCATAACAAAATGGCTGAAGGTGAGACCAATTTTAAAAGATCTTCGCTCTCGAATGAGCACCATGAACTCTAGTTTCAAATTACACTGGATATGTATTCATTACTAATTTAAATGCAATTAATATTTACAGACACGTAAAAAATATTTTTGTAATGTCTAACTGAGCAGACATACACAATACACATACATCTTTCAGTCAAAAGCTTTGTTCAAGCTGATATATTTTTTTATTTTTTATGTTAAGGTCGACAGACAGGCTGACGGTCAACTTGATGGTAGGTGGCTACCGTCGCCTATAACACAAGCAAGGCCATAAGTGCTACAAGTGCGCTGCCGACCATAGCAGGATTAAGGATAAGGGATAAGGAAGGGATGGGGTAATGGGCTCTGGCATCCCTTACTCACTCACCGAAACACAACAGCACGTAAATGCTGTTATTTCACGGTGGTATTCTGTAAGGTGGTGGTTACTGCCGCCAGACGGGCTGCCCAAATGACTGCGAAACGCAGTGTGCCCTACCACTACTAAACTGAGTACTACTGTGTACTGAGTACCACTACTACTGTGTACAATTTAAACAAATGAGTATTATAATGTATGTAGACCTAATGGATTCTAATATACCATAAATACAAAAAAAAATTGATTCTTTTAGTGGTAATTAAATTTTGGATGTAGACGATAGAACTGTATACCTGTATCCCCCGATTTTGTTATTATTTTTCTAAATTGCCTTCAGCTATGGATGCAAGTATATCTATCTAAAGACGTATATTTCAGAGTAGTAACTATTCACTTAAAACTTAACTATAAAATACAATATCAATAAATTGTAGTTTTTAATGTTATAATCATAAACAATTACTTACTTACAAAGTTTGTTTAAATGTTTGATTTATCAGCCAGGAATTTTTGATAGGAAAAAGTCTAAAAGATAAAAAGGCGTCTTTTTTGTTTTCTCTCAGAAGAACCTGCCTCAGGCTTCAGAATCATTTTTTTTTAAATTTCTGTTTATATAGATTTTACTTTAGAATAACTGTTTCTTTAATACTTATCGGGCTAGCTAGTGTTTCATCATCTCGGCCTTAGTACGTCAACTGCTGGACAGGCCTCCCCATAATTTTTCCACAAAAGGACCTTTCAATGGCAGCATATAGATCCATCGTTAGCTATGTTTAGCCAATTTATATTTTATTAACTTACAGTGATGGAGCGTCAAGAGAAAGACATAAAAAAGATTCAACAACTGCTATCGGATGCTGAAAGCATATGGAAAGAATTGCCGCGTACGACTGATCTAAATTCAGCCACAAATCAAACCCTAGCTGCTATTGAAACTGCGAAGCATCAATTGAAGGAAAGCGACGACCTTTGTGAGTTAATTTTTTTAAATTATTTCTTATTCAATAAAATCTTACATAAACTGACTATCAACTAAAGATGGCTCATCAACTAAAGAGGGATCATCTAAAATTAGTAAAACTAAAGCCTGGCAAAAGTGTAATAGCGACAAGATTTTTATTTCTCAACTTGGACGAGTTCGTGGGCACCTGCTAGTTATTTATATATTTTATTCCTTCCAATACATTATACCAGGTAGATAGGTACTCCATGTAGAGTGTGTTGTCTAGCTGCACTCTTAAACATTGTGTTCAACTACTCTGCCTATCGACATTTAGACATTTGGTTAAATGCCGTTGTTCAATGAAAGGGCTTTAGTATAATACTAAGTTTGCTGCGACATAATACTAAGTCTCCCAATGGCACCATCAGTAGAGCAAAAGTTCCACATATTCTACTCTCCTGCAGACTTATCGATTGATTTGTGTTTAGCTACAAGCAAGGTGACGGGAAAACTGCGAGAGATGGGCGACCGATTGGCGACCACGAATCGCGACATCCAGGCGAGCCTCACCGAAAGCAATACTATGAGTGAACGCGTCTACGACAACATCACTCGCGCCTACCACCACTTGATCACTGAGGTGAGGCAATATTAACTACTCTCTGTCCCTGGGCTGACTTCAAACTGTTGAAATATCTTCACACATTCCACACAGCACCATCTAGCTTCAAAGTAAGCAACTAATGCTTGTACAGCTACCACACCAGACAGTTGATATACTATATAGAAAGTCGCGGGCAGCAGCTAGTATATATATACTAGCTGCTGCCCGCGACTCCGCCCGCCTAACTTTGTAAATTATACCTTCCTCGAGAAACCACTCTATCCATTGATGAAAACAGCATGAAAATCGGTGCAGTAGTTTTTGAGTTTATCGCGAACAGACAGTCTCGGCGGAGGACTTTGTTTTATAATATTACGTGGTGATAACATTCTCGTGTCAGTGTTTGTAAACAAACTCCTCAGAAACGGCCTGACCGATTTTTATGGATTTTTTTGTGTATACTCGGTAGGTCTTAAACTATTTTTATACCCCTAAGTGATAAGGGTACTCGACACCATTTTTTTTATATGGCAAAACGACATTTTCCGGATCAGCTAGAAAAAATATATAAATAAAGATTCAATTTAATAGGTTCAAACTCTAACGAAGAATGAGAACGTTATGCTTCGCACCGCGGACGATGTGCTCGATACCAAGAAACGCATCGAGTACAGCGTGCACAGGATTCTGATGGAACTCAGCGATGTAATACGCACACAGACGACCGACTTTAATAAGACTATGAATGAGAGGTGAGGCCATTCATTAATTCTCTAATAGGTTGATCAAGGTAATTGGATTCTCTTTCCTCTTGACAGTAAGTTATAAATCGTCCTTTATTTCGTTTTTTTTTTCTTTTTCAAAAAAGCAAATACAGTTAATATAACAATTGATCTTACCTTAATGTTTATCTAAATAAACAAAGTTCTTTAAAATCTACTTTTAGAATTAGAGGAAACTTTATTAAATGTTATATAGTCTAAGCCTTTCTCGATAAATGGACTATCCGACACAAAAAGGATTTTTCGAACGAAAGAAAAACGAACAAACTCTTCAACTTTATAGATAGTTTTCTTAGTTTATCCGAAGTCGCGGGCACCAGGTAGTGTAATTAACACAAAAATGCGTTTTGTACAGATTGGACGTCATAGAAAGCTCGATTCTGCAGAGCCAGTCGGGTGGTATGACGAATTTGAGCGCCAAGATTGAATCGGAGATGTCTCAGGTGTGGAGGCAGATCGGGCTCATGGCGCACCAACTTAACTCCAGCAAAATACTGCTAGACAAGCTTACGGTAAGTTTATTTATCGAGGTGCTTTTAGACATGTTTTAAAAGCTTCTTTGCGCGCGATAAGAAAACAAAGAGTTTGAGCTGAACAATAAGTTTTGACATAATTTTAATTTTGCTACATACCCCAGGACCAGACCAGCCATTACGTCAATGGCAGCTCTACCGCTATGGACAATATGAAAGACAAGGTAAATTTACTTTTAATTGAATTTATTAACCAACTTTTAATTTTTTTTTAATAAAAATATTTTTAACTAAAATCCTCTTGTGATGATATGATATGAGGCTATCGTCTCACAACAGTGGTCTTTTGTAAGACGGGCAAATCAACTTACGATTGCGAAGCAGTGTGCCCTGCCACTACTTTCTTATCCAAAATTGGCCATGCTGGGAATCGAATCCGGGAACCACTGAGAGAGTGCGCTTCCACTGAATATTCATATTTTGAAATTTTGACTTGCCAAACCGATAAGCCTTGTAAAAATGTTAAGTTTTTTCTATATACATGTAGGTAACATACTGAGAAATGCTTACCTACTTAATTTGACTTGTGTACTAAGTTCTATCGAAGCAATATAGTTGTTTAAGCTGACAATGCATAATATCGTTTATCATTTATTAGAAAACTTTCAAGTTTGAGCTCGTGTGAAGCACACTCGACAGTTCTTCAGTAGACGTCTTTTGATACGGTTTTAAAACTGTCGGAGCACTACGTGAAGACGCTACTTAACCTTGCGGCACATCTCTGGAGAGTTTATCGCCCACAGCTGCAATACGATTATATAGAAACCACAGCAAAATTTGAATTGCTTACATATATTTTAGCATAGTTTTTTATTATAAAAATGTTTAATCCCCCACGTAACAAAATAAAATGAACCTTACTTATAAGGCCTGTTGTTATGCGTAACCTTCTTTTCTATTAATCTTTGAAATGAATGTATGTAAGTATAACCTAGTGACTAGGTTCTAGTCAATTAAAAAGAGCCCAATTAGAAAATGGCGGCATTGAAATTAGTTTTTTTATTTCTATAATTTTATATTATAAAAATATTGTAATTGTGGACGATATCTCTTAAGTTGTCTTTGATATTATTGACTGGACAACAAGATAGTACGATTTAAAGATATAATATTATCTAAACTAAGAAAATCGTGTCACTCACTGATTGATTAGATACTTTAAGTTTATACACGTTGTCAGGGGATATAGATATTAGACCTTTCATTCAGAAAATAATAAAGGCCAAGGCATCATCTAAAAATAAAAACGCCTAAGAAATAGTTGCACGAACGAAGCCGCGGACAAAAGCTAATATACTTAAATAATGACTAAGAATATCCATTAACATGTGTTATGTCCTAGTGGATACTCTTCTTAAGGGGCATTTAATGGTCTCCGTTAAAGGGGAAACACCTTGTTTTGTGTTTATTATACAGGTAGCACTAACTGGGCTATGTATCACTAAACTGTTATAGTTAAAAAGGTTTTATCCTTTTTAATCGTATAACTAATGTATATTTGTGACTTTGAACATTTATTACAAAATTTTAATAGACTCCTTTCTCGGTTTGCTTTTGGTAGTTTCTGGTCAACTGAATTATCTACGTATCTTAATAAAAATATCTACTGATTCCTAGGTTGGTGCTATAATAACACGCATGAAGGAAGTCGACGATAGTTTGAACTATCTGGTAGGCAGGATGGCACTGGTGGCGGAGGAATTTAACAAGATTAAGAAAGCCATCAGCCAAGAGTTGGACCGCGCTAAGACCAGCTTTCGCGATATGAACGACAAATTGGATAAAGGTAAATATATATTTATGTATAATCTATAAAAAAACATTTCTTCAAAACTAACTAGGTAGAAAACAGGACGCTTCGTTGGATAAGTATATGTATGAGAATTTATATTCTCTTCAAGTGTTCTCGGATAAGAAGTTTCTGGGTAGAAATTTAATCTCAAGAATGTGGGAACAAATTATAAGGCGAAAAATCTCTATGCAATGATAACAAACACTACTGGATATCATTCGTTTCATAATAGCCTCCGTACTTTCCAGCAGTTGGAAAAACATCCATGTCATACTTGACTCACAAAGGTTATTGTTATGTAAATAGAAAGGACACTTTCATTTGTGTGACCACTTTAGTCGATTAGAGACGAGTTTTTATCGCGTTTTATAGCAATACTGTTTACACATATTATTAGTAAAGCCCTCTAGCCACCGCATCATAGAATTACGCCATTTTATGGCGGTTTCTAATTCTATGAGTTTACAAAAATCTTGTTATTTAAAATTATTTTTTTCTTCTTTTCACTTCATTAAAATGGCGTGGTTAACCATTACTGAAATTAAAAAAAATAATAATATAGAAAAATGTTTTTAAAAAATGCAAAGATTGTAATGTCGAAAGATTGTTTTAAATATTTAATGGCAAGGCTTTTTTAAAAACCATGTTTCTTCGACATAAGTTTAGGCTTTAGTAGTATAATAATTATTTAGTTTTAAGAATTTTGTCGTGATAATCTAATTTTTTTTTTTCAGAGCTCACCCGAGACAAGACTAGCTCAGAGAAGAAAGATTAATATAATAACCAAAATATAGCATTTTAATTAATATTTAATAGTTATAATTTTGTAAAATTAATTAACCAGTGATAGAGATAATGTGCGTTGCGTAGACATTAACACATTCGACTGAACGTTTTGCTAAATTTACTTTATAATAAATAAATAAAAATAAAACTCACACGTGTTTTTTTTTTAACTTTTGCAAATATTTAATCTCTTTCATAATTGTGGATCTATATCTTTATATAGTACAAGTTACATTATATGTTACAGTTTAAACTATTGTGACATATCGTCCCCACATCACTCGCTGTAATTTATTGTGAAGCAATAAAACAATTTACATTCGACGAATCCTAATTAAAAACTTGAACTGACTGTACAATGAATATTAAAATTATGCTCGAGATACAATGATTTAATTAACCTTAAAAAATATACACACAAAAAGTTTTATTTGTCACATTTTCATTAATTTATTATGAATACAACCTCGTTTGCCTATGTGCAATGAAATTAACAATAATAATAATAATTGTCCATTAAACAATTTATATTTAGAAATTCGTGCTCTATTCAAGTGAATTTGTTTATTATTTTTTTATTAATAATTAAATATTATTTATTTGAATTCGAGATGTTTGTACAGAGGAGAAATTACGTGTATTATTTTTTTGGTTGACTATTTCGACATGCTCATAAATTTTATTATAGACATCACAAGCGACAAAGGACATGTTGAAATGGCACGAAATATTCCAATGTTAAAACTGCAAAAACATATAGCCTTTATAAAAGAAAGAAGTGGCCGAAAAGAAAGAGTAAGAGGGCAACAATGATTGTGTCAAACAAATCGGATATTTCATAGTACGAGTATATTAAATTAAGTCATTAAATTTGGACTATAATAATGGAATGAATTTATAGTAACTTTCTCTTTTTTTTTTAGTAAAAAACATAAACTACTAAACTACGTATTTTTGTTAAGAACATTTTATATAACACTATGTTTACTTTTAATTAGCTGTGCATTAGCACAAGTGAATTAAATCATCAATTGAGAAGAAAACGTTAATAAACAGAGCAAAATACTTTTAAAAAAAATGTTATGGGGGCCAGTAGGTGATTCATTTCGGAAATTTTTTTTTACGTGTTCAAGCAAAATATCAATTTATATATAGAAAAAAAAAATCACCAAAAATAAGCTCTTGATTTCAATATAAATTATTTATTATTTTAATTGAATTTTTCCCAATGGAAAATGCATTTTTTTTTTCTTTTTAATGCTTTTCAATGCCACTTTTAACAATATTGAAGTATGCGGTTTTGGATCTTTTTGAATCAATAAAAAAATACAAAATATATATAAAAAAATGTTTTAATTTTAAACGCATTTTTAAATTTTAACTTACAAAAAATAATTAAGTAAATGGTTCTAAAAGCATCATTTTGTATACTTTTGCAGTTTTAACATTCCAATTGCAGACAATAATACATTGAAATAATAATATCCATCATGATTAAAAGTACACTTAAAAGGTAAAAACGCTAGGACACATTCGTTGTTATCAAACAGCCTACGAAGGGACAACATCTATAAGCTATCATTACGAAATAATACAATACAACCAAATTAACAACAATGTCCCTCAAATAACACTAAACTGTAAGAAATTAATAAAAAAAATCAAAAAATCCAAGCGAAACGACCTTTTTTAAACTTAACAACTATTTTCTGGTTCTATATTTTTTTTGTCATCAGTACTTTTTCAATTAAGCTGAACAATAAGTATGGTCTCGATAATTTTTTTTTGTATGGCAGTGGCAATCTAACATTCATACACAAATAGCATTAGAACATTTTTATACATGGTCACTTGTTATGTATGTACACGAATTACATTAAATGTACAACGCAAAATATACATAATATTATAAATTTATTTACAACCTTAATTATTGTGTCAAAAAGCACTTAATCGCTCACCACTCGTCCCCCCGAAATTTGTAGCAAGAAAAACGCTAACGATACCCCTCTAAATTTAAAGATAAATAAAAGACATTATAGAAAATTAAACGTTTAATTATTAAAAAAATAATTCATTATAAATATAATGGTTCAGATAGACAGCGAGTGTAATCAAAGATAAAATATATCTGCGTTTAAGGGTGCTTCCACACTCGCGACGCTAAACCGCAGTAATCAACACAACTTATAATAAAGTTGTTCTAGGTATTTTTGATCTCAGTGACATTTGTTCAGTGAATTCATTTATAATTTAATTAATTTCAAATAATATTGTGTTTTCCTATAATTTAAATTCATACTTGTGATGTTCCTTTCTGTGAGTGTTGTATATTGTGATTAAGTATGTCTTTAATTAGTAAGGCTTTTCTATAAAAAAGGGCTGCATTGATTTTGGGTAATAACATTTTTCTATTATTTACAAAAGTCGAGAAAAATTGGAAAATAGGGGACGTCCTCTGGCTGAGGTAATAATGATGATATTTAAAAACATAGTCACAAATATTTAAAAATATTACTGCGTTTTCGTTTGTGGTTTTTGTGATTATACGTGCGGAGTAGGGCGACATGGTAATAAACATGAACCCTTAACAACTATTACACTTGCTGCTTCCTATACCTCAAAAAAAAAATCACTACAAAAAAATACAAAGAAAACTTAATCAATAATAAAAAAATATATATGAAAAAAGTGATACTGTAAAAAGTGAAATCTGTATCAAAAGGCCAAGTGCGAAGTTACGCAAGCTCACTATTGTGAAAAATATGTCGAAGGCTGTCCGCGATCAGCAGGACAACACTTCGACGGTGACATCTAATTTTGTACATTTCGGTATCAAAAACAAGTTTCCCGCGACGCTTGACTGGCCGACCAACTCTCACCAAACCAACGTTGTGAATTTGTGCGTTCGACAATCTCGTCTGGTCAGCCATTTACCTTCAACCACTGTACCCCCTATTATTTATAATTTTTTAAACTCCTAACTAAGTTTCAAGTGTAAAATTGTGCCACAAAAGCTTTCTTAATGGGACATTTAAAGCTAAAACGCAAATAACTAAGATTTATCTATGGAATTCAAATTCGTAAAATATACAGGCTGAATTTGTAATGATTTATTATTATTAATACATGTTTTTTGCGGGACAAATTTGTCATGAAGTAACTTTTTATCTGATGTAGCTATTAAGAAATTAATATTTTATATTGCAATATTTTATAACAATATAAAAATTTGTATAAGTGATGATCACAAATTCAGGCTGTATAACACTGTGACGCTAAGTTAGGTACAATCTATTAATAACGTTCGCAATGAAAAATTGCTACAATGCTGCTGAACAAATTTGCAAAGACGAATGATAAAGAATCATATTATAATACACTATATTAACAGATAGTACCTAATGTTGCGGGTCTATAGACATGGAATGTTGTGGTTTTTTTTTAATACAAAACGACACCCGCTAATACTTAGTTCGTTTGATAACTATCATAAAACGTCTATGCACAGAATTGGTATAAACACAGAGCCCCTAGCAACAACGTACACTATCTAAGTATTACTGAGTGTGTCGTGCGAGTTTTACTCGATCGAACGCATCGAATCAACGTAAAAGTGAATTTGTGTGGGAATGAAGCCAGCACCACCTAGTGGCTAACGTGGTTCGATGCGTTTGATCGAGTAAAACTCGCACTAGGCACTCAGATGTGGCCGGATATGAAGGTGAACTTTATACCCTAATACCCTTAGCGATTATTCGTTTTACATTATCCCACATATTTACACTAAATCCTGCGATGGTACTTTACTTACATAGGAAGACATACAACTTGTACGCTCTCTAGACATAGGTCAAATTATAATTTATTTTGTTAAGTTATTAGTGTAACTTGCATTTGTGATTAATTTGTTGCAATAAGACCTCAATTTTTCAATTTACGCGTTTAAATTCACTTAGTTTTGAAATCTAATCATTAGAGACATGTGGTTACTATGTGGTAGACTTGAGTCACATGCACATAGTGTCTTGTTCCTTTAGTAATTGGGTTTAAAAGCCAGAACTATACTGAGTAAAAGCACTCATTGCATGTGGGGTCATAAATCGTGTGCTCAAAGTGCGAGTGGGCACGCAATATACTCTGCTACGCTCACACGTCATACGAATTGCAAGTGACGAGTATTTAGACATTACTTTTTGCATAAAAATCATGAGTTTTGCTTTAACGCAATTATGTAAAACTTCCAGGACGATTATTTTATTTGAATCATTCGGACGAATGGTATACCTGTCTGAGATCAGCGCCAAATTAAAACCAGACATTTTGCATTGCATAGTGATTTTCAATTAATTCTGCACAATTCTGAAATATTTCTGGCAGTCGTTACATAGTTTATTGAATGGAATCATCGTAGAGTACTACAATTTGCGTCGCGAATGAATTTAAATTGGGGGCTTTCTCGGTGGTTTACCATGGAATGTTTAGTTAGAAAGAGAAGCCGGGAAAAAGATCAGCTAACACACAAGGGGGCCTAATGCGAGTTTTACTCTATCAAACACGTCGAAAGCGTAAACGTCAATTTGTATGGGAATGAAAAAGTGCTGTGGCGACCTCCTTTAACAAACTTTTTGGTTGTTTTTCTTTTTTAGTTTTTGTTCTACTTCCTTCAAAGAAGAAACGTGAATACGGAGACAGTGCACATCTGACACAGCTATAGTAAGCACGCGCTTTCTCGCCACATGTCATAATTTTTAAATACGTAATGTACATAATGTATATTGTAAATTAATCTATATAACGTTTTATAAATGTAATTAGTAAAAGATGGTGTTATCCTTTATTCCAACTCACCACAGTGCTACAAGATAGCCACCAGGTTAGCGCTGCTTCATTCCCATACAAATTGACATTTACGCGTTCGACGCGTTTGATAGAGTAAAACTCACACTAGGCCCTCTGTCTCTACTGAGAGACATCAGTGTCCAAAATTAACGAATGACCAACCCCATAAATTCGAGGCACTTATATGATCTTAAGAAGTAATGATATACAACTACAAACTAATGGTACCAAACGGTAGCTCACCGTCGCTCGGACACCCCGAGCGACCCGTTGATACAACGGGTGTGACACTTTTAAAGCTATGGACATGTATCACGGACTAACATATCGTTCTGTCAACACTATACTAACACGGAGAGAAAACGGAGCTATCGTAACCTAGGTTCAGCTCGACAAGACTTACCCAAGAGAGTTTTACTGATTCATTATATCGATCAGTACGATTACATACAAAAGTTGTGTAGTAAAATGTGTGTGTCCGATCTCGTAAAAATACCTAAGGTGCCGTTCGCAATGTTTAATTAAAACGCGGTGTCACCGCGTGTGATTTCGAAAGAATTTGAACGAGTGCATTTAGTGAAAAATCCTCAATCGACACAAATCATTACGCCTAATAATTGGTAAAAAAGTGGTGCCACACCAACACTTCTCAACAGGGTTGTTGCGGAACTTCCGCATGAGGTTAGACATCCGCAACCGTATCCGCATCCGCAATTATCAAATTTTTGCGGATGTGGATATTGGTGCTAATCCTAAATCAGGTAAATTTACTCAGAATAAATTGCGATATTTTTTTTTTTCAAATTCTTAATTTAATTTTTATCAATATTCTACTAAAAGCTTGATTAAAATTATTAATTTCAATAATTTTGTTCTGCTTTAAAAATTAAATCTATTAAAAAACTTTAACTCTGCAACCGGACCGGATAAAAAGTGGATGAAAATTCTGCATCCGCAACAACCCCGCTTGTCAACGGCCGGCATCTACGAAGCGAATGTCACAACGCGCCCACGCCTAGTAATTATTATGTACATATTGACAAGATGCAATACATAACAAAACAACAAATCCCCTATAATGTACAATATATCAACGCGCTCAGCTCTCTCAACTGTTGAGGGAAACGTCTATAGATTTATTCCCGTTTCGCCAGATCTCGTCCAAAAAGGGAATATACAATACGACGAAAGAGGACAAATCCAAGAGGAATGGGGCCGTCTCCGCGTGGCGTCCCGCCCACTCCGATCAGGCTCCAAGTATTCACCGTCCGCTAACACCACACAAAAGTATAAGCTTAATTTTAAATGAATCTCCCAAAAACCGCCATGCGGAGAACTACGAAACATTAATCTTATGTACATATTGTCTTTCGAAGATAAGAATAATTATTAACATCTAAGGTGAGTGTTCGGCACATATCCAACAGAGCCGGGTGGCCATGGTGTACTTGTACTGCACAGGAGATGACATAAAGGCTTCGACACATATCTGACGGGACAATACTACGTTGAAACCGTAATACCGCCCCGTCGGATATGTAGAACCCTTAACTGTAGCTGTTATTTAAAGAGAAATTTTTGGTCCTTCGAGCTAGATACCAGTCGGATACGTGCCGAAGCCTTCACGTGCGGGCACAGTGTATAGAGGGTAGCGGTTGACTCCGTTGCTCAGACGAGAGCGCAGAGTACTGCACATGCCCTCAGCACAATGTGTGGCGATACAAAAGGTTGTAGCGGGGGATTTACCTCCGCGTGCTCTTAGAGGAGGGGCGCGAGTGAGAGTGAGTGTGGGGGGTCGCGCCCCCCCCCCCTTTCCTAACTCGAACACGACGCGGCCGAAACCGGTGACAGGGGAGAGTCGCGCGGGCAGCCCGACAGAGTCACTACAACCTACAACAAAACAACATTCCTCTTGATACTGTTCGCTCTTGATAGAAGAATTGAAACAAACATTTGGTTGCATGTCGGTTGCAGATAAACTAAAGTCGACTTAAAAAGACTTGAGTCGGTTAATAATAGCAGAATCAAATTCTATATAATATAATATATACCAATATAATAGCTAAACACATTTTATGACATACCTTTCGACTGCCAGCGTGATTCCGATGTTCACAGAGCCATACTCCCTGCCAGGTGCCAAGGTTAAGTTTGCCATCGGTAATGGGGATTGTGAGCGAAGAGCCCAAGAAACACGCCTTTACATGTGCAGGCTGTATAACAATTATGTATGATTATTATTTCCATTTTATTTATAAGTAGCTTCAACAGCTATGCGACTTCACCCAGTATTTTTTTTTGTAATTATACTTAATTTTGTAAATTATATACTGAAAACTTTCCTCTTGAATCACTCTATCTTTTAAAAAAAACCACATCAAAATCCTTTGCATAATTTTAAAGATCTAAGCATACATCGAGACAGACAGACAGCTGGAAGCGACTTTGTTTTATGCTATGTAGTGATATATAAAAGACAACTTGTGTGATGAAGACAGAACCACTAATTATTAAAAATTATATTCTTGTTTTGCAGTAGATCTATAATATATATTTGTATAATATACTATTACAAAGAGAGAGAGGGAGAGAAGGCTTTGTAAGTTTGTTTATATATTATGAAAAATTAATATAATATTTGAAATGTTTATAATCCAGGTGGACATAGTTTTATAGTAAACTTTTAAGTAAAGATTGAAAAAAAAAAATCTGTCTTGGCTAAATAATTTCTAATCTTTAACATCCATTCACACAAACAAAAACGTTAACATTATTTATTTCGAAATTAATAAGCTTGTCATTTTTTGAAAATACCTATATAGTTTGAATTAAGAATAAATTATAATACAAATTAACAAACCAAGTAAAACATAGATGACATGTGTCTACTATCTTTTGAATAACAGTGAACATAATATTATGAGAAATCTACAAAAAATAACTGATTAAAGTTATTTTTATAATTAAATCTCTATCTTCCTTTACATATTATAAAACAAATTCCTCAGCCGCGTCTGTCTGTCTATGTGTTCTCGATAAACTCAAAAACTACTGCACCGATATTCATGCTGTTGTCACCAATGGATGGAGTGTTTCTCGAGGAAAGTTTTAGTATGTAATTTACAAATATAAGCGGGCGAAGTCGCGGGCAGCAGCTAGTAAGAAATAAATGTCTCTGTGTTTTATATAATACTAGCGTCTACATACAACTTCCTCTGTGTAACTTCATAAAATATAGCCTACGTTACTAGCGGATAATATAGCTTTCTAGGTAAAGAGAATTTTTAAAATCGGGTCAGTAGATTTTGAGTTTATTCATTACGAACAAAATACAAACATTTTCTCGATATATTATATAGTATATTATATTATAAAGATATATTATATTTATACTTACTATAAGATATAGTAAGTATAAACTAGGTGACTACTTCTGCTCACGAAATTTTGTCATGTGTTGGTATTTTTATTTTTATTTTTAGATGAACCTATGTCCTTTTCCATACCCCTGATAGCCTTGACAATATGCAAAATTTCATGATTAGTCAAGTTGTAAATGTGTTAAGGCCTAACAAACACACTCATTTTTGTATTTAGAATATTAGTTAGAATTTATAAATTTAAAAATGGAATATAATCAAATGGCTCATAATATATTAAACACTATTAGCTGAAAAATAAAAAATATAACATCTGAAATTATACTTTTGCTACATATATTCAACATAATATGGATAACATATTAGAATATGTATGTATAACATATGTAATTAGAAGAAACTTGTAAATTTATCTAATCATAGTTGTCAATTAACACTTTGATTATTCATAATATAGACTTATAAGTTAAGAAATTCAAATTGTCAACAATTGAGACAGATAAATATGACTTGAATTATTAATGACTAGGCTAGTGCCCGCAACTTCGTCCGCATTCTCTATATCTATAGCCTTCCTCTATAAATGGACTATCCAATACAAAATGAATTTTTCAATTCGAACCAGTAGTTCCTGAGATTAGCGCGTACAACCAAACAAACAAACTCTTCTGGTTTATATATTAGTATAGATGCAGGCCTCACCATGTCGTCGGGACCTTCGCACGAGTGGCGGTACGGGAGGCCCTCTGGCACTATTTTGTTCAACATCATTTCCATATCGTCTCTAACATCAGGGTCCCAACTTTCGTTGAGCGCCAAGCTCGCTGATGTGTGCATTACTGAAAACAATCCGTACGCTTATCAAGTGTCTGTCAACGGTGACTTGTTTGATGAAAGCGTTAAAATAAAAAGTGAACGCTATTGTTAGATAAATGCAGATGAAATTAGTTTGACAGGTGGGAGGGGGTGTTACAACGGCCACGGGAATGCTGTTCAGCAGAGTACTCACTCTGGATATGGCAGAGGCCGACCGCGAACTGCGATAGTTCCGGGACCTGTTTGAGGATCTCCTCTGTGACGAGGTGTACGCCTCGGTGCTGCGGCCTCAAGTTGAGCTTCCTTTGAAACCACGCGGATCCGATCTGAATTCCTCGGTTCGAGGCCATGTTTAATATTTTAAAAGCGCTACAGAGTGACCGCAAGAACAAAAACGATCTTACACAACATCACTCAGATAAACCTTTGCACAAATCAAACCACAATTATCATAAAAGATTCATTTTCGTTCTTTAAATAGTGATAAATGTATAGGAGGTTATAGGACAGATTCGTTCGACACCCTATTTTCTGCGGGAAGGTGAAACAGTCGTAAACGAAAGAGAAACACTATTTGTAATGTTGTCAACATACAAAATAAAATGATACAATGTCTTATTTTCATTCATAAAAACGTTCTGTTTGATTAATGATTTTTTACATTATATTAATATTTTTAACTAATAGTTACAGTAAAAGCAATATTTTGACGTTAAAATCCATTAGAACTCACAAACGAAAGAACTTATCTTCTATTTGCCAAATCTTTTATTGCAAATGCATTTTTGTGGTGAATAAAACGTGAAATATTACTAATTTTAAAAAAACAATTTGTAGAATTTCATTTTAATATTAGCAGTGAAAATAAGATTTACAAATATAATATTGGTCATTCGATTAATTTTTAACTTCTGCTTGTGATATTTTATACTGGCAACATCGATTACTGCGGTTAACATTAGAGCGCGAAATTTTAAATTGTTATTTTGTTTTAAATAGACTAAAATTTTTCTTAACTCCCACTATTATATGTCTACATCCAATATTTCCAACAAAAAAATAATGTTATAAAAATTAATGAGAGATTATCTGAATATATATTGTTTGGTACTTTTCGCTCATTGGACGTCTCTACTTACTCATAAAAAGGAGCGCCAGGGTGTTAACGTAATTGGAAGGTGCGGCTAATAAACCACTCCCAGGAATCGGTAACAATTAGTATTCAAGTAACAGTTTTCACTGAGATATTGTGTGCGATTTTTATACTAATACTGTTAAAGAAAATCTAAAATGGATCCTGTAATGGGCATGATAGAAAACTCTCAGGAGCCAGAGTGGATGGAGAGGGTCGTCATTGGAGGATTGAGGCTCTGGCAGATTATATTTCTTTGTTTTGCTTGCATGGCTGCGTTAAGTAAGTGAATTATTATTATTGTAAGTAGATCGATAGATAAATTAATATAGCTTTGATGCATGATAAGCCTAAGCCATGCAATACAGTACTGAATTATTAGAGCTCTTATTGCAAATTATATTTATTATTATTTTTTTAATTACAATGCATTTTTTAAGATAAATATTACGTATAAAATATATTTATTGTTTATAGTATTTATCTATACTTCTACTAGCTACACGCTCCCGGTTACACGCGGGTTCAAAATAAAAATTATCCTATCTTTTAACATACACATTATACACAAAGTTACGAAGTTTTATCAAAATCGGTTCAGTATAGGAGTTCATTGGCGTCAAACAACGTGATACATAATTTTTATCAACGTTTTTAATTATATCAGGCGTAATTGCTTTAATTTTTTGGTCAGGCGTCATTTTTCGCGGGCATCAACTATTTGTTTTTTTAAATATACAGTGAGTATTTAAATATGCTAATGAGTCACTTGATAGTAGATGGTTACGGTTGATGTTTAGATAATACTAGCTGGTTCCCGCGATATCGTCTGCATTCTGTATGGCCTTCATCTTCCTAATATATGGAAATGAATTTTTATGTATTGATTTAAAAACTGAGTGCTTTACAAAGAAACGTTATAGAATCTCCAGATATATACTGGAATAACTCTTATCCCAGAAATAAGTACTATAATACAGACAAACGGCTTAATTTTCTTTTTTGCATACAAGTGTTCATTTTCCTTATCCTTAATTGTAGCACCTGTAGCGTTGCTTTTGCAATAGGCGACGGTAGCCAGCCAGATATTGTGCCTCACACGACTATCGAGCACATTGGAAATGAATCTACGGAATTCGAAAAAATATGTTGTTCTGACTTGTTGACTTCTTTCAAAAAGGTTAAATACAGGGAAAACCCTTAACCCGATCGTCTTTATTTTAGGCTCAAATTGTAGCTGACTAAATTGTCCAGAGGAGTTTTTCTCAAATTTTTGATATCGTTCTTCGTTTCCAAAATATCCATCGCCAAAATAAAAAATTCGGAACATTGATATTTTTTCACTATTTCGGCCATAACTTTTTCGAAAATTTATTTTTGCACCTTACAGCTCTCATGAATACGCGTCTTTTGAGCCCTTTTTGAATATCATATCTTACAACTCTCCGACATATAAGGGGATCGCACTTTTTCGTGAAATCGGGGCCTATACTGAAGTGAACGAAAAGACATTTCCAATGTCAAAAATGTTTAATAAATGTTTTTCTTTTAGTTGTAATGGTGTGCTGCTGTTTCCGATTTCGTATACCGCGGACAAAACAACAAATTGAGGCAGACTATCAACGGAGAAAGATTACAACGAAGTTTCGTCAGCAGCTCGAAACAATACAGGACTCGAAGATGGATGCGATGTCTTTAAAAGATGGTGACTTGATCACCTTAAATAACTAATTATCATTGAATATCTTTTTGCTCTCTTTGTGCATTGAGTCTTAAAATTTTTAATGATTTGCAAACATTTATTTGTTGCCTACCTTGAAATGTCTCGCAATGCATTACTTGTTTAAAGATAAGATAACATCTTGTGTAAATTAAATGTTAAATGGTAAAGTATCTTTCGACGTTGTTCTGTTCACGCTGCGAGCTCTGGAACTGCTGCATGAAAAGGTGAAGCCAATGGAGAACCAACAAGGATCGCAGCCCAGCTCCGTCGTGTCGCCCCAACAAAGTAATCTATTTATATTATACTTATTACAGGCCCCCAAAAGAGTTACTTTTTTATATTGTTTAATACTCACCTAAATGTAAATTCACGTTTTATTTGCAAAGATATCATGTTTTTAAACAATAAAAAAATAATTTACTTCTATTTTCTTCTCAAAACAATAAGGAATGGGGAAGGGGTACGAAAAATTATGGACTTTTTACAACTTTCGAGAATTGGCGTGCCCCCAAAAAAGAAATACCAAAAGGGGACTGGTGTTTATTAGTATATTATATTTTATTTATATGATATTTTATCTAGAAAATATTTGTATTTTTGTTTTTAATTGAAAACTGAAAAACCACTGGACCTATTTTAAAAATTCTTTTACCTATACTCTTAATCCTACTGCAGTCGATAGTCCTATTGAAGGTGACGCTTGCCACCTATTTACTTTCAATTTCTATTCATTTTAAGTAATTCCTTTTAACTATTTAATTCCACAGGTTCTTTAGACATGTCATTCCAGCCGGAGGGCGGGCAGAAGCCAGAACCACAAGTGTCTGGTTTGAATTTCGTCAAATTCGCGACTAAAGTTGCACATTTGTCAAAACTGAAACAGCCTAAGTCGCCCACAACACCAACTTCACCCGAAACCAACTCTAAGATGGACTTTTGAGTGAACGATAAAAAAAAATAGGGATTGTTTAAACCAACCATTAATGTAACAGATACACATATAAAAAGTATCTGAAAATATGATAATGTTCCATAAAGGCAAATGTTTAAAATAAAAAAATCATAAAATCATTAAGATGTTTTCTTTAATCTAGAAAATAAAAAATACAGTATGTCGGATTTACATCACAAGAATAATTACATAATTACAAAACTCCTGTACTGCACAGTTCGGGGACTGGCCTCAAAAACAATTATCAAAAAATTATAAGCGATAACTTCAAAGCAACATTTACTTACACTTTTATAATACATAAATAATACATCTTGCGGATTAAAAATTATACATAAAATTCATGTTAGCTACGAATGATCCCATAAGCGGCTTCACCATTCATACTTAACTCAAAATATTATAAATATATTTTCATTTTCTTCGCAATGGCAACACCTCGCCATCTTCTTAAATTAACAATGACTTAGGTTACATTTTTCGAAATAATATTAGACGATTAAGTTTCTAAAGCCGGCGCCAGACACAGCAACAATATTTGAACACTTATTTGAACACCTGTGAGGCACGGGTATATGGGTTATATTCAAAGTTTGATTACATATTTGCACTTTGCCATTCGGTGTCGATTTTAGAGCGCACATGACTCACAAGTGTTCAAATATTGTTGCTGTGTCTGGGGAGCCGGTTTAAGAGAAACCTCTTAAGGCCTTTTGCACATTATGAGAAAATTTATTGTGTCTTATGAGAAATGTCTTATAAGAAATTCAGTCGCATCGATTGTTATATGAGACCGTTACATATTGCAATATATATTTTCTTATGTCGGATAAGACACGCGCATACTAGTAAATTTGTCGGCTGCATGTTCGATGTCAAGCCTACACTACACAAGACGTCTTGTTTATTGAATTGAGTACACAAGACGTTGTACTCAACTATGCAAACAAGTTTGCGCGTGCACATTCTGTGCGGCTGCGTTAGCAAAAATTGTATTGTTGCTACAGACTGAGGATAAGACGTCTTGCACGAATGTGTACGATAAACCAGACAAGACATTTTTCTTGTCTAATGTTCGTGTCTGATAATGTGCAAAAGGCCTAATTCAGTTCTTTATTTAATTTTGACAAGACACAAAAAAAAATCGAATCATAGACAGAGTATGCTAGACTCTTTTGATACGTCATCTATAATGACAATTGAATTATGTCAATTTGACTTTTATTAATTTTATTTTAATTCATTTATTTATGATTAATTTATTGCCACTAATTCTACTCATGGGCTATTATTAAATGGCTTTATTTTTAATTAAATTTATTGTATTTTTTTATGAAAAAAAAATCCCAATTTATATAATTTATTTAATAAATAAATGCAACTTCATTAAATTATGACACAAAACCCATCAAGATCTAAACTAGCGAGTCTAACGAACCAAACGTTTGAGGCATTAACCATCCGAACCAAAGATTACACCGTAATCCACAAACAAGGCATTTTTAATTATTTTTTTTATCGGTTATCCTTACATGAATGGAAGAATCTATTGAATGATACTATACATTTTCACTTACATATACATAATATTATTATAATTGAATCGGACCTACCTAGAACACAAGACTGTTGTAATAACTTTTTTAAATTAAATACCCACCTTTCTGTCATTGTTTAAAAAGTAATTTGTGCATTTTATAAACACATTTTACCAATTTTGTTTTCAAGTTTTTTTTTTTTAAATTGATTTTCCCGATGACACCAAGAACTAGACATGACTGATTTATAATTCTAAATTTTTTTAAAATTCAAAACATTTGTGACGACCGTTATAATATTTCAATTGTTGTGTACAAAGTTTATTAATTTTATACGATTTTTAAAATATTAAATTTCTATCAATAGATTTCAAAAACATTTCAAGGCGAATTACAAACCATGTAACAATGCCTTTTTTTATTTAATATAAATTAATTTTGTATTAATTTGTTGCAGTATTCATTTGACATTAAAATCCAAAGATGACCACTACAGAGTTATATCGTTTTAAAAAGAAAAGAAAAAATTACTTTCAAGTTTGTGCATGACAATAAAATTAATGTTCAAACATTCAATACATATTACATTGTAGATATACATTTTTACAGCTTTGTTAATAATGGAAACAAATTATAGGCTACAATTTATATAATATTATTATACATTATTACAGTTAAAAAGAGGGCCTCTTTCACCATCTGTCATTTGAAGTCACCGGTAATCGGGGATGATAATGGAACTGATATACCCTTGTTTGTACGGAAAAAGTCCCAAACATTGAAAATAAAATAATTTAAAAAAAATCGACTATCGAATGATGCAGTAAACCGAGTGCATAATTCAATAAACCATAAAATTATTTCTAAAAGTAACTAATCAACACTTTACTTGTAGTTGGTGAAGGAGGCCCTTGGTATAATTATAATAATTGCGAAGTAGGGTAAAACGACCTAATGTTGGCACCCCACCAATTTATTGGCACCCTAAACTTTTCACTGAAAAATAAGAAAACTATTCCGTAAACTGTGTTCCCACAAAAAAATAAATAAATCTTAGGTTTACGAGAATTGCTAACAGTAAACAGTCAAATGATTTAAACATTGTGTCAAACTTTCAAATTTTATTTGAGTCGAAAGGTGCCAATAAATGGTCGTATTTCTTAAAGTGCCAATAATTGGGTATTTTCCCTTATAAAGGCTATGGAAAAAAATCACGCTTCTTGGACTCTCTTATGTAACAACTTGACGTACTTAATGCATCCAAAAACTTAAGGTACCAAAGAAAAGGCTGAATTACCTAAGCGAGTGTCACTCTCTTGCTTGCATTGAATTATCCATTTTGCCAAATTGCAAAATTGAATAGGTTTTTTTTTAAATCTATAACCAATATATAAAGCTGATGAAGAGTTTGTTTGATTGTACGCGCTAATCTCAAGAACTAGTGGTTTGAATTGAAGAATTCTTTTTGTGTTGGATAGTCCATTTATCGGGAAAAGCTATAGAGAGGCTATAGAGAACGCGGACCAAGTCGCGGGCACCAGCTAGTCTTGCATGCAGACCAGGGCTGTTGCGAATGAAAAATTTCCAACGTTTTTAGTGGATCTCATCAGATAAGCTGAGGCGGATTTCAAGTTTTTTTTTATTAGATTTCATTTTTAATGCAGAATTTTTTTTTAATTATTTTTGAAATTGATAATTTTAATAAATTTTTATTAAGTATGCAAGCTTTTTAGTAAAAAATTGAAACAATTTGAATAAAAAAAATCATAATAGTAAATCTGCCCTACTTAGGACTAGACTTGGTACTTTTGCGCATCCGCAATTATATTGCGCATGCGGATATCCGCAACAACCCTTATTACAGAGTGAGATTTAAAAATTCAAACAGCAATTTGTCAAAAAGTGTCAACAATAAAATTTGAATGACCGACTACAGATAAAGGCAGAAGCTATTTTGTGGCTTATTATAATAAATGTTGTGATACGTGTTATTTCTTACTGATTACAAAATATCAGTTTATTAGCAACGCATTGAGTAAACTTAAACATTTTAGGAACCCAAGTGTGAACGCAGTGCCACCACTACAAATAGAACTCTCTTGTATATGTTATAAGGTCGACTCGACGATGACAACTTCTCTTGAAAAACATTTCTACCGCATTTTATTATTCATTCCGAGTTTAATCTAGGCTCAGAATTTTTCACGACACACTTTTAAGGCTTCATACAAACTATTCTGAATCAACAATACGCAATTCAAATGCATGATTTAAATTAATTAATATCGATATACATATTTAAATCTATAAAGTAAACCGCTAGTGATTTTGAAATGATACAAGATTTTAGAAAACTGGGCTTCGCATGACAAGTAAATTTAATTTGCATTTTTTATTTTAAGCAAACAATTTTCATCATATTTTATTTTATTTAGTATGTATCAAGCCTTACAATCTGAATCACACAATGTGCATATTTCCTTTTCAGTAATAGTACAACCGAATATTCCCCACAATGGCAACACTATGAATTAAGCTAAATTAAAGCAAGACAACGGAGACAATGCAAAGAATGTGAACAAACTTTCAGGGGTGCATAACATTTTTCTTAATAAAGCAAATAGTTAACACGTATTTTTAGAAATAGGTACGTATTTTATATAGTAGCTCGAGCGTTCATAATTCATAAATTATAAAAAGTTGTATCATAATTCATAAAAAATAATAATTTAATACCATGAAACAGATAGCACCGGCCGCTTCTGTTTTGATACCTTGGTTTTATTTCTGTTAATATAAACTGACCATTTTTATGTGTTAATATTGTAACTATAACCATGTGTGGTGAAATTCTGGTCTCAATTTTACTATGCGATAAAACACTCATTATGGATTCCAATTTTACAATCGACATTGTGATTTGACATTTACTCTGTTCGTTCGTTTTGTTTGGCAACGCATGCCAATGACGTTAGTTGCCAAACTACTGGTTGTATGAGGGCTGTATCAATTAATCAAATTATCTTTGAACCTTAACGAATAGAGAAAAGCTCCAAGTGTATTGGAAATATGTATGTAACAAATAACTTTGCGACTAAAAATTTAAAAAAAAAAGAGTATTCTAATTAAAAATAATATCTGAATGGCAACACTATGCACTTTGTGACTATTCATTTGCTAAGTGTTGCCAGTGGAAATAAGCACATTGTTTAACCATTGGCATAACACAAAAACATATTCCCTTTGAATGATAATAATCTATCTTACACAAGTCACAATTAATTTTACTAGTGGACTACTACGGATAGAGAACTGTTCGCATCTATAGGATATTTGGAAATAAATATTTTGGCTTCGTAACGAGTGCGAAACAAAGCGGGGCTCAGATCACAGTACAGACGTACCCTGGTTGTACTGCGAGTATAGACGTTGGTGGAGTTCGAGGTGAGGTCAGCTGTCGCGGGTCGCCTCCTACTTCCCGCTGGCTCGCAACACTCAGTCTCGTCTTATAAACGTCCTTCCCCTGTAATTTAAAAACATATACATCACATAACAGTATATGCGCAATGCTGAATAGTTTCGCAATGCTATCCTGGATAGTTTGTGCAATACTGAAAGTTTTCGTAATGCTATCCTGAATAGTTTTCGCAATGCTAAATAGTTTGCACAATGCTATCCTGGATAGTATGCGAAATGCTGAATAGTTTGCACAATGCTATCCTGGATAGCATGCGCAATGCTGAATAATATCACAATACTATCCTGGATAGTTTGTGCAATGCTAAATAGTTTTCGCAATGCTATCCTGGATAGTATGCGAAATGCTGAATAGTTTGCACAATGCTATCCTGGATAGCATGCGCAATGCTGAATAGTTTCACAATACTATCCTGGATAGTTTGCGCAATACTATCCTGGATAGTTTGCGCAATGCTATCCTGAATACGATTGCGCAATGCTACCATGGATTGTTTTTCACAATGCTATCCTGGATAGTTTGCGCAATGCTGAATAGTTTACGCATACTGTGGTGTCTAGTATAGTGAGTATGCGGTGTACTGACGTGATGGTCTTGCGCTCGTTGCGCTGCGCGGGCTGCGGGCGCGCGCGGTTGAGCACCTTGAGCAGGTCACCGGCCTTGGCGCGCATGCGCGAGTGCACGTACACCTTGCTGCACTTGATATGGTAGTGCAGGTAGTCGCGGAACATGTGCAGCAGGTCGATGGTGTTGTCGCGCGCCGCCGCGCACGTGTGCCGCGGGAACAGCACGAACGTCACGTAGCTCATGTTGTCGCCGACGCGCGCCGACGTCTCGGCGAGCTCGAGCGGCGGCTCCTTGTGCGAGAAGAGCACCTGCGGCGCCGTGTGCGACGCGCGTCTGCCCTCCTTCAGCTCCTGCATGAACACCTTCCCGATCACCATGTCGTCCTCGTGGCGGAACACCGTCGAGAACACCACCGTCACGCGGTCCTCTTGCGCCTCCACGTATCTGAAACGGAATACGTATCAACTGAATAGTTCTCAAGATGTATGTCTACTACTCTTTTTACAGCAAAAAAAAACGTATTTACGCTGTAGCACGCGACTTCGTCCGCGTAACTTTATAAAATATAGCTTTCTGTGGGTGAAAGAATTTTCAAAATCGGTTCAGTAGTTTTTGAGTTTATTGATTCGCTATAATTGGCAGAAAAAATTGCACGCGCGCGAAGCCGGGAGCGGGTCGCTATAATAATATTTTATAAGATCTGACAATGACGAAGAATATACCAATAAGAATTTTCAATATGTCAATATTTGTAATTTTGGAATGTAAACAACAACAGATAATCCATAATTGTTTATAGAAAATGTGTCAATTCACTCTTCGGATGACTTCATTTTCATCATCAATAAAATAATCATTCAAAAGTATTTTATTGATGAACCCCTTGATCTAGTGGTTAAAATGCTTACTTTTAACGCACACAATAGTATACATTTGCAGAAAAAAATTAGACACGTGCGAAGTCAGGAGCGGGTCACTTGTAAAACGATAAAGCACATATTAAATAGTATTCTTACAGTGTTTCGTCTTGTCTGTAATTGATGACGGCACGCTTGTGACCGACGTCACCATCTTCCTGAAGTCTGAAGTACCTTTCGAATACCGACGCGAAGCAGTTCCTCTTGAGCAGACCAACTTTTTTCACAATCTCCTCCCAGTCGTCGGGCACACTCTCCATATCGAGTAACACTGATACATTGTAGCCTTTAATGAGAATAAAATACATAAATTAAATCATTTTCTGCTGCATTAATTTCTTAAATTTCATATTATAATTCGTAAGAAGTATCAAAATCGTGCCTAGTACCTATGTTCACAGAGGTAGGTTATGATGAATATGGTATTCTGGTGTCTGACCCTTTGGACCCACAAGTTTTGACCCACTCTATCTAGAACTAAAATTGCAATTCTGGTGGGAAATTAAACACACTGTTTTATGTGTTTGCGGCCGATAATAAATAATGACTCATTATAGTTGAAATTGCCTAAGCAAAGTTTAATGTCACTCAATTTGAGAGGGTTAGATCATATTCAAAGTTATTAAATAATTATATAAATGTCTTATCGCCAGCTAACTGTGATGGTTTTCATGCAGTTAAAATTAAAAACGGGCCACACCTCGGTATTAAACTTGTTAAAAATAAAATTCACTTTAATCTCCATCAATATGTAACAAAAACATTATAACTAAAATTATTACTATCTTATCGATGATTGTGAATCAGATAGATAGCTGAACGTTGTAACCAAATTGTAAGTGTAGAGAATATTATGTTATCAGATAAAACAGTTGGAATTTTGTTCATAAATTTTTAATAAATAACAATATTTGTAAAATAACACAATAACATGACGGTTCGTTCCCATTTGTTCCCATTCCCATTCTGAGATTTTTCAAAGTTTCTTCTCAGGAACCTAACCTAAGTGATGTTTACTAAAATAAAAGGGTCTGCTCTAGGAAAGACTTGATTAATGAAAATTTTCTATCAAAACAATGATCTATATTAGAATTTTACCCCTTTCACTTTCTGACAACAATAAGCAACTCTATTGTATAATGAACAAGAAAATTATTTTGTTCCCACACTCCAGTTTATGCAACAAGTTTTTATAACCACTTACATGTTCAATAATGAGGAAATAACAATAAATTATCATTTCCTTATTGGTAACCAGTAATAATGAAAAACAAGTACCAGTGATAGCAAAATATATTTTTAGTTGTTCATTAAATGCATTGAAATAAGTCAAAATAAGTTTCTGTAAGTTTATTTAGACTATAAACAAGAGCAATGTCTAGGCGAGACTAGGTCAAGGGATAAGCAAGTGATGAGGAGATAATCTTTGACAGCCAATAGTGATCAAAAGATGATAGGTACTGATATAATTATCTATACTAATACGCGACTTCGTCGCGGACACCAGCTAGTTATAATATATATAATATGGAATATTTAACCAATGTCCAACTGTCCATCCTGAAATTCTATTTAAACTATTGGTGAAATATAATAAATGTTTCCCTCACCTGACTCTGCTTCAGTTAGGAGCGGTCCATAAACCCTTTTGAGCAGTTCATCCGCCCCATGTTCTTCTAATTGCTTGTAAAACTTCAAGGATATACTAACCTGTAAATAAAATTTACGAATAAATAAACCTGTGAAGAAATATTTTTTTTTTTTTTCATAAAAACCTTCTTTGGTCAGTGAATATTATTAAAAAAGGCCAATTTGATAGAGCCATTCTCGAGTTTTGCCCTTAGCAACACATTCAGTGATTCATTTTTATTTATATGCATTCAAATTATTGCTGATAAAATTATCACTGCACTTTTTTTTATCACGTAAAGTAAAAACCAACAAACCAATGCAAGTGTTCACTGCTTATCTAATTAACTAAGAATATTTTTATTTATTTATTAAATCTCATGACATATTAATGGGCTGCTTCAGTTTTTTTGTTATTTAACTTCTGACATTGAAGCGAATTTCTTGTTGGTTAGGTACACTAAATTTTTCATTGCATAACTATAATGATTTTGTGTGCTGTTGGTGTTTCAATAAAATAAAGTAAAATAAAATAAAATAATTAAATGAGATTATGTTATCAGATTCGTTAATTGGGTTAATAGCAAATACACAGTAAATCTAAAGTTTTTTTGGCTGGAAACACTATGACCAATATGCAGTGTATTGTGATTATATCATTGACATTATTGACAATCCAACCTTACATACAAAATAGAAGTTTCTCAAGCATTTCCCAAAGAAGTCTCAATTCGACTGCATTTTTTTTTATGTTTGTTACCTCAGTACTTTCAACTGGGTGAAACAATTTTTATGATTCTTTTCCTGTATGGTCCCATTTCATGAGAAAATCCAATCCATGAGCAAATCCATGAGCAAATGGTTTGAAGTTGGTTTTTTTTTGTTAAAAAGAGTTATTTGTCACATACCACCTGTCAGAAGTTCCATAAATAATACTTTCTACACTAATGTGTATCATTGAGAAGAAACTTTAATATTGAAATACTTACTCTAACTTTGGTTTTATCTCCATTGATATTGGATATATGAAAGAGTACTCCATCAAAGTCTGCAACTTGCACATCAATGGATTCAGGTTTTAAGCTAAAAAATAAAGAAAAGACATTGCAATAAATATTGGTTTCAGTGAGCATATTTTTTTAATTGGGAAGGGTAGAGACATGAACGCTGGCATCCCTTACTTACTCACTGAAAGAAAACAGCACATATGCTGTTATATTACGGTAGTATTCTGTAAGGGGGTTGCTGCTGCCAAAAAATACACTGCCCGACTGACTTTGAACCACTTTCCAAATCCAGACCAGTCAACTTTGAATAGTTCATTTCCCAAATTGACCCTACCGGGAATCAAACTCGGACTCTCTGAGACAGATCGTTATTTTGTTTACAGGAGTGGCATCGAAAACATTTTAAGGACAGCTTCCGTACACAAGTACCTAACAACTAATGAGTCATACGATACGTACGATCCGTCACTATAGGCGGTACCGCGTCATGGTTAACACTGCAAACACAAGGGACCGCAGCGACTAACTTAAAATAATTTTAGGCTTTTCATAACATATAATGTAAGGGGCAAGCAACGTGGGCCCACCCTCAAGAATTTGACACTTGTCAATTTGCTCCCGAAAAGGGTTATGCCCTTACACAATAACATATAAAGAAAATTTAAAAATAAATAAAAATGTTACACAAAATTACAAACAACAGTGTCCTCGATAATTACAAACACCTTTAATGAAAAAAAACTATAAACTTTCTAAGCGTAACGTACTCACCGAGCCAGTGCATTTCTATATTTAACAGTTAATGTTTCTTCTATAATTCTATTATTGATCTCGAGTAAGATCATTATTTAACAATTTAATAACCTACAGAATTTTTATAAAACCAACGCTTATAGCACCTTCATTTATTAATTTAAACGGAAATCTTTAATGACGACCACCCGTACACACAGACACCATTACAAGCAGTGTGTGTGTGTTGCCAGTTGTCAAATCCATTTCCTTCTTTTTCTACTATAAAATAATTAATAATTATAAAATAATGATTTCGCATTAAGTACATGAATTGGTAATCATTATTCAAGCTTCGTCGTTGTACATATATGTTAATGATCATAATAAATACGACCGTATGTTTACTTATACTCAGTAGATAAATATAAAATTCTAAAAAAGTTGCCTAAATTTATGAACTCACTGCTCATGTGTTTAATAGACGCTGCCATTGCAATTATTTGCAATGCTTACACACGCTACAATAATGAGTTGCCGCATTCACGGAGCTATTGTTTTTACATAGCGCGGTATGCGGTATCTAGTTGACCGAGACCAAACGAGACCAATCATTAAATCTTTGAAAGAGAAAAACAGCCCATGCCGCAGTCCACCCAACCCCAGCATTATATATTTATATTTATTTGGTTGCAGCAGGTTGGAGATGGGTTGTAAAAAAGTTACTCTATGGGTTGGAGTACTTGTTGTCAAACTTGTCAAAAGAAAAGAATCCGTAGTAGCCATACTATTATTATTCTGATTCTTTAATCAAATCAATCTTCTAAATTCTTTTTATCTTGCTTTTTATTCTTTCGTGTTTATATTTTTTTCATTTCATTACATAATTAATTTTATTTGAAGGGGTATTTACATATTTTGAACTACATACTTTTTTAAATGTTCTGTAGGGTAATAAAAATAATACGAAAAAACATGTTGAATATTTAAAATAACTTTGTTAATTAAATTTATTACAATGGCAAATCAAGTCGCTCAATTTGTGGCGGGTCTCAAATCTAGATGTGTAGAGGTGCAGATAAAAACTGCTCGTGAACTTTATCATTATGCCAAGACGGAACTTCGGGAAGTGCCACAAGAAGAACTTACGCAGTTTCTCGATGAATTCAATCATCAAATTTTTGAAATGGTCTCTAGCAATGATGTCCATGAGAAGAAAGGTGGAGTTTTGGCTATAGGTATGTTATTATTATCAGTATTTTGCCTTGTCCCTAAGTTGCATGCCCAGAGAAGTCCATAACACTGGTTTTTATAAATTTTTAATTTTGTTACACCTTTATACATTATTGTTTCTCAGTAAATAATTGAATTAATCTCCATAAATGACTAAATGCCTGCCAACCGTAGTAGGATTAAGAATAAGTGATAGGCATCCTTTACTCATTCACCAAAACCCAACAGCACATATGCTGTTATTTTCAGTAATCTTCTGTAAGGGGATGAGTTACTGTTACTGTAAGGTGAGTGTTACTGCTCCCAGGTGGGCACAAAATACAAATCACATATTACAAATAAATACAATATATGCATACATACACATATATACACATAAATTTATCACATACTACTCACATAGAACTGCCAAAGTGCTCAATGTCTTAAAAAATTAAAGATTTTCAATATATTAGTATATGATTTTTTAAAATTTCAGTTTGTTTAATTGGCGGCGATTGTGACACTACAAAAACGCGAATAACACGTTTTGCTAACTACCTAAGGAATCTATTACCTTCCTCTGATGTGGGAGTAATGGAGCTTGCAGCTAAAACAGTTGGACGACTTGCCACAGTGTCCGGTGTTAAAAGAGCTGAATATGTGGAGTTTGAAGTGAAAAGGGCGTTCGAATGGCTATCCGAGGATAGAAATGAAGGTCGGCGTCACTCTGCAGTTTTGTTACTGAAAGAACTTGCCATTGCCATGCCTACATATTTCTACCAACAAATCTCTGGGTTTTTTGATCACATTCTTGTGGCTTTGAAAGATCCTAAACAGCAAACTAGAGAAGCTGCCGCAAAAGCTTTGAGGGCTGGTTTAGTTGTGACAGCGCAAAGAGAAACCGCAAAACAATCCACAGCCAAACCACAGTGGTATAGACAGTGTTACGAAGAAGCTATGCTGTCATTTGAAGATGTTCCTATTAAAGAGAAAGGTATTACCAAAGAAGACAGAGTACATGGAGGCTTGTTGATTCTCAATGAGCTGTTGAGATGTTCCAATGTTGTTTGGGAGAAAAAGTATACATCACTCATGCAAAGTATGGACACTCAGAAAGATGTTACAATGTCTGATGATATCATATTTATAAATACCAAACTGCATAGTCCATCAGTGAAGAGGGGATATTTATGTGAAGGATTCAAAAGTGAAAATGTTACATTTCCTGTTCCAATATATGAATCAGCAGTTTGTCATAAGTTGCTTGATGAAAAATTTAAGACAATATGTCAAGGTAAAAAAAGATTTGTTTTAATTTTTTTGCTGTTATTTTTATTTTATTTTTAATTTAAGTTACAAATTATATTCATTCTTACAGATGTAATGGCTCAACGGCTGTTAAAAACACAAGGTGTACCACAGATCTTCCTCATTATATTGCCTAGATTAGCAGCTTTTAACAAATCACTTTTCGTAAAGAAATATTTAAACACAACTATGCAGTTTCTACTATCAATAGTGCGTGGAAGAGACAAGGATAAAAATATGGCATTTACAACTATCGGTTTGATGGTAGCAGCTCTTGACGAGGATATTAAGCCATATATTCCTAAGGTTTTAGAAGTAATTAAGCAAACTTTCCCAGTTAGAGATAATCAAAGTAAGAAAAGAGTTTATATTGATCCATCTATTTATGCTTGTATCACTATGTTGGGAACAGCTGTTAATGATTTAGTCATGAATGACATAGGAGAACTACTAGAAGCCATTTTTTCCACTGGTATAACGCCATCGTTGACTGTGTGCTTAAAAGAATTGAGTGACAATTTACCCGCTTTAAGAGAAGAGATTTCAAATAGATTGCTAAATATGCTGTCACTGGTTTTAAGAAATAAACCCTTCCTACATCCAGGCACACCGAGAAGTCTCGAACTGCAAATAAGTAATATTAGCTTAGGTATGGAACCTCAAGACACTGTCAGTATTGTTCTGGCATTGAGAACACTTGGGACATTCCACTTTGTTGGTGAACACAGTTTACTCACGTTTGTAAGACGTTGCGCTGACCATTTTCTTCAGAGTGATCAGCAAGAAGTGAGACTTGAAGCAGTTAAAACGGCTGCTAAATTGCTGGCTGACGCGATTGTTAGAAATACAGAAGTACCATCGAAATCACTTGATACATTAACAGCAGAAGTAGTTGGTAAACTATTGATTGTGTCAGTTACTGACCGAGAGTATGAAGTGCGTTACTGGGTTTTAAAATCTCTAACTGGAGTATTTGACTCTCATCTGGCGCAAATTGAAAATTTAAGTTTTCTTTTTATTGCCATGAATGATGAACACTTGGAAATTAGAGAACTGGCTATATGTACAGTTGGACGATTGAGTACTGTAAACCCTGCTTACGTTATGCCAGGATTAAGGAAAACTTTAATACAATTTTTGACTGAGTTAGAACATTCTGGAATGAGCAGGAACAAAGAACAAGCTGCAAGAATGCTAGATAACTTGATTTTACACGCCCCAAGACTTGTCAAGCCTTATATGGAGACCATATTAAATGTACTAGTGCCAAAATTGAAGGAATCTGATTCTAATCCTGGCGTTATTACAAGTGTGTTGAAGGCTGTAGGTCATTTAGCTGATGTCCATGGTGATAATACTGGTCTGAAAAAGTGTTTACCAGAATTGTTAAGTGTCCTTCTAGAGTTATTGTTGGATGCGAGTGCAACAGACAAGAGGAGTATAGCTTTGTGGGCATTTGGTCAACTGATTAGTGCTACAGGATATGTGGTAACTCCTTATACCGAGTATCCAAATTTAATGGATGTTCTGCTAAACTTTTTAAAGACTGAACAACAAACTAAAGATAGAAGAGAAACTATAAGAGTATTGGGCTTGCTTGGTGCTTTAGATCCCTATAAACATAAAATCACCAGGGGATTAATCGATGGTCAACCCGATTCTAGTTTGGTCCCATTAGCAGATAGCAAAATTGAGGAGGAAAATTTTGATAAGACCACTAGTGAGATGCTAGTCGACATGTCCTCACCGATGCTGGACGAATACTACCCAACCGTTGTCATAACCACACTCATGCGCATACTCCGTGATCCGACTTTACAACAGCACCATACCAGTGTTGTTCAGGCTGTCACTTACATCTTTCAGTCATTAGGCATCAAATGTGTGCCATACATATCAAAAGTCATGCCCAGTCTCTTGTTTGTTGCGAGGGCAACAGAGAGCAATAATTTCCGCGAATTTCTGTTTACGCAATTGGCGAAACTAATAGCTATAGTGAAGCAACACATTCGAAATTACTTGGACAAAATATTTGAGTTAATCAAGGAGTTTTGGACACCGAACAGCCCGTTTCAGCCAACATTAATCCTGCTAGTAGAACATATCGCTGTGGCTCTCGGATCAGAGTTTAAAGTCTATTTGCCGCAATTAATTCCTCATATTTTGCGCGTTTTGGCTCACGATACAAGTAAAGATAGAATTGTCACTGAAAAATTACTGCTAGCTTTAAAAATGTTTGAAGACAACTTGGATGATTATATGCACTTAGTGATACCGTTAATTGTTAAGCTATTCGATGCGACAGACTGTCCTATATCTGTAGCCAAAGTAGCTATGGAAACAGTGGATTACTTGTCAGATTCGTTGAACTATGGTGAACTAGTATCGAGGATTATTCATCCTCTGGTTCGAAGTTTGGATACATGCCCCCCACTCCGTCCGACCGCTATGGATACATTATGTTCTCTGATCGTGCAACTTGGACGAAAATACAACTACTTCATACCTCTCGCACATAAGGTTGTTGTGAAACATAAAATACAACATCAAACTTATGAAATGCTTCTCTCAAAATTGCATTCAAATTCAACGCTGTCGGTAGATGATTCTCTGCAAAGTTTTCGACGTAGACCTCGGAACAACAATCAGGAGGTAAAGAAATAACCCTTTAATTATCATAGACACGTAGTTATTGAAGACACTTGAATTTTATTAACTTTTTTAATATTAAGGTCTACAGACAGGCTGACGGTCTACTTGATGGTAGGTGGCTACCGTCCCCTATAACACAAGCAACGCCATAGGTGTTGCAAATGCGTTGCCGACCACAGAAGGATTAAGGGTAAGGAATAAGAGAGGGATGGGGTAATGGGCTCATGCATTTTAAAAATAAAGATAATTTGTTACGCCCAAATTTAGATTCATACACATGGAACTGCATACTAACATTTTCTAAAAGTAACTATGTTGTTACTACAAGTTCTTATTTCCGTGACGGTCAGAAGGCAGATGGACGGTCTACTTAATGGAAGAAGTTAATGTAGAGCAATGCCAGGTCAAATGTGTTGTCAATTTTAACCACATCTTGATAAAAGCTAGGAATGACGGTCTACAATATAACAGTATACATGCTGTTATTTCGCAGTGGTCTTCTGTAAGTCTGCCTTGAATGACGCAGTGTGTTCTATTATAGTGTTTCCTTCGCCCTTTCAGACTCGGATAGTGGTGTGTGATACATCCCAGAGCATCCGAAAGTTGTATGTGAACGCGCAAAATTTGAAACTGGCTTGGACGGTCAGCAGCCGCGTGTCCAAGGACGACTGGATGGAGTGGCTGCGCCGGTTCAGCATCGGCTTACTCACGGAGTCCCACAGTCCTGCGCTCAGGTAAGGCTGCGTTACATCCATTCGTGCTCATCGCCAGCCGCAGTGCGGGCTAAGCTCTAAGGCCCTCCGCTAAGTCACGCGTTCACCGACTCACCGGCGTCCGTTTGAAGCTAGTGAACGCTGTGTTACGCGTGCACTGATATCAATCATCTGGAATTTGTGTGCTCAGCTATACACGTTCCAACATGTTACACGTGCGAGTCAGTGTGGCACTATTGAAATGGAACAACGAGAGCGTACACTTCATATAGCGCCAGCTAAACACAGATCGCGGACGAACGCTTCATATAGCGCTGGCTAAACACCGGTCGCGGGCGCACGCTTCATATAGCGCTGGCTAAACACCGGTCGCGGGCGCACGCTTCATATAGCACTCTATGAACACAATCGTGTTTCAATTCACCCGCGCACCGGTGACCGACGCTACCCGCGTCACTTAGCGGAGGGCCTAAGTTGTGTGTGGCGATTAGGGCGTGCCTGGCGCTGGCGCACAACTACTCGCAGCTGATGCGAGATCTGTTCAACGCGGCGTTCGTGTCGTGCTGGACGGAGCTGGACAAGTCGGCGCGCGCAGAGCTGGCGGCGGCGCTGGAGCAAGCGCTGACGGCGCCCGACGCGCCCGAGCTGGCGCACGCCGTGCTCAACCTGGCCGAGTTCATGGAGCACTGCGAGTGCGGCGGCGCTCTGCCCATGCCCGCGCGACTGCTCGGCGAGCGTGCCATGCGCTGCCGCGCCTACGCCAAGGCCCTGCACTACAAGGTACTTACCTTTGACCAATCCAATCGATTCATCTCTAGACCGTACATATAACGGAGTGATATTGATAATTATTACAGGAAGAAGAATTCCGCAATGGCGCTACTTCACAAGTCGTGGAGGCGTTGATACACATTAACAACAAACTCCAGCAAAAGGAGGCCGCCGAAGGCCTCCTCGAAAGAGTGATGGCGCAGCGTGAAGCCGGAGACACAAGTCTGCAAGTTCAAATAAGATGGTACGAGAAACTACATAACTGGGAAACTGCAATACACCTGTACGACGAGAAACTGTCCATAAACAAGAACGACATGGAGGCTTACCTCGGCTCGTTGCGGTGCTACGAGGCGCTCGGAGATTGGGTCACACTTCACGACACCGTAACGAAGCGGTGGCAGGGAATGAGCTACGATGAGAGGTTTAAATCGGCGAGACTTGCCGCCGCCTCGGCCTGGGGTCTCAACGAGTGGAACTCGATGACTAAATATGTCAGTTTTCTCCCGGAAAACACTCAGGACGGCGCTTTCTATAGAGCTGTTCTTGCCATACGCGACGATGAATTCGAGAAATCTAAACATTTCATTGACCAAGCACGGACCTTGTTAGATTCGGAGTTAAGCGCGGTCGCCGGCGAGAGTTACCAAAGGGCTTACGGCGCTTTAGTTAACGCTCAACTGTTGGCCGAACTAGAGGAGGTGGTCACATATAAAGTCATTCCCGAGAGAAGGGACACAATACGACAAGCTTGGTGGACGAGACTTCAAGGGGGGCAGCGGCTAGTCGAAGATTGGCGCAAGATCCTTCAAGTGCGTGGTTTAGTGCTGACGCCTCAGGAAGACTTGGTTACCTGGTTGAAATTTGCATCTCTGTGCAGAAAGAGCGGTGCGCCTCGTCAGGCTCATAGGACTCTCGTTATGCTGCTAGGAACAGATCCAAGCAAAAATAAAGAGTTACCTCTTCCCACACACGAGCCTAGATTGACCCTCGCTTACGCTAAACATTTGTGGGTAGCGGGAGATAAGCAGTTAGCTTACAATCAATTACAACGCTACGTGAGCTCGGCCGAGACAGGCGATGCAGAGCATTGCAGGTTGCTGGCACGTTGTCACCTGAAACTGGGATCGTGGTGCGAATCCTTACTGGGTATCAACGATACTTCAATTCCAGAAATTTTACAGAACTACGCATCGGCGACGCAATTGTCCTCTGACTGGTATAAGGCTTGGCACGCTTGGGCTTACATGAACTTTGAGACAGTGCTGTTCTATAAACATCAACAAACTAATACTGACACGGCTAGTTCGGCAGAGAGAATTCCGCCTCTGGAATACACGCAGAAACATACGGTGCCGGCGGTCGAAGGATTTTTCAAATCCATCAAACTTTCGCACGGCAGTTCGCTGCAAGATACTTTGAGACTGCTCACCCTCTGGTTTGACTATGGTCACTATCATGCCGTCAATGAGGCCTTGGTGGAAGGCATAAGAACTATCGAAATCAACGTGTGGCTGCAAGTTATACCGCAACTGATCGCTAGAATCGATACGCCCAGAGCTTTGGTCGGCAAGTTAATACATTCCTTACTCATAGACATAGGAAAGTCTCACCCGCAAGCCCTTGTGTATCCGTTGACGGTGGCTTCGAAATCGTCATTTACGGCGCGAAAGAATGCCGCAAATCAAATACTTAAATCAATGTGCACACACTCGAACGATCTGGTGAATCAGGCTGCTATGATTTCGGAGGAATTAATTAGGGTTGCAATTTTATGGCACGAACAGTGGCACGAAGCTTTAGAGGAAGCGTCGAGATTGTACTTTAGTGAACACGACGTTAAGGCAATGTTCAAGACTTTGGAGCCCCTACATGCAATGTTGGAGAGAGGTCCGCAGACTCTGAAGGAGAGTTCGTTCAGTCAGGCCTACGGGAGGGACCTAAATGAGGCACAAGAATGGTGTAACCGTTTCAAGGTAAATTCATTTTGCATTGTTTCAAGTGTCAAAGCCAATATAATTTATTTGCTGAATATGGTTTATACATAAGTTTGTTGTAGATTTTTATAGTGTCCGCAAATTTATCGACAAGTGGCGTGCAAATCTAAAAAGCAAACAGTAATTCCTCCAATATAATTAAACAATAATTGTATTTATTTTTATGTAAGACATAGCTTGCATAGCTTGCATTTAGAAATTCATTAAGTAAATAATATGCCTTTTCCACCAAAAGATTACGTAAGTGCAATCCTTGAACATTGCCAGATTTCTGGTATTTCTTCACTGATCTGTAATAAAGCACTGGATTTTTTGTGAGTTGATGAGTGATGAAGGAATGAAGCATTTTCCCGCGGTAAAAAGTATCCTATGTTCATCAGGGATAATGTCGGCTTCTAATGGTAAAGGAATTTTTCAAATCGGTCCAGTAGTTTCGGAGCCTATTTAATACAAACAAACAATCAATCAAATCTTTCCTCTTTACAATATAAGTAAAGTATAGATATTTGTAGGAAGTTATATAAGTGCACTCCCATTACAGCAGTCGGGGTCCGTCCGCGACCTGAACCAGGCGTGGGACTTGTACTACCACGTGTTCCGTCGCATCAGTCGACAGCTGCCGCAGCTCACGTTGTTGGAGCTGCAGTACGTGAGCCCGCGGCTGCTCAACTGCCGCGACCTGCAGCTCGCGGTGCCCGGCTCCTACGTGCCCGACCAGGACCTCATCCGCATCGCCCACATACAGAGCACCTTGACGGTCACCATTCTCTTCCATTCCATATCTACTGTACTGTTACATCGCCCGTACTCTTATGTACAACTTATCACTTATGGCCAATATTTACTGAATACTGACTCGTCGGCACATTGCTGTGTTAGCGAAATATATTTTTAAGTGAAAATTTGTTAGGTAGACTTGGGCAGTTTGACAGTTGGCCAGCAGTTGCCTTGCCTGGGCAGTCGCCAAAAAAAATAAACCAACAAAATTAGAAATCTTGTATGAAAATTGTAGTTTGCGCTGAGGAACGAAACGATAGCGCGTCTAATAATAAACTTATTTAAACTTTATTTTTTGGATGCTTTCGCTCTTGACGTATTAAGCATAATAATTAAGGGAACCCAAACAGGGCGAAATCGTACACTTACCGTGAAACAGTAATTGTACAAATTCACCCTGTTCCGATTACAGTAATAGATTAATAGGAGTTTGGTTCTGAATTTTAAAAGTAGATGGCGCCAGCTCAACTACTGCCGGTACACTACACTATAATGCTGAGTAAACATATGAACGAATCTAAATTCGCGTTTAGGTGATAACATCAAAGCAACGTCCGCGTCGTCTCACCATTTGCGGCTCGAACGGCAAGGAGTACATGTTCCTGCTGAAGGGGCACGAGGACCTGAGACAGGACGAGAGGGTGATGCAGCTGTTCGGTCTGGTGAACACGCTGCTTCAGGCGGACCCCGACACCTTCAGGCGGGATCTGGCCATTCAGAGATACGCCGTCATTCCCCTGTCGACCAATTCGGGCCTGATCGGTTGGGTGCCGCACTGCGACACACTGCACTCGCTCATCAGAGACTACAGGGAGAAGAGGAAGTGCCTGCTGAACATCGAACACAGGATCATGCAAAGGATGGCCTCAGATCTAGAGAAACTCATGCTCATGCAGAAGGTTTGTATATATCTCTACGTAGTCTAAATTAATATTATAAATGCAAAAGTAATGTGTGATCTGATCTGTCTGTCTCATATGTTAACTTATGTGTCTGTGTGTTGTCTCATTTCTGTCTTATGTGTCAATTGTGTATAAACGGTTCAACCGATCATGATGAAATTTTGCATATCAAAATTCGTTGTCAGGAATACAGGAAAGGACATAGGGTATGTTTCGCAAACGCTATATTGCTTTTATTTTTTTAGTTATTTTTTCAACGCGGACAAAGTCGCGGGCAAAGGACAAAGTATTTCATGAAAATTACGAAGTTTCCAAGCAAGCAAATTGGTCTTTTAGTAGAAACTTTTAGTTTGCCGTTGGGTATACACGGACCTTCCTTCATTTAGGACCACATGCAGTATACAGTAAATGCATGTTTTAATTATATAATTGGTTTCATTTTCGTATCACTTTATATATAGAAGAAAAATATTGAGTTTCTTTCGGGGTTTCTTCTCAGGATCTTTGTCTTAACTTTTTTTTTCCGATACCCTGGTAAATTTAAATTTATTATGACGATCATTAGAGTCCTCCGTAGAGAACTAATTGATAAATGAATAAATATTTTGACTTTGATTTTGCGCCGGCCAGGTGGAGGTGTTCGAACACGCCCTGGAGCACACCGCTGGCGACGACCTCGCCAAGTTGCTCTGGCTGAAGAGTCCCTCGTCGGAGACTTGGTTCGAGCGAAGGACCAACTACACCCGATCGCTGGCCGTCATGAGCATGGTCGGCTACATCCTGGGCCTCGGAGACAGGCACCCGTCCAACATCATGCTGGACCGGGTCACCGGGAAGTTCCTGCACATTGACTTCGGCGACTGCTTCGAAGTGGCCGTCACCAGGGACAAGTTCCCGGAGAAGATACCTTTCAGATTGACCAGGATGCTCATCAACGCAATGGAGGTACTGTGTAGTCCTCTTAACGCCCGACGCAAAAACAATTTTGATAGAGTTTTTTTTTCTTGATACGATCGGGACGTTTCTCAGCTACAATTTATGTAGTTTCAGGCGTTTGAAGACCATTTCCTATTGCATGATCTATTTAATTACCTATATAAAATAATAATAATAATAATAATATACAGTATTTAGATGTACATAACAATACTTTTTAAATGATCAATACTAATAATAATCTGTAGGGGTCGGTCATGGAGTAATTTACTTTGTTTTCAGAAATATCGTGTATATAGGCTCTATACATGATACTGAAACTAAATTGACGATTTTTAGAATTTTTTTCTGTATGTATGTATGTTCCTCCATCACTCTTAAAAGAATTAACTGATTTTCATGAAACTTGGTGGATAAACATTTAGAAGTACGGGACACGTGATAGGCTACTTTTTATCTTTTTAACGCGGACGAAGTCACGGGCAACGGCTAGTATAATATAAATGTATCATGTGTATCGGAGCTGGTATACTGTTACTTGGGTGGTATTTCCATGAGATTAACAACCAACTCCATAGTAACTTTCATGGTACTTACACTAGAGAAGCGATACCAAATGTAAACAAAGTTACCGCAAGGTCATTTTTATATGCAGGGCTTTAGCGCGGCGATGTCCGGCAGGCTTATTATCTAAATGGCTCTGCTGAGCGACAGGCGAAAAATGCGAAAAATTTGTGCAATATCACAACCAACCACACTAGTGTTATTTAGATAATAAAGCCTTGAATATTACGTTATACATCCCATACATTTTATTCTTTCGAACTTCGTTATCATTTTCAAGATGTTACTTTGACTAAGGCGCCTGTCTCTTAATCAGGTGACTGGCATAGAGGGGACGTACCGTCGCACGTGCGAGTCCGTAATGGAGGTGCTCCACCGACACAAGGACAGCGTGATGGCGGTGCTCGAGGCGTTCGTTTACGACCCCCTGCTCAACTGGAGACTCGTCGACGCGACGCGTCGCGACGCAGACGCTCCCCCCTCTCCCCCCTCCCCCCATTCGCCCCACTCGCCCCGTTCACCCCACTCTCCCCCCGAGCAGCCGGCCGAAGCGAACCTCAACAAGCGCGCGCTCGCCATAGTGAACCGCGTACGCGACAAACTGACAGGACGGGACTTCCCCCACATAGAGGAGACGCTGACGGTGCACAAGCAAGTCGATCTGCTCATACAACAGGCGACCAGCAACGAGAACCTGTGTCAGTGCTACGTAGGCTGGTGTCCGTTCTGGTAGACCTAGAGGCTAATGGGGAACAAGAAAGTGTATTGTAGTTAGATTGAAAGCATCATAGGATACAAGCATCATGTGCAAGTCGCATAATGTGCACTAGTGCAAGCTGTGCAAGTCGCAGAATGTGCACTAGTGTGCAAGATGTGCAAGTCGCACAATGTTCACTAGTGTGCAAGATGTGCAAGTCGCAAAATGTGCACTAGTGCAAGCTGTACAAGTCGCAGAAAGTACACCAGTGCAAGCTGTGCAAGTCGCACAATGTGCACTAGTGCAAGCTGTGCAAGTAGTAAAACGTGCAGGTCCCAGAATGTGCAATTTTGCTATCTGTACATTTTGGACTTGCACATGATGCTATTGTTCCCATCATAGCCTTGTAATGTATAATTCTATTCATTCACTCAAACAAAGATCACTCTTAAGCAAGCATATTCATTCAAGCAAGCACTTTTAAGTTTGAATAATTGATTCTTTTAATAAACAAATAATATCTTGATAATAATGTTAAAGGCGCCTTAAAGCATCAAAGGCTTGAGTGCGCCCCTTTTGAGGGCACTACTAGCTAGTAAGACATATCCCCGCTCAATATGTGGTGGAGTGCTTTATTTTTTTATTTATTTATAATTATAAAAATCAGTTGCAATTAGCTTTAGTTAGTAATTAATAATTAGATATAGAATATGTACATCACACGTAAAAGCCATTTCTCTACAGCAGAACTCGGTGAACAGTTCTAGTCCCGTTAAGTCTCATGTTAGTAATACAATCGTAAGGAGTTTCGTAATTATTTTTTTTGCTCAGGCTCTTTTATTTTATTTTTTGTTCTGTAAACTAGCTAAAAAATATAACCGCCATCGAGTCCGAAGAAGAAATATCAACAAAGCGTATCAAAATATTAAAAGTCGTGAAATTAATTTTTATTGGCTATCTAATTGGCCGCACTATAGATGATAGATTATTTTCAAAATGGTCGATAATTATAATATAAGTACTGAAGTAAATTGTTTCATTAAAATTTGTAATTAATTTGTCGATTACTAATTTCATAATTTTGTCGTTAATTTAAGCACACATGAAATGGACATTTATTGCAATGTAAATAAATAAATATATCTTAAAAATAAAGGCAACGTTTGTAAGAATAAATAACTGTTTAATTAATAAAGGGTTGGTTTAAATTTTGTTACCCGCTACATCAGAAAAACAATTATTATAATACTAGCTGGTGCCCGCGACTTCGTCCGCGTAACTTTGAAAATTATATACTAAAACCTTCCTCGAGAACCTCTCTATCCATTGGTGAAAACAGCATGAAAATCGGTGCAGTAGTTTTTGAGTTTATCGCGAACAGAGACAGACGCGGCGGAGTTCGTAATGTTACGAGTTTACGACCCGACTAGGGTGTGGCACGTTTTCGAAAGCTCGAGCGTAAGCCCTGGGCGCATGGAAAGTTCCACACACATTCCCCACGCCCCACGATAGATAGATGGTGACCACACCCCTAAAGCAAACCAAAACTTTAATTAATGTAAACATGTTTACATCTTTTAAGCATAGAGTAACTTATTATATACTGAGCTTTTAATTTTCTATTAATTTCTAAAACCATCCAGGCCGTCTGCGCAGCCTTCTAAAACTATATTTTTTTTATTTAAAAATTTTGCTTTTCATACTTAATTATTTTTTCAGGTTATAACATAGCGGTAAATTAAAATAAAGATAGTTAACTAATTCATTCATTCAAAACATAATTGAAAAATTCATTATGTAATTATTGTGCTTTAATTAAATATTTTAGTATATATTAGGAAAAACCGCACACATCAATTTTAAAATTTATCATCTCTATTTATTAATTTTGTAAATATTTCAATGTCAAATATTTTAAAACTCAAATAATATTTTTTATCTTTAGCATTTCTCGTCAAACATGACAAATAACTAAACCAAACAACTGGTTGTCCTACCTACCTACTTTCGCATCACATACTTTTCACGAAGGACGAAATAAAACCAATTGTCAGTATACATATAAATTATTATATTTTATCGAAGTAAAACATTTGTAATTATCATTTTACATCATAACAAAAAAAGGTATAATTACAAATGAAATGTTTATCTACCAAGTTTTGAAAATCAGTTAATTCGTTTAAAGATTTATGGAGGAACATACATACCTACATACAATGCCTAAACTTACAGACTTATTATTAGTATTGATAATCATATTTGCTTCGACAATAATCCATATTCGTACAATCAAATCGAGGCTTTCTCTCATTTAAAATAGTACCTAACTATTGTTATATATTTATGTATATAACTTTTTGCACTGTGTTAATTACCTATAGCACTTATCTTACCTATAGTAATAAAATTTAATGGTTTCAATATATTTACATTTAAAATAAAATAAAAAACTACTTATCTATTAACTTAATTTATTTAACAATCACATTGATATTACCTACTTAAATGATATTGAAAAACTTTGTTAGCCAAGAGAGACTGATATTTATTAACTAATCTAATGACGTATGAAGAATGAAGAACACTGGAAACCTAGGTCTACGGGAAATCCTATAAATCAACAACTGGCTTATTAGAAACAGTACGCATACATGTGGAGAAGATCACACCAATAAGAGGGGCTTACATTCCCTTCTCTCAGTAATCTCGCGATGCATCTATACTGGCCGCACTTATCACATATCCTCTCCAACGTATACATGTATTTATAAATTTCGAAGTCCTTTTCTTTGGTCAGTGTTCTCCAAAACCAGATATCATGGTTGGACACTTTGAGGACCCTCTTCATATGTCTCACCCACAAAATGTTGGTGTTATCTACGACGTCTCTCCATCTGCTGCATACGCCACGAATTTGTAATAACTCCGATGGCTTCAAATAGCTTAGAATGTGCAGCATCATCTCATCGGGCAGACGCGCTATGGGGCAGTCTTTCTTCTCATCTTCTTCAGCTGAGTTATTGTTCACATTACATTTTATGTGAGCCATTTTCAAAGCTTCTCTTCTTTATAATCTTCACTGTATTGTTTCAGAATTATTTTCTTGTACTAGTGGATTCAGCAATAGGTCAGAACACACACCAAAGTAAAGTACTAGTACGCAAAACCAAAAATCTTTTTGCGACTGATTTGTCTCACGGCTTGTACACAACTGAAATTGCTTCGCTCACAGAAGAACACAAAACAGTTCGGTAAAAAAAATGGTAATAAAAATTTATTGCAGTGCAGTAATTATACCAATATTTTTTACAATGTTAGAGAAAGTAAATATTATGCCGACTTAATTCTAAGAAGGGAACTCGTTGTCGTTGGGTGGTTTAAAAGACTTTACGTTGACTAATAAACAATTTATTATAAGATCCATGCTTATGTAGATACGAATACTAATGAAGTACTAATTTACTAATGTTTACTCATTTACTAAAGACACCAATTTACTAATTATACTAATCAATGATGTTAAAGATTCAATAGGAAAGAATACTGAGAAAATGTAACGTAGTAGGTATGTAGGTACCTACATTTACAAAACAAAACAATATGTGAAATAACAAAACAAATTTTATATGTTTTTAAGAACTATAATTGTTAAGAAGCAGTAATTTCGATTATTTCGAAAAGAGATGAAAAAAAAGGCTACACTTTATACTTACTATAAAGTTTTAGCCTTTAACACATACTAATACATATATATTCTAAACTAGTTGCTGCCCGCGATTTCACCCGCGTAACATTGTAAATTATATATATAACCTTCCTCGAGAACCACTCTATCCATTGGTGAAAACAGCATGAAAATCGGTGCAGTAGTTTTTGAGTTTATCGTGAACAGACAGACGCGGCGGGGACTTCGTTTTAAAATAATGTATAAGGATGTGAAATTAACTTTTAGGTATGTTCGGTCAACAGACTTGCTGACATCAGTCAGGATGATAAGTAACGGATGTGGTAGTAACCAAGATTTAAATCGAAGATGTGTTATCTATATGTTTAAAAGTGTATTTATAAGTATTATGTATTTTATACTTTTGTCTTTAGTATATGTATTTTGTAACACAGTTTCACTATATACTTAGTAAGTCTCTGGCATCCCTTAGGTACTGACTCAGCGATATGCTGTTATAGGTATTACGGTGGTCCTTTGTTAGGAGGTGATTACTTCTGCCCAAGTTACTACAAAACGCTTCTAAAGCCAGACCAGAGTCAATTTTGAAAAGTTAATTTCCATAGTAGACTGCGCCGAAATCGAACCCGAGTCACGTGAGATGTAAGCACCCCAACCACTATCTGTTACCTCTTTACTCCTATTCAATTTAAAATTATTTGTATATTTTTAAAATTGGACGAGTAACTAAAACTACTTGTATAAAAATTAATAATAACTAAATAAAATACCTACAAAAATACCTCTTATTGTCAACTTTATGGTCTTAAATTCTCGGAAAGGTCGAAACAAAATTGATATTGACTTTAAATACCTATATGTATATTAATAATTTAAAGTTTTTCAATACAATGCAAATACACTTGCACTTGCTTTATTAATAGCTTTTATGTCTACCTAGTAACAAAAGCTGTGTACAACAAATACTTGTGAAAGGAAGCTGTTAGAGACAGTGATAAAATTTTAAAATAATAGGACAGCTATTGTTAAAATTTTTAATTGTTTTTAACCATTGACACATATATTTTTTTTAATTTTATTTATTTACAACTTTAACGGCTAATTATATAAAATAACATGTAAAATGATAACACTAAAAACCACTGAGGTTTAGTCTCGTGTTATCATTTATAATTATTAATAAATCAACTATATACTATTTAATTAGGTACAATTTAAAAAAAAATGCTTTAACTTAGATTTTATATTTTTAATCGATGCTTTAAAGAATTAGAAGTTTTCAATTTCTCAATAATTCAGGTGTAGTACAGGTAGTACTTACATACAAAAACACTATATGTAATGTACTTGCATGGTGTTCGGCGAATAGGCCTTGCGGTTGCGGTTGCTATGTGGATGCGGGGATAGAACATCTCTATCCCCGCATCCACATAGGTACATATACATACCTGCATATTATCAGTAAATACAATACAATATTATTATTTCTGTCCCTTTCTGGCGCATTTATTGTCGTGGTCGTCGGAGGTAGAAGGCGACACAAGACGAGGGAACGGAGCCGCCCAGCAGTGGGGATGGTTTTTTTTGTATGTTTTTATACATAGGGCAAAGGCTATTAAGGGCGGCCCGTGGTGTTTATTTTCATTTGAAATTGAAAGCGCTTGCGCACTAGTGTTTTGAATAATTTTACTGGTTCAACATGGATTACGGCAACAGTGTAGTTCCAGTGACACTGAAAGGTGAATTAGATTTAAAGGACGAAAAGGAGAATTGTAACAGGCATCTTCCAGTAGAAGTAAAAAAACACGCCGAGGAAACGCAAAATTCGGGGACAAGCTTCATATTCAAACGACCTATGGAGCCACATCATAAGACAAAAAATTTAAAAGTGTATGGCGTTGAACGAGGACTTAAAACGACGCAACGGTCTTTATACGAACAACAGCAATATTTGCACGGACAAAGACAGAGAACGTTCCCAAGAAACTTCCATTTTAAAAACTGTGTCTGTCAATTCCAAGGTGTCAATGACGCGTATCAGCGCAAGTTAACTGGTCACACGTCGGCAAGTGAGCGAAGCAAAGGCCATGGACAAAAGCAAATGGGGAACCTTCCATCAGATACAGTGCTTAAGAATACGCAGTCCTTAGAGGAAATGCAAGTGCAAAGAGAGATAGCAAATATTAAAGAACGGCAGCGAAATAAAAGCATAAATGAAGCTTACAGGAGATTGCGTCAAGTAATACCAACATTGCCCAGCGATAAACCGTCTAAAATACAAACTTTACATTTGGCGATGCAGTACATCCAGTTTTTGAGTCATATATTGAACAGTAAATCTGAAAGCTATGGAAGCGACGCCATTAGTGGATACGGTGGCTACAATTTGAATGATGACAATCGCAAAACAGATAAACATGTACGAAATCTTTGTTACGAATTTTCCATATGGCGAATGAAAGAGGAATTAGGCAATGAGCACCAAGGGACTAAGGGCTTAGGCGTTGAACAAGGACTTTACATGAACAACATCCAAAGACAAAGGACGTTCCATGAAACAATGCCGCATGTCAGCGCGAGTTAACTGATCACATGTGGGCAGGTGAGCGAAGCAAAGGCCATGAACAAAACAAGTGAGAAACCGTTTTTTAAATCAGTGTTTAACAGGGGACGCTATACCAGCGTTTTTCCATACAAATGTAATCCCCTGTTTTCTTCCTGGATAATCCATCTAGAGCTAATTTTTTTTTGGTATACTAGGCATGTTAAGGCTCTCATTTCTGTTTTTCTTTCAACTAATTTACATTCGAAATTATGACTTCTCAAAAATCGTAATAAATTGTCCTTTTGTGTCGCCCTAAATGTCGACTATAAAACAAATTTGAAAGACTTTTAAGATAAAAAAATTAATAGGGCTATTAATTTTTTTTATCGTTCATTCTTCTTGAAAATATTTGTGTAAAAACTATTCGATAGTCTCAATTTTTAGAGGAGAAAAAAGGGGAATACAAAACCTCGATTTAGTCAAAAATTTTGATATAATCGGTCTGAGCTGCATTTGGCCCTATCCCCTATACGGGGGAAGGCTAGAGGGCAGCGCGATGGCAATTATTATAGTTTCTTCAAATTCTGCTGTACCCGTGTCCCCTCTTAAGAATGTGCAGACCTTAGAGTCTTAGAGGATGTGCAGGTGCAAAATACAGATTGCAAAAGTTAAAGAACGGTAGCGAATATTTTATTTTATAAATCATATATTTTCTTCATTTTATAAATATTATAATTTATTGTTTCTCTCTTTTGTTCATGTATATTTTTGTTATTTGATTTGATTTCTTGTTATTGATTGATTATAATAATATTATGTACCTAGTTAAGGTATTTTTGAGCTTTTTAACATTTGTTGATTCATTTATAATTTAATTAATCTCAAATAATGTTGTTCTTTCTTATAATTTAAATTCATACTTACTTGTGATGTTCACACATATACAATACTCACAGGATTTTTTTCCTGTGAGTATTGTTTATATATATTGTGATTAAGTATGTCTTTTTTATTATGTAAATAAATAATTATTTGGTACTTTACTACAGTTGGCAGCTCACTTACAAATCACCCCGGTACTAATCTCTTATGTATATTTATAGTATAGGTGACGATAATAGTTTTCTGAGTGACGATAAAGTGAGCATATCATAAAGATATTATCATTTCTTTTGCCTTAATCAGTAAACCTTGGCAGTACCTAATCTTTATTTAATAATACATATTATTAATTTATTATAATTTTATTTCAGTCTAAGTTATTATGTTATATTTAATAATATTAAATATTTTAGCATTTTATTTCGGCAAAATAATGTACAGAAAATAAAATTATACGTTGTATTTTACAAAGAGTTTATAATACTGAGTCACTAGCTCAAACCTTTTGGTCTCAAAAGGTGACTATCATACAATACATTTAGTTATGTATCTAATTAAAATATTCGTTTTCTATTTGTAACAGTTATAACAATAACATTTTTAGATAGATATTTTTGAGTTCTTTTAATATATTTTTTGTTATCTTTTTTGTAAGTATTATTGTAATAAATTTTAATTTATATTAAAAAAAATAACAATAGCTTTTATTAAAATTCTTAAACATTCCATTCAAATATTGTTTGGGGGTCGGGCATAGAGTAATTTACTTTGTGTTCACGTGTGTGTATAAGGCTCTATACGGTTTTTTTATATATTATATAGATCCAAAATGCGGAAACTAGTAAATGGTGTAAAGTTATTCTGTCATTTAGCTATTAAGTAATTAATGTGTAAATATCACTGTAAGTTTTCCTTAAAAATAAATACATAATACTGAAACTAAATTGACGACTTTTAGAGTTTCTGTATGTATGTATGTATGTATGTATGTATGTATGTATATATGTATGTATGTATGTATGTATATATGTATGTATGTATGTATGTAGGTATATGTATGTATGTTCCTCCATCACTCTTAAACGAATTAACGGAACTTCAGCGCTGGCGGTACTTGCCGCTGTGTCCTCTTCACGAAATGTTGGCTCTTGCACGAAGATGCATTGTGGGTTGCACGTGTGAATGCAACGTGACGGTTGCACGCCACACCAATACTGGGCAAAATGGCGAATCATGGAAAACTATGGCACGTAACACATTTGCGTTGTGATATGTAAATATTTATCATAGACTAGTTACACGCTCCCGGCTCCGCCCGGGTTCAAAATAAAAACTAGCCTAGGTTTTAAGTTTAAACTATCTTTTAAGTTGGACCAAATTGCACATAGTTACGAAGCTTTATCAAAATCAGTTCAGTAGTTTAGGAGTTCATTGGTGTCAAACAAGTGACACGAAATTTTTATATATAAGTAGGTATACATATTATATAGAAATAATAATTATGTTACAGCGGTACTTTTTGTAGAAAACTTAACAAAATAATTGCTCGTCAGTGGATTTTGAATCTATTATTAGAAATAGTTCCAAATAATCAAAAGCAGAAAAAGTAAATAAAGTCTTTATTTGGCGCGAACACATGTTTACAAGATTTTAATTTACATAGGTGATTGATTGATGATAATGAAACCCCTTCCGGGACATGACTCACTATATATTTTTTATTATTAGAGATGGGTTTGCTCTTGGCCAACAACCAGCTGTGTAGCAAAGGATTGAGGCCTAAGTATGACGGAGCGAGCTCACCCAGAATATGCCTATTCACTCGAACTTTGAAAACAACATAGTCTGTGTAATCTGTGTTTGAAAAGATTAGGGGTTATATGAGCTCGGATAAATGAATGCAAAGAATTCTTACCCATGGAAAGCTGTAACACCTGTGCATTGTAAAAACATAGTACCGACCATTGTTCCTGAAGAATAAAACCAAACCGAAGTTGTATGTTAAGAAAGACAATATAAATAGTATCTAGATAATGAATTTCTTTATTCTTTTCTTACAATACAATAGGTTTAGGAAAACCTTTTCGAGAATAATTTAAAACAGTAGGTAAGTTGAAAGATGTTTTATTAAGAGTTTGTTACGATTTGTAGGCATATGTTTTTTTATGTAACAAACAATAAATTAATTTTTTAAGCCAAATATAAGAAAAGTATAAAGAGGAGTAGAAACTTGAGAAAGTTTGAGTTATCAATACCTTTTTAAGGCATTTAAAAATTATCTGACTATCTAGATTAACGCCATCTATCGTTCACTGACAGAACTATTAAGACAAACAGCTTTGACTTAACAAGTCTGTTACTCAACGCGAGAAGGCGCGACAATCGAAGGCTTTAGGTTATATAACATTTTGAACGCGGATGAAGTCGCGGGCACCAGTTATTTTAACATAATTAAGGCTAATTCGCCATAGGCATTTAGTTAAATTTAGAGGAGAAAATACCTAACTTAGTATTTCAATCAACCACCTCTTCAAAAATAGATTTATTATTCACTTTATTGTACTCGACCGTAATACTAAATTTCTGGGCAGCAGCAAGTAGTTTAGCCTTCTAAATTTCTCGTTACTATAAGTACTTAGACTTACTAAAGTAATAATTTTTATAAAAAGGAGTCCATCATGGATAACCACCAACCACCCTGGGGACATTCCGGTGGGTTTCAAAGATGGTAGGGAGTTATTTGTAAAACATGCGCAGGAGACGCGATTTGCTTCGGGCATTAAAAAATATAGAAAATTATGTATTATTACTTAAAAAACAACAACAAAAAAAAGGAGGTAATAGAACATTTATAAAAGTTGCGCAACTTTCGAGTGGCACGCCGGTGGTGCTGAGTATAAACAATAAACATATTATTTTAATAATACTATATTATATGGGGGTGTTATGCCACTGATCAAAAGTTCACAGCTAATATAAACAAGTATGTAAAAGAAAACGATGCGGTGGAGTGGAGGTGGAATGCGAACAGGGACAATTTGTATGTATGTATATTGTATATAGTTTCGCCGGTGTTGCAATAACAAAAAAAGTTATTTGTAGGGAGTTATTTGTAAAACATGCGCAGGAGACGCGATTTGCTTCGGGCATTAAAAAATATAGAAAATTATGTATTATTACTTAACGGGTTCAAATTCAAATAACAATAACAAGTTCGAATTAAAAATGCAAGTGCGCTGCGCCCTTTGTGTTTACAATCTAATTCCGTTATATTATCTACTTCATTGAGGAAGTTATGTCAAATTTAATAGGTAATAATAGTTTTGTTATTATCTATATGTCCAATACTTCCCGCACTTGTTAATGTTTTATAAGGGGTTTAATTGAGTTGTTTGAGGCATTCCACAATTAGTCAACGACGTTGATCGTTGCGTCGAGTTAATCATTAATCAGTTGGCCAGTGACCGCGCTTCCACAAAGACGTCTGACGTGTGACGTCATCCTCTATTTTTTAAAAACGCGAGCGCACGCACATGGATAACTTTATTGTAGTCGATTTTCAATCTTTGAGTGAGTTCATTCTTTAATTTTTTTTATGTTACACTTTTTTTGACGACCCATTTATTCTTGTTAATTTATTAAAAAATGTCACTTACAAAAAAAAATGTTTAAAATTCTCACAAATTGATAACTAGGAGGGATAAGTACAATTAACTATTCATAAATGAATGATATGGTGATTCCCCTTATGGGACCCTGAACGGGAGTCTGTTTGGCATGTATTGCAAGCGATACACACTGAACGTTTGCTTGTAAATAAATCCATGGGGTGTCTTATTTATTTATTGTTTTTAATTGCAATATAATTGATACTCTATACTCTTATATGTACACTGATACTCTACATGTATGCTCACAAAGTGAAGAAAACCATAGTGAGAATACCTGCCTGTTATGAGAGAAGACTTGAAAGTTCACATTAATTATTAGTAGTGGCAGCACACTTTCGCAGTCATAAATTGGGCAGCCAATCAACAGAATGTGTGCTGTTATCTTTTGGTGAGAGAGTAAGGGATGCTAAAGATAATTTTTCCCTTAGGTATTATCTGTAGAAAATATATTTTTTCTATCCCCTTTCTTTTCTGAGTGTCGACCTATGCAATAAAAATATATTGAGTTGAATGGTATCAATGCGCACACGCATCATCTTAGTGAGGGAGATCTATCTTCAAACTCACTTTGAGGATAGATCAACCCAGAATACCCAATGCATTTCAAGGTGCATCTAATGCCTATAGATACTCTATATTTCAGACGACACCGCACAAAACTTGGTGAGGCAAGCAGTTGAAATACGTAAGAAGGCGTACTGTCCGTACTCGAACTTCTCTGTCGGCGCTGCGATCCTCACAGAGAAAGACTCCAAAGTGTACACCGGGTGCAACATAGAGAACGCGGCCCTTGCGCCTTCGATATGCGCCGAGAGGGCTGCCGTGCCGCGCGCTGTATGTGACGGCTACCTGCAGTTCAAGAGTGTGGCGGTGGTAGCGCACCAACAAACCTCTTTCACGGCTCCTTGCGGCGTTTGCAGGCAGACTTTGAGCGAGTTTTGCGGCTCCGACGGCGATATGGACATTTATCTGAGCAAGCCCACAATGGACAAGGTTTTGTGCACTAAACTATCAAAGATACTTCCACTCTCATTCGTGAGCTACACTAAGGACAACGCGACGTAGCGTCTCACGTCAAGGGCGACCTGGCGAACGTCAACTTCCGTAACGCGACGCAAATAGAAAGGTGACCTACATACTAATTGGAGTGGTTTAATTGAAATTACAAAATTATTTTTTAAATCGTTTATTTACTGTCTTCTTCAGTCGTCCTCTTTTGTTACACAATAATACTTTGTAAATAAAAATGCACACGTTATTGCAGCAAAGTATTTAAAACAAATACGAAAGCTAAATAAATCAACGTTCAAGGCAAACGTTAAGATTAATATGGATACGCTAGTGTCACAACGCATTTACAAACTTCGTTGGACTTGTTCTAGTGAATTGTGCATTATTTTAAGGGTTAGCATGGTCTTTTGAGTCGCGGCATTAAGGGAAGGCATTGAAACCATTTTTGACCTGAAATCGCGGATTTCTGTGAAATCTACAATCGACCAAAAAAAAAATAGATGAACACAAAACATTTCTACGGTGTCTTCCGAACGTATCTCTCATGAGTACTGTAAAATGCATAACGATTTCGGAAAATAATACAGTCGACAACTATAAATGCTCTTGAAAGTGCATAAATTATTCATTTATTCATTTAACTTATATTATGATACTAAATAAACATTTAGTTTGTCTATGTCAGTTATGTATTATAAATTTTTGGGTGCAATAAAAATAAAAGTATTTTATATTGTCATCCAGAGATATTTGTAAAATTTTATTGATGCACATTTCCCCACAATAAGTCCAACGATTTTTTTTTATACGCGGTCAACGCTTGCGTATCCCCTAAGTCTAATTTAATTAGAAAATCTTAAAAACATATCATTAAAGTTTGCTTTGTATGTCGTTACAACAGTTGACGGTGAACAACCCGGGTAAATGCATTGTTTACTTAAAATCTAACAACAACAAAAAAAAGGAGGTAATAGAACATTTATAAAAGTTGCGCAACTTTCGAGTGGCACGCCGGTGGTGCTGAGTATAAACAATAAACATATTATTTTAATAATACTATATTATATGGGGGTGTTATGCCACTGATCAAAAGTTCACAGCTAATATAAACAAGTATGTAAAAGAAAACGATGCGGTGGAGTGGAGGTGGAATGCGAACAGGGACAATTTGTATGTATGTATATTGTATATCGTTTCTCCGGTGTTGCAATAACAAAAAAAAATTGAACATTTTTACATTTAGTAACACATAATATTTTTAATTAATTAGTTTCACTGTCCTTTTTTGAAGACGCTACTTTTAAGAAACGGCAATTTAATAAACAAAAATTTTTGATCGCGAATTTCTTTAACCATATAGTTAAACTTTAATTTAATAAACCATCTATTATATTAGAGTTTGCAGAGTAAACAATAAAACAAAAAATAATATTAATTTATTATTGCTCGATCATAATTTCGGATTTATTCTTCCTTCTTAGAAGTTAAATAAGTTAAGGTTCCGATTTTGTTCACGAATATAATTTCCATAATTTTGTCTAGAAATTCAATCAAAATTATATTAATTGTAACGAAATATTAACCGAGCGTTAATATGTTACCAGAAAAAAAATATTATAAGAATGCGGGCACACAGGTGTATTTAAATTCAAATTCAAATTAAGGATCATGTAGCCATTGTTCATTATTAAGATGATTTAAAAAAAATCTATATATTATAATTAATAACTGTAACGAAATATTAACCAAGCGTCAACATATGATGCATATTTAAAGTTTGCACAGATTAAAGAAAACTTGTTAGACATTAGGCATAAAACAGATGAACACGCTTGTTCCAATAATTACACAAAATCTCGTATAAATATTATGTAGTAAAGTTACAGATTACATTTATCAGTCTTACCAAAGACAAGAAAAAAAAATCAATTTACACTTACGTAACATTATTATAATAAGTAAGTAAGTATATAATATTTATTTTCTAACGGTAGATACTCCATTGCGTATCTCTGTCTATATTATATTATTAATTTATTTTAATACAAAATCTATTTTTTTAATCATACTGTAAAAACTAATATATCGAACTATTTGCAAAGTAAAGCTATTTTTTAAAACATAATATTAAAAATAATATTTACAGAAACATATAAATATAATATAATATAAGAGATTAGGGTTAAGTTCACCAAAACGGGCACCAACCGAGATAGCACTGGCACAAGTTTTCATTGTTTGTGGCCAACTTTATCAGCAGCTCGACCTGTTTGGGCACACTCACCACCGCCTCTATCTGGGGGAAGTCCCTTCCGGTCAGCTTGTCCCTTATCCTGTTCAGAATGGCCAACGCTCGCTTGTTGAGGTTCGCCTCGGGTGGGATCTCCAGCGATTCGTAGTGCAGGTGGTTCCTACTCCTGCTGGGCAGAGTGTACGAGGAGGCGATGTCCGACGAGAACGACGAGTCGGTGAGCGAATGCCTGTCGTTGTCCACCAGTCGCCAAGTGAGTAGAGGGTCGTGAACGAACGCCTCCAACACTGCCATGACGCTGTCGCGGTGTTTGTGCAGTACGTGCATGACCGCTTCGCACGTGCCCCGGTATGTCCCCTCTATGCCCATCACCTGGTGGAAGGGGACCGTTTAGGTAAAGTGTGTGAAGTGTACAGGAAAAGTGGCCAAACTCGCATTGGGTCACAATAAAACAATACCAAACAGTTTTATTTACAAAGAGACACTTTTAAACGTCAATCTTTGACATTATTAAGCTTTGTTCCAAGGGTTACATTCACGGCACGGTCAACTTTGGAAATAAACTTTTCAAAGTTGGCTCTAGTCTGAATCTGGAATGTAGTGGTAGAGCACACGGTGTTTTGCAGTCATTTGGGCAACCCACTTTGGTCGTTTGGGTCATTTCTCATTATCTAAGCAGCAGTAAACACCCCCCTTAGAGAACCTGTTGTGTTACCCTAATATCCCTTCCCCAACACCTTGTCCTTAATCATATTAAGACAGCACACTTGTAGCACTTGTGGCGTTGTTTGTATTATAGGCGACATCTGCCTGCAAATCTATTTCTACCAGGGTTTCGGAAACAAAATAGCCAAGATGGCAGCCAGGCATTCCATGGGCTGTCCATCCATCCATTTTACATAGAGCAATTAGTTTGTTAAAACGTAACAAACAACAATCCCGCGGTGACCTTAAATTATAGAATAATAGACACGTGAAGCCTTACTTCCATCGCGTTGATCAGCATTCTGGTCAGTCTGAAGGGTATTTTCTCGGGGAACTTCTCTCTGGTCTGCGTGACTTCGAAGCAATCACCGAAGTCGATGTGGAGAACCTTCCCGGTGACCCTGTGCAGCATGATGTTGGACGGGTGTCTGTCTCCGAGCCCCAGGATGTAGCCGACCATGCTCATGACGGCCAGCGATCGGGTGTAGTTGGTCCTTCGCTCGAACCAAATCTCGGCCGAAGGGCTCTTGAGCCAAAGCAGACGCGCCAAGTCGTTGCCGGAGGTTTCAGACAGAGTGTGCTCGAACACTTCCACCTACACGCATACATAATATTATATAAACTATCTGGTGCCCGCGAATTCGTGCGTGTTGAAAAATAAAAAACATATAAACAATATATATATAATTATCGTGTGACAGTGTTTTTAACAAAACTCCTCTGAAACGGCTTGACCGATTTTATGAATTTATTTTGTGTATATTCGGTAAATCCATAGATTACAAACTGTTACTGTTATTATTCCTATTTTCTATGGGAAGGTCTGAGAATCCTATTCTCAGTGTTGCATTTTTATACACCAAAGAAGTTTTTTTTGGCAAAACAAGTTTGCAGAGTCACCTAGTAAACAATATAACCCTGGACATCCATATTGCTATAAAAAGGCATTATTTTTTAAAATTTTAAGATGATCTCTCGGGAACCTAACATTTTTTCAGGTTAAAAAGTATCATATGTCAAAAATGCAGCGAGACCCTTATAACCTTGTAAATTCTCAAAGAATATGTTACGTGAATTTAAATTTTTTAAATAAATAAGCATAAAAAATGTATTAATTGATATTGTCGGGCATTGAGAGTGATGAGGATGACTTTGCTAAAATAAATTGAATATTAAAGCAACACAAGCGAATGACGCACACGTATTGAAGTCCTCTTAATTCGCCCGCATGCGCATGAGTCACGAATTGTCAATCAAAGTTCACTCTTAAATTACATATTAAAAAATCGTCCAGCGAAATAAATGTACACATTATCATTCAAAAGTAAAAAGGGACCGATAAATCTTCATAAATTCACGCATATAATATATCTTACCTTACATTTTATAGCATGGTTGAAATTTTATCGAACAATGAAATGACGTCACAACTAAGGCGACTACCGCAATAACTCACCTTTTGCTTTAACATGAGCTTTTGATAATCCGTCGCCATTCGGAGCATAATTTGCTGTTCAGTATTCAGAGCCATCTTGTTCGTTTTCTTGTCGCGATAGTCGCTGATGAGATTGTAGAGAGTGTCGCAATGGGGCACCCAACCAATGAGCCCAGAGTTGGGCGACAGTGGGACCACCGCGTAACGCTGTATGGCCAGATCGTGTCTGTACGTGTTCGTGTCTATCTGCAGTAGAGTGTTCACTAATCCGAACAGCTGCATTACCCTCTCGTCCTGCCTCAGGTCCTCGTGACCTTTCAGCAGGAACATGTATTTTTTGCCGTCAGAACCCTGGATGGTGAGGCGACGAGGTCGCTGCTTCGATTTTATGACCTATTAAAAAATTGTTTTCATTAAAAAAAAAATATCAAGTGCACACATTTCGGGAACGACTGGTTCGAATTGAAAAATTCTGTTTGTGTTGGATAGGCCATTTATCGAGGAAAAAGGCTTATAGGCTATAGAGGTCGCCGGCATCAGCTAACCAGCGGTTAGCGCATACAACCACAACCAAACAAACAAACCCTTCAGCTTTATATATTGGTATATAGATTACAAAAATTTAAAAAAATATGTCGGATGTACACATAGTCAAGCTATCGCCACAGTTTTACCAGCTGTGTGCTATCACGTTACAATTATTACAGATAAAAATTATCTCGAATGTAATTTACATGAAATATCAAAAATGTCTCGTAACTTTATATGTAACAATTAATATTTTGTATTCATTGTCTTTAATTTTGCATTTTAACCGTGCGTGGTGGCGAGTGTTGTGAGAGGCTCATGGTCAACAGTGGAGAGGTACAGGCTGTGCTGTGATGATGATTATGACCTATTAATTTTATTTTATTAAGAAACAAACCTTCATATATATACAAAATGAACAGTAAGAATGGAAATTTATAATTCCTTATTTATAGAACGAATATTATAGGTACTAAGTCATAAAAACACTAAGAATGCTAACGAGATGAGCTGAATTACAAGCTAAGGAGCTTCATACTATAAAGTTAAAAAAACCCAAAAACGAACTACTATATATAAGTAAAACTAATTACTAAAGTCCAAAAATCTCAAGACTTTTTAATTTTCGAAATGGGTTACTAATTGCGATAGAGATTTGAGATAGATTCTATTAAACATTATTTATTTAATCAAAATCAATATATGTCGAACCTGCATATCTATCTATTTAATAGATAATTTAAACAGTAACATAATTATGACAATGTTGTTTTAATGATAAAAAGATAACTACGATAAAGGTTGATATTATGTAGGTTAGAAACAAACAATTAGAGGCGTTGTGATTAGATAATAAAATTGAGAATCGATATTTTCGTGGATGTTATACCTTTCAGTTAAAATCAATAACAAAAAAATAATTATTTAACCCTAGGAAAATATTTTTATTTCTTATGGACTGCTGATGTAGGTACTTGATTACCTATTAACATAATCAACGCCGATCACGGTAGGATAAAGTGTGTACCTATAAAGACTTAGGAGAAAATAGAAAAATGGGCTCAGACATTACTAACATATTCACCGAAACACAACAGCACACATGCTACTTAATTAATTGTTTCTGATGTATTCATTAGGGGCTGTCCCAATACGACTGCGAAATGCAGTGTACCCTGCAACTACTAACGATTTTAATTTGGAATGACACTTAGAATTTACACTCTTTAGAATGAATTATATCATTGAATGAAATTTGAATTTTTAATTGAATTACCAAAGATATTTGATTGGTCTCGCTGCGCTACACTAGATACAGCCGCCGGACGTGACAAATGTGGCAACTTTTAGTTACCCGAACTAGTCACACTGGAAACTGTCTGTGATGAGTACGTGCCGAATGTTTTATTAAATTTTGGGCAAAATTTTTGTAAATTTTTGGCAACTGTGTAAAAATATAATTAAACTGTGTAAACAGTGATAAATAGTGACGATGTTTTACACACACTACAATAAAAAGTTGCCGCATTCACGGAGCTATTGCTTTTAGGTAAGGCCGTATCTAGTCGAGCGCAGCGAGACTAATAATAATAATTTATTTATGTGAATTACATAAATATGTGAATATTTTTTAATAAAAAAATATCTTTGCTTCTTTTTTTTTTACAGAGAGATAACTTCAATGCATTTGCAAACTAAAAGTGGCATAAATGGAATTTTAGGAAGGTCGGTACGACGTTTTACGACTAACAAGAATAGGCTTGGCGCCAAGGCCAGCTGAAGCAATTTACAACTGAATCCAGTATCATAAATAATTATCTGTATCTATCTATACATATTCTTATTTAATACTATAAAGGCAAAAATGATTTGGTTTGTTTGTTACGCTTACACGCCTTAACCACTCGACCGATTATCATGAAATTTTGCATACACTTTTTTTGTATATATAATTTTGAATTAAGTATATACAAAAATTGAATTATATAACAGAAAAAATGTTATGGTGATGTAGTTATACTGTCACCATAGATAAAATAGTACTTAACCAGTAAAGTACTTATTTATCTATGCTATTTATGTACACTATTAAGGGGATCCATAAAGCTGAACGTTTTATTGAATTTTAACGAAGAGGCGCATATACAATATAAAATATATAAGGAAATGATTGACTGAAAAAAAAAATATTCTGCAATTTCGTATCAAACAGAGTCAAACAGTTAAGAACGGTTCTTTTGGCACTGACCTGCAGCTGACTGTCTATGTGCGAGATCCTTATGACGTTCTCGTCGGGCACATAGGAGCCCGGCACGGCGAGCTCCAGGGCCCGGCACGAGTGCAGCCGCCGGCTCACGTACTGCAACTCGAGTGACGTCAGCGAGCGGAACTGCGCCGCGATGCGCCGGAACACGTGGTAGTAAAGGTCCCACGCCTCGTTCAAGTGGCGATCATCGTTTGTTTCCTAACCCAAAAGTTCACATCATATACATTCGTCTAACACTGACTTTCCTGGGGTCTACACTTGATTTTTTCAATATATGTAAAAGTAACACAAGTAAAAGTGCGTTACCGAAATGCAACAATAATCGAGCTGCCATGGCACTCTTCTGTATGAGAGTTGGTTAAAAACACCACTACTGTTTCATTTTGTTGTTTAAAGAACTTTATAAATTGATTCAATAACGCTTATCTCTCGGTTATCTCGGTGAGAGTGAGAGATGAACATAATACGCTAAGCATAATCATAAGCTTAAGAAAATTATGAGGGAAGCAGTGGACGTTGTAAGGCTGAGACGATTATGAGAGTTTACAGTTTAGATTAGGAAATTAGATTTAAGAAATTAGAGTTAAAATGAATTGCGCCTAAATAAAGAGCATTTTTGTTTCTTTTGTAAAAAAAAATATATCTTCCATATTAGGCTTAGTAGTAGGAGAGCCTCTCGACGAAATTTATCAAGGCCTTCCTAGGACAAACAACGCCAGTGCAATAACATTAAAAATACACAATATAGCAGTACCAAATTTCATACCTTGTAAAATTCACACGAACGCTGCGCCTCCTGAAGATCCCTCCCGTACATTTGAATGAACGAAACCTCCTTCAATGTTTCCGGCTCGCGTTCTATCACAGCGTGCATTCTGTCCAGTGTTTTGAACATCCCCCTGTAGTCCTTCTCGCCAAAATATAATCTACAAAAAAATATGTCAATTGAGACTTAAATATGGCGCAATCGAGATTTAAAAACGATAGGGGGTAAATATTTCCGCACCTAGACGCTTCGTCGAGCGCGATAAATACTTGGTCGTGCCACAAAATTGCCACCTTTATTAACTCCTCGGATATTATGGCAGCCTCGTTCACTAGATTCTGCGAACGCGTACCCATCGTCTTCAAAATGTAATTGGCAGCATTCTTCCGAGTGACGAAAGACGACTTCGTGGCCACAGTAAGTGGATATACAAGAGCTTGCGGGTGAATCTTTGCGATATCTATGAGCAGGATGTGCACTAACTTCGCCACTAAACTTCTGGGCGAATCTATCCTCGCAATAAGCTGCGGTATTACTTGAAGCCATATATTTATATCGATCTGTCTTATTCCTTCGAACAGGGCGTCATAAATCGCAGGATGATGACCGTGGTCGAACCATAACGTTAGGAGTCTTAATGTGTCTTGAAGAGAATTGCCATTAGAGAGGCTAATGGACTTGAAGAATCCTTCGATTGCTGGTATTGTATGAGTGTTGATGAAATCGGCCCTCGAGACCTTCTTTTCACCGGACCCTCCAGCTACGCTGCTCTCTGAAACGTTGTCTTGCTGCTTATAAAAGAGAACCGTTTCAAAGTTCATGCACGCCCACGCGTGGCACGCCTTGTACCAATCCGGTGCGAGTATTGTAGCGGCCGCATAATTGCGCAAAATTTCCGGAATGGAAATCTCGTTTATCTCTTGCAGAGAATCACACCACGAACCCAGCTTCAAATGACAACGAGCCAACAGTCTACATCGTTCATCATTATCTTCCGACGCCGAGTTGTCCACAAATCTTTGAAGGACATCGTAAGCGTAGTGTTTGTTGCCTGCGTCCCACAAGTTCTTGCTGTAAGCCAGCACAATCCTCGGGTCTTGGAGACGCAAAACTATATCGGGGTTGGTGATCGGATCGCATCCGATAATCGACTGCACGATTTTCTTGGCATGGCTCAGGGAACCCGATTTCCTGCATAACGAAGCAAATTTTAACCAAGTCTGAAAATCTTCCCGAGGTGTCATCACTAAGCTGCGCACTTGAAGCATTCTTCTCCAATCTTCGACGAGACGTTGGCCGCCTTGCAGTCGCGACCACCAAGTCTTGCGGATTGTGCTCCTTCTGCCTTCGACTAGCTTATAGGTCACCACTTCTTCCAACTCCGTTAGTAATTGAGCGTTGACCAGTGCCGAATAAGCTCTCTGGTAGCTTTCACCGACTGCTGCATTCAGTTCGACGTCTAATAAATTCCTAGACGAATCAATATAATGTCTAGACTCTTGCCAATGCCCCTCGTGAATGGCGAGAATCGCTCTATAGAAGCTCCCGTCCTGAGTGTCTGTGGGTATAATTTCTACGTATTTTTTCATCGAATCCCACTCCTGTAAGCCCCATGCCGCCCCTGCTAAAATTTTTGCAGAATTCTTCTTCAGATCTGATGTCATATGATCCCATTGATCCGTTGCAATGTCATATATTTGACCCCACTCCCCTAAAGCTTCCAAACATCTCATCATCCCAAGCTTAGATTGGTCATCGAGGGCCTCTGACTCCATTTTTTTATTATACAAATCCAATGCTTGTTCCCAATTATGCAATTTTTCATACCACCGCAGTTGAACATTAAGTGATACGTGACTATCCTTCTTTTTCGATATAATTTTTTCGAGTAGACCATTGGCTGCATCTTTTTGTTGTAATTTCTTATTAATATGTATTAGTGACTCTAGAACTTGAGTGGACGGATCTCTTCGATATTCTTCTTCCTGTTAAAAACAATTTCAAAACGTTTATATAAAATTGTACACAATAAACACCTAGGTGATTACACTAAATTAATTACTAGTTTTTTTTACCTTGTAATAAAGAGCTTTAGCGTAGGCTTTACACTTGATAGCCGTATCACCCAGTAGTTTAATGGATATTGGCAATACACCTTTCTCGCAATGTTCCATAAATTCGGCCAAGTTTAGAATAGCCAGTGACAACTCCGGAACATCTGGGGCTGTTAGAGCTTTTTCTAAAACCTCAACTAACTCTTCGCGAATAGGTTCCTCCAATTCAGTCCAACAAGACAAGAAGGCCGCGTTAAATAAATCTGTAGCGAGCTGAGGATGGCTCAAAGCCAAGTTGGAACAAGCCCTGGAAAAAAAAATTGAAACGAAGATTGTACAAATGCCTTTACAAGGAATTAATTCATACCATTTTTACTGGACTTTAGGTTATCTATCTTATTTACTACACTATCCAACAATCTTTCATGAATCTACTCTAGTAATATAAGAAAGGTAATCTCGTGAGAATTGTTGTAAGGTTGTTATTTAATAACTCTTTGCAAACAATTAGTCCATCTCCTCTTTAGTAAACAAGTTACTATTGGATACACACTTTGATGACTTGTGTGTGTAGAATAATATTTACTTTAATTTACTTTAAATTCAACTTAACAATGGACAGTCAGTCCGATAACAGATAGTACAACCATGATACAAAAAATATTCAAATGGCACAATATATAACAATGCTAAGGTATTGTATAATCCAAACGATAAGGGGCGTAAGCAATTTACAGGACTTATAATTATTTTGTTCAGTAAAAGGATAATCAGTCATTGTGTTTAATTAAATAGTCACTTGATATCACCTGATTGCAGTGCTGTTAGATTCTGTGAGGAAGCTTCCAGAGAGTTGTCTCTGCCATTCGAGCCAATCTACTTTTGCAATCAAATTATTGACTGACCAACATTTGCGCAAATTCTGAACATTTATAACTAGCCTATGACCACTCTGCAGGTCGCTCGTGTGAGGTAAAGTCTGCAAAAACAGTTTGATTAGGTAACAATTTGTACATTTAAAAAAATATAAATACTGGTACAGTCAAAAGCAGAGAAAAATATACCATACCAGTTTAGACCTATGTATATTTTCTTATATTAAAATATTTAAAATGTAACCATTCAGAAAAGAGTTATGTCGCCAGAAACTTTTAGTATTTCGAATTGTTAATTATCAAAATCTAAACCAACTACTAAGAACTTTCTCAGCTTTCAACTATACATATTAAATTCATACATAACTTACATCGTTCTTTTGATTTCGAAGCCTCAAACGAGTTTCATTCAAGAAATCGTCATCAGAAGCAAGCGTAGATACATCTAGTAGCCTCGTCGTATAAACAATGTAAGGCGAACATTGGATTTTGTGTTTTGCCAGTATTCTTTCGACTGACGGTATATAATCAACATATTCTCTGCCTAACTGAACGACCAATGCACACAGAGTTTTCATGGCCGATGACCTCAATGGAGGATTATTCTCTAAAACCCTAGCGATAGCTTGAATAATAAGTGATGAATATGGCTTGAAATATAAGTAAAGACATAAGTGTTCAATAGTTTCCATTGCCAATTTAGATATATGTGAAGGAACATTTCTCCCATCGAAAAGTCCAGTGATAGCTGGTATTAAAGATAATAATACATCATCTAAATTATTCTCGAATTTCTGTAGAGCTAGTAACATTTTTTCAGTCAAAAACCTATCTTTACTCGTGTCGTATTTGAGCACTTTTATTATATTGGGCAGTATTTTTCTGAGGTAGACTTTGAACTCTGTTCCTATAGCTATGGTAATATGTTCTAACAGTAAAATAAGCGTAGACTGCAATTGACTATTCGGCGTCCAGTATTCCCTAATGATATCGAAAATATCTTCTAAGTAAGGCCTTATATGAATTTTAACCACAGATATCAGCTGCGCTAACTGTGTGAATAGAAATTCACGGAAGTTGCTATTATCTGTAGTTCGGATCGCATTCAAAAGAACCGGGCTGACTCGAGAAATATGTGGTACACATTTGATCCCAAGTGACTTAAAGATATACGTTATAGAATGTACAACACTCGTGTGGTGCTGTGCGAGCGTAGCATCGCGCAGTATTCGGAGCAGTGACATCACCACTATCCCTGGATAGAACTCGTCCAACACTAATGGAGACATGTTCACTAACATCTCATTTATACTTGATTCAATGTTATCCCCAGTAGTAACCTCGTTGATTGGGATCAACGTTGACACAGTTTGAAAATCAATCAAACCTTGATTAACCCTATGTTTGTAAGGATCTAAAGCTCCGAGAAGTCCCAAGATGCGAATCGTTTCGCGTCTGTCCCGTATTTGTTGATCCGTTTTTATGAAATTCAACAACATCTCCATTAGATTTGGATACTCCATGTACGGCAACACTACATGACCTGTTGCACTGATCACTTGTCCAAAAGACCATAAGGCGACACTTCTCATTTCAACCTGATTCGGATCCGATAGTATGTCCAACTGAATTGACATCAAGTCAGAAAGCCATGGACTCAAAGCTTTCCCATCGCCATTCACCTCTGCCAAGTCTCCTATAGACTTCAATATTATTGATATCATAGTTGAACTGCTCTGTTTCTCCTTAATTTTGGGCACGAGAACTTTCAAAATCGTATCGACGAATTGGCGTGTTATCATTGGTGCGTGTGAGATTATATTGTTCACCATTCGTAATGACTGTTCTACGTTTCTAGTGGACTCTGAGTATTGTATCTCCATAAGTATTTGAACAAATAACTGTCGCAATTGGGGAGTGGTGTAACTTGGATTTATATTACTGAGCCTTCCGACGACACACAAAGCCAATTCACCCACTTCAGCGTTTGAATCGTTCACAGCACAAAATAGAGAGCTTAAGTGATCTTCTACTGCCAAATATTTGTCATATACAGGGTTAGTAAACACTTCGAGTACCCTATATCTTACTTCTTGATCAAAATCGGACCTTCCGAGAGAGAGGAGTTTGCCTAGCGATTCATCTATTATTAAATTAAGAGTCCGGGAGTTTGTCAACGTACATCTCTCTATAGCTTTAATTAGTAGCTTCGCAGCAGTTTTTACAGCCTCCATTCGCACGTCATGTTGCTCACTGAGCAAATAGTGATCGGTGCACCTTCTTATAAATGACATCATTGTATTATTCCAATCAAAGTCAAATGTTCCCAAAGTGCGTAGGGCCAACACTAACTTAGTAGCGTCGTGTGGCTCAGTCAGTAGTACTGAAGAAAGCATCTGTACAATTTGCTGCTCAGGACTATTCGAAGGGTAATATGGTTTCTTTCTTAATATCAACGACAACATATTCAGCAGCCTATCTGTTATATCCTTTTTCAAAGAAGGCATATTCTGACTTAGCTCCTTGAAACATGTGGTCAACTGTGGACTCAGACCAGTCACACACATCGGATCCAATAAATCTTTAACTTCGTTTGCTACATTCTCTCTCATAGCGAAACCTAGTAATGTCACACAATTAAATAGAGCGGTGTCTGAGCTATTTCGTTTTTTTGGAGTTTCTTTCATTGGCAACGTAAATTTTATTATCTCAATAATCCTGACCAAATATGGCTGAATGTCCTCCTCAACAGCTACACATAACAAGCCCAAAGTAGTGAAAGCCATTGCCCTCTCTTTTTCACGGCCACGTAAGAATGTGATCAGGTGGTTTATTGTAGATTTTAAATGTCTTTTAGAGAAACCCTCTCTGTTAAACGCCGCTAGCCTTGGTATCATTAAAAGAAGCATTTGATGTACACTTTGAGATCTTGAAATTTGTTGTGCCATGACATCTGAAAATAAATTATTTATTTATAGAAATTAACTGATGAAAAATTCAGAGATATACTTACAAAACATTGATTTTGACTAATACTCGTATATTCCCTAGCTAGATGAATAAAACAGTCATTAAGATGACTAGTGACTAGGTTTAAATGGGTGCAATTTTTTTCTGTAAATAAAAACCTTTGTTTAATATAACACTCTTTCCATTAGTGAAAACCAGACATGAAAATCTGTTCAATAGTTTTTGAGGTAATTGTGAACATACATACAGACAGACAGACACGGAGGGGGACTTTGTTTTATAATATGTAAGGAATTCCTTGATAATTTTTAAAAATATATATATATTTCTTTTACAACTCATGATATGGAATTTTCTAACATCCAAATATTTACTTAGCACAATATTTACAAGTGTTTTGATGTATTATGTTATATCTTGAAAAGTGTGGACCATTTCTTTCTCATTCATGACCAGAAGAATTCCGCTCTGTAAGCATACAAGGACTTCCAGAGCGTAGGGCATGCCCTGTACTTGTATGAATTGTAGATGCAGAGGGAACCTATATTAATATAGGTAGTCTTTTACTGATATTTTTATCAACCTAATATATGAGAAACACAATGTATAGGTAGCCCTAACATCACACATTGTATCTTCAAAATAAAATAGAACCTTTATTGGAATGTTAACCTTAGTTTTAAAAAGCTCACCGGAACATATCTTTTCATACTTTTCGGCGAGTAGTTGTCTGCAATTGCTAGACTCGTATATGATTGACTGCTGCTTTTTGTCTTCCGGAAAGTGTTGTACAGACCACAAATTCTGTATTTTTATGCTCAATGATAACACTTCATCCGGCACCTCCTGCTCAGCATTAAGCTTTTGCATAAGTGTTGTATATTTTTTCTCCCAGATGGCATTAGAACATCTTAAAAGCTCATTTAACAACAAAAGCGCACCATGAACGTGATCATCTCTATTTAGACCTTTCTCTCTAACCAAATTGTCTGAAAAAGAAGTCATGGCTTCATCGTAACACTGTCGGTACCATGGTGTGTTAGAACTTTGTCCAGGTATTTCCCTCTGTGCTGTAACAACTAAAACAGCTCTAAGTGTTTTCGCAGCAGATTCTCTAATCTGTTCTTTGGGATCTCTCAGAGCTGTTATGAGATGGGAAAACAAACAATTTATTTGTTGATATATGTAAGATGGTGTTGCAATGGCGAGCTCTTTTAATACGAGAACAGCTGATAAACGTTTCCCTTCATTTCTCTCTTCAGATAGCCAATCAAAAGACCTCTTGATTTCCCCTTCAACATATTCTCCCCTTTTTACCCCCAATGAGGAAGCTAGACGACCCATAGTTTTAGCTGCTAATTCCAAAACAGTTATGTCAGTTGTGGTAAAAACATTCCTCAAGTAATGAGCATAACGGATTGTTCTAGACTTAGTTGTTTCTGTGTCTCCACCGATTAGACAAACTGAAATGAAAGAAATATTTATTCTATAACTAGTTTATTCTATAATAATTATTTAAAATACAATTTCACTATTTTAAAATATTTTTTTTAAGGTTGAGAGGCAGGCCGATGGTCTACTTGATGGTAGGTGGACACCATCACCTAAAACCTAAGCAATGCCAGGATAACTGATTAGGAAGGGATAGGGTTTTGTCGTCTTTTAATCAATCACCAAAACACAAAAGTCTGTCACAAAAGACCATTGTGAATAATAATTCAAGATTGTCTTTTGTAAGAGACTGTTGCCAAATGACCCTGCAGGGATTCATACCCAGGAGCACTAAGACAGTGTTATAACAGTACCTAAACCACTCATCCAATCGGATTGTCAATGTCAACCACTGGATATATTTTACAGACTTAAGTTATTTACATACATTATTGTTCCTTGTTTTATTTGAGAAACCTATAACTCAATTTATATGGTATTAATTATATTGGGAGTAAAAGATTGCTAAGTCGATCATTGGGGGTGTACTCCATCTGATCATATACTTAATGCCGCTGTAAGTTCTTTTTATTGCAGATAAGTTAAAAAATTAGTCCAAAATAATTTACAGTGTAGGTAGTTAAATATTCATATTAATGAAATAAATAAACTGTAATGTAAAAATTGTAAAAAATTTATTAAAAAATTACCATTTTAGGTATAAACAAAGTAAAACATTTGATGAAAATAAAATTGTTTTCGTTATGTTTGTTTGACAATAAAATTAAGGTTAGATAAATAAATACTTAAGTTTATAGGGTAGATATAAACATAAAGCAACTTATCTTGCTTGAACTTAGTTACCTATTGTTAATATTCCAGCTTTCTTGTCGTTGTTATCGTAACTAGATGTCAAGCCATGTATCTGTTGGTTGAAGTCATCCAGCACTTGGTTGAGAGATTCTTGTGACATTTCCCGAAGATCTGTTTTGGCGAAATGCAGCAATTCTCGTATGGCCCTATGTCTGGTCTCCGTGTGGCGCGATTTAAGACCGGAGACAAGCTCCGAAACTTGATTCAAAGTCATCTTGTTAATTTAAAATAAAAGTCCTCTAAATTTTTAGTTGAACATGTCTAAATAGATGAAATTATTCACATTTTTAACATATTGATAAAACATAACGCACGCATTTATAACAAAAACACACCAAACAAAAACTTTCCATCATGTTTTTATTTGCAACAATATAAGTATAAGTAAGTTGTAATTTTACATTTTACAACAATTTGTAAACAAAATTACACCAAAACGTGCGGCCATTGACCAAGTTGCGTTCTAATATCTTCTTCGGTTTGGCATTTTCTTCACTGCCCGCTTAAATATTAAATTTGTTTTTTAAATATTGTCTTCTAATTTTTATACCACTACAATATATAAAGGTATTTGTTATTTTAGATAATAATGAAAAATACCTTATACATATTATTTATTTTGAAATGATTTTGAAAGAGTAATAAAAATTAAAATATGTGAATTCCGAATTCCGATCCGATTTAAAATGACAGCTGAATCACTTTTTTCAATATTTTTAACATGGTTACAAGATTATTAAGCCACGAGTTTATTTTAACCCATTAAAATGCAATTATTGTTTTCACCGTTTTCACATTATACTTTTTTCTCATCTAGATATTACACTCTTGATGTGATATAATTTATTTCGGATACCTGAAAAAGCTTAAAATACTTCAAATGAGATTTAAAACAAAAACACAGCTTAAAAAAAATTAAACACATTTTCTAAACGCACCTTTGCTAGGATGACGCGTGATATTTTCAATACTTTCTACTTGTCATCGTTTCTGACAAACCAGAAACAATCAACCAATCGAAACCAATCGTTCGTTCGACTCAGCTGTGAGGTGACTGACTGCTTGACGTAGAGTGGCTTGTTCTTGTGATTCTTTCTCGTGAAAAAGACAAAATTTTCAGAATTTCTCATATTTCTTAGACAATATAATTCACCGTTCATAGAAACAGTTTTCACCATGAGTGAATTAAGTCAAGAGGAGGTAAGTCGGATTTCTATTTTGTAAACGGACCTTGATGTAAGAAGCGCGTATGGCAATTCTAATTTCGTAACAAAACAAAGCAATGGTGGGTACTATTGGCGCGCGTTAGAGCTTTTTACACGTGGTACAGTGCTTACACTTATTGATTACAGATACGTAAACGTCGCCTAGCGCGGTTAGCTGCCCTCAGTAGCAATGTGTCAACTCCTTCCTCAGCAAACTCCCCAATTTCCCCTGGAGTATCAGTGGTTCCAAATGAAGGTCAAAAGTCACAAAGTCGACTGTCTCCCACACCAACCGCTCGTGGGTCAGCATCAGAACCGAACACTCCATCCGACAATGTTAACGATAACAAAGAACCAAATTTCTCTAACAATGAAGTAACAAGTACTGAAGCTAAAATTTCTGCTGGTAGTTTAATTGTAACTGAAAAAACAGACAATAACTTATTGGACGAAATGCCCGATACAAAAATGACTGATTTGACTCAAACAAGACAATATAACAGTTTTGATTCTATGGGTGAAGATACTCTATTAACTTGTGGATCAGTTAGAGTGGCTAGTTTGCCACCATCGGCGGCTGCAGAAGGTGTGTCAGCAAGAGAAGATAGCACTTCCAGATCTATATCGCCCACGCAATTTGCGGAGCCGTTCCCCTTGAAGCCTAGACCTAGTGATTTATCACCAAGTTGTTCACGTAGATCTCTTTCAATGGAAGTAGATGATGTTTCAGAGAGAAACTCGCACTCTGAGCAACATCAGGAAGCAATGGAAGTAAGTTCCACTATCATATATATACTCAACCAGGGTAATTGGGTAATTATTGTAAACACTTGTAACACTGTTTAATTATTGTATGATATTTTAGCAAGTTTTTGTTTCAAATATCATCAGAATCAATTGGTTAAAAAGATATTTAAATAAATCCCTATTTATATTTAACCCATCAATTTAATTATTTTAAATTTTGGGGTGATTGGAAACAGTATTCCACTAAAACATTCACTAACAGGAAGTGTAAACAATTTTCACTAATCAGCATATATTTTGAACAGTCAACAGTTGAAGTTTTTTTTTGATGCATCATTGAATTTTGACTGCAAGAATAGAAAATAAAATAGAGTAGTGTTCCCTCTGATCTTCATTCCTTTTATCTCTGATCTTCATTTTTTTTATAAACAGAGGAATTTTGATAATTAACCAGATTGACCTCAAATAAAGTCAACTTCGGTAAATATAAAATACTAGCTGGTGCCCGCGACTTTGTCCGCGTTCTCTATAGCCTACAGCCATTCTCTATAAATGGACTATCCAACACAAAAAGAATTTTTCAATTAAAACCAGTAGTTCCTGAGATTAGCGCAACCAAACAAACTCTTCAGCTTTATATATTGGTATAGATAATATAATATAGCAAAGTATAAAGTAAACAAAACTTTTATCTTTTATTTCTTATTCATTAGTACATTTCTTGTTTGTACGACTGTTAAATTATTATGATGTAATATTTAAACAGGTTGATGATAATGACTCGTTGGCGTCTCCAGCCCGAAAAGTTTCGAGATCCAGAACAGTGAGCTGTACAGAACTCACAGAAGAACAATTGAGAAATATTATTGGAAAAATATTACAAGTCTCTTGGTCAGAAGAAAGTACTGGTAATTCATCCGTTTCAATTGATGAATTTCTTCTTTATTGTATAAACTTATTATTATTATTTTTTTCTTTTTAGGTGAAATATTTGTGCCATCAGTTGCAGACGCCCTAATTGACAATCCTAATTTGAGTTTGGACGAATTAGCGGCAACCGCTATTTTTGATGTTATAGTTCAAGTCGGCGACGGTTCGGATCCTTTAAATCAAAAGCTTTTAGCTCTATCGGAAACTTCAAAACGTTCGAGTGATGACTGTGCTGACGATTTGTTGACAAATGGCCACCTCGGCTCCGAGACAGACACCGACAAAGCAGATTGTCCTGTGCCTGCACTTCCAATGGCAAAAAGAATGCCCACAGAAGGCCTAGCTGTTAGCTACATACTTAGATTTTACAATAATATCAATTTGTATGAAAGGGAACACCCAAAGAAGAGTTCTGCACCGCCGCTCAATGATTTGTTGCGAAATTTAAGGACTTTATTAGTGAATCACCTGGTGCTCATATTGCAGGGGAAATTTTGTTTAGAGAAGTGCAAAAAGTCACCCCTACTACCTTATATCCTTATCGGGAATACTCCTATTGGTCTCATACCAGAACTTCTGCTCTCTACTTATACAACTATTGAAGTGTTTGATGAGGTAATTTAATTTGTTTATTTAATACTTTTATCTTTATCTTTATCTTTATAAATTGTATTTCTAAATGTAATTTTTAATTTTATGTTTGACATACAGCCTGACAGTCCATTTGATGGTATAAAACTAGTAAGATATATTGTGTTGTACTGCAAATATATCTCTAAGTAATTTAATTAAAATGTTCACACATCGAATTTTGCTATTAGGATTGGTGTCTTCTTATACTAGTTTTTTAATTGTGTTTAATGAATTTAATAGGGTTAATTAAAACTATCAGTTGACTTAACGAGTTCAGACAATAATAACGAGACAGACAAGTCGTGAGTTAGTTTATAATTTTAATTATTATTGGCGCAGGTGTTTGTGCCAATATTGTCGGGGATTCGCGAGGCCATGCGCCGCTGCGTGTCGCCTGCGGTGGGCCGTGGTCACGGGGCGGCGCTGCGAGCGCTGCATTCGCTGTGCTTGCTTCGCGCAGGTCCGCGACTCGCGCAGAGACCCATCTGCGAACTCATAGCTCGTCTGCCCAGCCTCTGCCCCGATCCCATCACCAGCGCCCCCGGACGAGAAGTCGCCCGAGTCAGCTTCCTTGGACCTTTCTTTGGGGTGAGTGGCGGTGCGGTGAAGCATGAACTAAATATTTTTGTGCAGGAAATTTAAAATTTTCTATGTGTACATTTCCAGACTACGCGAGAAAAGAAAAGTGCTTATTATCTTTTTTTTAAGATGTCGAAATGTTGTGTTTTGAGTCTCGAACAAGTACGCAACTATGGTATCCTACTGGAGTATCGTATCTAATGAGTATCGGAGACAGATGTGAGCAATGGCCTGTAATGTGTCGCAGATATCTCTGTTCGCCGAGGAGAACCCTCGACTCGCCGAGAGAGTGTTCGGGTCGCAGTCAGGCGGCGACCGCAGTCTCGCGTTCGCTTTGCAGCGCGAGGTGGAGGCCAGCCGCGGCACGTTGCACAACATTTGCCATACGGTGCTGATTTGTGCCAACGCGCGCGAACCGATGCTCAGCTACTTTGCAGCTTTGCTGGCGCGCAATGAACGTCGTGCACAGCTCCAGACCGACGAACGTTCTTTGGCCGGTAACCATCCATTTTTATTCTTATAAAAATTATAATTATTTTTATTCTGACGCCGGCGACTTCGTCCGCGTCGAAAAGGAAAAAAGTAGCCCATCCTGTGTCCTGTACGTCTAAATGTTTATATACCAAGTTTCATGAAAATCAGTTAATTCGTTTAAGAGTTATTGAGGTATACATACATACATACACTTACAGATTTATTATTAGTATTGATAATATATTTATTATCTATTAGGTGTAAACATATAAAAATTTAACAAATATTTTGAAATTATCTGTACAGTTAAGAATCTCTACAAAATTATTATAATATAATATTAACCAAAAACAAAAATAATTCATTTATGTCAAAAAACACAATTTAAAAGAATACGGTTAACTAAACTTTTAGTTCTAATCAAATTAATGGACAGTAATAAAAGCAACGTATGTAATGTAATGTGAATTTTGTTGTATAGAATAAAAATGGAATTTCTATAAACATCTATTCAAACGTTTCTAACGATCAAAGCCCTCCGCTTTTGTTACATATTATGCCAATGTCCCCGAAATCCACGAACAATAACAAACATAACCATGGCGACGTGTCCATTGGACAAAACAAGACTACAAATGCGTATTTTAATGACTTGCGAAAATAGATTGTATATTTCGTTCACCTCCCGTTCTTTCGTCGTAATATGTCTATTAGATGTTTTTGTATTGGCTCCCTTCCAATTTATTTACTTTTAAATTGTATCGCCTTTGCGTAAATATTTTTGTTTGTGTCTACCAACGGTGCGAATGAAAACACCGGTTTTCTTATGAAAACATTATGCTTTCATCACGCACTTATCTTGCACCTGTATTGGTCCGAAATGTTATCCACTACTTCCTTAGATAATATAAATTGAAGTCGCTTTCCGCGCTTGTCCTCCTAATTTTGATGCGGTTTTCACAATCAGTTAGATATGTTCACACAGAAAGTATATATTAATATGTAATAAAACCTAAATATTTTTTATGTAAATAGAAAAACAAAACATAATATCCCATACGAATCGAATTTTTAATTATATAAATACCCTATCTACTGTCTGCGACTTCGCCCGCGTAACTTTGTAAATTATATACTAATACCTTCCTCGAGAACCACTCTATCCATTGGTGAAAACAGCATGAAAATCGGTGCAGTAGTTTTTGAGTTTATCGCGAACAGACAGACAAATGCAGCGGAGGACTTTGTTTTATAATATTATGTAGTGATTACTGGGTTTTGTTCTTTTAACAATCTCGTGCACCAAGTGTCGTTTAAAAAACATTGGATTTTTTTTATAATAAGATACCTAATCTCTTGGCTTTTGCGTCACCGCATTTGTTAGTCGCCATTTGTATGAAAAACAAAATTTATGCACTTGTGTATTAAGCATACTATTCCCATTCCTCCTGAACGGAATATCTATTTGAAAAGTAAGGTCATTGCCAATTAAATTAGGTTGGAAAATTTTACAAGTTATTAAAAACATTGCCTGATTTCTTACGACATTGCTGCTGACGTCAAATGTGCTAATTTTTATTTATGGATAAGGGGACTTATAAGGCAAATAATAGACTCAACAACGCTCATAATGTGGGTCCTGAGTGCGAAAGAATCAGATATTGATTTCATTGTGTGGATTGTACTCGCCAGCTTCAGCTTAAAAAAATAAGTTGGGAAATCCGTTATGCCGAACTCCCACTGGCTAAAACACAATGACCCTGCCCACGACTGTCCAACGCGGAAGCTACAGCTAATATAGATCTAGTTATAATGAAAAGATTCTTTCTAAAATTGATCCTTCCACGACATAGTATTAAGACCACACTTTCCAACCTCGAGCAGCTTACCAATTCTATGATTACCTACTCATTTAGTTATAGGTCGTAGCAATACATAAAAATTATTGACATTTCTGAAACATAATATGAAAGTTTAAACGGAAACAGAAAACTTTAAAACAAAAATTAATTTCATATCTGGTATAATTCATTTCTAAAATGTGCAGAATATGCGTCGATCGACGAGAATATGTGACATTTTCGCGGGTTGAATTCTTGTATATTAAAATTACTGACTGAAAGCCAAAAATGTTTTTCTATGAAAACTTCCTAGCTATTTAAAATTGGGATGTCAAATAGCCTGCCATCTATAAAAGATTTTCTAAAATATATTGGTGGGAATGTGTTGCGTCTTCGGTTATACGCATTATAGTAAGTTTAGACGACAAATTCTCCCAAATATTTATAATATGAAAAAGCGAAGCATAGCATAGATGAATTACTACCTATACATATTGTACATGTACAGGGGATGGATTTATGCTGAACGTGTGCTCTGTACTTCAACTGCTGTCGGTGCGCATAAAGATGGAACGCGTGGACCCGCTGTACGTGTTCCAACCGGACACTTGGGTCAACATTCGCGACGAGACTCGCCTCCTGTTCACCGCTCAGGAGGCTCACGATTGGCTCGAGCAACTGAGTAAGTCACTTTTTTATATATATTTTTGATGTAAAACATCTTTTACGGCAGGTGCTGAGACCGGATGTTGGCGTGGCAACATTAGGTCAACAGTTCAACACTTTAGCGGAACTAATATAATACTTACTATTAAATAAAGCTTGAAGAGTTTTGTTTGTTTGGTTGGATGTACGCGCTAATTTCAGGAACAAGTGGTTCGAATTGAAAAATTCTTTTTGTATTGGATAGTCCATTTATCAAGGAAAGCTATATGCTATAGAGAACGCGGACGCGGACACACAGGGCGCATCTGTGATTTAAATCTTTGCAATAGGCAGGATGTCCACACAAATTAGTAAGATTATTGTTATTGTGATATTAATTTGTTTGCTTTACAGCAAAAGGTCCCAACCGGCACACGTGGCCCGACGCAAAGTTTCAGACAATGTGTTGGTTCCTCACTTTCCACATGCATCACGTAGCACTCATACCAGCTCTGCACACACACCAGAGACGTATAAGGTATATAACCATTTCAACATTTTTACACTTTTCAACTTGTCAGTAACAGGAAATATAGGTAACACTTTTTTTCTTAAATACTGAGAAGCTCACAATGTTTTTTTTTTTTTCACAGTTTAAAACATTTTCTCTAAGCCACACACGAAAACGAATAAAATTTTAAAGAGAAAAATAACCGTTGCTATGAACCGTATATGAGATTTTTTTTTTGGGAATAATGTTTACGTTTGCATTATTTTACATTGCAATACGAATGGAGGAAAATGTTTGTCACAAAAACAAGTAACATAATTTGAAAGGCGCATAATTTTTATTATTTACTAGCACCGAAATAGACTAGATGCAAATGCTTACATGTTTGCCGATATTGTAATAATATGATGTTGAGAACATTGTTAAAGTTGGCCCTTGTATTGCAGAGCATTGCGCGACTTGCAAAAGGTAATAGAAGAGTTGATGGGCGCGGAGGCTCAATGGCAGAACACGATTTCTGCCATTCGGAACAGAGAGCTGCTGCGGCGCTGGCGGCGACAGATTAAACGGCTTCACAGGTCAGTATCACACACTACACCCACACCAAATACATTATAAAGCCACGTTTACACGGTCAGAGTACACTCTGATCGAGAGCACTCATACGAGTCCAATTTCATACGAGTGTAAACTGATATCGGTCTATACACATCCGAGCTACAAGCATCATAAGTATCATTCTATATCTTCAATTAACTCAACATGGCTGGCACAGACGGATCTGTTACTACAAAGGTGTCGAAATTTTTGTAGATACAAACATAAAAGGAAGAGAAAAATTTGGACACGTAAATGTATTTTAAGGCGTAAAGAGCTGGGTCCACTTTTTTTTACACGAGATGCTCGTAAATTGTTTTTGTCGCCATTTTGGACATCTACTCGTATAGGACGCGGTCCTAATGCACTCGAATCGGACGACGTCGTCCGAGTGAGCTCATAGTGCCGGTTGCCATTGTACGTGTAACTGCGTCCGAGTGTACTCTGACCGTGTAAACGTAGCTTAAGATCATTTTTATGCTTCCCACTGTGGAAGAAAATTTAAGGACGTATCATATTAAAAATGCAGGTCAAAGCAATGCGCGGAGACCGCGCTGCTAGACGGCGAAGTGATGAGGCGCAGCATGCAGTTCTACTCAAGCGCGTGCTCGATGCTCAGTCAGCAATTGGAAGCGGCCCGCATGGCCTCCGACTCCGATGCGGACCCGCGCACGCAAGCTTTCAAAGCGCTGCCCGAGTGGTACGTCGAAGACATTGCGGAGTTCCTGCTGTTCGCCGTTCAGTAAGTAGATTTGTTTCACTCGTAATAATAGCATTTTGTACCTTAAGCGCTTTTAATATGATTCAAATTTAATTGTATTTTACGACAACAATCAGCATCATATGATAAAGATTGAGTTATATTGAAAGCGCTCAAGGTAAAAAAATTAAATACTTTGCCGTGCCGTCCTCCAATTTACGCCGGCCCTAAGAAAGTTATTTTTTTTTAGGCGGAATACCAGAAAGACTTTTTTTTTTTTTTTCAGATATGTACCGAACGTAGTGGCCGACTACATGGAGGATCCGATAATCACTTGGCTCCTGATGGCCATATGTCATTCGCATTTCATCAAAAACCCATACCTGGTGGCGAAGATCATCGAGGTCCTGTTTGTGATAAACCTGTCGATGCCCCTGAAGCTGAAGAACATTTACGAGCGGTTCATGGACCATCCCATGTCGCAGACTCTGCTGCCGAGCGCCCTCATGAAGTTCTACACGGACATAGAGACGACGGGACAGAGCACGGAGTTTTACGACAAGTTCACAATACGATTCCATATCAGCATCATACTCAAGGGCATGTGGGAGAGGCCGATACATAAACAGGTGAGTGCTCCGAGAAAATATAACACCCTGAATTTCCATTAAGCCCAAACACATCATAAATGCTGTAAGTTGCTGAGGAGTTGGGTGTCCCGCAGACCACTTGATATCGATAGCATCGAGTCGAGGTAACATCACACCAAATTTCACATCGAACGAACACGACCTTGTCAACTACAAAATGAACTGATCTTCATAAATAAGAATGATCATGATCACATCAGAATAATATAAATTATCCGTAGTTGTTAACCAAATGGTCGTGGGTTCAAATCCCGCTAGGGAAAAATGTGTTATCATTTTACCTTAATCTTGGAATGGAATCATGGATGTTTGTATTTATTTATGTATTTTATTTATTTTCTTGAGTTGACTTTTTTTTTTGATAAATTGTGTGTCGTGTTTGAGAAATAAATCCTGTTTGAAATATATGAAAAGAGACATACATATTATTTTTTGATAAATTTCCGTTTCAGGCCATAGTGAAAGAGTCGCGTTCGGGACGACAGTTCGTCAAATTCATCAACATGCTGATGAACGACACAACATTCCTGTTGGACGAATGTCTCACGGTAACAACCTCATATAGATTATCGCCGACAACCGACGAATATTATGCTCTTATTTGCGTGTATATATTCGTTTGATTAGGATAAATACTAACTTTATCAGATAGATAATGGCCTTCTTGGTCAAGATATCTTTTTGGTCGGGATAGATAATGACTTTTTTGGTCAGAATAAATACTGAACTTTTTGGTCAGGGTAAATACTGACCTTTTTGATTAGGATAGATAATGGCCTTTCTGGTCAGAATAAATACTGACCTTTTTGGCCAGGAAGATAATGGCCTTTTTGGTCGGGGTAAATACTGTCCTTTTTAATTAGGATAGATAATGGCCTTTTTGGTCGGGGTAAATACTGACCTTTTTGGTCAGGATAGTTAATGGCCTTTTTGGTCAGAATAGATACTGAACTTTTTGGTCAGGATAGATAATGGCCTTTTTGGTCGGGATAGATACTGACCTCTTTGATTAGGATAGATACTGACCTTTTTAGTCAAGATAGATAATGGCCTTTTTGGTCGGGATAGATACTGACCTCTTTGATTAGGATAGATACTGACCTTTTTAGTCAAGATAGATAATGGCCTTTTTGGTCGGGATAGATACTGACCTCTTTGATTAGGATAGATACTGACCTTTTTAGTCAAGATAGATAATGGCCTTTTTGGTCGGGATAGATACTGACCTCTTTGATTAGGATAGATACTGACCTTTTTAGTCAAGATAGATAATGGCCTTTTTGGTCAGAATAAATATTAAATACTGAACTTTTTGGTCAGGAGCCTGGTATAGGCCGATTGAAATGCCTTGTATTGTTTTCAGTACCTGAAACGAATCCACGAGGGTCAAGAGGCGGCGGCGAGTGGTGCGGGCGGCGCAGCGGGAGAAGCCCGAGCAAGATCTCTAGCTCAGGACGAACGCCAATGTCGTTCCTATCTCACTCTAGCCAGGTATATCCTCTATCTAAGCCTACATTACTTTTATACCTAACCTTTAAAAAAAATCCGACCAAAAACAAATGTGAAAGAAAGCCAAGTTCTTAACAAGAAACTTGAAAAGTAAGCTGATATAACAGTCCCTAATAAAAGTTATATCCAACTGTACTGGATATAAAGTTCTTTCAAAGTTCTTGAATCATAACGCGCCTGTAAACTGTAAAACACAATAATATTCTTCAGTTTCTTGAAAATGTGGTTCAACTTGGCAAGTTTTCTCTTAGTAAATCTGGAAATGGTCTATAATTTTAATGAGTGTGTCAGTGAGTAATAAAATAAAAAATCGTCATGAACTATAAAAGATTTATTTATGAAAATTTTTTTTCTATGCATTTGGGTGAGAAATTATTGCTGTCTCTTTCACACCTATATGGCTTATCATACATATCACGCATAAGTGTGAAAGAGACCGCAATAGAATTGTGATGCGGCGTGCGACTTGACGCTGTGTGTCAAGCGTTCGAGTCGTTAATCGAACGGAATTGTGTAAAATGTCCACACCGAATGTGCAGGGAGACAGTGGACATGCTGGAGTACCTGACGGTGGAGATAGTGGAGCCGTTCCTCAGAGCGGAGTTAGTGGACCGGCTCGCGTCAATGCTCAATTTCAATCTGCAGCAACTGTGCGGCCCCAAGTGCAATAATCTCAAGGTGACATATTTCATTGTTTCGCTTTCACGCCTCAACCATATTGTTGAGTATAAATAAGCAGCCACATACATAGTATACATATATGACTGAAATAAAATAATTGAACAATTTTCTTGTTATGCCGATGATGACTTATTTTTTGTTGTATTCGGGATTACAGGTGCGACGTCCAGACAAGTACGGGTGGGAACCGAGGCGACTGTTAAGTCAACTGGTCGACATATACCTGCACTTGGATTCGCCCGCCTTCCACGCAGCGCTTGCCGCCGACGAGGTATAAAACTTGCGTTCCGCTATATATAATTTTTTTTCTCAAATTGTTACCCAGTGATTCATTCGTGTGTAAAGTCAACCTCTCAGTTTTAAATAATCTGCATCGCATTCTGTTATGCGTATACATACATTATTGTTTTTTTTTATAAAATATTATACAGACGCGTCTCATCTACGATTTTATTACTTTACTAGCTCCTGCCCGCGATTTCACCAGCGTAACTTTGTAAATTATATACTAAAACCTTCCTCGAGAACAGCTCTATCCATTGGTGAAAACAACACGAAAATCGGTCCAGTAGTTTTTGAGTTCATAGCGAACAGACAGACGCGGCGGAGGACTTTGTTTTATAATAAGTCAGTTTGTATGTATAGATTTTATCTGAGGATGTAAATTGAGTTGTTTCCGTTGTCCAGCGTTCGTTCCGAAAGGAGTTGTTCGATGAGGCAGCGGCTCGCCTCACTCGCCTCTGCATCAAGACTCCCACCGAGGTGGAACGATTCAAAGCACTCGCCGATAACGCCTACCAGATTGCGGGTACACTACCTATTTCGTTAATACTATATTATGGCATCCGGCTCGAAGGACCAAAAATTGCCTATATTTTAACTTGGTATAAAGCCGACGCCAGACACAGCAACAACATTTGTTCACTTATGTAATCACTTATTTGAATACTTGTGTTGCACGGCTATGTGGGTATTTATTCAAAGTATGACTTGCCACTTTGCACTTTTCCATTCGGTGTCGGTTTTTGGAGCGCGCATCAAAGCGTTCAAAGTTCAAACAGTGCGCGTCTGCTACACTTGCGCAAAGTCCAGTGCAAAGTCCCAAGAGTTATTTTCATAATAACTCTTTTTTAGCTTAATAATAAAAAAAAATACCGACTTAGCTTAGCTTACTTAGCTTAATAATAAAAAATAGAGACTTTTAGCTTAATTTTTTGTAGACTTAAATAATAGAAATATAATAATAGAGATAAAGTCGTCGTCCATCTTTTTTGTTATCTATTTGAATACTGTGAAGCGAACATGTCTGCAAAGAATGTCTGGCAAGTACAACAAACAAGTGTTCAAATGTGTGAGCAAAGTAGCTCAAAGTCTTTGTGCAAACATTTGACTTTGTATCTGGCGCCGGGGTAAACTTAAATATTAGAGGTCGAGTGTTTTCATGCCTCGGCGCTGACAAGTAAAGTAGATCTGGATTTAGTGGATAGTAATTTAGAATAAAATGAATTAATATAAAACTGTTTTTTTTTTTTTAGTATCAAATCAACAGAAGAACGACGAGTTTGCGGACGCGCCCGAAGAGTTCAGAGATCCATTGATGGACACGCTCATGACTGACCCTGTCTTCCTGCCCTCCGGCAAGGTATACTAATACTCTCCTAGCCAATTAAATTTTAAATTTCGACTATACCAGAGAATATTATGTAACATGTGTTTGTTTGTCAGGTAATGGATCGCTCGGTAATCCTGCGGCACTTGTTGAACAGCGCCACGGACCCTTTCAACCGGCAGCCGCTTAGCGAGGATCAGCTTCGTCCTGGTAACTAATTGTTTCTACAATTCTAACTAATGTTCTGGTAACTAATGCCTCGCTTACACAGTGCGAGCTAATGCCTAGCCAGTAGTCAGCTCGCATGCCACCTCGCACTGTGTAACCTGGGCTTAAGCGGCGACTCTTTATGTTTTTTTATGGGATATAAATTTTAAAACTACGCATCGGTTATAGTGTAGTCCTCTTGGATAGGTCATTATAGGCCAAATTCATCAAACTACTACAACATGGAACCCGCGTGCCATACAAGACACTACCAATTTTATGGAACATTTAAAAGTGACATATTATTATGCGTAGACCGTGAACTGTCATTTAAAACAGAACAAACATAATAATAATAAGTACGTAATTTAAAGAAAATGTGACGTCAACCCATTAGAGTTTAAAATGAAATAGTAGAAGTTGATCGTTAGTACCTTTTACCATTGACGCGTGAAGACAAGAGTCCGCCATGATTCTGTCAAAGGCGTTCTTTTTATGTGCCGCTTTGGCATTTGTGACGCAAATTCCATTGTAGTAGTTCGATGGCCAAATTGGATAAATGTTGATGAAATTCATATTTCAATAATGCCATCAATTTACTATGGATTTCCCATGCCATACAAAAACACTGTGAACTGAACTCTGTCATCTGTCATTTAAAGAGAATTTAAATTTACTTCAACACATTTAAGTGTAAAATTAATAGTAGAACTTGGTCAATACCTTTTACCATTGACTCCACCATGATTCATAATCCATAGAGCCTATCTATAGTGGATTGATGAATAATGTAGTCATTGAAATTTTTGTCTGTTCGTTTCCAGCCACAGAATTGAAGGAAAAGATCATACAATGGCAACGCGAGAAGAAATCTACGTAAACGCCCCAAGCCAATATAAAGTCTGATGTGTATATAATAATACATTTATATAAAGACTATATACATACGGCTGTTCAGTCAGCCATTTGTGGACTATTGTCCGCTTGTATGAACGAAGACTTTTGTGTCCAACGATCGTTTTCTTGACAGGATTCAGCACTACTACTATTAAGTTTATGCCACGATAGGTCAACCTCTTGAAGGTTAAATTTAATGTATATTTTGTATATAATGTGTACCTACAAAATATATGGTAAGAAAATGTTTTCTTTTTTTTTCGTAAATATTTCCACTGTTTCAATAGTTATTCTGCTATTCGAGCCAGAGACAAATTCAACATAATATAATAAAAATCGGTCCAGTCGTTATCGAGTTATAAATGGTGTAACTAACACGACTTTCTTTTATATATGTATATTGAAGTAAGTCACAGAAATAACATAGAAATGTCTCTTTTTTGCGTACTTTAAAAGATCTTAGTGCACATACAGAAAGTCAGACGGCTAAAAGTGACTTTGTTTTATTATACTACTAGCTGCTGCCCGCGACTTCGACCTCGTAACTTTGTAAATTATATGCTGAAACCTTCCTCGAGAACCACTCTATCCATTGGTGAAAACAACATGAAAGTCGGTGCAGTAATATGTAGTGATGTAAAGATAAGTTGGATTTAGAATTCAAATTGAAAGAAATTAACACATTGTAGGGTGGTTCAATCTATGATTTTTTATTAATTTACAAAAAAATGTATAATAGTAATAATTTTCATTATAGGATCGACTCCGTTTGGTGACCACAATTCTTTATAACTTTGCATTATTTATAACAGTACTGAATCCTGTTAAGTTGTGAGAGGTTTGATTGTACCTAATTCTTAATGTGTATATCGGATATTATTATACAAGTTGATCTAAATCGAACCGCAAAGTTATAGTCTATCAAAAAAGTGTAGAAATTAAAAAGTGGCAATACTATAGTGTTGTCTCTTTCTTATTAACTACATGGTTAGAACGGGACTACACTACAGTATTGCCAGTTTTTAATTTCTACTGTAGACTGTAGGTTCAATACAGTCGAGTTTGTCTATGGTAAATGTAAAAAGTCGAAACACAAATGGCAATATAATTAAAATACACGAAAGGGCCTATAATAAAATAGAGGTGAGAAATAATTCGTCTCCAATCAATGGAATGGATCACCATAGACAAGGGGCTGTACTGTACCGATTTTATTTTCCTGCGTCACTCTTTACTTTTTCATGGATAATGTGTGTGAATGAATAAAGTATTAGGTATTCATAATAATCGGAAACAGTGATGATTCCCAGACTCACTCTAAAATGAATTTTCAGCGCCAACATATTATTATGTTTAATTAATTAAAAACTGTAGAAGAATTGATTTACAAACACCATTTATGAATGAAATTCAACGTTAAAATTGAAATAAAATAAAATATTCTAGATTTTGTATCATAGTTGACTATAATGGTGATTCGCTTGGGTCTGGAGCTTACAAAATGCATATTCTCTTATTTTTAAAACTACAAACGTATGAAGTCTGTGACGTTACCTTAGACGTGGCCCTTAAGTGACGTCGCTGTGCACTTAAGTGGGCGTCTTGCACTGCACCATCTCTTGGATAAGATCTCAAATGATTCTTTAAAAGATTTGCTACATATCTACGAAGTTATTGGTCGATTTTCAATCTGGCTCGAAGGACCAATATTTCCTCGGGTAAGACAGATATGATAGTCGCTGGCAAAATTGTTACTTTTGTCGCAAAAAGCCAGACAGATATGTAGGAAGCAGTAATAAAGGCGATGACTATGGCTATGAAAGAATGAAGGCATACCTACCGAAAAAAGTACCTCACATTAACTATTCAGGGATTCCCCGAAATTTCTTACATATTTTGTTCATCGCTTATTCTCTAGTACATTTTGTTAATTCATTCATTACTAACATTCAGACTTGGATTCTTTATAGCTGAAAAAACGCTACGATACCCCACCGTTGAAAAGGCCTAATTTTTGTTATCAATCAATGAGGAGAGGATGTTTGACGGTATTTTGTCTTATGGAGTGTTCATGCATTTCTTTATAATATCTCGGTCATTTTTTTTAATACGTTGCCGTAATCGTTATTATGAACTAATGATGATCGCAAATGGAAGCAAAAAGAAAGATTAGTGTGATCCATTATACGCGCATATACTGAGTCCATTTGGATTGTAGTTGTAGGAATGAATATTTAGTCATACAATTTTTGCTTCCATCTGCGCTAATTTTATTTAATAATTGCTTTATTCATTTCAGTCTTCCAACTAGAGTAACTATCTATCTATAAATCTATAACAATAAAAAATATATATTCTAAATCATAAACAGTCATCTCATCATTTAGAGAAGGAAGAAAATTATTTTTTAAATACATTCTTTATCTTAATAGTGCTGTGAAAATTTCTTTTTGTATGAAAATAATAATGAATGATGATAATAATAATAATAAAATTTAAAGTTTAGTTATTTTTGTTGTTTTTTTTTTTTTATAATAACTTGCAGATAGTTATGTTAATATTAATTTAATGCTATCAATAAATTCTAAATTATCAACTGCAATATAGACGTTAGAAGACAGAAATGAATATGGAGTACTGCGGTTATACCAATATGCAATATGAAATTTATTATTTTCGTGTATAATGTATGTAAAATGAGAATATATTTTTTATGAATCGATTCGATTGTTCGCATTGTAGTGATATTACGTTTAGCCTTATGTCAGTTAAACCATAAATCTTAATTTTAATGTAAAAATTTATTGTGTATATGATATGTTCCTTTATTTTAGTTGGCATTTGAGTCGGAAGTGGACGGTCAATTAGTTAACTATGTGTAACGTAATAACTATAGCACCTAACTATAATAATAAATTGCATTCTTATAGCTTAGTTTTTAATTGGGTCCGCAAAGTATCCGTGGCAATGTCTCTTACCTTACTTACGTGCGCTCGCGCAACTTATTTACCATAATAATAATAGTTAATGGTTTTTTTTTCAATATCCTTAATAAGTTTAGTTTAATCTTTACGTTATGATAAAAAAATATTAAATACCAACGAGGGCTTCAACGATTTTCAACATTGTAGTTGCGAATTTCAAGTTTTTTAAAAGGTTTAATTTTTAATCAAGTTTTTAGTGCTGCAACAACCCTGCATTTTGTATTCTGCATGAAGCCCCACTGTTTGAATAATTTGTTATTTTTTTTTAATACAAGTAAAAGAAGTTTATAACACCAAACGCCACAGTTACATTGCGACGACTGTAATACGGACACTGCCAAGTAATCGGTTTAGTTTGAAACGACCATTATCGAAGTAAGCCCCCCCTTTTAAATAATATGTGGTCTCATATGTATATTATATGATTTGTAATTTTATCTCTTTATTTGTTATGAAGATTGTACTAAATATGTCTTATTTTTACGTCGATAAAATATAATAATAAATTCATATGTATCATTGGTTTTATTTTCCTTTTTTCTGAAAATTATATTTAATAACCTTTCTCGTTTAACACTCTTTCAATTAGTGAAAACCGCACTAAAATCCGTTCAGTAATTTTTGAGATTAATGCGAACATACAGACAGACGAAGGGAAGTGACTTTATTTTAAAATACTGTGTAAAGATCAAACAAGGTATATTTAGTCAGAAATAAAAACATTTTACAACTATTAAAATATTTTATATAAACAGCGATTTTACAATAAATATAAATATTTTAATAAATTATTGTCAATTACAGATCAATTAAATCGTACATAGTATACAATATAACTTATGAATAAACGCTGCCACTTTACTAAAACATTTTTTGGACCAACCTTATGAGATATGTGATGTTTTGCATCTTTGGTCATTAAATAATTTTTAAACTTTGTATATAAACAACTCATATTTTGTATCATTATCATACATAGTCCAGTAGACAATTGTTCCTGTACTGTTGAATTGCAGCTAAAGGTAGCCCAAATCACCGTTCTCTTGGTATAAGATATTTTACCCTCTTTTTTTAGATAGGTGTACTAATGCATGAAGGGACTAAGTCGCACAATGACTCGTCATAGTGCAAAGTAGACACATATAAATAGTTAGATCGACTGGGTTATAGGTTAGAAGAGAGGAAGGCAAAGAGATTCATATTATTTTATATTTAATAGCAATAATTGCAAAATCGTTTATGATTGACATTTGCACATTGGTAATAATGCGATTTAGGTCTGATAAAGATGAAACTCAGCTCCATTCTGGGCATAAAAATAATTTAATATGAAATTAATTAGTCCCTCCACTCGTTAAGTATACCTATGTAAAAGCAATTTTGTTACAGTCTGACCAGGGAAAGGGTATACAGTTGAAAGTTGAGTAGAGATTACAAAAGAGTGAGTCGAGTAAACAGAACAAAACTAATATAATTACTGTACATTTATTGAAAATAATATTAAAATGAGTTCTGTATTTATTTTATTTAAACTTTTTTAAATTGAAATATGTAAAAACAAAGCACTCAAATACTTCATTTTTACTCACACACATTATTTCCTTAGAAATATTAGACAGAGGTAGGGTAGGTGTAAATATTATATATTATTATTAGTGTTTTATCCAGAATTAATAGTGTACACACTTTGCAAGTTGCAAGCAGTGTTTACTTACAATTAATTATATTTCTGTGTCTTTATAATTCAACACTGACTCGAAGAAAAAAGTTTGGTCTCTACACATTATCAATGTATCTTTAGAAATCAAATTAATTAGCAATTTGTGAGCATTTATTTAGTAATATCATTTATTATATAACTTTATTTTAATGATTTCGTAATCCAGATATTTCACACTTTAGTTAGTGTCCAAAACATTTATTTCCCATGCAAATCTCACTTGGTGTTTGGGAATGGGCATGGCTAGTACCTATTTTTAATACTGCATTTTCATACATGGATGATAGTAACTTTTAAATAACTAAACAAGTTTTTCAATGAGTATAACAATTCTATAAAGCTTTATTAGGCTTACACAAATATCTAACGCTAATGAGCAGAGACTTCCAAACATTTTGAATATTTGTAATTTTTCTTTCATAAAATCAAAGCACAAATGCACCATATATGCCACTTCACAATAAAACGGTAGTTTTAAGAGTTAACCGCGCAAAAGAAACGGCAACCTTGAAGCAAACAAACACGAAACCATATAAAGCATACCAAAGTAAAAGTTAAGTCTGGCCGTTTGTCTCGGAACGTATCTCATTGTCTCCGGAAATCTAAATCTCCTTTCAATTTCAAAAGCTCTGGGCAGTGTTAACACAGGTAACAAGAACCACAGAGATGAGCGCACAGATGCGACTAAAAATAAAATATATGGTGTAAAAAGTAAAAATGCATATAACAGGTATGATGCAGTCTTACCGACTAATATTGCTAGAGTCACGATTTCGGCTCTACTGTCTGCCTCGAGGTCCCTAGTGTTGTTGCTATGTAAAATAGCTTCTGTATTCAATGCTAGAGGTATAGCATAGTAAATTATATACCAGTCCACTCTACCAGTTTGAGCTAAAAATGAAAAAACAACAGATACTGGCCCGAATATGACTAGGACTAAGATATCGCCTAGAGCTATATACTTCAAACCGATTCCTCCAGTGTATAAGAAAGAAGAGGAGAGGCCACCAAAGTATACCAAAGCTAAATGCTCCATTCGTGCCGGAGACGATACAACTAATGGAACAAAAAATGCACATCCAGATAAATATAACATAGCACCCAAAGATACAACTTCGTCCACATTCAAAATGTGATCAACTAAAGTTCTATCATCGGATTTTCTATTGTCTATTCCTTTGATGAAATCAAAATATGTGTTGACTACGTTGCCGGCTCCGTGTACTGGCACTACTGTGCACAAAGTCAACAAAAGTGTTGTCCAACTGAACCCGTTGTCTCCAGGAAGTCGATACGCCAGTGCAGCGCCCAGTAGGGTTGGTAATAAACTGGCACTGAGAGACCAGGGTCGCAACGCCAGCACGTAGGTACGCATTTTCATTAGAGGATTTCGAGCCTGAACCGCTTCTTCTTTCGGTTGCTCCAAAAGATTTCCCTCAGCGCCCGGAATGTCCATGTTCCCGAATTTCGTAGTCAGTCAATATTTTAATAAGAATTGATCGGCGGATTTTGTAGAATTAACCGTTATAAACACGTCAGTCACGTTTCTTCGCAGCAACATTAAACTGATTATTAAATGTTTAGTTATTATTGTTCTTTTTTGGTTATCAACATTTTTTATAAGCTATTAATATAATATAATAAAAGTATAAAGTAAATCACTATAATTTAAAAAATCCAGTTTTGATTTTTTCTTCGATACAACAGTCAACACAAAAAGCCAATGTTTTGATTTGATTTTGACAAGACAATTTGACATTGATTGACAGTGATGGACAGTGTTGATATAGTTGGATATAGTGATCAAAGTTGGTTCAAAGAGTGGTAACTATGCTGGGACCCTAGACAAAGTAACCAATCGAAAACGATAACGAAGTTCGTTATCGTTAAAATGTATGGGAAGTACCACCAGATTTAGCGAAGGCTTATGTCAATCCCATACATTTTATTGTTTTCGATGGTTACTTTGTCTAGGGCCCCTGTCCTGACGATACGCAGTACGCACGACCGATATCGGTAGCAATAAATAAAAATAAACCAAGGAGGATAGATAAAAATAAACGCATGCGTACGGTCGGTCGAGCTCTAAGATTTCGAATTTTCATACAAAAACAAATGACCGCGACCGACGTACGCACCGACCGTCAGGAGAGCTCAAACCGGCCCAAATTTTTATAATGCAACAAGCTGGGGCCCGCGACTTCGTCGGTGTTAAAAAGTAAAATAAATAATAACGCCTGAATTTCCGTTTATATTATAAAGTACTTTGTACTCCTGACATTATACTTTTGTCAAGCGTTGGATCACTTGGAACCAATAGATATATTATACGATACTACCGTAACCGTTCCGTATCTGTTATAGAGTGTGGAATATTTAGCCTCTTCCATCCTGAAATTCTATTCTTACTTGCAATTCGTATGGGTATTTCAGTCAGTGTTACTTTGATTAAATTATTAACATGTTGAAGTTTCATCAAAATCCGAAGAGTAGTTTTTGCGGGAAAGTCAAACTTTCGATGTGTTCAATAGGATAATATAAATGCTTAATTATACTGCGCGGACGAAGCTGTGCGGTAAAGCTAGTATAATATTATGTATATATTAAATTAAAGTAAAATACAACTCAATTAACAAACGTGATATTGTATATTTTGAGTATAATAATATAATAATGTATGGATAATAACAATAAATACTTACATCAAGACAACATAACAACATATTACCCAACAATTACAAACAGCTTATCATTATTTGCAAAAACGAGATCAAAATAAAATTAACAAATATAAAAGCTTTGGTCTATCTTTAATATCTAGAATATGCATGAAAGAAACATCAGCAGTTTTAAAATTATTTTTGCAAGTGTTGTTTAATTTAATACATGGTAGGCACCTAAACTTTAATAATCCGTATATTTATATTGTATAGTTTGATGAGAATATTTACTAAAGAAATTTCAATTCTTATCAGCGACAGCAACAGCTGCACCTTTTGCTGCATCTCCTCCTGATGTAAAAACCAATGGCAAGCTATAATTATGTTCAACCGCTTTTTGCAAAACAGCATTCCTCGATAACCCAGAACCATTGCCTACAATTCTCTTTATATTTGCTTCACGTAATACATCCTTAGGCATCATAATGTGTAAATTCTGTATTATGCTGTCGCATAACGATCTAAATACTTGACCAAGGTGAATGTTAGACAAATCAATATTTTCTATGGAAGCCTTAGCGTTCGGAGCATGTCTTTCGCCCAATAAATGAGGACTTATCTTCAGTTGAGACATGTCCGGTGGCGCTGCCATACCTGCGGCAATGAGTTTCTCCCAAACCTTTGATTGGGGACATGGGAAGCCAAACTCAAGCATCCATTGTTGAAGCATTTTAACAAATGTTGCTAACACATTACCACCGTTTAACGACGCTGCTACAACTAAATAAGTATTTTCAAAATATGGCAAATGCTCAATAGTGCTACATTTTAAATCTGAAATTCCATTTACTACAAACGCCAGTTGAGCGGATGTTGAAATGTTTAGTACAGCATCTTCTTTATTCTCGAGGGTGGCAAGAATTGAACACTGAAGATCACCCAAGGCAGCACCGATGGGTGTCCCCTTCGGAATACCGTTCCAAGAAGTGCTAAGTGTTCCGGCAATGTTACCGCTCTTTAATACCTTAGGCAAGAGATTTACTGGAAAATCAATGGACTTTAATATATCAATGTTCCATTCACATTTCTCCGTATTGAAATATCCCCAACTAGCAGCATTTTGATCTGATGTAACCGGTTCGTCTAAGTCACACAGCATTGCTACTACAAAATCTTGTACTGTCGCTGAGCACTGAAATTTTTTTAGTTTGGCTGGTTTATGCTTCAGCATCCACAAAAGTGTAGCGCAACCATAACCCGAGTAACATTTTAAGTGAGAATCTGGTTTTGGTAAGGAATTCAAAAATTCTGGTTTACATCTGGTGTCTTGCCAAGTGTATAGTGCTGACATTTTCTCCCTTACAGCTTCAAATCTAATGACCACTCCATCCTTCTCTACCTTTTCCCATGCCCTGTAACAATAAAAACATGATTATTTACTATCCCTAATATAAATAACCTACCCAAGTAATAGGATTCCTTCCATAATAACTTATTTATTTTGCAAACATACATGTCTAGAATAAAAGCAATAATAATAATATGATACTTATTATAGCAAACACCAGTGTAAGTAATTTTTTTGATGGTTTTTGATTTTTCTACAAAAGACAAGAAAGCATTGCTAAGAAAAGATAACTTACTTGATTTCTAAGTTATTCCAGAGAACAACTCCATGCATTTGTCCACATACTCCAATTTTAGTTACATGCTTCAGTATGTCTCTAGGAAGACGAGATATACAATAGTGCACAGCCGATATTATTTTAGGAACATCCTGTTTATTCCCTTCAATACCTTGATCACTGGGAATATTTGCGGCTGTATCTTTGTTTTGTTTTGCCACAATCTCTTTCGTAGTTACATCATAAATACAAACTTTTACCGAGGTAGTGCCAATATCCATCCCAAGAATAAATTTTTTCTCGGCCATTGTGTTTTGTTTTTTAAAAATCGTAAGAATTAATAAAATATTATTTGATACTGATTCGTTTCAAGTTTCGCAAGAAGGCCGATGGCGATATGCTGATTTATGGAAGACGATTACGTAATTACATAATATAGATCATGTTACATATATTTTAATATTTCGTTCGTGATCGTGACCTAATGGCCTACTTCACGAATACTACTCGACACTCGTGCTCTATCTACATTCGCGTATCACCACTTATCAATAATCGCCCTCACTTTATCAATATGCCTATTCACTCTTATACATATTATTTTCCTTATAGGTAAACATTATCTTTTAAAGCTACATAGTATTTTATTTTCACTCTACATTGTTTATTTTATTACTTTGAAATGTAAATGTTTGTTTTGCTAATCAAACTGTAGAAGAAAACTTGAAGAAAACCATGAAGGCAGTGACATCTGTCATCACTCAAAAAAACAAAAGAACTGTGACTATAGTCTGGAGCAGAACTCAGTATTTATCATATTTATAATAATAATATTCTGTGGTCCGATTTTTTCAACAAATATTTCACTCTCTAGCAATCGCGGCATTCTGAAATGAACTGTTATAAACTCATACTAGAGCCATTGGTCATTCTATTACGGAGCCTTTAGGATCTCAGAGATATTCTTAATTTGCAATTCTTGATCTTCTATTTCATGGCCATTTCTTAACATAGGATTGGTGGACAACATAATCTTCCCGTTTCGATTAGTTGAACCGGTTGAGTGTCGGTTCATGGTCATGGTTGACTATGCTATGCTTTAGCACTACCATGAGTTGCTATCGAAATCTCACGTTAGTTTACTTCTGTCGATAACGAACCTTTCACCCTTCAATGTGCTAGGGAATTATTTAACTACTAACGTTACGGTATTTCTCAAAGCATCAGTCAAATTTGTAACTCATGGTACCAATTTTGTATAGAAATGTCAAGTTAAACGTTAGTCGCTAATGGTCGCTAGCGACTACATTCGATAGGTTTTTCACTTTGCCTGGGGATTGCTCGGGTGTCTCCGGGCAATCCCCCTCGTTGATGTCAGCCTAGCCAGAAATGGCTAGGCCGCCCGAGGAGGGTGGGTCGGAGCAGTTGCCTCGGCAGAGCCCGTCCACCCCCCACTCAAAGGGCAAGGAGACACCGGGGAGTTTTAGTGGGTAGGGGCCAGTTCTGCCTGCACGTGCGCATGCGGAGTATACTGGTCGAGTCCCACATACCCTTACCGCCTAGCCAGCGGTAGGGGATCAATAAGACGATTTCACCTCGACAAAAAAAAAAAAGAAAGGTTTTTCACTTTGCAACTAATGTTACAGGTTTTAGTTCTTTGAGTGACCGCTAGAGGCGCTGTACAATTTTTCATACAAATATTTTACGTTCTCGCTAGCGATTTCGGTCGTCATATAGTCATGGTAGTGCTACTGTTCTGTTTTGAAATGAAATCGCTAAAATGTTATCACAGAAAATGTACCTACTTACTTTGTTGCGATTTGCATTTAGAGCATAGCAGTCATTTAAGCACAACACCTTGAAACGCTACCTAGAGCGTGATTTTTTTTAAATTTTCAAGTTCTTAAGTAGCATGCCACACAGAAACCACCAGCATCAAGACAATATTTATCAAAATATGTAAGAAAAAGGAAGGAGATACAAGTTCCACTTCCTAAACTATTCATTACCATACTTTAAGAAAATGTGTTGTTTTAAAAGTATATCTTCATCCTTATCTAGCAGCATAGACACCCATAATCAATACTAATTATTAGTAATAATAAATCTGTAAGTGTAGGTATTGTATGTATGTATGTTCCTTCATAACTCTTAAACAAATTAACTGATTTTCATGAAACTTGGTAGATAAACATTTAGACGTACAGGACATAGGATGGCTACTTTTTTAATTTACAACGCGGACGTAGTCGCGGGCGCCAGCTAGTATTAATAATAAATGTGCTTTAAATCCAATTCCACAAGATATTATAAAGAACTTCGATATTTAGACATTTTTATTAAATAGTAATACTCTTAATTTTATTTATTTTTATTTTGTCGCCAATTAGACTCTATTAATTTAACCCAATTTTCATATTGTACATTATCTTCCTCATTCAACTCATCGCAAAATTTATCAATGTCCTCTTCTGTAACTTCCTTCTCATCATCATTGAGAAATTGTTTCTTTTTTTTCTTTTGTGTTTCATGTGACGATTCCTGTGTATCTGTATTATTTATTTTACGTTTTTCGATTTTCTCTTCACTGTTGTGAAATTCTACAGTTTCTTCTTGTTTTAATTCTACTACTTTCTTATTTTTATTTTTTTTATTCACTTTTTTTTTATTCCTGGAGTCTTTAGAGTCAGTGTCACTAGAACTATGACTAGCTGTAGCAGTTGCAGAAATAACATTACATTTATTTTTACTTCTTGTTTTTTTGCCCATTTTGAATCTGTAAAAAAATCAAACAATAAATTATCTTAAATGGAAATGATAAATTTTTCAGTGGCCTATAAGAAAAAAAAGAAAAAAACTGTTGTTTTTATTATCTATAAGTGGAAATTTTTTATTAGGTTAAGTTTGTTTACTCACCACTATTATTAAGTAATTATACCTGTAAATTTCCCTAAAATAAAATAAATAAATAAATAATTGAAAATTTTGTGGAAGAAAATATCATAAAATAGATACCTACCTGAAGCGAATTTTGGAAATTACTTGAAAAATGAGCTAATGTTTACTTCACTTCACATTCATGTGCCTTTTGAAATAATCATATTTTACTTATATATCTATAAATAAAAGTTGATTTATTTCTAAATTGCGAGCAACATGTAAGCAAATAAAATATTACTGATATAAAATAGCACTGTTACAGAAAACTACAAAATAAAATATATAATCCGTAATTACCTTAATCTCGAAATAAAATATTCGTTTACATATAAAAATTGTAAGAATTAATAGTAAAAGGTCAATTTAATATTGAGACGATGAAACCTTTGAGAAAAATAAATATTGCAATTTGCAATAATACACAACAAACAAAACACTTGATACAACTTGAAATTGTGAAACCAACCAACCAACATGAAACACAAATGAAACAGAATTTTATTTGAGGTTACTTTTTTAGCCTACCTACATAGAGCAATAAAATCCAAGAAAAGTAAATGTCAAACCATATGCAGCGGTTACACTCTCATGGAAGTTCCTCGACGAAGTACTCGAGAAAGTTGACCGAACACGAAGTGCGTCGCTACACACTCGTTCAACTTCGCGAGGAGCTTATGGTAGGAGAGCCCAAGAGGGGATTTTTGGATTTACTAGAGCGCATCAGATATTGCCAATGTATATTCTCCACGTGTCTCCGATAACGGATATGTATTAATACTCGAGCGCTTCAGATTTTTATACAGACGGTTCAGCCTAAATTCCTAATCGTGCTGATTCTTCTTAACATCCTATCTTCAAAGTCCAAATTTAGCATCGTGGGCTCCCTAACCATTTTAAGTTAAACCGACAACAAATGGAAGTAGCACGAGGCGAGGTAAAGTTGAACGCAGTAGGGCGAGGTGACCGTCCACTCTCTTATTAGCCTCGCCTCGCCCAACTTCACGAAGTTCAACGAGAGTCTGGAGGCCGTGATAAAGAATATGTAATGAATATATGAATATAGATAAAGACAAGGAACATATTATAATTATACTCTCTGTAAAGGAGGAGCAACACGGCAGCAACTATACTTGAGGTGTCGATTAGCTACTATTAAATAGGAGGCTTTGTAGCAGCATTTTCTACTCATTTGCATTACCAAGGATTTGTAATTAACTATGGTTTTATAAATAGGCAAGTAATCAATCATATAATTATTATACACTACGCGCCTCTTTCACCGACGTCAATTAAAGTGTTGATTAATTACTTTTAGAAATCATTTTTTGTTTTATTGAATTATGCACTCGGTTTAGTACATCCATCGATAGCCGATTTTTTATTATAATTTTCTATTCAATGTTTGGGACGTTTACCGTACAAACAAAGGCTTTAAATGACAGTTTGGCCTACTTGACGTTTGTGAAAGAGGCGCTAAGGGTGACGGAGCGGGAATCCGCTGCGTGAGTAACCGCTAGTTCAATGGATTCCCGCCACGGAATCCCGCAACTTATCCGCCTGTCACCAGTAGAACCAGCGGGAATCCGCTGGCGGGGAGCTAAGCTAGTACAAAAATAGATGTCGTTGACAAGGTCGCCGACCGCCATCCGATAGCGCGGGCGTGGGCGGCTAAGTGGCACAAGTGCGAAAAACAAGTGCCACTCTATTCTGGCCAACTAATGAAGCCACTATTTTTATCATATTTTTATTGTAGTTTTTCTATTTCTCCATTCAAGTTAACCACAAACAATCAATATTTCGTAGCATATACTATATACTCTATGTTAGTGGTACATAGTATTTGTTTGTGCTGTGGTGTCTAATATTCTTTCTTCCTTCTGTTTTATTTATAAATTTAATTTATTTGTGGTTAAAAGACAGCATGCATTGCAATGCACACGTGTTTTAATTTAATTTTAGTATTATTGTTATAATAATAAGGAAATTTTAAAAGAATCGTTTTTTATTTACAATGACAAGATTTGCGCGCGCTAAAGGATCTAAATCCTCTAACGAAAAAGCTCCTGAAGACGGTACACCATGGGAAGTCATGAAAGAGCAACTTATCCAAACGAAAAAGGATAAAGATGACTCTAAAAAACGCCAAGAGGTATGTCTGTTATATTTTTAATTATACAAAATGTAATTTTTTTTTAATTATCCAAAATAAATTAATTTTTTATGGACCTAAAAAATTTAAACATTGTATTTTAATTTTTTTAAAGGATTTTAGGTAGCCTATCACTTTTTTAAGGAGATGCAGGTTTAATAATAATAACTTATTTACCTGCAATTCTTGACTTACTATTTTCATTTGGCTTTACAGGCGGAGGATCAACGGAAACAGAATTACGAAAATTTTCTCAATGAAAGAAAAACGCAAAAAAGAAAGGCTGTTTGGTGTGATTTTCCAGAAGTGATCTCTAAATCTGAAAATAAATCGGACCCTTCGAAAACAATTAATAAGAAAAAGAAAAAAGTACATATTGATAGTACAAATGAAACAAATAATGATAATTCCAATATTGATGCAACTAATTCACATGTTGACAAGAAATCAAAAAAGAAAAAAAAGAAGGAAAAAATGCAGAATTCCAATATACCTGTGGATCATGTAATTGGCAATGATAATAAAAAAAAGAAAAGAAAAAACAAGGGTGATAATGTAGAAGAAGTTACTGAATCAAATGACATAGCTATGGAAGATGTTATTGAAAATGATGATAAAGAAAAGAAAAGAAAAAAGAAGAGTGATAATATTGAAAAAGTTAATGAATCAAATGATACACATAAGCAAAGTAAAGAAGAGAAGAAAATTAAGAAAAAGAATAAAAAATATATTGACGGTAAACCTGCCCGCAAGAAACCTATAAATGATAAGGGCTTTCAATTAGCAATTAACGGAAAAGAAGTTGAGCTGGTCAGGTTTGATGGTTTCCCCATTATGAAGAAGGATGCAGAGCGATTGACTGAACTTAAAGACAGCATGATCAAAAAGGGTATACCAAAAAGTGAGGTGCAAAGAACAATAAAGCTAGAAAGGAGGAGAGCTGAAAAAGCCTTGGCCAGGTTAAAGAGAGATGTTTGTTACAACTGCAGGAAAGGTGGTCACAATTTGTCGGATTGTCCAGATTTGAAGAAGCCAGGAATGGAAATGGCAGAAGGAATATGTTTCAAATGCGGTTCTACTGAACACAAACAGTTTGAATGCAAAGTGCAAAGGGACAAGGAGTTCAGATTTGCCACTTGCTTTATTTGCAGGCAGCCCGTAAGTATTAAGAGTATGACATAGTATTATAGAGCCTAAATGTTTTTTTATATATTTGTATTAGAGTTGTTGCAGATATTCCATATCGATTTATACATCCTCATCTGCCATAAGCAATGGGAATCTTTTGCGAATGTGAATATGGAATCTTTAGATTTCCGCGGGATGAATTATGAAATTGTTTCAGTTTTTTAATTTGAATATTCTACCATAAAGTTCTGTATTGCTGAGTAAAAATCTATTAAAAACCTTGAAATCCACATATATAGTAGTGTCTCCTCCTAAACCAGCCAAAAGATTTTGATTCTGTTTTCACAATCAGTTAGGTATTTTTTCATGGGTGGTTTATATATTTAACAAAACCCAATTAAGTTGTGAAAAAAAAAAGAAAAACAATATTTTGCAACCAACTTGTCGAAACTGTGTGCATCTGTGTTTCTCCACCAACCAGGGGTCGCTAGTGATAAATAATGTTATCTAAATTTATAAAAATTATTCATATTTCCCAAGAATAAACCTAAGGTTATTCTATCTATGCTGATTGTTGTGCTGCCTTTTTGTTAAATTTATTATTTAAAATTTTTCCAGGGGCACTTGGCTAGACAATGTCCGGATAATCCCAAAGGGTTGTATCCAAACGGTGGATCTTGTAAATTGTGCGGTGACGTCACACATCTGAGAAAGGATTGTCCCACTGTGAGTATATTTTTAATCCTAATTAATATTATAAATGCTAAAGTTTGTATAGATGGATATTTGTTACTCTTTCACGCAAAAACTAATGAACCGTCACACCATGAAATTTTGCATACACATTGTCTAGGACACCAGAAATAACATAGGGTACCTTTCAAAATGACTAATTATGTTTACTGATTTTTATTTTATTTTTGTTTCCTACATCATTAGGCTCTCAAATAAAGGGCAATAAGAAGTTGTTATATAAGTTTTGTTTTTAGTAAGGCTAAGCCAATGAAGATTGTGTCTTTTTAGTTTTTACTATTTTTGTTACAACGCCTAAAGATATTAAAAATGTTTATTATATTTGACAAAATTATTTTAAATTCATCCTCTAATAGTCCATAAACAATAATAATACATCAAATATAAATATAAAAAATATACTACTTATAAAAAGATGAATTTGATGTCCCCACATAGTGCAGGACGTAACTTCTATCCACGTGGTTCACGGAGGGTTAATAATTCAATCAAAATCAAGACGAGCAAGCGGTGTTACTTTTGTAACCGTTCCATTAAAAAAACGACCCACAACGAAGACCTTGACAGATCGCTTTCGGGTATCCGGTCCAAACGCCATCTGTTATCGAGTAGTGTTTTTAAGCAACAAAAAGTATTAAGTTCGTTCACTCGGCGCTAGATGGCGTTAGCTGTAGCAAGTGGTATTACTTTTGTAAACGTTCCATTAAAAATACCACAGATTAATCTCGAAGATAAGACCCTGACATATCGATTTCTAAACCTAAAAAACCCCTAACCTTAGATTTTTGTGAGGTCGTCGTGGCATACAAGAAGAAATATTATAAGATATGTCCTGTCTATGATTATTTTTTTTTTGTTGTTGCATTGTGTTTAATTTTTTTTTTATAGGTGAATACAGTAACGGAGAGTTCAAAAATCAAACTCCAAACTCTCGATGTCAGTAATGATCTGGAAGGCATCGGGGGAGCAACGGATGTCATCGTCAACAAGGAAACGTCATCCAAAAAGCCCAAGAAAATTAAGTTTTAACATCTATAGGGTAAATAAAATATTTAACTATTAAAAATCTGGTTTTATTATCATAATTAATTATTACTATTACTAATAGCTTTTTATTATAATTTTTTTTTCTTCATATTTTAAAATAATATATATAGGTAAGAATCCATACTATTCATATAAATGTGAAAGTAACTGTCTGTCTGTCTGTTCGTAATGGTAACCTAATATTTTAGTATAAATGGTTGCTAAAAAATAATAATAATAATGAAAATTTTCCTATTTTTTTTTTACCTTAAAGTACTAGAATACTTTTCTATAAATTTGTTGCAGCATAAGTCTAGATAATACACTATAGTGTCCAGGTCTAAAGAGAATAAATACTGGCTTCAAGTTGTTGTAAAGATTGTCTGGCAATTTGTCCCATTATGCTTTCAGGGCTGTTCACGTCTTCTCGTTGCAATATTCTTGCAGCTTCTTTTAAACATTGAAGAGGTTCTTCTAAAATTTCTTTTAATTTATCACGAGTTATAAGTCCCAAACTAAAATCTTTTTTAGCCAGGCACGCGAGTGGAGCGTGGAGTTCGTATAACATCATTCCTGGAAATAATTGCACATCTGATATATAATTTACTATTGTATAAAGCTAAAAAGTTTGTTTAGTTGTACGCGCTAATCCCAGGAACTAATGGTTCGAATTGAAAAATTTTTTTTGTATTGGATATACCATTTTTCGAGGAAAGCTATGGGCTATAGAGAACGCGGACGAAGCCGCGGGCACCAGCTAATAATGATATGTATAATAGTGAACGATGGTTGTTACAGAATAGGTATACATTATACAGGCGTCCCAAAACTGCGACAAATGAAGGGAATACTTTCCCTTAAATATCGTACATAGGATATTTTGCTGAAAGAAGATTTTATGTAATTTTTGAAAGTTAGTAATACTGCATTCAAAGATTTTCTAAAAAATGTTTCGACATAGCGAGTCTCTGGACGTATGAACTGTGGTATGTATCAAGTGTTTGTATCTTCTGGTTTTATTTTGTACGATTCAAAAATTATGATCATTTATTACTTTTTTTTCAAAAGACAAAGGGCTCCAAAAAAAATTCTCACTAGAGTGTATTCTTTTAGGACGTTGTAGAACGGTGTGCCTTATCAAGAGTATTTCGTTATAACTAATCTGTCTGTTTGTTCACGATAAACTCAAAAACTACTGCACCGATTTTGATGTTGTTTTCACCAATGGATAGAGTGGTTCTCGAGGAAGGTTTTAGTATATAATTTACGAAGTTTCGCGGGCAGCAGCTAGTTAAAAAATATGTAGATGTTTGCACCTATACCTATAATGTTGTTGTGTGTGCATTGTGCTTTTGAGCGCACCTCGCATTCTAGTGTCCCCTGGGGCGATGACTTTGAGCGTGTCCAAAACAAGTCTGCAGTACTTTGCCTTTCGTTTGAGCGTTTCCTCTGGAAGCTCATTTATTCGGTAGCCTCCGACTCGTCCGTATAGCTGCGCTAAAGTATACTTCATTGACAACACCAGGGAATGACGGGGATGAAACATAGCTTTGTACTGAAAACAAAAATGCAAATTATACAATTCCAAATTAGCCCTCTAAGAACGGAACCATGCTGGCTGATGGTCTACTGTTTTTCCGTCTGTGAGTAAGGGATGCCACATGCTGTTATCTCGCTGTGGTCTTCTGAAAGCGATTGGCTACTGCTGCCGTAATTTATAACTGAGAAACGCAGTTTGCTGATTGCTCTACCATTACTAAAGCGGTTATCACACTATTAAATTATCAACCTAATAGGGCTATCACACCTTACAATTTGAACGTATCCAATTTAGGAAATCGAAAGGTGTGATCGCAGTTAGAACAGATTGGATTCAATTGAGAGTTTATTCATTTTCAACTTTATGTCTTCGACTTAGAAATCAATTTAGCGTAGTGTGATCACGAGCTCTCTACTTAGATTCCTAAATAGGAAACGTTCAGATTGTATGGTGTGATTGCCGTTTAAGCAGTGAACTAGTTGATCACAACTACACTAAACTGATTTCTAAATAGAAGACATAGAGTTGAAAATTGGATTCAATCTGTTCTAACTGCGATTACACCTTCCTATTTCATAAATTGGTTTCCTTCAAATTGAATAGTGTGATAGCGGTTTAACTTTGTGAGATGTAAGCATAGATTTAGTATTAAGCTAAGCTCTTATCACACCATTCAATCTGTAGGAATCCAATATAGGAAATCGCAGTTAGAACAGATTGGACCCAATTTAGAGTTCTGATTCTATAATCTATTTTCAACTCCATGTCTTCGCTTTAGAAATCAATTTAGCGTAAGTGTGATCACGAACTCACTACTTAGATTCCTAAATAGGAATCGTTCAAATTGAATAGCACTTTGCTACCGTGGGGCTATCACACCATTCAATTTGAACGTATCCAATTTAGGAAATCAAAACGTGTGATCGCAGTTAGAACAGATTGGATTCAATTTAGAGTTTATCCATTTTCAATTCTATGTCATCAATTTAGCGTAGTGTGATCACGAGCTCACTACTTAGATTCCTTAATAGAAATCGTTCAAATTGAATAGTGTGATAGCCGCATAAGTCCGTTATACTCCTAGAATCTATGGATGTATCCCGTCTGTGAATAAAGCAAAGTGAATTCAACAAATTGTACCTTATGAAGTGTAGCCTCTCGTTGTGCGATGGCTTGTTTCCCCGACTCCAAATTGTCCAGCTGGTCAATCTCTTCTTGAACTGCTGCTAACAACTTTCGCACTGATTCCCCTTGTTGCTTGAATTGACATTTATTTTCATTGCACTCCCATTCGGCGTCATTGTCTACAATTGTATTCCCTATCAGTTTCTTCTAGGTTTATAATAGATCTATGCACTTATCTATGTCATGTACAACATAACGATGCGAGTATAGTAGTCAATTCAGCCTTTTCAATAATATATTAAGAGTCAAATATTGTGCATTAAAACTTTAGAAATTAGTTGGATTAATTAATTAATAGAATAAAATTAACAATAATACCTAAGGCTGGGATATCTATTTTTTTAAAACGTTCAGCATTTTACTAGCTTTTTTAATATTAATATTGAATATTAATAGCATATTTTTTTTAAAATATTGATACTAAAATAAGAAGAGCCCAAGCCTTAGGGACCCCGGGTTCGATTCCCATCTAGGTTAACTCTGCAAATGAATGCTGGATTTAGCCACCAGTCCGTTGAATGTTTATCGTATAACACAAGCCGTATATTGCTAAAATTTAGCCAGGGGAATTCGTGTCTTGAGTCATGGCGATTTCTTTTCTTTCCCGCGTGAAAGGTAAATCTTTTTACCTTACGTCTTTTTCTGTATCTCTTACAACATGAATGCGAAATTTCATGGTTAGTTGAGTAGTTAAGACGTGAAAGTGTGACAAATATTAGTGAGAATTACTTCACTTTTATAATATTAGTCAGAATTACCCAATGGATTTTTGGAGAGCACCGTTCCTTTGCCGCATTTCGTGCACCTAATTGTGCTGAGATGTGTTCCCAATTCTGTGGGATCAGCGCAACGTTGACAATCACAATCAAAGAATTTAGACTCCCGAAGAAATTCGCGACGGTTTATGGTCTGAGCTAGCACGTGGGTGTAGCAGAGATGAAGTCTCTCACCAGATTCAATGGGAACCGCTGCTCGTATTTCAACTCTTAAACGAGAAACGAATATTAGTACAGTCACATTTGTAAAGCTATTTGAAGTAACATTAGGTATAACGTTATCTAACGAACCTAAAATCATTTTGGAGTATAGTATGAACGATGTTAGGAACGCAGCTGTGGGCTGCAATTGCCAAACGTGGATATATAGCACGAATACTGAATCCACCGTGTGATGGTATTTCAACAGCATTTACCTAAAAACAAATTAGTTTAGTTAGTCTCTGATAAGTTACTTAAATAATTACAATCATCATCAGTGCGCGTCTTTCCACTGTTTGATATAAGTATAAGTATGTAGGCCATTTCCAAGGTGCCTTGTGAGCATTAGAAATACGATTCCTCAACCGCTACCGTAAGTTTAAGACCGTAAGTCGTAAGTTTTCTATGCCTTTTGTTTAACTTGTTAAATTAACTTAAGTTTGGAAGATACAGGGGTAAAATATTAAAATGTTTGCTTACCTCGAGAATACCACAAGCATGTTGGACCAACTCTTTACTGAATCGATTGCCGAGTTTACAGTGATCTACTAGATAGTTTACGATGTTATTCTGATCTACACTCCATGTAGGCCGAAGCTGTCGCGCCTCTTTATGTGTTTCCATTGGTAGAAGTTCTCGCTGCCAACGATCTGGATTCTTCTCTTTAGCTAACAGTAATCTAGGAAGGAATAATAAGGCATATTATAAGATTATATTTTATTGGGTTTTAATCAGAGGCGTAATTTGCCCCTGCATCAAGCATGTATTATCTACTTTACCTCAATGGTGTTATGCAATCGAGCTGCGGGGCACTGGCAGTCCAATCCTTGACAGGTTGAAAATGAACTTTAACAGAAGTGAATACGTCACATTCTCCAGCGTGTTGAGGCGATACTTCACATGCTTCACTGCAAATTGGCCAATAGCATCGCGAACAGACCACGTTAACCACAGGGCAGTAGCAACTTAGGCAAAGCGGTGGTGAGTCTGACGAGAAAAGAAAGGGTTTAGTCTTTACTTTCTTCATCTTTCTATTCTGAGTGAATTTTCGTATCGTTAAGTAAAGCGTGGGCTATTATTAATAGAGTTAACCAATATAACACTAACTTATCTACTACTAGCTGTTGCACGCAATGACGCGACTTCGTCCGCGTAACTTTATAAAATATAATATAAAGCGGAAAGCCTATGTTATCACTGATAATATAACTTCCCAACAGTGAAAGAATTTTTCAAATTGGTCCGGAGTTTCGGAGCCGTTCAATTCAAAGAATCAAATCTTTCCTCTTTACTTATAATATTAGTATTGAAAAACATTCAATGAGGAATCTTAAAACGCTTAGCTCAACTTTTTCAAGGCTAATTGGGAATGAGGCTTTGACAGAATTTACTTGCCTGGTTTCGGACCAACCGCGAAGGGTGTGTCTGTGAAAATCAACTCTCCCCCATCCAAATACTTGTTCGCAACCATGTACCGTCCAAGTTTGTCGTTTTTCATGACATTGTAATGATTTACTTCGTCAACCATATTTTTTTTTGGTTCTCGAAACTGTTAATTTTAACAATAAACTCTTAAAAGACACTTCTCGGCCTGTGTTGTAAATAAAGAACTACTGGCAGACGTTCATTACTCGTTACCAGCCATAGAATAGTACGTAGCTATATTAAGACAGTGAATTGGAACATTCGGAAGCGTTCCGTCTATACTAAAATATTAGCTGGGTAACACAAAACCAGAACCTCAGTTAAACTACGTTAAACGCTATCGCTAAATGACATCACGTTATGTGGCTCTCGAAAATATAGATATTAGCTTCTGGGTATAGAAGCTAACTTAAAAAGTAACCAATACCCATGGTAAAAAAAAAATCATAAAAATTGGTTCAGTATTTTATCTGCAAAAGGTAACAGACAGAAGACAACATTAGCGTTGGGTGGGTATTAAAATCTATGTCTTAAAATGTCTTAGTGCTTAAATGAATTACTTATTATGAAATGCACATAGTTTAGTTAGGTAGAGCCTAATAGATTTAAATAAATTAAATCTATACATACGTATTTTATGACATAAAATTTCATATGAATTTATTTGTTTGAAATTTTTTTGAAAAAATATGCCATTTTTTGAATACTTTTTTGGTTTTAAAGACTCCCAAAGCATTCTGGACTGTTTATTTAAATTAAAGTTTCCAATGGTAAATGCTTGGATTGTACAAGAGAAAGTTCCATGTATTCGTGAGGTAAGATAAGACATACCTAGGTAACATTATTATAAGGAAAATGGGTTTTCTCGTCTAAGTTGTTCTCATCAATTACAATATGTTTAGGATGGTACAATGGGAGAGAAATTTATATGCCGCGACGAAAACGATAATGAAGTTGTATGTCCATCTAATGATCAAGATATTTACAGTTACGGTGACGGACTATCCGATGATATTTCTAAATTTACTCATGTAAGTAATTAAATAAGTAACCAAGCCTTTTTTTACTTGAATAGTAAGTATGGAAAAAAGTTTAAAGGCCAGTGTTGGTATATGTAAAATAAAATAAAATCACGCTATTATTTTATATCCTCATTAACTAATAAAACCAAAAATCGGGCATTTACATAAAACTAAATGTAGGTATAATAAACTTATGGTATTTTAAATTTTCCCGCTTTTTGTCAATTGACTATATCGGACCGTGTTACAAAAGGATTAATTGTTAAACACGAAATATAACTATTTGAAATAAAATATATTATATATTCGTACTATTACGCTAATTAATTTATACCTATGTCAAATTAAATATAATATTTTCTCATAAATACGATGGCTGAAACAAGCATCTTAATTAAAATGTATGTATTTAAAATCTATATTTTTCTATAGTCTATTATTTTCAAAATGTAATAAGAAAGAATTGATTATTTTTCTCTTATTTCTATAATAATCTGAGGTGTTTATATCTCATTCATAATAATATCAATAGTAGTATTTCCGGTGAAAACCGTGCCCTCTCTCGTTCAGCTCATGAACCGAATCGTAACCGAATGAAATTGGCTGCCTGTGAGTAATGGTGCGACTCGAATAAAATTGTAAGACTCGAATCACTCGGTTTGTATTCGAGTTGTCGAGTAACTCGAGTTACAGCCTTTGAGTAAAAATTTATCACTTGATTTGAGAATTTAGTTACATTACCTTAATTAAAGTAAGTTATTTATGTAGGTATCTTTATGATTAAAATTAAATTAAATTCCAATTAAAAAGGAAGTCGTACACTTTTATCTTCATATTATTATTTTTTCAAAATAAAGCCACATTGACGATTAACTGACGATTTTTGTCTTGTTTTTTCATTGTTTCCCTAATGTTTTAGATACAAGTAGATTTTCATCACCTGTTTAATATAATATTTGCAGCACCTGTGGCGTTACTTGTGTTAAGTATAGGTAACGGAAATTAACTACAATCAAGTGGACTGTCACCCTGTCTAAATTAATATTAAAAAACCTGTTAAATAGCTTGATAAATAGCACACTTACTTGTTTGAACTTGTTTCTAACTTTATTACCCTGTGAGTGACTACTTAGTTAGGTACTCTCATGGTGTAGTGACATCTATCTACGTTGATACACCAAGCTACAGAGATTTTGTCATGTAAAAAGTATTAGAAGATAACCAGCTGCGCTATCTACCCGTATTGACGAGTTGACTCGGTAGAGTCAGTAGTACAAGTTGAAGTGGAATCGAGTTAAATTATTTTTACTTGAGTATCGAGTTAGGCTCGAATTGCATCACTAGTCTGTCTGCACTTGCTCTTGTGTGGTGTGGTGCTGCGGGACGTCCACTACTCCAGAATTTCTTTCATTATTAATTGAATCACTTAAACACACTATTTTGTTCTTTTTTATCCCAAAAGTGAAACTTTAGAGAAACGCAGTAAGTAACGTTTTAAAATACTCTTGTTTTTCATTTTGCGAATTTTTCCATCCGAATTCTAATTCAGGTTACGTCCTATTGCGTTAGCCGGGTAAAAATTGTAGATTAAAGTAATTTACACAACAATTTATCGCGTGAAATTCCACATTTTTATAAATGAGAAATGTATTTTGCATAATGGTTCCAAAAAGAGTTAAAATTTTGCAACCGCGATGAATAAATTTGATTTGATAGTTGTTCATTGTAACGTCAGTGGAGGTTGGTCGCACTGAGCATGTGATTTCACCTTTGAATTTTCGATACACATTGAAATTAAGGTCAAGTTTAGGGCCGATTTAATATAACTCGTTTAAAAATAACGACACTGTTTAGAGCTTTATTGGAACAATAAATTGAGATTACTATTTCTTTTGGTGTAGGTAGATATTGTAGTCTGAATGTTATGTAATAATGTTAGGTACTTAGTTTAGGGTGCATTGTAAATAAAATGTACGCGACTATATACTCGGCCGTGACATAGCTGGCACTGTTTAAATGCAGTAAGTGGCTGAATAATTCAATTTATTCACCAAAGACCCTCAATATTGTCATACAGGTAGATTTTGAAATGTGCTAATTGAAATAATATTCTCAGAAAATGTCCCCCCCATACTACTCTGATCTTGGAAAGAAGGCCAACGATGTCTTCAGCAAGGGTTACCACTTTGGTGTATTCAAACTTGACCTGAAAACTAAGAGTGAATCTGGAGTTGAATTCACAAGTGGTATTACATCAAACCAAGAAAGCGGAAAGGTAATAATATATCCTATTTTCTAGGCATATATTTTGTTTGTGTGATAAAATCAATAGGGATAAATTTATTTAAAAAATCTTTAAATTTATGATACTATAAAAATCTTATAAGTTTTTTAAACATGTTCATTGCCAAGGACTCGCCTGGCGAGTTCACTAAAATCGCATACTGGGGGTTTAGAACTCGCTACGTGAGTCCTAGAAATTAATGTAAAACACAACTTTTCATTCAAAAACCACCTTGAAATGTGGAGATAATTCAAAAGCCGCGTCGTGAGTATATTCTATTCTCATTCTCCTCATTTGTGTAACCCGTACGAATTAACTTGAGACCTGGGCCGATGACAAAAATCATTTGCACACGCATCAGCGTCGGTAGTATTTTATTTTATATTTGCATGAGTTTTTAGTATATAATTTACAAAGTTACGCGGGCAAACTTGTGGGCCAGGCTAACAAACTAGTTATTTTCTATAATTTCTTTTGTAATATTGACAATGTGTTGAATGTTTTACAGGTATTTGGTAGCCTTTCCTCCAAATATGCCGTGAAAGACTATGGTCTCACATTCACAGAGAAGTGGAACACTGACAATACATTGGGCACTGATATCAGCATCCAAGACAAAATCGCTGCCGGCCTTAAGGTCACATTAGAAGGCACTTTTGCACCACAGACAGGGTAATATGTTTTTCCTTTCTAAAATGTTGTTAAAAATTCAATTTTTGTACTTATGTAATCGGTAACTGTTGCAACTCTGACAATTTTTTTAACATGTTTTAGTATATAAAGTAACATTTTATACTTATTTTAAAAGAAACTTAATTCGAACTTATTCGAAAATTCTACGCTATGCCATAAGAAATTATGTAATTTGATCTTGCCAGTAGTGTCATTTGTAAAAACAGCAATTTAGCCTTTTATTTATTCATTTGTAATATTGTCAGCAGTGACAATATTACAAATGAATAAAAAGAAGGTAAAATTGTATTTTGTATCTTATGTAATCAAGTAAAGGTAGCAGATCCCGAGATTAGTCAGCAAGTAAAGTCAACAATTTTTGTTTGAATTTTCCAAAACTGGGTTCGTTAAATCTGAAAGAAATGTGAATGGCATTTTTATATGAAACTAGCTGGTGCCCGCGACGTCGCCCGCGTTCTCTATAGCCTATAGCCTTCCTCGATAAATTGACTATCCAATGCATAAAGAATTTTTCAATTGGAAACAGTAGTTCCTGAGATTACCACAAACAAACAAATAAACTCTTCAGCTTTATATAATAGTATATAGATTGACAGGGCAACAACTGCCTGTTCAATGTCACTGAACTCTTAAAAATCTTTTGACTGATTTTGATGAAATTTTCTCTCTGTGTTTGAGTGGTTCCCTGGATGGTTTAAATTCACAATTGGACCTGATAGATAATTCAAAAAATTTTGATAGTTTGAAAAAAGAATATGTAATAACGATTACAAATTCTTTTTTTTTTTTCAACTTTGGGCAGAACAGTTTTTTACAACTCTACTAGTATTTTTTTTATTATGAAAATTAAAGTTTACAATAATTTTTACATAATTAAAATGACACTCTCATTAGGATAAATAATAAAATAAAATAAAAATAGCCTTTATTGCTGAAGTTAGTTAACAAAACTTAAATTATATTACTTATTTATCAATATCACCAACAACTCCAACTTGTCTTGCGACATAGGCCTCTTCCAAAGCCTTCCACTCAATGCGGTCCCTTGCCGTTTTTTGCCAAACTCCGTTAGTGGTCTTGTTTAGGTCATCTGCCCATCTGAGATAAGGTCTTCCTCTTTTTCGTAATGATCCTCTCGGGTACCATTCCACAATGTCTTTGGTCCATTTACTTATGCTTTGTCTGATCATGTGTCCACTCCAACGCCATTTTTGCTGTTTCACGATATCATTTATTGTTTTTGTTTTTGATTTTTCTTTAATTATTGAGAGTTTAATTCTATCCTTTAACTTAATATTAAGCACACTTCTTTCCATATGATTTTTATAGGATCATATGGAAAGAGGATTAGGATACCTCATTAGGATACCTTCGTATAATCTTAAAAAGGCACGATTGATTTTTAGGAGTAAAACTGGTAAACTGAAGACCCAGTATGCCAATGAGACGGTAGCAATAAACACCAACTTTGATTTGGACCTCGCCGGGCCCATTGTGGACGTGGCAGCCGTCCTCAAGTACCAGGGCTGGTTGGCCGGAGCCAACACACAGTTTGACTCCCAAAAGACCAAGTTCACCAAGAACAACTTTGCATTTGGCTACCACACCGGAGACTTCAACTTGCACACTAACATGTAAGTGTTAATAAACATACTCTCAATACGTTTAACTGTATGAATATCCCAACTAATATAGACATAATGATATTTCCATTAAAATATGTGAGCATTGATTTTCAGCGACAACGGCAAGGACTTTGGCGGTTCGATTTACCAGAAGGTGTCGGATAAGATAGAGTGCGGAGTGAGCATGAAGTGGTCGGCGGGCTCTGCGGACACGTTGTTCGGAGTTGGCACCAAGTACGCGTTGGACCAGGACGCCTCTCTGCACGCCAAGATCAACAACAAGTCCCTCATCGGACTCGGCTACCAGCAGAAGCTGCGTCCCGGTATGTTCCACATTAACTAACCGTTTCTAATTTTATACAGGCTAACGCTCGTTGGTAAATAACTCAGTACTCTACATGCACATATAAGTTCCATTTTTAGATTCTTACGTAAAATTTTATTTGAGAGCTATGCGTTGAGGAAAACAAATATGAGATCTTTTTTTTTAATGGAATATTTTATTGTCAAAATTTTTTTGAACGGCGATTGATGATCTGGACTGTAATCTGAATAAAAATCTTTGATTAGCAAGTAGAGGGGAGGATAATTATTTTTAATGCTATGCCAAACCACTATAAATGCTATCTTCACTGAATTAGGCTTCTATTTAATTTCTCATGAGAATGAGCGAGTTAAACTGTCGCTAAAAATAATAAAATCTCTTGTTTGTGAATATGTACATTGATCTATTAGTTATGTAGCGAATTATCATGACATTTTTATCTCCTATTGTTAAAATATATCAGGTGTAATCTAACAGCACTTTTTATTGTACACACAAACTGTGAAACGACAAAAGCTGTTGTAGATAAAATAACATTACTAGACCTTTTGCTTAGTATTTCGTATTAACGTAAACTTTTAAAGATATGTACTTTTAAAAACGTCATTCAAAAGTCTATTTATATAAACTAACATAATAAAGAGGGTGGATTGTTTATATGTGGAGAATGATCTCCGGAACTATTCGAAAGGTACATTAGCTTCAAAACTAGCCGGTGCCCGCAACTTTGTCCGCTTTAAAAAATAAAATATATAAAGCCCGACATGTTTTGCCTAGCGTTGGATCTACTTTTTTATGTAGTCAGTGCCCGTGTGGAATTTTGAGAATAATTTCAAAGTGGACAGGACATTGAATTTTTAAATTGGATCAATAGTTTCAAAGATTACCTCCCACATTACATACGTCTTTATTAAATGATAACGCTGCCTTGACTCAACAAAAAAAAATATTGGAAAAATAGGGTACATATTATTGATGTTTGCTCTGAGCAAACGTTTGCTGTTCTGCCAAAGCTCGTTCGAAACAGAAAACATCTATTTTCATTCAATGAGGATTGAATGTACTCATTGAATGAAAAGATCGGAGACCCACTGAGCACGTAGAACGCCGGACGAACGCACAGATCAACAGCTCACTTGCTACAGACACTGTAGCGATCGTTCGCCGCGTCCAGCCGATCATCACTGAACAAACACGATCGCTCGCTCAAGTGTTTTCATTTACGCACGAACGAACGATTGCTCGCTCAGAACTGTTCAAAGCACTAAGTGAAAACGCACCTTTAGTCTATTACTTTTCGAACTGAACTTAAAATTTGTAATGTAATGATGGTATGTTTTGTGATGTGAGCAGGTGTGACCCTCACACTGTCGGCCGCCATCGACGGACAGAACTTCAGCGCCGGCGGACACAAGGTCGGCGTCGCCCTCGAACTGGAGCCCTAGACTGCGCTGGCGCACCCACCGGCTTACACCATTGTAGATATTACACATTTAAATGCCTCAATCTTAATATTCCTATCATATTATTATATAGAGTGGAAGCATAGAGAAATCAATATAAAACAGTATTGTCAAGTGTTTTGTGAACTTCAGCGTTCGAACGCGTCCTATCATTATATTATATAATATAAAAAAATATTATCACTATTGATTGATTGACCTTAGGTTAAACCTTATGTTTAAAAATGGCGGACGCCAGCTTCCTCAAATAATGTTTATTATTAATAATGTTCAGTATTTTTGTGCACGCGAATTTCAATTTCATCCCTACTTTGGCAGAAAGAGAGGGTCAATCAAGTTGTAAATAATATTGATTGATTATGAATAAAAGTGAAATAATAGTCTGGATTTATGTAGTTTTATTAAATATAGGTGTCCGCCATATTCTTTTAAAGTTTCTATAATTTTCATTGTAACTAATTTTTGAGATAAAATTGATTTCTCATGGATACCTTTGTCAGAACTGGACCAAATTTAAATGAGACCGCACGGGAAGCAACAGCTTTCAAATAAAAAAAGAAACATTAAAATCGTTTCACCCAGTCGAAAGTTCTGAGGTAACAAACATAAAAAAAACACAATCGATTTGAGAACCTCTTCCTTTTTTGGAAGTCTGTTAAAAATCGGAGGTTTCATTTTGATGCTTGAAGATGGTGAAACTCGTACGTTTTCTTACCGGTTAGCCTACTTGACACTTTACTGACAGATTGTGAAAGAGGCCCTTACCCACATAATAATCTTGCATACATGTAACTGAGGAAACGAAAGATACAACAAAAGAAAATGACATTCATATTAGTGACAGTAATAATATATCTATTGGATCACACATATTCATTGCTTAGAAAAAATCCCATTTATTATTTTTTATACAGTTTTAATATAACAAATCATTTTCACTGAATCATCTCTTCTTCGACCAATTTGGCAGCCCAGTCGGGCTCGGCTGCAGCTATCTTCTCGATGAGGCTGTTCACCTGATAGCACAGGCTCTGGATCTGCTTGTCCCACTGCGGCAGGATCTGTCTGGTCTCGAAGTGGACCACGGCCTTTATCTGGTCTATGTGTCCGTTCATGCGACCTTCGCTTATCATGTGACTGGCTATACGCTCCGCTTTAGCCGGAGGCGTCTCCAGAAGAGCCCCCAGCTCCTCGAAGGTAATATTGTTGTACAGCTTGCTGGCCGACAGAAGGTTATGCTCGAAAACTGCCCGGTCCAAGATGCTCGTGCCGTCCGATGTGGTGGCTTTCTGGTGATTCTGCATCAGGGCTTCGAACTCGCACAGCTCCGACCGTCTGATGATCCGGTCCAAGTACATCTTCTCCAATATGGAGTAGGCGGGCAACTGCTGACACCGTTCATCTTTGAACAGCGTCGCCAACATGCGAGACCTTTGGCGACCTGAAATTGAGAATGTTATAAAAAAATAACAGCACGAGTACGGGATGCACGAACCCATTTCTCAATCTTTAATACTACTATTTTGTTACGTTATAGGCGACGGTAGCCAAATGGCCTATGTCTCTTACCTGGACATAGATTTTTTCGAAAATATAAAAAATACTGTTTCAATTGGCAAATATTATTATTGTTCACCAGAAATAACCAGGCGTTGCAAAATTAAGTATCATTATGATTCTCACCAGCCGACGCCAACACTGTACATATGAGAGCGTTCCTGAGGCATGTCATCCTCTCATCATCGTGGATTATAATGCGATAGGACAGTTCATTGTATCTCTGAGCGGCTTCTATGAATTTTCTGAAACAGGAAAACCAAGTATGTGCCACAAATTCAAATATTTTAAGGAACATTTAAAGGAGTGTGCTCTTACTTACCTCCTGTAATCGAGAACTCTCGCATAGCACACTTTGTAATAAATCTGCAATTGTTCATTCGTAGTCTCCGCTTGCAACAACGAGGCTCGGTTCACATAGGCCTCCGCTTGCACAGGATCGTCCACTTCCAAGAACAGCCTCGCTATCTTGAGATACGTCTCCAACTTGTAGTCCACTGTGTATTGCCTGAAACATAATAATTATTATAGAGTTTGAATTAATAAATATTTATAATATTTTCAAAACTATAACTTCAAATTAAAAATATGTTCTTTTTTGAATATATTTTAAATTTAATCACACAAAACTTTATGGATGACTCACTTTTGTCCAGTTTCCAAAGGGATGCCGACAAGAACGTTTGCTGCTTCTTTCCAATTTTGATTCCGCTCATAAATATCGGCCAAATGTTGTCTGATACTAGACACCTGGAAACATGATAAAAATTGTCAAAAATAATTGGACAAAAATCCAAAAAAAGTGTTCAGAAGGTAAGGTAAGGTGTATTACATCATCTCTGCTACAGGACATGTAGTGCTGGTCCTGCCGTTACCTTTGTCGCTTTTTAAATGTTAAAATTTAAAAGCTAAAACATATATGTTTCCTAACCATAGTAGAGCAGTATCTCTAGTAACTTCACTAATAAATAAATTACGTCTAATAGTTTTGCATACATGGTCAATGTTAAAACACATGTTCATGGTAGAAGTCTAACTAGAAAAAGGACCTTAAAATAGCTTACCTGCTCTTCGAAAGATATGACCCTGGGCTGTATGACATCCAGAGCAAAATGTGAGACTTCTTGGGAAACACTATCTTTTAAGAGTGCCAGGTGTGTGCTGACATCTGTGAGGAGATGTCGCGATATGACCAAGCTTACATTTTCATTGACAACTAAAAAATATAAAAAAATATATTTTAAACAAATATCAATAAAAAGCAATATTCTTACTAATATTAAAATATAATAAAATAAATCTATACCTAATATTATAAAGAGGAAAGATTTGATTGTTTGTTTGTTTGTATAGAATAGGCTCCGAAACTACTGGACCGATTTCAAAAATTCTTTTAGCATTAGAAGCCGACATTATCCGTGGTGAACATAGGCTTTTTATATTATAAACAAACAAACTCACATCACTTTCATGCAAAAAGTACTGAATTGACCACCATGAAATTTTACATACACGTTGTCTGGGACACCAGAAACGACATAGGGTACAATCGGCCGCATAATTCGATTAAAAAGTGCAAAACAACTAAACATTCAACTTACTTACTGAAGCTTTTTACGATCATTTGTATGTGAAGTTTATTTTGTCCTCTAGTCGTAACAACGACTTATGACTCATTGAGTTTTCAGTTGTTTTGCACTTTTGAATGTGTTAATCGACTTATGCGGCCACTGTACCTCTCATTGTTCAATGCAGAGGAATTTGCACCAGCTAGTAGGAAATAAGTCTTACTTCAGATAGGAGAGTATCCTCCAGTATACAGATATAGAAATATATAGTGATAATTATCACTATAATATATTTCTGTATAGGATTTGTGCAAGCTGAACTGTGTTATGCAATTTGTTTTAAATTTTTATGTACACTTTATTGGCTATCAAATCAATAATATAAATAAATAAAAGCTGAATGTGTGGTCACTTAAAAAACACTATAGAACATGATATGCATTGCTGTAATATTATTCCCTATAGCACAGTGAAAAAAGGTGGCTAGATTATTGTTGTAATTTATATAAATGGTATAAGCTACTGTTTCTCATTATATTAGTAATAACTATGATAACTTACTGGCTTCTACAAAGGCTTTGAGGCACTCTGCTAACTCAGCCTCTGGATTTTTAAGGATTTCCAAAAGAACATTGCGATACCTAGAAAAAAGGTGTTTCATACTATAAAAAAATAAATCAAAATATTGAATGAATTCTTTAATAGAGTAGTAAATTTTCATTAATTAAAACTAAAGGTTTCGAATATAAGAAAAAGGAATTTGATGATCCTTTAGTTTTTACACGATTTTTACTCACTTTTCCGCTTGATCTTTGTGCAAACCTCCAGAATTCCTAAGTTCATTCAAATATTGTCGTACACCTTGCAAAGTTATCGGCATTTTCGTTTTCTTTTTATTCCCCTAATCAAAGAGCATACAATCACTATTATGAATATTTAAACTGTTATGAAAAGCACACCAAAATAATAACTCTGCTGCTGAGCTGATAGAAATTGCCTGAAATGAAATTGGAATCGGAAATAAAGTCGAAAATATTCGAAGAACAATGATAACACAGAACAAAATCGACCTCGACAGTGTGTATGACATAGAGTAACTTATAAGTGTATTATGAAGTCGTATGAATAGCACTCTGTATTTCGACTGTCATACGTTAGTATCTACTATATAGTTTGTGGTCACAATATCCCTTACTCAATTAGTCTGTTGTCTTGTCAGTCAGACTTTCTTTATTAATGGCCTGTGGTTCTTACCGAAAAGCTAGGTTATTATTGTTATTGTATTATATGTTTATTATAAATAACCTTATTGGTATAACTAAATTTTATTTTGCGGTTTATTCACAACAGTAATTTTATACCAAATATATTCTACAGAATTACCATCATGACACATATAGTGAATGATAATAAACAAATAAACTCTGTGATAGAAGATACCGTGCAGTGTTATTTTTTTCCATCCTCATTAGAAGATCATCAGTTAGAAAAAATGTGCAATGAAATAAACATGACTATAGAGAACTTATCAACTGGATACATCTGGCATAGAGACGAATTGAAAGTATATCAACCTCTGAAAAAAGAAATTGATGCACCCGGTAAAGAGGTTGTTTTTTTACGTTAAGGCAGACGCCAAAGATTTAAATCTATGGCGTGGGCGGTCTACTTGATGTGTTAAAGGCGACGGTTGGCTGCTGTCGCCTTTAACACAAGCAATGGCACAGGTCTAATTTAAAAAAAATATATTAGTTCTAAAATACTTAATGTGATACTTCATGTTTTTAGATATACCTCACCTCATAAGCGCAACTGGTTTTGGTGACAACATTGAAGATGAATGGTTTATCGTATATCTTGTATTAGAAATAACAAGGATTCATGATGTTATTGTTCAAATAAAAGATAACGATGGTGATTTTCTTCTCATAGAAGCGGCTGATTATCTACCTTCTTGGATTAATCCAGAAAATACTGAGAATAGGGTAAGAGAATTCATTTTGAAGTAGGTGCAGAGGCCAATTTGTTTTTTGATTTAGATGTGTGAAATCTAGGAAAATATTTAAAAAAAAGTATTTAGATCACCTGTTACAATTATAAAACAAAATCCTATGCTGCGTCTGTCTGTTCGCGATAAACTCGAAAACTACTGCACCAGTTTTCCTTTCTGTTTTCACCAATGGATAGAGTGGTTCTCGGGGAAATTTTTAGTATATAATTTACAAAGTTAAGCGGGCGAAGTCGCGGGCAGCAGCTAGTTATAGATAATTGTTCTTTACAATGTCCATTGAGGTGGATTGTTATAATTACATTTAATGTAGGGTCTCAAATGTCTGTTACTTTTATGATTTATGATTTTATTTTTCAGGTATTCATTTACAAGGGTAAAGTTCACATAATTCCACCAAATCTGTTGAATACAGACAAAGAATTAAATTTAACAGAAGCTCTAAATTTTATATGCAAATGTTCCCAAAAAACTCAAGCTTCACCTAAGATTCAAGAGGCCATAGTGAGTAGAATAGGAAATTATCCTGAAAATATTGAGGAAAGTTTTCATAGAGCCACCATTACTTTGCCCGTTGACATTGCTTGTTTGTTGAAAATCAGGCCATCATTGATTGCTCCAATAGTGACTACATATTGCCATCGTGATGTTATTGATGCAAAATTGTGCAAAAATATACAATATGAAAATTGTGTTGATGTTAGAGTCCAGTTTACGAAATGTCTCTATGCTATGCTCAATCATTCCGACCTCATCAATAGCATAAGGTACTTTAAATTGAACCAAAATAAAAAGAATGTTCTTGGTTTGAAGTTGACATGTGGTTACCAAATGATTATGGGCAGGTTGAAGGATATTTTTCAAACTAAGGAATACGAAAAGTTTATCAAAAGTTTGAAATCTAATGGATATTTCAAAGAAAACTTGGAAGGATCTAAAGATTATAAGATTCTTTTAGAGAAGGCTAAACATTTTTTTCTGAATATGGAATGTCCTATCAATACATACGTTTGTGACAGCATAAACACATTAATGTCTACCGAAGAGTTTAAAGATATGAGAGAATCGTTGCTATGTGGCAAGATTTCCGAAGAGAGTATCCCGGATGGTAATGAAGACTGGTTAAAAATTCATCCAGAACAATTAAACAATCTACTCAATTGCCGGTACGGTAAACAAGCCAAGTTTAACAATGATGATGTAATGTCAGCTCAAACAGTCACATCGGAATTATCTAAGTTTCTCAAACAGACATCAGACTTTGAAGGTATTGAAACACGTGATGAAGAGTCTGATGACCAAATTCAATTTGATTCTGATGATTTTGTTAATTCTGTGCAAAAAATGATGAACTTAGTAATAAACGGAGAAGAAGATATAGATACAGATGAGACAAGCGATGATAGTGATATGGATTTCGCTGATAACGATAGCGTCACTGAAGACATAGACAAAGTTATAAGTGAAGAGTTGAATGAGAAATTGGAAGGTGGCATTGCAAGTTTACATAATAAAGAGGATATGTTATCCAATATGAAACAAAGTATAAAAGAAGAGGGGGGTGCATCGGGACCGTCAAGTAATTTATTAAGAATAATTGGCTATAACAAAACTGATATACTAGATTCCGATGATGATGAAGCTTAAAAAACTAGTACTAAAATATCAAAGATGAAAATGATAAAAACAATTAGAAAAATATTTCGTATATTTTAATACAATATAATAAATATGTTAGTTAACAATTTATTTTATATTTCATTAATATACATCACAATAATAAAGTATATTGAAAAATTACCTAAATAACTAAATGCAATAAAAAAATCTAGTACTTACATGATAACCTTGGCACCCTTAATTCAAATTTCATTTTATCAAAATGAATTCAACTTTTCACCATAATACCTGTCCCCAAGTCTAATATTATGTCTTTAGTGATCTTAGACTTTTTTAAGATTAGACTTTCTTTAATACAAAAAGAGCACATTAGAGATGAGCGTTCATGCCACCAGCAACGACAATAGTCTCCCCGGTCATATAACTTGCATCGTCCGACACCAGATAAGCAACCGCTCCGGCTATCTCTGAAGTCTTCCCAAACCTTTGCATAGGTATAGTGGAGAGAGCTGCATCTGATGATGTAATCTGTCCGGGAATAAATGAAGATTTAATTTTTTGTCCATGAAAATATGTACACGCGTTTTCGCCTGCGTAACTTTATAAAATACTAGCTGGTGCTCGCGACTTCGTTCGCGTTGAAAAGTATAAAACGCCATCTACCGTGGAATGGATAGCTAAAAATATCACCAAGCAGTTATCATGTTAGTCGCTTCACCGATTATGGATAGATAGCGCTACCAAGTGTATCCCGGGCCAAGCCGCTAATATTTACTTTTATTTTAGATTTCCCGTAGGAATGAAGCATTTTCTAGTAGTAAAAAGTAGCCTATGTTCATCACAGATAATGTCTGCTTCTAATAGTAAAAGAATTTTTCAAATCGGAGCCTATTTCTATTCAAACAAACAATCAAATCTTTCCTCTTTATAATATTTGTATAGATAGCCTATGTTACTCGTTGATAGATTATATATAGCTTTCTATGGGTGAAACAATTTTTAAAATCTGCCCAGTAAGTAGTTTCTGAGTTTATTCATTACAAAAACATACAAATCTTTTTACTTTTATATTAGTACAGATATAGATTGTAGTTTTTGGTGCGAAAAGTTAAAGAATAAAATTTTAATTTGCTTATAAATTTCTATTAACTAATATTTTTTTTAAAAGAGCGTGAACACTTAACTATTTTGGACTTTTGGAAATTCAACTTATTTGTACTGTTTGACAAAACTCAGAGGCTGCACAAGTGATTATAAATGAATCTGTTTTCAACTAAAAGAAAGCCATTAGATTTCTTTAATATCGATCGATGGTTTTTTCAAATGAAAACATTTAATTAAATAGCCACTTACAGCTGCTGCGAATTTGGTAGCCACGATGCCCGGAGCCACCGCGTTCACTCTTATATTATCATTGACAACTTCATGGGCAATCGCTTTTGTCAGGCCTAACAATGTGGTTTTGCTCACACTATATGCACCTAGAGGCTAAAAAAACAATTTACAATTAATTTATTACGAGCTTTTTTTACCTATATTTTTTTGTTAATAGCATAAATAATAACCATCAAATATGTTTATAATTCAAGACCAATGTCCAATTTGTGAAGAGTTTTTAATTGATCTGTTCAACAGTATATGTTATTAGCTGGTGCCTGCGACTTCGTCCGCGTTCTCTGTAGCCTATAGCCTTCCTCAATATATGGACTATTCAACACAAAAATAATTTTTCAATTCAAACCAGTAGTTCCTGAGATATTATATATTAGTACAGAAGTATAGATAATAAAAAATAAATTTAAATTTATAATATGAGTAGAGAATAATTTTGAAATATAAGAAAGCTTAATAAAAAAGATATATTTAACTAAACTTGTACATACCGCCATTGGTTGATAACCAGCAATTGATGATATAAAAACAATATTGCCACCGCCCCTTTTTATTAGCTCAGGATATGCTTCCTTTGCAAGCAACCATGAACATTTTACATTTACTTCAAAAATCTTCTCCCACACTTTTTCATCTGTCTGCAATGCATTTTTAAAAGATATATTATGCCTGTAGTACGTTAAATATTTACACATCTTTATAATATTAATCTACTGAAGGATATAAATGGTTACAAACCTCTAGAATAGGTGACACAGAAGGGTTCACAGCAGCATTCGACACGAGAATGTCTAAACCACCAAATTTACTGACTGCCTGTAAATTTAAATAACTAAATAATATATTTAGTACATCTAACTTTAGACATATATTAATTTTTAAGTAATATTATTAGAATTTTTCTTCAGGTACTACACGGAAATTTTAAAATGTTAAAAATCATTTCACTCTCCTAATATAAAGCACTAGCTTTGCACGGAACTTCGTCTTCATAACTTTATAAAATAAGTTACTTCCTGACAATGTAGCTTCCTAACAGTGAAAGATTTTTTTCAAATTGGTCTAGTAGTTTTGGAGCTTATTCAATTAAAACAAACAATCAAATCTTTTCTCTTTATAATATTAGTTAGTATAGATAAAATTGACCGTTTACTTAGATTCAGCAGTTAGATTTACTCACTGTTTCAAACAATTTCTTCCTCTGCTCAGCATTACCAACATGACATACAACACCTTCAACACGTACACCCTCGTTCTGAAGACTTGTTACTGCTTTTTTTACATTCTCCTCACGTCTACTGCTTATAACTACGCTGGCGCCTTCATTGCCCAATCTTTTCGCTATAGCAAAACCAATCCTGCAATTAATATAATCTATAAACATATACATGTCTATATAGTGCTCACGACTAAGTCCGCATTAAAAATGTTATATAGCCTAAAGCCTTCCTCAATAAATTAACTATCCAACACAAAAATAATTTTTCAATTCTGACGAGTAGTTCCTGTGATTAGCGCGTACAACCAAACTCTTTAACTTTATATAATAGTATAAATATGAGAGAAACTCACCCTTCTGTAGATGCTGTCACTATAGCAACTTTTCCATTTAATCTTTTGCATAATGACTCTGAAGCGCTTACACTGTAAGGTTGAATGTTTTGTAGGTTTTTTATATTATTAAGTATTCCATGTGAACGAAACATTTTCTTAAATTATTCAGATAAAACTATTTTACAAATAAAAATTTGATATGTAATGTGTACTTTGATCGACTCCAAAGTTCACCTTATGATAACTTGATATAAAGATAAACCCAGATTTAAATATGAAGGAGAAAAGCATGGATTTATTCAACGATTAATATCATACCGCTAACTATTTTATGGTATCAAACTATCAAATACCCAGACGAATAAGAAATCAAACAGACAGTCAGTAGAGATACAAATATAATTATTAAATTGATAAAATATAATACATATTATTATATATAAGAATAATTTATTATGTTTTGTTATTGTCAACAACTTAATACGGTTACATTCAAGGAGAATAGAGGTAAAGGAGCGCAAGCTCCGTGTATTAAAAGTGTCCGTTGAAAGACGACGAACTGATGGCGCTGGTGCAGCTAGTGATAGTAAACAATTCAACTCAGCGCGCACTTCACTCCGTTTCATTTCATACTCTCAAATAAGGAGCGTAGAGATAAGGAGAACAATCTTATATGGGTGTTAAATTAAAAAAGTGGCAACTAAAATCGTCGAATTGAGATGGCGCTGGTGTGTGACGGGACTAGGGCAGTGACGGAGCTTGCGCTCCTTTACCTCTATTCTCCTTGCTCTCAAACTCTCTAGATCACTGCCCTAGACACACCAGCGCCATCTCAATTTGACGATTTTAGTTGCCACTTTTTTAGTTTAACACCCATATAAGATTGTCCTCCTTATCTCTAGGCTCCTTAGTTACATTATAATTGATTATAATACATACAACGCATACAACAAAGTAATCATTTGGCACACATCTAATGCGGCCTCCTCAGTCCTCACTCTCGAGAAGTTCCTCGAGAAAGTTGACCGAGCACGAAGTGCGTCGTTACACACTCGTTCAACTTCGCGAGGAGCTCATTCGCGTTGCATCTATATTATGGTAGAGAGAACAAGAGGGGATTTTTGGATTTACTAGAGCGCGTCAGATATTGCCAATGTATATTCCCCACGTGTCTCCGATAATGGATATGTATTAATCTGACGGTTTGGTTGGTGGGGTTGACGGGGGTGGGGGTAAAATTTTAAATACAACTCGAGCGCGTCAGATTTTCATAGGGGATGTTAAGTTAACCTAAACTAAGCTCCCATATAAAATTCAGACGATTTGGATGTAACGCAAGCTTGTGGCAGCTTTTTGAAAATGAAAAAAATATTTTTGACGATTCTCATTTTGTAATACACGAGCGCTTCAGATTTTCATACAGACGGTTCAGCCTAAATTCCTAATCGTGCTGATTCTTCTTACCATCCAATCTTCAAAGTCCAAATTTAGCATCGTGGGCTCCCTAACCATTATAAGTTACTCTATGCACACGGCTTCGCGAGTCCTTTGACTCGGTCGCAAAAACTGACAACAAATGGAAGTAGCACGAGGCGAGGTAAAGTTTGACGAAGTAGGGCGAGGTTACCGCTCACACTCTCTTATTCGCCTGACATAAATAAATAGGATTACAAGTAGGTTTAGTTACCTTCGTAACTCCGGCCAAATGAAGTTACAAATAATGCAAAAGTAAAAGCATAAATCAATTTAAAATTAATTGCTCCATCTAATTATGAATTTGCAAAAATTGCTCCAGCATTGCAAAAATTGCATAAATAATGATATTCGCAAAAAACAAATTGCCATTGTAACGCACATATCTTAAGAACGTATTATTTCCCTAGCTAGGTAGCGCCAAAAAACTGCTCCATATCTGAAAGAGATTGCTCCATAATTATTATTTAAAAATAATCAATGATTCATTAATTAAATGAAATTAATTAATTCGCTATGCTAGTGTTGCCAACCTTATCCGTCCCTATCCGTCCGTACTTGACATATTATTTACATACACGAGTGATTGCACAGCAAAAATAAAATTACTTTAATAATTAAAACCTCATTTTTGCTGGCTCTAATCATTTATCTCTATATTTTTTTGTTTTGTGGCATATAATAATCTACTAAACTTTGAACGTATCCCAACCAATCTATGGCAAGGACTTTTTATTAATGGCAATATTATACATTTCAAAATTCAAAGAAGCGCCATCGGAATAAACATTTATTTATAATTGTTTATCGTACAATTTATCTCTAACGTCATTAAATTTAGATCAGAAATTGGAAATTAACACCTTTACATCCTTTACAAGTTGTTTCTAGTTAACTAAACGTGTGGTCTTGGCAATAATAATTGCCACAAATTTGTTTTCAACCGTGGCTACTTTGCGAGGGACTTCTTACATTTGACATTTTTAAATGGCGGCCCCATTTAAACTATAAGCTTTTTAGTGTCCTTGTCGACCATTTATTTATAGAATATTCCGCAATTACCATGTCTTAATGTAACCGTTTTTAGCAAATAAACAATATGGATCATAGTTTGGAAGACCCCATGACATTGGAGAGTGCTATGACAGTGAGTGTTTTGTGCAGTCTTGTGGTGAATTTTCTATAAAAATCTTCAAAATGCATTGTTAAATGCATGAATCATAATCATTTGTGGTTAATACTAGGTTTAAGAGTTGTTATGTCAAGTGCCATATTTATTTATTTTATTTGTGTGCTTGCTTTGTTTATTTATTCTACATAAAAACTTTTAGGTGGATTTCGAGCCTCACTCTGATGTAACTAACACTCAATCAGAAATAAATCTAGAGTCTAATAATCCTGAGACAAATATTTCCATGGAATATGAACTAGATGAACAGAACATATTAATGGACACTGAAAATGAGGAAATTATTGGTAACATATCTTTTTCTCTATACATTGAATATAATAAAACCTGTGTAGCATAATAAAATAGTTAATGTTAATTATGGTGGAGGTCTATGTCCAACAGTAGATGTCCTACGGCTAAGATGATGATACTGTTGTGTAATTTACTAATATGTACTGTTAGCGTCTGGTATTCATGTTAACTGAAGTTGATTGAAAAGTGCTGTGTGACATTTCAAAAAGAGGTGTTCATTCGTTCAGATTCATTCGGTGGTATGACATTGAAAGGGTTATCAGCCAGTTGAATGAACGCATTCGAGAAGAGAGGTCGTCGTCTTATGTTCGCACATGTTATAGTTGGAATTGTAGTTCTGATATATCAGTCGGTCAATAAAAGTATTGGTACTCAAAATAAAGTGGTTTAAATAATGTACCCAAAGTAGAGGGTACTTTACTTAAATAGCTCATTAAGGGCTGATATTGATTGACGGTATGGCATGGCAAAAGGATTTTTTCCTAAAAATATTATTTTAACCTTATTGTAAAGATTTTAGCATTAACACTCCTTTATTTCAATACTTATTTCATGCCACTGGATGACTCTGCACGTCACAGGATGATGCAGCATCCATTATTTTCTTCAACTTGGAGTCTCGTAACTCTTCAGCATTTAATGTTGCTAGAAAGATAACATTTATTTCTGGCATGACACACTACATGCTGTGGGATGCCATGACATACCGAGGCATGCTGAAGCGTGCTTTGCCCTGCCATACTGTCAGTCAGCACTGGCCCTAAATGTTTTATTTATGTATACAATTGACAATAATATTAAAGGACCATGGTATGCATGATGTTGAAGTTGAATTTTTATTTTTTGAAAACAAATTTTTAAGTGAATTACAATCTACACTTAAATGAAATATGCGTTTGAAAGTTATTCGGAATGTTTAGAGATTATGGTCTGCTATTTTTCTGCACCCTCTTTAATGTGTAATTGATTTACACATTTATATTTTTCAGATCAAGTTGACTTCATGGGAGACCAAATAACACTTCAAGAATATCCTAATACAGAAGAACAAACTGTTACAGTGTCTACATCACAAGCAATTGTATGTTAAATTGATGACAAGTTTTTTTATATATTAAATTCGACAGACAGGCTGACGGTCCGTTTGATGTTAGGTGGCTAACCGTCGTCTATAAGACAAGCAATGCCACAAGTGCTCCAAGTGCACTGCCAACCATAACAGGATTAAGGATAAGGGATAAGAAAGTTTTTTTAGCTTGGCTATTAAGTGCAAAACCTTGCTTGCTCAATATAAAATGTTTATTCATTGTTTAATTTGTGGCGTTTTTCTCTCATCTATTTTAATTTTGAGAGCACTTCCCAACAGAAGACACCACTCGCTATAATAAATTGTCATTGCTTTTAGACCAGCATTTTTACATCGCAGCTAGAACCAAAATTGGAAATGCCAATGATCTCACAGATGAGTGTGCAGGAAATAAAAACACAACCTAAATACATAACAGTGAAGGTAAAAAGTGTTATTTTAATTTAAAAAATAATAATTAAATATGAGATATTTGATAAAAATTAAATATGATAAAAGTTTTTTACTAATAGCGCAATGGCTATGGTAGTTGGTTCCCTTGTCACATTTGGTTTCGCATTTGGTTCTGTTTACAACTTTTCGTTGTTGTAAATAATTTTTACATTTAAAATCATAGTTTAAATGTAGTATAACATATTCTTGAAATCACATTTTGTTGTAGAATGTTTTGTGATATGTTTATTTGTTGCTTAAACACATTTAGTGTGTGTGTGTGTATGTGGTTTTTTCTAATGTAAAGGTTGGCAGACAGATTGATGTTCCTCTCGATGGTATGGGACTATTGTCACCTATTAACACAAGTAAAACCATGGATTGCTGCAAACACGCTGTAGACTTTATAGGTTAAATGATCAGAAATTACTGTTCTGTAGACAAATTCCGAACCACATAAAAGGTTACACATAAAAAAATAAAACAATTGATTAAATTTTAAATTTGGAAATAATTGTAGGCCGCCTTACCACGCGTGGCTACGAAAAAAGTGGAAACGGCAACGTTGCCTCGTCAAGTGGCCATAGCTCCCAAACCACCGAAACTTGTCCACGGAACCATTGTACCCAAGACCGGGTTGGCCAGCGGACAATGTGCCATCGCCCCCAAACCCATCACCCTCGTCACCAACAGGCCAGCGAGTAGCTTCATCAAGAAGCCAATTGTGGGTCAAGCCAATTTAAAACAAAATACAGTCTTCGGTGAGTTTATATTTTTCATGTTCCACACATAGGCTACTATCTACTACTACTATAGGTGATAGGTACTTGGCTACAGTCGCCTATAAAGCTGTCGACAAACTGCAAGTACTGCACAAGTGCACACTGTAGAAGGATTATGAATTAGAAAAGTATAGAGAAATGAGCTCCGGCTTCCAACTCCAACAGTGAGGACGATGAAATTTTAATAGATTTCGTTAGTAATCATGCTATATAATTTGTGAGTTATATTCCCAGATATGACTATTTTCTAACTTCTGATGAATGACAACCCATCTTCCACTTAAATTTTAATGAAAAATCAAGGTCGTCCATTTTCTCTACTAAAAAAAGGTGGCAGACTATGATTGTTTCAAAGCAATCTAAGTAGAAGAATACGATAATGAATGCAAAAAAAATAATCTTTAAATCACTCTTCTGTAAAATTACAAAAAGTGCATATATGCCCTTGTCTTGCTAAAGGTGCGATATGTTCCATAAATGTTTTTTCGTTTTTCACAGCCAAAATAGGGAATCAGATAGTGATGGTGCCTTCCGAGGGTGGACAGAAGTATAAATTGGTGAGTGCTGCCTCCGGGGGAATGCCTGTCCAGTACATCAAGTCGGAAGCCAAACAGGTATTATACTAAGCATGTTTTAGTTGAAAATAAACCAAACTAAGATGTCGTTACCTATTGCTGCTATTAGCTTCTAGGTCTTGATGTCGTAGCCAGATCATAAAATTGATCACTTCATGAAATGGCCAGCTAAAACTGGCCATATTACTAATGTAAAAACTCCAAATAAAGAAGGAACCTGTAGAATATACCAGACAGTTTATATACTACATAGATTACTTTTTTTTAAATACATACAGTCATACATATTATATAAAATAAGAATAAATGATGAAATAAAATTGTCTGTTCTCGTTCCAGCCTCAAATGATTTTGCCCAAAACTGTGTCCGGATTATCTGGGATACAGAATAAACCAGTGTTGGCGAAGTTAGTGCTTGCAGGTAACAAGTTACTCTATTTAAAAAAAAATATATTTTTATTATATTTTTCCAAATTAAAACAGGAATAACAAAAAATCTCCACATTTAAGAAATTTGTTTAAAATGTCTGTGCCGGTAACATGTGACTTTATTTTTATCAGTAAAATTTTCAATGGTCCGTACCCATTGTAAGTACATATTTAAAGTTTAATCTGTACTATTATATAAAGCTGAAGAGTTTGTTTGTTTGGTTGTACATGCTAATCTCAGGAACCACTGGTTCGAATTGAAAAAATATTTTTGTGTTGAATAGTCCATTTATCAAGGAAGGCTATTCTACAGAGAACGCGGACGAAGTCGCGGGCACCAGCTTAGTAAACTGTAAAAAAGGTAAAATTGTCTAAAATAATATTAAGCGTGATTTTTAAAATAGACAGAAAAGTTTGCTGTTATTTCACTGTGGTCTTTTGTATGGGATGACAAAAGACCACCGTCTTCCGTCAGACGGGCTTCCCAAATATTTGTATTTTGTGCATTTCTTTTGCAGGAAATGCGGGCGCTACGACAGGTCGTATCGTCACCGTGCAACCGAAAACAGTGCCTATTACTGTTAACAATAAGGTACACATTTGTTTAAATATTAATTGAAACCGTCGCCTATAACACGAGCAAAACGCCACAAGTGATTCAAGTGCGCTGCCGACTGGGTTAAGGATAAGAACACAAAACACAACAGCACACACAGGGCTAGTTACCACTGTCAGACTGTTGTCAGGGGGTAGTTACCGCTGTCAGACAGGTTGTCCAAAATTATTGTGAAAGCAATAAAATTGTTAAATTTTAGTGTGTGTCGCTTTTAAGATGAATAAGGCTGGTATTTGTGTCACGCTGATCGTCAGCGTCGAGGCCTCGGCGCGTAGCTGTCAGCGCGTCAGAGCGAAACGCTGATTTTCGTGTCACGCTGAACGTCAGCGTCAAGGCCTCGGCGCGTAGCTGTCAGCGCGTCAGAGCGAGACGCTGGTTTTCGTGTCGCGCTGACCATTAGCGCTGACAGGCCAATATATAATATTATGATTACTCGTTGGTGCGTGCGGTCGCCGCGACACGAAAACGCTTCATAGCACCCAATACATATTGGCCTTACGGCGCTGATGGTAGGCGTGACAGGGAGCTAGTCTAAAATGTCGAACTACTTATTTAGATCATATGTAGAACTGTTGAACCTTACATGAAGTGGTAAAAAAATGTTTTTTATTTTAAGGTTTTAGTAACATCTCCAACAAAGCAAGCCCTGAAAATCGCCCCGAAACAGCACGTTGTTGCGCTAAAGTCACCAACGAAATTGGTCACCACTTCACCAGGTAGTAAATATTTTTTAAAATATATTAATGTGACAAAAAAATTATTGCGTTAATATTTTTGTCATTAATATTTCAGGAACAACATCCAAAAAGGTTGTGATAACGACAAACCCAGCAAACATGGTAATGAAGACGATAGTTCCAAAAACAACACAGGTTTGTGGCTTACATTTTTTAGGTTTTTTTTTAAATGTATATTTTATCAGTCTCTTAGCTTAAAAAAAAAAACATGTTTTAAATCTATACTAATGCAATAATATAATTTGATATTTGAATATTTCAGGTGATAAAAGAAGTAAACACAGCGAACGTTCAATCGGCTCAAAAGACGCAACTTTATCAAATCAATGTTCCCGGTAAAGGGGTGAGCTCACATTTATTGTACAAAAACCATGTCGCGACATTGTCTTCTTTTAAAACTAGCTGTTGCTCGCGACTTTGCCCGCGTAACTATGTAAATTATATACTAAAACCTTCCTCGCGAACCACTCTGTCCATTGGTGAAAACAGCACTAAAATCGGTGTAGTAGTTTTTGAGTTTAACGCGAACAGACAGACAGACGTGGGCGAGGACTTTGTTTTGTAATAATAGTGATAATGAATCTACACCCCATTTTGTATTTTACTTATTAAAGTCAAAATTATTAATTTTGGTCACCCGAGGGCCTAGTGCGAGTTTTATTCGATCAAACGCGTCAGAACGCGTAAACGTTAATTTGTATGGGAACGAAGACAGCGCCACCTATTGGCTAATGTGTAGGTCTAATTGACGTTTTACACGTTCGGACGCGTTTTGTCGAGTAAAACTCGCACTAGACCCTCTCTGATCTTTTCTAAGGGACACTCACGGGAAATTGTGTTTCAGTATTTCCAATGTTGATTGTTAATTTCAGGTCCAATATATTCGTTTGGTGTCGTCGCAAGGTTCGAAGTCCGCTAATGTGAAACCTCAGTCGCCAGTGTCGGTGCCGTCCAAGGCTAAAGTACTAACGGACACTAAAGGTGACTAATATTTGACTAAAGAATGTGATGGCTTCGCTTGTAAATAAATTGTTTGTTCTTTAAAAACTCAAAAGTAAGCAATTATTTTATTTAGCGCCGTCTATTGTTACGTTATTCAAACGAAACTAATATTTGGCGACACGTTTGGTCTAGTGGCTAGTAACCCTGACTGTTAATCAAACGGTCGCGAGTTCGAATCCCGCTAGGGGCAAATGTTTTATGAGTCAACATTTTACTTTTGTACCCGAGTCATGGATGTTTTGAATTTATAATATGTATATATTTACAAAAAAAATGTAATCTATGTAGTATATCAACTGTCTGGTGTCCATAACACAAGCATTATTGTAGTTGCTTACTGTGGAACTAATTGGTGCTATTTATGAATTAATTAATATATTACTTATTAATTTATTTACTATAAAAGTCCAACGAACTTAGTGATAAAATGGCGATGCCGATGACGATGATGTTTTAAGATGATAAAAGTAATGTGCGTTGTCACCAGGTAATGTGGTCCAAGTGCCAGCAAACAAGACGGTCACCTCGCAAGCCACCACTCCTCTGATGGTTACGCGACAGACGACATGTGTCAATACCGGTAAGACAAGTTTCAGTGATACGGATCAGTGGAAGTGGCTGATACATACTGATTTTTTTAGGGAAACGATCGCTCCATGGGAGAGCGTATGTAACATTTGTATAGTGTACGACACGACACGACAATGTGTGTGTTTCTGGACACGACATTGAGGTGGCTTTATTTCTATTAAAGTGGTTAAATTAAAAATGCTTTGAAAAAAATTTATCCTGCACCGAATTTAATATGTTAATGTCAGTTAATTTTTTTTTTTTTTTTTTGTGATTTGTTAGCAGGTCCTTTGAACTGTCTCACTTGTATTAAACTTTTTATAAGCGTTGAAGGTCAAATCGATAATGTCATTCGCCTAAGTAAATCCCTTAAAAATGAGGAACTGCAATGTTGATTTATATAAAAACTTATAAATTTTTGAAATTTTGATTGCTAGCAAGTGACGTTGATGTTTTGATGTTTTATATCAATAGATTGTAAATAATAATTATTAATGTCAATGTCATAACGAAATTCGATGTCGCATATTCTTTATTTGAAAATTTTTCAATTCAATTACGAAATCTAGAACGCGATTATTGAAATTTAAAAAACAAGCTAAATGTCACTTGAATTTTGGTGTCATTTTGTTTTGGCTGATTTCGTTGTGTTGTCGTTAACGCTGTTTACAGTATTTTATTTTGTGTTTTCCAGTGCCAACGAAGTCCATCAAGACTTATTTCCGGATAGCTCCAGTAACTAAACCGCAACAGGCAATTGTGAGTATTAATTTTTTTTTTAAACCACGTCTATCAAGTCGCAAATAACTCTTGATTCATTTATATTCACTAAGGTGATTTCATGTATCATGTATCTCCGATAGATGAACAAAAGTGTACAAAGTCTGCTCGCGCCGATAACACCGGAGAATTCGTCGGAGAGAGAGAGCGAGCAAACGGAAGAGCAGATGGAGAGTGAGTCTCGGCACAGCGGGGGAAGCGATTTGGCAAATGATTCGAAGGAGGTTCTGCGCGAAATGCTCACTGACTCTGAAGTGCACCAGCATGAGGTGGAAATCGAGTTTGAGAGGCCACAGCAGCAGGTATACTACTTTTTTTTTATTTACCAATTTAGTATAGATAGTCAATGCACTACACAAAAAGGTATAATGTTAGAAATGTTCGAGTACGCATATCGCGACGTCGCATTGCGCATCTCGCATCGTACACATATTTACATATCACTGAAATGCGTATGTACCCTTTTGCACAGCAAATAAATTCTATAATTGCATATCACTCTAGATTAAGAGCGCCTCTCGGTGTGGGCTGACGCTTAAGAGTTGAGTTGTCGTTTCCAGAGACAGCCGTCGGCGTCCCCTCCGCGGTCGGAGTGCGGGGACAATAACCCGCTCATAGTGATCGGAGGCGCATTCCGCGAACAGCCGCCTGTCGAGGCCAGCGGTGACGATACGCACAATGTCTACCAGAACAGCTCGCACTTGGACGCAGGTATCTCTCTTTGGAAATCCTACTAATGCGAAACTTTGTGAGTATGGGTGTATGAATGAAGGGACCACTGATGGCCTCATCAGTGTTTCATAGGCGAAATATAACAGCACACATGCTATTATTTCATGGTGGTCTTCCTTAAGGGTTGATCATACGACTGTGAAATTTAGTTTGCCCTATGCCACAAATTTCCGCATCCGGACCAAATTTGAAAAGGTATTTCCATAGTTGACCTTGCCGGGAATCGAACGGAAGACCAGACCAGAGCGTTAAGACAAGCGCCCTAATGTTAAATTTATGTTCAAAAGCAGATGCGTTGAGTAGCGAATACGGGTTGCGGCCGCGCAAAGCGTGCAACTGCACCAAGTCGCAGTGCCTGAAGCTGTACTGCGACTGCTTCGCCAACGGGGAGTTCTGCAACAAATGCAACTGCAACAACTGCTTCAACAACCTCGAGAACGAGGAGTACCGTCAGAAGGCCATCCGTGGCTGTCTCGAGAGGAACCCTAACGCTTTCAAGTAAGAGTGCCACTTTTCCTTCCTTTTTTATAATTAGTTTACTATATATAAAATATATATTTTTAGGAATTATAGGCCATAAATATATCCATTCAATATAGTGGGCTGCTCTACTATAAAAATTATTCAGGTGAATTCAACAATATATTTTCTTTGATTTTGGCCCTTAAATATTTTAAGCTCTTTGTTGGTTTCAACTACTGAAGTGTACTGTTTTTGTGTACAGACCAAAAATTGGCAAAACTAAGGACGGGGGTCCCGAAATTGTCCGGAGGCACAACAAGGGTTGCAATTGCAAAAAGAGTGGTTGTTTGAAGAACTACTGCGAGTGTTACGAGGTAATGCAGAGATTATTGTTCATTTTAAACTCGAGTGATTAGACTCACCAAATAAAATAAAGCTAGGTGTACTGAATAAATTCAATAGGTAACTTTTAAGTCTATAGTGTCTTATTAGAATTTATTATGTTTTGTTGAATATTTGACGTTTTGTGTAATTAATAACGGTTTTTTTTTTCTTAAAAAGTCATTATGTGTAAACGCTAAAGTAGAATGATTTTTTATTTTTAGCGTTTGCTCGTATAAACGGACATTTGTCTACTAACGGATGATTTGTTTGTACTACTAGCTGCTACTGATCATAGCAGACAAAACTTACTCTGGAAATCATTTTTTATTTTTATCGCAATAAGCATTCGCAATGAACGTTGGTATTGTAGTGACGTACACTTTACATCATAAATCGGTGACGTATAGAGACATGTACATAAATAGAGAAGGTAATGTTTGCAGGCGAAGATAGCGTGCACGACGATGTGCAAGTGCGTGGGATGTCGCAACGTGGAGGAGACGTTGGAGCGGACGCGAAGACGCCAGGCGGCCTACGACGCGCGCCCCGACCTCTATCGCCCGCCGAGCCACGCTCACCTCAAGTCAGTACTTCTCAAATGCAATAGCCATGACGCGCAACATTTGCATAAATGTTTCACGCCATGCACGTCATCAAGCGGTCAATATCACGTCACAGCTGCGAAGTCTCGATTGCAAAATCAGTGCTTGCCTGCCTGTGTTCATAATTATGTGATTTTCTACTGCCGTTGGACACGACGTTAACGCTGCATTAATTCGAAATATGTAACTAAAAACGTAGTATAAAGCGTTTGTACAGAATAACAGATTGTATAGATTATGTACAAATCTCCAAAAAAATTTGCAAATTTTTACAAAAATTTTTGCTTGTAAATTTTTGTAAAACTAGTTTTTTACTCCAAATTAACTGAATTAGTACGGTTCGTAGAAAAGATTTTTTCATCTGGGCATTTGAAAAAAGGTTTGATTTTTTTGTGTGCTCGTTCGCAAATAACATTGTCTTGTCTGAGTAATTTGAAAGCGTAAATAGTTGATAGTGGTGTGAAGCGTTGGGAAGATGTTTATGTGAGACGTGGTGCGACGTTCGCAGACACCCGTGCAACTTCCTGACGGGCGACGTGATCGAGGCGGTGTGCCAGTGCCTGATCGCGGTGGCTGTGGACAGCGAGGCGGGCGATTCGCCCCCGGCCGAGCCCGTGCGCAACGTCATCGAGGAGTTCTCGCGCTGTCTGCAGGACATCATTAGCGCCGCGCACCACTCGCCCCCGCTGGTTCTGCTCAATGAGGTACATTTACATGCGCAAAATAATGACGTATCGACTAGTAGACGTTCTGTGATGTGTGTATAAGCTAAGTGGAAATTATGAGATGTGGACTAGTGGACCATTTGTGATGTGGACATTATGAGCCGTGGACTAGTGGACCATATGCTCGTTAATCCATTTGTTAAGCCATTACAAGTCGATGTCTAGGATTATGCACAAGCTTGCTAGAAATTTCAAACTTACTTAACATGATACTTAGCTTGAACCTGATACACACTGACGGTCCACTTGATAGGTTTCCTTCCTTTTTCTTCCACTTGACGTATTTTTGTTCCTTCATTGCGATTTGACATTTAAATGAGAATCATTTCTCTTTATTGTTTTCAGGAGCGCGCGTGATGCGGCGTACTCAGCACGGTTATTTAAACTATAATACTAAGGCCGTTATCAATTGAATAGTGTCTGGTAATATATATTATATCTATGTTTTAGTTTAATTTTACATGTGACAGAAAACGAGTCTGCAAAATCTACATGACATTCTAATTCTTTTCATTAAAAGAGAAATATTAAAATCATTTCTCTTTCTTTCTAGTTTTTCTGTTTAATCGTGCCCAAAATCAGTTTTACCTTTCCCTGTTTTCGATACCTTACATACGTTATAAGTTATATGTGATAAGTCAGAGCGTATATTTGGTATAATATAATGTTGTAGGTATAATATGGTTACACTCCGTAACCAGACTGAAATATTATTATATGTATGAGAAATTGTTATATAAAAAAATAATAATTGACATTTTAATGGTATAAATTATGATTACATACACATGAAGTGTAATCAATCCCCATACTACATATTTATTTGCTCATTACCATGAAAATGAAATTTAACAAAATATTATTTGTGTATTTATTTATTTATTTATTTAATTCTATAAATAAATGTCTATAATAAGTGTCTAATAGAGTGACGTTTTTTTTATTTAAATTATTGCTAATCTATTCAAAAATTAAATTTTATATTTCAGTAAATAATGTCTGTATTTTTTTAAAATATAAAGGTATTTTTGTCTAAGAATTTAAAATACACATTTTTTATGGTAAGCTAAAACTGTAACAATAAAAGAAGTCCCTTCACACTAAAAATGAAAAAAACGCAAAATGTACAAAAAGGCTAAATTTACACAAAACGCTAAAGATCTATAACTAAATAACTATAATTGACAGATCTTATATACTAAGTCCAACATAGCATTCTGCTTGGAAGAAAAAAATATGCACTAAAAAAAATCACTCACATAAAAAATTTCCTTAGGATTATTCATTATTTTCAATTTTGTCCAAAATTTTCTTGTATTTTTTATCATAGCAACATCGTGTCTTCTTATATTTCTTCTTGCTGCATACTAGTCTATAAATAAAGTAAAATAAATAAATAATAAAATAAAAATAAAACTATTCCACCTAAAATGAGAAATTGTAAGACCTTGACGTGTTTGGAGCAAAGATAGCCAAATTATTAAGTTGACAAATTCAGTACGAATTCATTAACATATTAGGAGAGTGAATATATACTTATTTTATTGAGCTTCATGCGCGTTTCGTTTAACTATTTTGGTTACAAAATTACTAGCTGGTGCCCGCGACTTTGTCTTAGCCTTAACCGAACTGTTGCTACTGAAAAGTTGCACTAGTTCGGTCAACCGGACTACTGCTACTGAAAAGTTGCACTAGTTCGTTCAACCGTACTATTGCTACTAGAGGTCCACTTCATATTATTTACAATAGGTAATTTTACAAAATGACTAATGGGTTTAGGTTAGTGGGATATATACGGTAGGGACGTAGGGACGCTCATTTGATTCTCTATGTCTATTAGTCTATGGTCATAGGTCATCTCCGATTTGGTGGAGACTTGCTGTTCATAATAATGTTCATTCTGTAATAAGATAGTTTTTTTTTATTGTAGAAAACTAGTTGAAATATATTTTTAGAAGCATCGAGTTTATTTTACATATTTATTATATTGTGTAAATATTTAATTAAGTAGGTCGTATTATTGTCAAATTGCGATAATTTTGTAACTCTATAATACTAAAAAAAATATTTCCCGACTGTAATGTAAATAGGTATTGAAAAAAATGTGAATAATAAATATAAATAAGTACACTGATTTTTTATTAGCATTAAGTTATCTTTAAAAAAGTTAGTGTGTACATAAAGTTATTATGCACATACATACACATGTGTTGTATACATAATATTAGTAGCTAAATGGTTAATTTTAATTGTATATAATAAATCAATATGTAACCATAAATAAAATAATATTGCAATACAATAATGGGTTTTATTTGTGATTTTTTAGTGATCTGGTCCCTTAACAGTCCCATTATCTTAACGGTGCCATGACAAATACTCTTTTTTTTAATTACATACAGAAAATAAATATTATATTCGAACTAGAATAAATTAAATTAACTCTTGGTTATTCAGTTAGGCAGAATAACTTTAAAAAAGAGGTTGACAGAAAAGGAAATCTGATAGGAACGAAATTCAATTTCTGTCTTTGATTTGCAAATCTGATGAGTAGTTCAAATCTGATGAGAACTAGTGGGACTTTTTTGAGTTTGGTCCTAAAATGTCTATAAGTCTCAGTAGTTCAATTAAAAAAGTTGCCTTGGTTCGCTATAAACCGGAATAACAACCTAGTTTATCGCGCAACAGACGGACAGACGTGGCGGTTATAACAACGTATAACAGCGAAAACATAAAAACAATAATAATAATGTTTACAATTTAATTACTTATTTGTTTTCCAAATAAAATAAATGAATAACGTTTAAATTCTCTTCTGTGTCTCAAAACGACCTTCATTCTAACGTTACCTATTTCTATCTTTTCTTAAAGCTTCTTTAATATCTAGAGGAAATATCTAGAAATAAAGGGTTGTCACTGCAATTTCGATCTACATAATATCCTGCAGAGATCGGTCTGCTAAGTACACCGTACACTTTATTGAAGAGGGCAATGATTCTCCTATAAATAACAAACGGTGTGAAATTCTATATATAGATAGAAAGAATGTACCTATCCCATTTGAGTTTCGTTCACGTGTGATGTGATGCAGTTTAGTTCCTCATTGTGCCGAATGGCAAACGGTTTACTGTGACAATCTTAACGGGCTACAGCAAGCGAATATGGTGTCACGCTTTGAGGTGCAGAAGAATGATGCGCTCGGCAGGTAGTTATAGTCTGCTAATATCATTTTAAAAGATAGTTGTATTCATGTGAGGCTTAAAAATTACAAAATACGCATTAAAATCTTTAAGTAGTTTTTTAAAAGACAACTCGAACACTGATTAAATAGCGTTTTCAAATTTGACCTTCGGAAATATTCAGAAATGCGATTAGGTTTACGTTCAATTAAAATAAATTCAGATTTAATGGTATTTCTTTCGTTTAATTTGGTACCATGTTTGTTAGAGTGATTTGATCTATTGCAAAAATCTGTGAATGCAATTTTGTTTCTTTTTTAAAATAAAGGAATGTTTACTTTGGGTAATTTGTCCTCATAGAAATAATAATCTTTGCAGTATTTTTGCAATTTCCTTCAGGTGGATGTAAGAACTTCCATGCGGTATATTTTCTAATTTTAAGGTATTTAGTTGCTGGAAAAGATCTAAAGGCAGGAGAAACTGTTCTATCTGATCACCCGTTTATTCTGGGACCTAACAGCGACAGTTCCCTGGTTTGCTTTCAATGCTACCAGCCACTTATCAGTAAATTCTTGATGTGCAAGAACTGTGGTGTTGCCCCAGTGTGTCCGGACGCGGGATGCCCAGAACAACTTATGAGTGAGTCATTTTAATTAAATTTTGAAACATCGATTATTTGTTATATTTAAATAATTTTTATCTTTGTCATTTTAAATTCTAACGAATAAAGTATTTTAGTATAAAATTTAAAATTGCTTTAATTTAGACGAACCATATGGGTAAGTATCATATTTTTTCTTTTATTTTTTAGAATGGCATAACCAATTTGAGTGCGACCTATTTAAAACCCTAAAACAAACGAAGGGCCTGAATCCCATGACAATGGTGAATAATGTTGGGAGACTGATGGCATTGCGAACTCTGTTGAAAAAAGATCAAGATCCTAAGGCTTGGGAGGAGTTTTTACAACTAGAAACTCATTTGGAGGAAAGGAGGAATACTAGTATTTGGGGACATTACGAGGATACTGTTAAGGTACTGGCAAAGCACACAGCAATAAAAGTCACATAACAAATGCTATAGGGCTTGTAATCGGAGACCTTATTTTGGGGCTTTTCCTTATCCGCTTGTTTCCCCTCATCTTTCAGTTCAGTGTTCTTAGTTTCCTACCCTGGACTTTCAGATTCACCTCAGGCCTTCGCGTTTGCTTTCGCCGCAATTTCGACTGCAAAAAGTAAATATAAAATGGATATTAGACATGAGTTTTAATTTTTGTTTTATATGATTGAGTTGCTTTCTTTTCTCGTCTATAAATAAACCGGTGGTTTATTGAAAAAATAAGCGTTCTTCCATTTGACATTGTACAATTACAAAACTGATAAAATCCACTTTCTACTCCACCTCCCTCCCAAACCCGCCGCTAAAATAGGTGTAACTTTTTACCAAACAATAAGTGGACTAAGTAAGTATATAAGGAACAATTTGGAGCTGGAATAATACTTTTACTTTGGATGTTGGGGTCAAAGTCCAATTGCATAGTACTAAAGAGAGTGAGCTCACTCTTCCCAACGATGACACATTTTCGTTCACCTGAAGTATGGCAAGGGCGCATCTGTGATTTAAATTTTCAGTTAGTCTCAAAATATTTCAGTTCATTGATTCGCTCGGTTTGCTCGAGGGTGTGGAAGATAAGGACTTGGTGCAAAAGATATGTGCAGCGATCGATGTGAACAGTTTCGAGGTCCGAGGGCCCACAGTGCCAGCCATCGGGTGCTCGGAAGTGTTGCGCGGCGTTTACCTAAAGGCGGCCATGTTGCCTCACGACTGTGTTGCCAACATACACGTGTCCATTAACGATAACAACCTCTTAATATTCCACGCGAGTACCGACATCAAAAAAGGCGATATTATTTATTATAATTACACAGATCCGTTGAAGGTGAGCACATTTTGTTTAAAGTGTTATTTTAAGGTTGTTAATTGGGTTCAAAGAATATGATTACTCTCAAAAGAATTGGGTTCAAGCAAGAGTTTGGGTACAATGCGATTATTTGTTTGTTTGTTTGCATTGAATTGGGTCCGAAACTACTGGACCAATTTGAAAAATTCTTTCACTGTTGGGAAGGTATATTATCAGCGAGTAACATAGGCTATCAGAGATATATTATTTCGATGGGCTATATTGTACAAAGTTACGCGGACGAAGTCGCGTGCAACAGCTTTCAATGTATTGATCTTGTTGCTTATCAACGTTTTCAGGGTACAGCGTTACGTCAAAGGCATTTGAAAATCGGCAAATATTTCACGTGTAACTGTCGCCGTTGTGTTGATCCGACAGAATTGGGTACCTATATGAGTTCAGCCCTTTGTCCAACCTGTAAGACTGGCTATTTGTCACAAAGTCCCGACAATCTCGAAGGGAAATGGACTTGCAATAATTGCAAACAAGAGAAGGACAACGTAGATATCGGACACAAGGTGCAATGCTGCTCTGATAAATTCGCAGTTATAAGTGAGTCTTGACTTGGTGTTTTTTCGGGATATGAAAATTTATGACAGTAAAATAAAAGTTGTCACATTTTTAGCGTTACGAGTTAATTATTAACCTTTAGCGCCGTCTACACAATATCTCTGAAATTAGAATATGTTACGTAAATACTTATAATACATCTCTGCGAAAACTAGATGGCACCGGTCATTAAGATTTGGGTTATATGAGCTATATAACCCATATCTTTTACCTTCAAACCCACACGAATAATTGTAAATCCGTACTAATATTATAAATGCGAAAGTTTGTATGGATGTTTGGTTGTTTGTTACTCTTTCACGCAAAAATTACTGAACCGATCACCATTAAATTTTGCATACACGTTGTCTGGGACACCAGAAAGGACATAGGGTACCTTTCATAGTTCAACACGGACGAAGTCGCGAGCACCAACTAGTTCTTTATACATATATTTTCCGCTGAACAGTTTATACATAGTCGCTAAACATTCTCCAAACAATAGATGGAGCTGCAGGATATTTCTAACAAGTATCTAACAACTGTAACATTTTTATTTTATGGTCTTGTCTGAATATTTTTTAATTTTTTTTAGATAAAAAGGATGACAAAGAACTTGAAGAATACATAAAAAATGTGTCGCTAGTTCTGGCTCCGAATCATTATCTGTTAATAGACGCAAAACAACGTTTGGCAGGATTATTGAGAGATATAATCAATCGGGAACCTCATCCCACAAAGAAAGTTATGCGACGCAAAATAGAACTGTGTCGTGAAATATTGCCAGTGCTGGAAAAACTCAGTCCCGGAATCAGTAGGACTAAAGGTAAATTCACTTGCGGTCTTTAATAAATACACTAAGTATATTCAGAGTCTCAAACAAAATCACTGCGAAAAAGTGTCCCCCGGGTTTTTTTATACTACTTATCACTTTCTCGTAAATTTCTGATAAAAAGATGGATAAGTAATGTAAATGTTGCATGACTGATTTCCATGTAAATGTGCCTAGTCTAAACTCATTATAGAATACCTAGAAAGCCAAATTTAAATAGATAAAATGAATAAAATGCTCTGTAATTGGATAAGTAATAATTTTCCTTAAAACGATAATGTTTCGCAGTTAAAACTAATTGATAATTGTTAATACCAACAATCATAATAATTTTGTAACAAAAATGTTTTAAGGAAAATTATTATTTTTCCAATTACAGAGCATTTTATTCATTTTTTCTATTATTTTTGGCTTTCTAGTTATTCTATAATGAGTTTAGACTAGGCCGTACTAGTTTATCCTGGACTAAAGTTGTTTTTGAGTTTATCGCGAACAGACAGACGCGGCGAAGGACTTTAGTTTGACAACATATTTTTGGCCTAGTGGCTAGTAACCCTGGCTGTTAACCAAACGGTCGCGGGTTCGAATCCCGCTAGGGGCAAACGTTTATGTGTTAACATTTTACCTTTGTACCTGAGTCGTGGAAATTTAGTATTTATAATATATATGTATTCACAAAAAAAGGAATCTATTTAATATATCAACTTTCTGGTATCCATAATACTTAAAAGCATTATATTTGGTTACTTTGGAACTAAAATAGTGATGTGTGGAATGAGTGAAGATATTTATGTATTTATTTATAATACACTAGCTGGTGCTCGCGACTTCGTCCGCATAGAAAAGTATAAAACGCCATCTACCGTATTTTGGATAGATGGCGCTATCTCCCGGGCCAAGCCGCTAGTATTTACTTTTATTTTAGATTTCCCGTAGGAATGAAGCATTTTCCCGCGGTAAAAAGTAGCCTATGTTCATCACGGATAATGTCGGCTTCTAATGGTAAAAGAATTTTTCAAATCGGTCCAGTAGTTTTGGAGCCTATTCTATACAAACAAACAAACAATCAAATCTTTCCTCTTTATAATATTAGTATAGAAGATATTATGTGAGGATATTTTTATATTGTGGTACAATACTTAGTCTTTATTGTTACAGCAATAACTTTGTATGAACTTCACGCCACAATCGTGCAACTGTCCAAAAAGTTGTTTGATGCACGCGAAATATCGGGAAATGTTTATATGGTATGTCTAAATAGATTTACTTATATGTAGAAAATATTGAATGAAATCTTTACAAGCTTTGTTCTGTCTGTTGTTAGGTAAGAGAGTTAAAATTAAACAAATAAAGAAACTAAACATCCAGACGAAAAAACCTTTCCAAGGTTGAAAAACAAACTAAGTTAAAAAAGATATATATTTTTATTATAGGTACATTTTATTTGTAATAGCTGCCATATATGAATATGAAATATTTTAATTATAATTATAATACAAGCATGTATTGTTTAATTAAACATTAAAAAATCATCCAATTATTATTAGAAAATGTAATATATCAAAAAGTTCCTATAGATTATAAATATTAAAAATAATCTGTTACTTATTATCAAAACACAATTTCATTAAGGGACTCTTTCACCAACTACAAGTAATTTGTGTTGATTAGTTAATTTTAGAAATAATTTTATGTTTTATTAAATCATGCACTCAGTTTAGGCGAATTATTTTTACGATTTTGTTTTTAATGTTTGGTTTAAATGGCTTTAAATGGCGGTTAGCCTACTTGACAGACGGTGAAAGAGGCCCTTAGGTTTTCTATTGTAAGGGCCTCTTTCACCATCTGTCAAGTAGGCTAACCGCCATTTAAAGTCACCGGTCACCGGGAATAATTTAGCTGATATACCTACGTTTGTTTGTACGGTAAAAGCCCCCAAACATCAAAAAGAAAATAATTAAAAAAATCGCTTACCGCGAAGGATGCAGTAACTGAGTGCATGATTTAATAAAACAATAAAATTATTTCTAAAAGTAACTAATCAACACTTTAATTTTACTTGGTGAAAGTGGCCCCAAATGTTATTTAATTTTTACTCGGTCTTTTCTAGGACGAGTTATTTAACGCCGAAAAGTATTTGAAACGGTCCCTCGAGATGCTCTTCATAGAGCCAGGCAACTCTCCCGAAGGAGAGCTTTGCGCTAAAGCCCTAGAGGAATATAGGGCTTTGAAAAGTGCAATTGGAAGTGTCCTAGATGGCCTACACGCCGAGGGAAAGACCTACGTTAGTGCCACACAAAAGGAAGACTGCAAAGAAGAGCCGTCTGTGAATTGATCCAAAATTATTCCTATTTCATCTGAAGTTACCCTTATCCTGTGAATTTTCAGTGATTCCATATTGTTTATTAATATTTTATGACTGTTACTTGTACTTGGTTATGGTCCTTGTTAAAAATTTAAATAATGAATAAATATATTTAAAAAATTAATAAAATTGTGTTAATTTATTTTAAAAAAGCATTGAATAATTTTATTAAATGTAATACAATTTTAGAAAGAGGTCTTCAAATGCCTGAACATTTTATATATCTATACTAAAATATTAATTTTATAAAAAACGAAACGCAACAATTTTGCTTTCAATTTATTAGAGGCGCTAACTATGTAATATGATAAGGCGCTAACTTTTTCATAACAAGCAGGTTATTTTATTTATCTTATTGTTTACTATTAGAAAAGATGCAATTAATAATACCTACTTATACCTACATGAACTTTCCTCGTTTATCGCTCTTTCAATTAGTGAAAACAGCATAAAATTCCTTTGACTATAACTCGCCGTTAACTTACAGGCGTTTGCGGATAAACTGCATAGAGGCAGACTTTTATACATATTTTATAGTATGTATAAAAGTCTAACAATGAGCATTTTATAAAACTGAGTGTGGTTACCATATTGGAAAGTGTAAGAAATAAAAAAAATAGATATAACCCTAACCGATCAATAGAAATAGCTCTAAAAATAGCTATTTATCAGCGTGGTTTTATCTATAGGCACTATCTAAATTACTATTAGAGAAAATATGTATTTTTACTTGTAATGAATTAACTCAAAAATTACTGGACAGATTTCGAAAAATCTTTCACCTATAGAAGGCTAGAATTATAAAGTTAGGCGGACGAAGTCGCTTGTAACAGCTAGTGTATTATATTATTGTCTTATTGATGTAGTTAGATTATTAAAATGATAAATACTGCATAATATTTCAATTCGTTTTAATGGTTTTAGTAAGTTTACCTACATAATATTAACTTACTTTAATTAATAACATAGAACATTTATAATAAATAAACCATTATATTTATTGCATGGTTTATAAGATTTTGATGGAGATAAGAACATAATAGGTTGTGAGGTCTGCACGGTGCACTTTTAAATGTCCATATAACCATTAGGTACCTATGAAAGCCATCAATTATCATGTTAGGTAATTTATAATCAACATAATTATGATTATACCTTACTCTTTTCGAAAATAGTTAGTATCTCTTATAGTAGTCATTATAAAGTTTGTTGTGACTTAATATTAGCATACATACCTGAGGCCTGACTTGCCACGGCACATGAGGAGAGCATGTGGCTGTTTCGTCCATATAAAAGACTGAGAAACACGGACAAAATCGCGGGCAAAGCTAGTATGGTATACATATAAACCATATATGATCTTTGTCTCCAAAGATATTTGATTGGTCTCGGTGTGCTCGACTAGATAAAGCCGCCGTACTTGAAAAATTCGGCAACAAATAATACGCCGGATTTGGCGTACCCGAGCTAGTCACACTGCAAACTGTCTGTGATGTGTACGTGCCGAATGTTTTAATAAATTTTGGTCATAATAAAATGCCAATTTTCATAGTGAAACTGTGTAAAAATATAATGAAATTGTGTAAAAAGTGATAAATAGTGACGATTTTTTTACACACTACAATGAAAATGTTGCCGCATTCATGGAACTATTGCTTTTAGGTAGGGCCGTATCTAGTCGAGCGCAGCGAGACCAATCATTTATCTATGCTTTGTCTTTATATATAAGTTCTTCCAGGATTTATACTGCTAGTGTTTCATTGATTGAGTGCTATTATTTCACAGTGCCAAAATGCCTGCGAAAAGTATCTCTGATAGGCATAGGGTAGGTAAAGCGTACCCATAGAAACTCGTCTGCATTAAAATTAACTTACATTTGATTTGCAACATGTTCCCAGTCCCAGACAATGACATAGTTGTAATCAGCCGGCTGGCAAGTTGTGTTATCTTATCTGGATTACCAGTCTAAGGGCCTTCCTTATCTATGTTTGCATATGACATGATAAGTAGGTACCTAAGTCTAGCCTAGTATTTTTTTTAGATAGCGCATGTCACACCAGACATATAGGCATGTTTCAAATATTTACTCACATATAAATAGATATAATTTATATAGATAATATTGCAAACCACAAGAGACCTATTGTTATTCGCTTACTGCTAATTGTACTACACGTGTATGGACTAGGACTAACTTCATCTAAATTGCCGACGCCGAAAGAAAACTTTAAAATCCCCGGACATTTGATTAAAATTAAGGTTTTTTTTCTAAAAAATATTTTGGCGTTTAAAATAAAAGTTTCCTATAAATTTTAATTAATAAAAAAAATTTAAAAAGGCGGACAAGAGATTCAGTTATGTATTATTTTTTAAATTATCTTGTATCTTTCATTGAATCGAAATTTCCCTAACATGAAAAGTTTCCAGGTTTCACTCGAACGATTTTAAAGAAAAATCAATATAATAAGTTTTTTTTTAATTAGTTATTGTTTCTGTTATCATCAATCATCAATACTAATAATAAATCTGTAAGTGTCGGTATTGTATTGTATTTTCCTCCATAACTCTTAAACGAATTAACCGATTTTCATGAAACTTGGTAGATAAACATTTAGATGTACAGGGCACAGGACTACTTTTTCTTTTTCAACGCGGACGAAGTCGCGGGCGTCAGCTAGTATATACATAAAAAAAAGAACTATGGAATGGGTTTTTAATCTCAGGCGGTACGAAGTCAGCTCGTTTTTCATATTTTACTGTCTGTTACTGAAAATTTCCAATGACACGAAGCAACAATTTTCTCTATTGTATGTATTTATTTTATAGCCAAAAGCATAGAAGTAAGGCCACGGTCACCACGGTACGTTAGGCGCGCTCCGTCCGCCGTGGCCGGATGGCAACAGGCAGTCTGTTGCTGCCAATTATCTATGCCACTATAACAGATAGTGCAAACGCGTTCACATATCAATTTGGGTGTGGTAATATAACGATAAATATTTAAAAGTAGAATAAGTATACCTCTGGAAAATGCGTCAGTTTTATGCACGAGCGGATTTAATAATTGATGACATTAGCAATAGAGTTTTTGCATAATATGTGCGAACTGCGTTTAGTTGTTGTTTTGGTGGATTGAGTGGGCTGAGCGAAATGAGCGAGGTCATTAATGAGCCCGCTTAACTCGCATTTCATAGATGAGGCTCGATCGCGAAAGAGTCTAGCGGAGCGGGCTGACATTATCATTTTAACTATTTCTCGCTTCAAAAAACTCGCTCAGCTAATTTCTGTCCGTTCATTTCGCGATCGAGCCTCGGCTTTAGAGATGTCAAATACCATTTCCCTATTCTTCAAAAGACAAAAGACAAATGCACTTGCAGCACATGTGGCGTTGCTTGTGTTATAAGCAACAGTGTTATAGGTGGCTAGTTGGCTACCACCTACCACCAAGTTGACCGTCAGTCTATTTATGGAATTTTCATAGCATTTGTTTTGTACATACGAAATGTAATACCAAAAAAATCGCCCCATTTTTTACACAATGGGCAACCATAGGATAAGAAGCCTTAGGTAATATTACGTAGGTATAAGTAGGGTACTGAACATTGTCACACATTGTGATGTGAACATTCAAAACGAATAATTTACGACTTAGCAAATCCTTACACAAAAAAAAATTGTGACATCCTTTGTGCAATGTAAATAAAGGTGTTTCAATTTCTTTCAAACTTTTTCAAACGCCTTTTTTTTCTGTAATGGCAATGTCTCTGTATGGCTATGCGACGAACGACCCTTGCAAACCCCATTGGGTATTGCCAATATTGCAATCAAATTTAGGCCACTCCCATTGCAAAATCCCACTATGAACAACGTTCATATAGTGGTTACTTTGCACTTACTTTATATCGAAAATACTATTTGGTTGTTACATTTTAAACAAAAAGTGGGCACAAACTAATACTAAGATTATAATGTGTTTAATGACTATTAAATTATTGGAGTTTAAGTACTCCTTAAGAAACGATTTGCATATATTAGGTATATATGAAATTGTGGTTGAAAATTAATGGGAGTACAGTCAGAATAATTGTGAAACGAAATGCGTGCTTTATGATTTTTTTTTTTAAATATTTTAGAATACTTATCTCTGAAGAATATCTTTAAAAAAAGAACAATATTGTTTTTTCGGCGTGTTTGAATTGTGAAATTTTAAACACACATAATAAGGGATTTTTTTTTATTTAGCTTTTAAAAAATACCCAGATTACATACTCGTAAGCGCTGTAGTTCGTTTTTTGAAAGTCCCACACCCACAGGAACATAACATTTTATAAGAATCAAAAGCGTCCTAGGTATATGTTAATCGAGCTAAGAACTATCTGTGTGCCAAATTTCATCCAAATATCGAATAGCCATTTTTGCGTGATTCAGTAACAAACATCCAAAATACTAATAAGAAATCTGTAGGTAAGTGTAGGTATTTTATGTATGTATTGTATGTTCCTCCATAACTCTTAATAAACGAATTAACTGATTTTCATGAGACTTGGTAGATAAACATTTAGACGTACGAGACACAGGATAAGCTACTTTTTTCTTTTTCAACGCGGACGAAGTCGCGGGCGCCAGCTAGTATATTAATATTATTATTATTGGGATTATTTTTTCATTGAGTAGTGGTAGGACAACTGTGTTTCGCAGTCATTTTAAAAACACAGTGAAAAACAGCATGAGTGCTGTTTTGTTTCGGTGAGTGAGTAAGAGATGCTAGAGCTCAATTTTCTATTCCTTATCCTTTTTACCCTGACAACCATTGTGTATAACATTATGTAATAAGAGGAACAGGTAAAAGAGTCATTGATCCTAAAAAGTAAAAAAAAAAAAATTTAAATGAGTACTAATAAAACCTAAAATTATATTTCATTGTAAAGGAAATTAACATAATTAATAAATATAAGTAATAATTAATTATCTCTATAATAAATAAAATGAACTCTAAACTACTGAACTGATTTTGATAAAACTTCGTAACTATGTGTAATTTGGTACAACTTAAAATAAAAACTATCGAAGCAGGGCGAAGGCGAAGTAATATGCAAATTGCTTATATAATATAAAACAAAATCCTCCGCCGCGTCTGTTTGTCTGTCTGTTCGCGATAAACTCAAAAACTACTGCACCGATTTTTATGTTGTTTTCACCAATGGATAGAGTGGTTCTCGAGGAAGGTTTTGGTATATAATTTACAAAGTTACGCGGGCGAAGTCGCGGGCAGCAGCTAGTGAAATATAATTCTGAGATGTAAATGTTTGAATTTTCGCGCACTTTTGTACATATACAGGTTATGCCTCGCCATCTCGCCATACACACTGCAATGTCAATGAAACTGTCAAGCTCGGAATTAAAGCGCCATCTATGTAAACTTTTAATATTAACAAATTTATTATTTATAATAAAATAAAATTTGAGAATTCCTTGTTCCGTAATATAAATTCAATTGTATAATCTTTGGAGAGAACAAATAATAATACAGAGAACCATATTACATTATAATAAAAAGTCTCCTTCTGGTCGAGAATCGTTGACAATGCGACATCTTTCGGCCGAATTGGGGAGTTTGCAATGAACAAAGGAGCCAGTATCCATCACAAAATAAGGTTGAGTTTCATCTCTTTCGCACTCACGAACTTGGTACTGGTGCGAAAAGGAGGCGTATACACTTTCGGCCATCATAACCATCTTGTAGAACTGTTTCTCTTCGGCCGTGTTCTAGTGCAAACGCAGGATGGACGCCATTCGGGCGAGATAAATCTTTTCGTTATTAGTGAAGCGGTGTCTATGTGCCGGTGGTGAAGCTATGTTGTAGTGTATGTGGTGCGGTGGTTTCGTTACGGTCCCGAGTCGCGTCTAGCGGCACCGTGCCTACGTGCGGACCTACCGAGAGCTCGCGGCCTCGGTACGGAGTGGTGAGGTGAGAGAAGGCAGGTGCTAGAAGCCCCAGGTATGGTGGAAGCGAGGTGAGCGGACGAGGCGCTCCTCTGCCGGCCCAATGAGTGGGGCAAATTCTGCACGGCGGAGGTTATTTTATGGGTATCTGCGTGAGCTGCAGGCGCCGCGAGCGAAAGGCACCAGAGAAGAGATCGGCGCCGCCAGGCGGGCCCGGTAAGGGCTCTGCGGTAGCAGAACTGCTACCGCGACGCGCTCACATACCAACCATGGCTAGCAATATCAAAATGGCCAATCCAATCAAAGGAATGGTGAGCAAGCGTCGAAAGCGGTACATAAAAGACGGATTCAACCTGGACTTAACATGTATCCTTTTCCAGTGATAACAGTTTTTGTGGTTTTCAGCTCAGAAGTTTATATATCAGTTGAGAAAATAACGCTATATGGTAAGTTTCTTCTTGTTTCCTAAGTACTCATAATTTCGACCTTGAAATTGGCTACGTTCATAGGTAACATCGTCATAGTACACCCCCATAGAAACCCCATAGAACTCTATGTGGCAACCTGACATATATATATCATTTTTAGTTATGTCAAGGGCACTCGAATCATAACCTATAAATTGTGAACGATCAGTACACTATCATTTTAAATCGTATAAAATTTAATTATTTTAAGGTTACATCGATATAAATTCATATTTTTTAATTTGTATGCAAATTTACGGCGATAAATGTCCAATAACTTGATCATTTAGCGTGCCCCTATTCTCTCGCAAGGTTTTTCTATTAAGAGAATACGGATGCATAATTTAGTGTCGTACATTTGAACTAGACGTGTTCTGCCTCATCAGAGATCACTGTGATATTAAATTATCGGTAAACACAATGCGTTGTGTCTTTATTAGCAATTACACTGTCAAAACTCTTGCATAGCAACAGGAGTCACATAACCTACAAGTTTACGTTGAGTTCACAAGTGCACATAGTAACAGGCTGCATTGATTAGTTTTTGGATAACTATTCTTTTCGAACTGTTCAATTAACAATTTTGAAATTGGAATTACATAACATTATAGTTTATTTTTCATTTGGAATATATTTTTATGTTAAAGTCTAACAGACAGGCTGACGGTCCATTTAATGTTAAGTGGCTACTGTCACCTATAACAAGCTATGCCATAAGTGTTGCATGTGTGTTGCAGATCAAAGTAGGATTAAGCATAAGGTATTTGGAAGAGATGGGCCTTTTCTTGCTTTTTTAATAAATTATTGATACCTATTCATATTAACGATTGAACATAATTAACATCAATATTACATTGAGAATAATTAATTATTTACATGTCGCCAAAGATACACCACCTCTGTTTGCTATTTGTTGATAAGTTTTCTATAAATTTTACTTTGCCTGTCTAACTTTATAAAATTTAGCCTCAGTACTTTTTGAGTTTATTCATTACAAATATACAGTATATCTTCTTTCTTTGTAATATTAGTATAGATTAAAAACATTAAATTTAACCCTGAAAACCTGTATACAAAATTTAACAATGATTGGTCGAGCGGAACATACATATGTTAAGAAGATATAATTATATAAAATTTTATTATATTCCAATATTAATATGGTTTATTGTTTGTTTTAAATGTCAATTCAACATCTACCTACTTACATAAGTAATAAATTAATTTTATTTTTAATTTATATTGTATTGTACTGATGTTGACCTCATTTATTAATCTGTGAATTGATATCCATTCCGACCCTACTACACTGCTACATTTTTAAATACAATTGTAAAGGTTTGTCGATATCTTACAAAGACTGTTCGTGTCAGCCCGTGTCTGTATTATTAATTAAAAAAGCTTTCTTTCCACGAACTAAAAACGTTTTCTGTAGTAGCAAGTTCTTCATAAGTAATTTTACCATCATTCTTGAAAAAAAATTAAAAGAATTAAGGTGCTTGCCTTAACACTCTGTCTCGCAGTTCCGGGATCTTTAAGTAGGGCACACTGCCTTTGGGAAAGACATCCGGTGGCATTAACCGCCACCTTACAGAATACCACTGTGAAATAAGCATGTGTGCTGTTGTGTTATGATGAATGAGACCACTTAATCTTAAAATGGTGCACAGTGCACCTATGACGTTACTTTTTTATGTGCCAGCTACAATCAAGTGAACAGTCAGCTTGTCTGTCAACCTTAAAATGAAAAAATTGCTTACCTTAATTTTTTTTTAATAATTCGAATTATATTATTTTCATTAATAGAACTAGACAAAGAAATCTAAATTTAATGACATATTCTCAGAGAGCCAACATATTAAAATTGGTACTAGCCATTGTAAAAGTAGAATTAGCATTTAAAGACAACTAGGCCTAGGTATTTAAAACAAGAAATAAATATACCTATATCTGGTATCCATCAATATTAGTGTCAGACCAAAGATTTGGCCACCTTCGGCCAAAAAACCACCTTCGGCGATACCTTCGGCCCAAAATCCGGCCGAGGACGAAGTTGTCGCCGAAGGTTTTAATTATGAAGTTCTTGATAGAGAAGGCTATACAAATATGTTTAGCGAACTTCACTTAATGTGATCTTATGATAAAATATTATAATTATTACTGGAGGTAGATAAATAAAGTAATTATATGATTATTTATAATTATCGTAATTGTTACTTTTATTTTTAATTTTCTAAAATTTTCAAAACTACATTTAATTGATCAATATTTTAAAAAATAATTAAGTTTTGTTTATTTGTTTGTCTAGTTTCGCACTAGTCGAGAAAAACAAAGACTCATTGATCGATCTGATTGTGATTGATAAATTACTTTAATAAATAAATATGTTATAATTCACATTATTTCGAAATGTTATTATTTCTGACAAATAAATTGCAAGGTATTTTTTTATCATCTCTAGATCAAATTGTAGACATGATTTCTATGTTCTAAAGTCGATATAAATGTTCAATATAAAAGTTTTAAAATTATTTATTTATAAATTGTAGCTTGTAGCCAATGTTGAAAATTTTTTCTTAGAGCTTTTAACTAATTTAAGGTTGTGGCGATAGCTGATTAATCGGCTTGGCTTCAGCCAGAAATTAACCATTGGTCGGACACTAATCAATATACAAACATTGTGCCTCAGGGCTTTGTCTGCTTTCAATATGAGTTCCCTTCATGCACAAATTCTGTATTGAAAAAAATCTTTACCAACTTCTTTTGTGTTCTAATTTTAGTAGTGTCCAGATACAGTGTATTATGCAGTCACAAATTGTACAGCATTTCTGGCAGCTGTACACCTTAAATGTAGAAAAAAACCTGATAAATAAATAGAACTTTGCTGTTGTTTTATATATTTATGTGATTTCGTATTTGTATTTCTGTGGAATGCCAGGGCCTACACCCTCGGAATTTCCATATACCTTATATATATATCAACTTGGATAATAATAAACTAATTTAAAGAAAATAGATTTTTGAAAATTATATTAATAACTACCACAAACTTGGACTACTACATTCTCCTTTTAGTGAATTCTCTTGTTAAATGACACCTAAGGTTGGAAGAAAATCTCCAAATAATTTCACCCCAAAAGACATTTGATTATCTCACCCACAGTTAAAAATGACCATTAGACAAATCTAATACTAATGTAACTCAAAATATATTAGTATTAGATTTGTCAACTATTATAATTATATCCTAGTTACTAATATTATAAATGCGAGAGATTGCGAGAATGGATATATTATTTATATCAAGAGTAAAAGACGGCTCATCAGATTTGAATGCAATTTGGCACATAGATATTACCTGTTACCTATATAAGATAGTTTATTACGTAGGTTAACATAATATAGGATACTTTTTATCCTATAAAAGAAAAACGAAGTTGCGAACACCAGCTTGTTGCATTGATATAAAGTATATATAAACTTGCTTATGGTATTGATGACTGTATTAATTTAAGATTTTCTGACAACCAATATTTTTTTATGTTTTTATATTAATTTTTAAATATTTGGTCAGTGCATGGTCGTGTTATAAACCAAAATATAATAAATTTTTACTATATTTTAGCTAGTGCCCGCGACTTCGTCCGCGTTGAAAAAGAAAAAAGTAGCCTATCCTGTGTCCTTTACGTCTAAATGTTTATCTACCAAGTTTCATGAAAATCAGTTAATTTGTTTAAGAGTTATGGAGGAACATACATACATACAATGCCTACACTTACAGATTTATTATTAGTTAATTTCGTAAAATTAAAAATCTAACTTTAATTCCACATTTTGATATATAAGACATACTTTTGAAGCTTGAGCAGTACTTTTTGAATCATAATTAAATAATTTTCACAAAAAATTTTTAAAATTTTATTTCTATATTATTATGTGAATACAAGTCGCCACATTTAAAAAAAAAATATTTTTTTCACAAAGTACGAGTATAACGTTCAAAAACTAAAAAGACAAAAGGTGACCTAAAATATTTAAAATAATTATTAGAGATCAGTTATTTTCCTTTGTCATTTGATCGAGTTACATACTTATTACTTCATTAATTAGTGAATGTTAGAAGCCTGTATTTATTTGTTTTTATTATTAACTAGCTGGTGCCTGCGACTTCGTCCGCGTTGAAAAAGTAGTTTTTGAAAATTCATATTTTTTTATACCTATTATTGCTAACAATAACAGTATTTAGCTTTTAAGAGGCTTTTAATAGATCTTGACAAAACAGGTTTAAAAAAGTATCTCAACATTTTTTTAAGGAATTCTAGGTAGCAAAATGGCGATGCGTACATTCTCGTAAAAAATAAAAAAGACTGCAAATTTTAATTTTGTTAAGTTATAAAAAATTAAAGTTTAAATTGATTTAATTCAACTCAATGCAAAGAAATGACAGACATTAATTCCCAAGAAATATATGATCATGTATTTTGTAAATTAACTCAAAAGAAGTTTTTAAAAAATGTGGCCAAATGCATTGAGAGGGTCTCAAGAACAGAATGGGTTGTTGTGAGGTTGTTGTGATGTTTATTAGTTATTGAGTTGAGTTTATACAAGAAAGAAAGAAGTTTGTTATTAATACTGTCACTTTAAAAAAAGTAACTATAAAATAAAAATCGAAATGTTTTTTGTATGTTGAATTATGCTTATTTATATATAATTTTCTAGTGAATAATTACCTATATACCTATACAACTTTAGGTCCATAAAAAAACTTTGATTCCCCAAGCACAAATAAACAACGATATTACGGCGATAAAAGTGTAGTGTGGTTGGTATAACAATATTGTCAGGGGTTGCTTCCGCATATAATTCGTTAATTTTATGTTAAGGTCCTGAAATAGGACAACGGTCCACTTGATCATAAAATTAGTGGATACCGGAAGTGATTTTAAAAGAATTTATTTCAATTTTAAATCAAATTTAAATTAAATATTCCCGCCTGTTATATTAATTTTAAAACTAGAAAATCCTAGAGTGTTTGACAAAGAGTCGCACAGTTTACTAACAATACAATTATTTGCCTCGTATCTTGTTACGTGACGTATGTCTTCCTCTTGCCGTCTTGTAATTGTGCACACTTATCTGTGTTCACATGGTAACAAGAAACAGGCTAGTCATCATTTCTTTCAAGATGCTCTACGATTATAGTGATTAAATGCAATGTATCCCAAATTTCAATATAAAGAAAAAAAAAACGAGTGCTAGTGGAAACCAAGGTTAAACAAAACATAATTATGCACAATTACAACAAATTATCAACATGTAGGCATCCGCTGCTCACGCATACCTAACCGACGGGCTATACATCTGGTCTATTTATTGAAATATTTTCACTTATTAAATTGAATAAATCGAAGAATATAATTCAAAACACATTATTCCAAACGAGGTCGTCGCCTTCCCCGCGTCACACACAACTGTAAAAAAAGCTTTTATTTATATTAAAATATCCACACAACATAACCGTTTACAATTCACGTAATAAAAGGACCCGGTCGAACAATGGCCCTTAATAGAGGAGAGAACAGAGAATGTTTTCAACCAATTGTTCGTAATTTGTACTCGACATTATAATGACACATCGTAAAAAACAATAACGCGTTACGACGTGATACAAAATTTTAGTAGAATTTTGTGTAATGGCATCATTATCATATAAAGCTTTGTTTGGCCGGTCCAAGGTCGCCGTTTAAAGATCTAATAGTGAAATTGTACGAGTGGAGCGTGCATAGCAACAATGAATAATTTACATAACTGGGCTCCGACGAACCTCCTTCTTAATTAACTTTTAGCTCGTGGACGAGTTTACGGTGAGGGATTTAAAAACGTTGATGTTCAGATAAAAAGTACAATTAAAGCGCGTCCATAAATCTCCGCTTTGCGTGAACAATGCGCCAATAGTATATAGGCGCACATAACGCTCCTGGCCATACACACAAGTATCTAAGACGTTTTTTTTCGCATGGCAACATAGAGTCGGGTGAAAAAGTTGTTGCCATGTTGATTCGAAGCGAAGCTCCGCCCATTGGCCGCTTGAAAAAAATTGTCGGGGACTGCCTACCTGAATTTGTTTTTTATATCGAACTTTTGGTTAGAGGACCTCAAAAGCTCAAACACGTACACCGGACTGTCGGGCTAGCGTGAGACCAAAAACTTACATAATAATTTAACCTAAGCATCTCTCAATAGAGAGACTCTTTATAACCTCGGTACATAACCGGGGAAGCACCGTGGGCAGAAACGATCACAGAGTGAGGAAGTTTTTGGGGGATGCGATCACAAAGGGAGTAGAAATTAACAGAAATAACAATTATACTTAGTCGTTAGGTATAGAATAGGGTTCTCCGGATTATCTTGGTGGTCTAACTTTTCTTCTGGCTCTACTCTGTCAATGTCTTGGTTACACGTTATCGTCTGTACTGTCGTCGTCTGTGCGTCATTCGTTGCTGTGATTGGGTTGTCAGAGCTCAATAGGATGTGTCTGGGTTATGTCGTGGAATGTAAAATGGTAAAAGACTATTATTATTATCGGGCGTGTAGGCAGGTACTTAAGGGTAAATTCATTAATGCATTAAGGTCAACATTGAGCAGGTAATTATGGTTAGTGACATTCTAAATGAAGCGAACATGATCTGCATTTGGTCCTTAGAAGATTTGACGTCTCATTTATTGGCATCCGCTTTCGCCTGTGTCTTAACCCATAACGCCTAGATGGGAACCCGTCAGTTGTTCAACGGGTCTTTTATAACCCGAATGAGATGTTTTAGTTAAATGGTTGCACGGATTTCACGTTCGTTACTGTTTGGTTAAGCTAATTCGTCTAGGTTTGAAATTCGGGTGGCATTGTGAGTTTTTGTTGGCTTTGAATTGTCTTTGTATCGGTCTCTTGCCTGGAAAAAAAGAGTCGAATTATCTTTTCGGTCTGGCTAACTTAAATTGCCGATTCGGCGTTTGTGTCGTCGAATCAAGTATTAACCCAACGCGATGTGTATTTTAATATTATTTTAAATTCCCAGTCAATCTTGGTTCTTGGTGCATCTTTGTTTACATTTATTTTAAAAACGTCTCTTTTTGGTTTTTGTAATTTTCCCGCTAGTTTTTTCAATATTAATACCTTGAGTATTTCCGTGAAAAAGTACTACCTACATTCATCCTCGCAAACATTGTTATTTATAACAAGCTGGTGCCCGCGACTTCTTCGGGTCAGCTAGTTCCAAATAAATGATCACACATGAATTAAAATGAATGCACCTTGAAGTGCAATATAACTTCTAGTACAGTAGGTACCTACTTACCGCTTATCTGATAAAAAAACTCATTAAGCTAAATTAAAATACATATTATTTTACATATTTTTTTCAACACTATTATTAACACAATTAATACTTGCCTTTTGTTGTCAACTGCAACTTGCCGTATAAACATTAGATAACTTAAATTTAGTTAACTTAAATGATATATGTAATAAAATGATTGTCTTGTTTGTTTGCTTAAATCACTGAAATCTGATGCAATTATTTTTTTTCCTCAAAGTTGTGTTACATACTTTGTTTAAATTAAGACGTAACTTAGCATACCTCGTAAGTATTTCATCCTTATTACAGTGGAACATCCTGAAATAACATGTAATTTTTTTAACTATATAAAGGGCATCAGACAGGCTGACGGTCCACTTTAACTATAGTTATTAGCTGGCACCATCGCCTATAAAGCAAGCAACGCAATGCTAGAGCGTATTCCACTATCCCAATTCTCCTGTGTCCTTTAACTATCGGAGGTAAAGGTATCCTAGGTAACTACCTACAGCGTACTTACAGCTTCTTTTGTATAGGCGAAGGATAAGCCACCTACAATCGAGTGTCTTACACTCTTTTAAAAAATTAAGAAAATCACTAGTTAATATATAAAAGCACTAGTTTTAGTCCGCGAATTTGTCCGCGTCCTAAATGAATCGCTAAATTAGTTGCTAAGCTTAAAACTCCAAACCGGCATTTTTTAAAATTTTCATTGAAATAAGTTCTTATGAAGAGAAACGCCACAGTCCAATAGCTTTTGACAGAATGACGTCTGTCAGTCAGCTAGTACTTATGTTTCGAGGAAGCCACATGAAGCCTTATGGAATTTTATCAATTACACCGAAAATCAAATGAGACTAACATATATATAAAAATAACATTAAAAATATGCAATGTCTGTATGGATTATTCCATAAACGTACTTAAATATAAACTAACCTATAATATTGCGCGCATAGCAACACGATTTTTTAAAATTTAGTTCAATATAATATAAGTAAGTATTAATAGGTATAGTATTAATGATCGGTCCTAAAATTTAAAATTATTAAAAGTTTTTCATCCAAGATAAACACGTATTTTTTTTTTGAAACCATATTTTTCCCAGTGCGAACCGAAATAAGGTGTTCATTAACTGAGTAGGTAATTTGATTACGTCAAGATCTAGGTCACACGGGTGATTCATAATGTATAATTATCGAATGCACAATGCGCTATGCAGTCTGCGATGGCAGACTTGATGGATAATCCTTTTATTTGTGACGCGTCGACATTTCCTTTGTAATTGGATTTGTGCCGTTGGAGCTCGGCTACCGACACCGAAACTTGGTAACTGTTGCAGTGATGTGTAGGCGAAGTTTTACCGTATGGCCCTCAGATTATTGAAACTGTCTTAATAATCTGAGGTATGGCCTATTATTGTCGTTTTAGTTATGCATTCAAAAAACATTTAATTACTATACTAGCAGTAGTATTATTTACAAAAAAAAACAATAAACCTAAATTCAAAATAATGAATATGAAAGAAATATATCTTTATTTTCACAGCAAAAATCAAATATTAATAATGTCAGTGTAGATTATTGGCTGAAACACAATGGACAAAAAACATGAATTGTTTAGTGTTGAATTCTCTTATAGTTAGTTCAAAAAGCACGTTGTCCTCTGCAAGTAAAGAAGGTTAGCAGGTCGTCGGCGGTTACGAATGAATCAAGGCGCTTTACTGTGTAAGAAATACGCGTACGTGCCTAACCTAACCCAACAATAAACCACTAATAGAGAAGTGTACATGCGTTATCTATTTTAATGAGTTTCGTTTCTTTGGCGTGAGCAAAATTATCAGTTTCTTTGTCAACCTGTCGCCTAGGTCGTTTTCGAGTTGGAAGCATTTGCTTGTTGCTAAGGGCCAAGCAATTGTATTGTATGCATCTGTATGTAACGTGAGAACTAACGACACAACTGATTTCTTTTTCATTTGAAGTTGAAAGTTGCATTTTCTTTAATTACCTGACATTGATTTTAGTTAGAGTAACTATTTAAAAAATTCGCACCTAACGCTTAATTGCCTAAGAATTATAGACTTGATAATGTTCAAAATGAAATGATATTAGCAATAACACAACATCGTCAAGATTTATAATTGCACCCGAAAATAAATCAATATAAATCTCTGAGTGTAGGTATTGTATGTATGTTCCTCCATAACTCTGAACACTGATTTTCATGAAACATGGTAGATAAACATTTAGACGTACAGGACACAGGATAGGCTACTTTTTTCTTTTTCAACGTGGACGAAGTCGCGGGCATGTGTTTTTAAAATAAATAGACGTTTATTTTTAAAATGTACATTAAAAATTTTGAAAATTATGTTCCAAAGACAATTTCTTTCACTGAAACGTAAAATTAAAACGTCCTCAAAGAGTCTCATTTTGATGACCACTTTACTAACATTAGTAATAGTTAAGTCGATAATTTCGCAAGTGCGAAGAGTACAACCTTCGTATTATATTACAGCAGACTCGGGATCGACCGAGCTGGACCGAGCTAGTCACAAACACAAGAATCAATGCAATATTCATTTGTTAGTGGAATTCCGAGGAGTTAGGAATTATTTTTATCTAAAAATTTCAGTTATTGTTTTCAGTCTAGAAAGGACGGGGTGCATTGTACTTTGACCTTCAAAGATTTCCATTTTAGATTCAGAACTTAAATCGGCAAAGAAGGTTTCACTTGACTTTTTCCGTTTTTACGTTTCCTTTGAGTTAGTGAGACCGTTTTGTATTGAACGTGTTAGCTCGATTTCGCTTAGGGAACCTTAGTCTTTTCTCTTACTAAAAATGTATCTATACATAGGTATGTACGCTAGAAAAGTCATTTGTCAGACGCTAGTTTTGTGTTAAGGATTGTGTTAGCGCGAGCGTTGCTATATTGCTAAGCGAGAGAGTCTCTTATTACTGCTTATAGGTATTTATTTATTTATTTTATTTAATAGCTAACCTTACAGCATTTAATATTTAACAAATATATAAAACAGGATATATTTTTATGTCGCAAAACTTTTTTTTTATGTTAAGGTCTTGATGGTAGGTGGCTTGCCGTCGCCTATAACACAAGCAACGCTACTATAGAAGGATTAAGGATAAGGAAGGGATGAGATAATGGGGATCTGGCATCCCTTACTCACTCACCGAAGGGCTCTGGACCTTGGGTATTCTTTCGTTTGCGCATATAGAATTGCGAATAATACGGCGGACCTGCTTTCTCTCGTACAAAATGTTATCATTGCGTCTCGCTCATTCCCTGGCTGCCCCATCCCCGCGTCGCAATACCTCACAAACAGTCCCAAAATCGGTTACTGCGCATATTTGACTTCCTTACACTTCCTTACAGAAGACATTATTATGCGTTTTGGTCCATTGTGTATGTATACAATATCACTACATCGTTACATATTATAAAACAAAGTCCTCCGCCACGTCTGTCTGTCTGTTCGCGATAAATTCAAATACTACTGCGCGGATTTTCATGCTGTTTTCACCACTGGATAGGCGGTTCTCGAGAAAGGTTTTAGTATATAATTTACAAATTTACGCGGGCGAAGTCGCGAATTCAAATACTACTGCGCGGATTTTCATGCTGTTTTCACCACTGGATAGGCGGTTCTCGAGAAAGGTTGTAGTATATAATTTACAAATTTACGCGGGCGAAGTCGCAGCTAGTATAAATATAAAACGAGCTTTAAATATCGCTTACAATCGCCTCTCTGGCAGTATGCAAAGGCTTTACGGTAAGCTTGCGCTGCACTTTAAGTTTACGTTACGTACTGCAGAAATAATGGCTAGAGTTCCGTGGGGGCGATAAATTACAAATGTTCTGGGAAACTGAAATTTTTAACTGCTCCCAGGTGCTGATTCTGTGGTCGTGTAAAACAGCCGGAGAGTTTTGGGATTATAGGATTTCCAACTTTGCCTAGAATACTTTATTTTAAATATAAAGTTTTTACTGAATTTCATTCTGAATGTTAAACTCTTCTTTTTCTTGGAGTAAAACTTTCGAGACACGTTAAATTTTTATGTATTAGTTTATAAGGTACTAATTTTTCCCACGTTTTTGTCCGCGCGCCTCTTTTATTAAGTGTTTATTTATCAATTCTTTCCAAATCCAGACGAGAGCCAATCGATCGGGAATCAAACCCAAGTACCAGCCCCTTATTCAACGGGCTCTTCAGAGCCATTTCTGTTTCTGTTTCAACGCCTCGGAAAAACATTTGCGGACATAGCCGCAGGCAAAAGCCTAGTATTTTAATAAATCTATTACTAAAAATGTTGCAATATATTGCACCAGTAAGTTTACCAAGTGACCGATACAAGCAATTCAATTAGAGTAACATTTAAATAAGTTCTCATTGGGTTTCACTTAAATGCAGTAACTATAAATGTACGAGAAAATCGTTGTCCCATAAACATGTAGTTTGACACCGGTCGTACTGTTGTCTATGGGTGGACAGATTTATGGCCAAGCCATAGGTGTTTGTCGACCCCCATATAGAGTGGCTGTAATTATAAATGTTATGTACGTCACCCGTGCTTATGGTTCTGCTGCCCTTATTAGGGTTCCGGGTTCGTAGAAATCGAACGGGCCGTTTCTAGACTTTAGTCGGTCGCGTTGCATTTTAATAATATCTCTTGTTGCTAACCGCTTTTACTATTTACTCGTTGTGGGTAACTGTATCATTTGTTATCGAAAAAGTGTGTGCAAATTCTTCAACAGTAGTAGTAAGTCAACTTCAACTGAAAGTAGTCTAGTCTAGTGTCTGTCTCGTCATTATCTCAGCAGTATGTCGTCTACTGGTGAACATTATGAGTCTTCATAATTATCAAAAAGAGCCGGTTAAGGAAGGAGCCTGGATACAGCGTAGACCTGAGGCTCTTATTAGGTAGTCGTCAGTCCATCCATATGCCGGGCAATTTGACTGGCAGCAGTAACCAACCCTGTATAGAATACCGCCTTAAAATGAAGCATGTCCGCCACCGGAGCTCATTTAAATTAAAATAAAGTTTAAATTCACAGGTCTAAAGTGTTGCAATGCCGCACCTTCGTTATATTCATTTACGTCTGTCAAATTCACTTAAGTTTTTTACCACTACACCCTTAAATAGTTAATGGTCGGCGTATAAAGTGGGGTCCTAATTCATAATTACACGCGATAAAAGTGATTCTGTTTTTTCTATTATATATCTCTGTGTGTAGTTCAATACAAAAGTCTACAGTAATTTTCCTGAAAAGTTTCTTTTTTAATGTTGAGGTCTGTAACACTGCACTGTACACTTGCGACCATAAATAGGCATGTACCAACAAAAGGGAATACTCACTCACCGAAACACAAATGCTGTTATTTCACGGTTGTCTTCTGTTGTGCCCTGACACTTAATTTCTCATTTTTATTTTACTAAGCTTGGTGGCATAATTAAATTTTCTTTCTGTTTCTTAGTGTTCTAGTAAAAAGCTTTAATATGTCACCCAAATGACCCAAAGTCCGGAACAAATTCGGACACATGTCTGTGATCAAGTCTGATGTCTGTGTTGATGTTTACTTTTCCATTGACGTATGTATAGTTTACATAATTACAAGGTAGTAATGGATTTATAAATGTATGGCGACCAATTATCTTTACGTTAAGTAATTATATGTATAAAGGAGAATCCCAAACACATACACACACACACATCCACTGTTTAATCATGCAATTAAAAATAAGTAATTTAATTTGGAATACAAATTCCACAAACTGTCAATCACACTCGTGAGCTTATACTCGGTGGGTCAAGGTCGTAGAACTGCTTCGCGACTGGCTCGTTTTAAATTTTTTAATTAATACATTTAAAATTAATATTAATTAAGTAAGACATATATCTACATAATTTTTGTGTGTAGTGAACTGCGAAATATTTAAAACATTATTTATTTTTAGATTTTTGCGACTTTTTAGGATTTTTGTATTATGTTTTATTTATGTAAAGGTTGACAGACTCGATGTTAAGTGGCTACCGTCGCCTATACGACTGCAAGTGTTTAGTGGGATTTAGGATAAGGTATTGGGAAGGGATAGGGAAATGGGCTCTTGAATACCTTACTCACCGAAATACAACAGCACATAACTAATATATTCTTATTTCACGGAGATCTGGGTGGCTAATCTAATGGCTATAACAGACTGGCTGACAATTTAATAAAATAAATTTAGTTTAGGCATTCATCTAATCTATTTTATGTAAGTAATGAAAAATGGAAAAGTAGTTTTTTTTGTAAGTAGTACAATAGATTATTATTATTAGATTAGCCTTCATAGTTAATTGTTAATTTTTTTTTTATAAAATAAAAATTACTTAACATGTTTAAACATTGTACAAATTGTTTATTTCGTTCAGAAACATGGTCGTCGTGAAATAAGATAAGAACACGTACTCGTATAGGTAAAGGCAGTTTGACGCTATTCCGGTTTTTGATTGAGGTTTAACTTTGTTTAATATATCCGAATCAGTTCGATACTTATAATATCTTCCGCAACGAGTTATGCCGGAAAAGAAATCTACAATTTTCATTTTATATAAACTTAATTAACATGTCGTTGCTATATTTACACTTTTTAAGGACTTTTTACGACGATTTAGACAGGCTGACGGTCCACTAGATGTTAGTAGGGTGCTATTGTCTATGAAGAAAATAACGCCATAGGTACTGAAAGGTTCTGGAAGGGTAAGAAAAATGTACGCCACAATTTTACCCCATAGGCAATGCCCATTTCGTCTATTTTCGGTAATCCAAGTCACTCAAGAGATTAGTGCATTCAATAAAATGAAAAAATGTTTTCAGTTTTATTATTTCGTTATTAGATATGCTATTAGGTATTAGTTAGTAGAGGTTTAAGTGAACAAAAAACGGCATATTGAAACATAATCCCAATATTGATTTATTTTCACTCAAACATAAATTACACAATATTATAAGAGTGTATTATTATAAGTATATCGACAAGGTTAAATTGAATTATAAAAAGGAAGTTAATTAATTAATTCCATTTAAGAATATCCAATCGAAAAAAAGAAAAACATTACATTCAGACAGAATTGTGTTCCCGTTGAAAACGTATTGCAATAAAATATCGTTATCTTTGACAAGAAACGTTGAAAATTGAGCATAGTTTACGAGGCGACATACTCGCAATGAGATATGTAGATAAATCGGGAGACTTTTTTATTAGTTCTGATTGACGTTTTCTGGTTACATTACATGCGAGTATTTATTATCGCCACTATTAAATTCGCACTAACCTCAATATATTTAAATTTGTATGGAACGCGAACGGTTATTTTATCATTTAATTAGATGCTGGCCGCGACTTCGCCCGCGTATCTTTGTAAGTTATATACTAAAGCCTTCCTCGAGAACCACTCTATCAAATGGTGAAAACAGTATGAAAATCGGTGCAAACAGACAGACGCGGCGGAGGACTTTGTTTCGTACGGATGAATTTTTTTTCTGAAAACCAGACACAACTGAAAACTTTTCCTGGTTTTAGCTCTTTACATTATAAAACCGTATCAGAATCCAGTTGGATGAGAAAATGATGAAGAGTTAAAAGAGAAACAGACGGAAGCGACTCGGCTTTTATCAATACTAATAATAAATGTGTAAGTGTAATTACCCCATAACTCTTTTTTCATGAAACTTGGCAGATAAACATTTAGATGTACACAGGACACAGGATAGACTACTTTTTGTGAAAACCGAGAAACAGAAGACGCGGACAGCGATTTCGATTTATAATACACTGGCCTGTTGTACGCGACTTCGCTTGCGTAACAATACAAAATATAGTTTATGTTACTCGCTGATAACGTAGCTTTATATAGGTGAAAGAATTTTTAAAATAAATCCAGTAGTTTTTGAGTTTGTTCATTACAAACATACAAGTCTTTTCTCTTTATAATATTAGTATAAATATCTAGAGAATATAATTATTTTATTACAGGTACTTACCTAGATGTCTCCACAAAACTTAGTAGTTATCACTTGTTGAAAAGTAATTATTTATTTAACTAAAAATGTCATTTAATAATAATTTTCTCTTATAGATAAGATTGAACTGTGTGATGAAATTGGAATAAAAATTTATCGCCCACCAAAAAAAATGTAATTTTTTCTTTTGCGAGAACAAACAAAGTAACTATACCTATTGTTTAAGAATATAATACTAATTTTTATATTTAGGCAATTAATAGACGTTGTCGTCCTACCAGAATTATTGGTTTTTAAATAATAATAAATTATAGTTTGTGTAATTTTATTAATATTGGGTAACACTTTAAAATCCCGTTTTCTTCTCAGTAGAGCTAGCTTTATTAACCATGTAATTTTAATTTTTCCATAGCGTAAACCGAAAGATGTCTTAAATAAATGTAATGACGCGAAAACAAATGAATCGTTAAATTCGAAAAACAAATGCACATCAAGCTTAAATTTGAAATTTATATCCAAACGCCCAAATATGACTAGATTGAGCTCAAATTGGCCAGTTCAACCTAACACCAGTTTCATATATATACATATTATGTAGTTTCTAATTGATACATTTGCAGTTTGCAAAGTGCCATTGTTCGTTTAGTAGACGCACTGATAAATAATAAAACGGCTGGCGTTCGATTGACGTTGCCTTTTTATCTTATGTATCTGTGGTTGGTGACCTGCTAATATCACATTTTGCACGTGCTATGATGACGCTTACATCGTTGGGACGATGCACGATTTCATGGACAGCACCTCTTGAGCAACCGAATTTACAAACACGAACAAGGTCTTTAACACCTCTTTGATTAGATGCGGCTGGCTATATACTTAACTAGTATGCTCTAACTCGGAGACTTGGTCGTCTTATAAAACTCCCATAACACATTATATATATACGAATAATAATTATTTGGTAATAAAAATTTGTTAGAAACCCGACGGCCAGCGCGGTGCGGTTTTGCCTGTCAATTATTGGAGAGTCGTTTTTATGTCTTCTCTCGTATTTAACAACCGATCGATGTGTAATTATTTAATGCTCAAATCGCATTAATAGTTTGGGAACGTAGATTATTATTGGCCCCAAGCGTGGAGGCTAAATTTTAATATAAATCTACATGTATGGCCTGCCCCATACAATGATGCCTCCACAAAATTGTACGCTATTAGTTCTTGTTCGCGACTTGGTCCGCGTAAATTTGTAAATTACTAGGAGCAATTGCCCACTGCTTCGTCCACGCCCTTCCCTTCCCTTACGTAATCCTTTCCCTTTCCTCAAGTATTGAAATAACAGTAATTAATATCCTATAGATGTGAACATTTCATAATAATTGTGTTTGTTTGACGGATTAGTTTGTATATTTTACACAGTCGGAACACACAGAGAGATGAGAGAATATAAGTGCATTTTGCAACAGTGCTCCTCTCAAAACATGCAATCGGTTTGTTTGTTGGTCCACGTGTACGCCACAAAGCCGTGTGTGCCCGTTTCATATGCAAATATGTCAACAACCTTCCATGCATATTGAATGATTGAATTGACTAACTAAGGTAACATCGGATGGATGTATAATATAATATCTTTGCAACAAAGTCGCATACGAGTGCTAATTTATTACTAAGCGTTACCTCAAGCACACGATACACATTTAACAAGTCTATATTCATATTAGAGTAACTATAGATAATATATGTAAATGTAAAAATATTATATTATAGTAGGTACTAGCCGGTGGCCGCGACTTCGTTCGCGTTCCATCATCTTAAGATATATGAATAAGTATATCTTCTTTACATTGTAGGGTATAAAATACATTGTCTATACCTACTATATCAATACTAATACAAAATCTGTAAGTGTAGTGTAATAAATTGTATATGTATGTATGCTCCTCCATAACTTTTAAACGAATTAACTGAGACGTATAGGAAGAATAGGCTACTTTTTTCTTTTTCAACGCAGACGAAGTCGCGGGCCAATTATAAAGACAGAATATATTTGTATATGTTTGTAATTAATACACTCAAAAACTACTGGACCTATTTAAAAAATTCTTTCCACCTATAGAAAGCTACGTTATCGGCGAGTAACATAGGCTATATTTCATAAAAATTTATAAGGAGAAGTCGCGTGCAACAGCTAGTGTATTATAAATATGTACCTGTGTGTAGCATTTTTTATGGTAACCATATCTACATTCAACTCATATTTATTTCCAGTATTAACTCATTTTGATTTATTTAATTCATTTCTATATAATTTATTCATTCGTATACAATTGGGTTTACATTTGACCTCATTAGCCAAGATAATTTTTACTAACACATATTCATATATCCCGCAGAATGGATACTAATAGTGAATTGTATTGATCAAATTTAGGTTAGTCGATTTTTCAAGTAAATGTAAGATAAGGTAGACTGAAGTTCCACTTGGTGGGTGATATATTATAGGTGGTTGCCATCGCCAATTAAACAATCAACACTTTACAGTAGGCTGCGGAACTTAGTAGAATAAGATTAAGAGAGAATCGGGAAATTGGAGAATTTATGATTTCAGAAAATGGTGTGCCCTGTTAACCAAAATTTAATTTTGTTAAACTTTATCATTAATCAGATAGTTATTACCATTGATTTTCTTAAGCAAATTGTTCAGATATTACCGATAAGCTTATAGCGATGGGATTTCCGGCCGAAAAGTTGGAGGGCGTGTACAGAAATCACATAGACGAAGTCGCCAGGTTCCTGGACCAGATGCACAAGGACCACTACAAAATTTACAACCTTTGTTCGGAGAGATCGTACGACATCGCCAAATTTCATAAAAGGGTGAGTGATGTTTTTGATTATTTCAAACAATAATTGAGTATTGTCTATTTGATTTTATTGGTTTTGTTGCGTCATACACACCGAATTTGGATTTCAATACAGACTGTCTAGCCAGATGCAAGGTTCGTGACATAGAAATGACTGACCGAGAAGGTCAGACAGTTAACAAAGATATAATGTATACAAAATTTCATTACGATTAATGGTCCATGAGCCAGCGACAGATTTTCATGACCAATTTCCTCCCAGTCGATAACTCGTAAAATGACTGAGAGAGTTGTATCATGAAGCGTTGTGAACGTCAGCTGCGGCTCCGATGGTGGGTTCAGCAGTAGAGTGGTAGCCCAAAAAAAACGCGAAACGGCATTATTGTCGTTATTTGTTGGAGTTCGTCAAATTCAAATTTTCAATTTGAAATGAATTTCTATAGGTACTTATTTTCCTTTTTTAGAGAAATGTAACCATCAATGTTCATGTTACCATCAATGTCATTTGTTGAAGGATTATGTCTTCGCTAAGTTGTGCTAGCCGGTGGCTTGGTTAATGCGGAATTTTCTTGATAACATGTATTTTTGATAACACAAACAGGCTGACGGTCAACTTGGTGATAGGTAGGTTGTAGGTTGATGGTGGACTGGTGGTGCATGGTAAATTATATTTTCCACTATCAAAAACATTGTCAATGAAGAGCGGTGACGCCAATGAGGCCTATAAAATATTTCGCACTCAAGATTACATTATTGTTCTATTTCTTTGAATGTCTGGAATACTTCCAATGCATTTCTGTTTTCTTAGAAATTGCGGTTTTACTATCGTCCTATTTCGGATCAGCGTCATTGGGTCGAAGATATTTTGCTAAAGTCTTTTGTCTCGAAACTCATTAAACGAAATGAGGGTAGGTCATTTGAAAATTTTGAAATATCTATTATAATGTGACTGTCATCCGTATTAATGTATCCAAATCGCCTTTCTAGAAGACCTCTCTTATTATTTTTGTTTTAAAGCAATAATTATTGCATATATCAATAAGGCAATTGCCTTAGTGTAAACAAAATAGGGCTGCAATTATTTCATGGCAATACTTGCATTCAATAATTATTGCATAGGTACCTACAATTACTTATTCATGTGTAAACACTTGCTCACAAGTTTTGAAAGGCTCAATTATTAAATTTAATTATTGGTCTGGCATGTGCAAGTAAATGCCATCGTTTAGGTACATGGGCCTTAAGTTGAAGAAGTTTTTGTTGAGTTGTAATTTCTTGTTTCCAAGTATAGTTTTACCAGCAATAGTTCTGTCATGTGACCACGCAATCCATTTTATATTCGCAAGTATTTGAAAAATTTGTAGCAAATATTTACTGAGGCCATACTTCCGTTTTTAGATGCGAAGATCGATTCCGGAAAAGGATTTGCTTCAATATTATTCTGATACAAGGAAAACCGAGTCTTTTATAATTAGTTCATTGATAGAAGCATTAACATTGGTTTAACTAATATTTTCATATTTAATTTTATTCTATCTTTATAGCTTATGAATATTTATATATTTTTTTCTATACTTAAAATTAAACTTTAAATAATTACTCTAACCACTTGAGGTGAGTACTTTCATGATAGGCTATCTTCAGACTCCTTTAGACAAGGCATTCATACATTCAATCAATAGATTCGCTATAATACATTGAAGCATTGTTAGGCCACACGTTTCAAATAAGGTCGGATCTCATCATATATTATGGATTAGAAATAATGATGCTTTACTCTAAAAATTTAGGAAAATATAAAGAATATATACCTATTTAAAAGAAGTTATTTAGCCTTATTATAAGTAAAAAGGTATATTGAAGCTAGTATGTATATAATTTCTGTGAGAAAAATTGACAGGCACGGTACTGGTCTACCTGATGGTAAGTAGGTACGGTCACTGAGGAATTTCATGATTGTTATCCTATATGGGGGTTGTTAACCCTAGAACCCTACAGCTGGGTGCTGGGGCAGCCCAGCGTGGTTTGTTTTTCAAATAATTATGTTTGTATTATAACTACTGATTTGAGCTTTCACATATTTTAGTTTTAGTCACTTTCACTATAGTCAGTATACTGTTAGACTAAAGACCTTAATAATTGCCTTTAACTTAATAATATCAATTATTAAGTTTGCCCTTAATAATTAATAATTAAATAGAGAGGGAGGAAATATACTTCGGTCTCATCTCATGACGTTGAAGCCGTAGAAATACGATTAAAATCCAGTTTCCTACAAGAGCATTAAGAGCAAGTATGGTAATCGTGCAGCACTCCATTCTATAATATTGTTATAGAATACTTCATTAAACAAAAGGTATTGGCAAAATCGCATCGGCTTGTCCATTTACGATAATGATGATCACAACACTATATTACATTAATCGATTAATGTAAAGGTTCTAACTAAAACTATTGTAGCGAGTTTACATAATAGTCTTTTTGTGGCGAATTAACAATAAGCTCCGCAGTACTTAGACAGAGATTGTTTAGATATCGCCAAAAAACAACAAATCCTCGAAACGGTACCTATAATTCGTTTTGTTCGTTCGAAATTCGGATACAAAATATACATTATAATTAATATTTTTTAAAACTGAGCCTATGTTACGAGTATATACCTCTACAATGCGTTAAACGAAATTCCGCTCTCTTAATACTCCGACTGTTCCGTTCTCTTAATATTCCAATTTTCTAGCAATTTCCTCTCTCCTACGCGATTTTCAAAAGTGATTTCCAATTTTCTGATTTGCATATTGCTAATGCAATATATTATAATTTCCAAGTTATTCTATGGTGTTACTAAGTATTTGGTAATAAAATATGTTTTTGTGTCTTTTAAAAGATTGAAATTAAAACTATAAACCTATCAACCTCCCAAACAATTTTATATATATCGGTCCAAAATATATATTTCACTGTACGTCTAGCATATAACGCACTCTCCAATCAAACCTGTACCTCGGCAAACCAATAACGCCACTGTACCTACATAATATAAAATCGTTATTTGATATTGACTGAAGGTTAATACATGTTACAAATACAAGGCGCATAGCAACAAGCTGTTGTATAGTATATAGTCTTTACTCTTATAGGTATATTATACATGTTCGGTGTATTTGTAGACTAACCGCCGCCACCGGCATCGGTGCCCTTTCTCTGTTTGATAACGAGTTGTTCACTGATAACGCTTATCACTACCAACCACCTTGTTAGTACGAAGCGTGTTAATGTTACTAGGAAATTGTGATTAAGACAAACCTTAGACATAGGTCGCAGGAAGGTCTTAAGCTATCGGCGCATCGGAGGCTAGACTTCCGCACGCCATTTTCAAATCGTCTAATAGAGTTAATCTTCTTATTAAAACTTCTGCGAGCCAAGTTTGTGAGAAATTTGCAAAGCTTCACTGTTTGCTATTTAAGCCAGCCATCACCGATCAACTCGGAACGATCAATTTTTAAGTAAACTAGCGGCCCGCCCCCGGCTTCGCTAGGACGCAATATTTTCAACCGACTTCCAAAAACGGCTTTTTTATGTTTGTTACCTCATAACTTTCGACTGGGTGAACCGATTTTGATGATTCTTTTTTATTTTATTTAAAGCTGGTGCTTACTGTGTGGTCCCATTTCAATTTGGTCCAGTTCTGACAATGGAACCCATGAGAAAAGACCATGAGGCGGTCGGTTTATTTTTTGTTAAAAAGAGTTATTATATTGAGTTGTGTGAAAATGTAGCGAACCGGCAACGTGTTAAATAAAACCGTTATCGTCCCGATGATCGTAATTATTAAGTGGGTGGTACATCGATCAAAAGTCGATGGGTTACATGGATATCACATTTTCATATATCGGACGTAATCTCTTTGAATTTCGCTGATAGAGTGATAGCGCGGACACTGTTCCTATCGATTGCAACCGTTGAGGTGAGCCCGTCTTGACGCTTGCATGTCCGCATGTTTTCAGTCGGAGGTTTATCGTAACTAATAATAAAATGATACTTAAATGATAACATCGTGTCACACCCCCTTCCCCCCCCCCCCCTCCTAAATCCATAAACTGGGCTGGGCACGTCCCCACGACCGACGACTTCTGTAACCTCACTGATATGATTGTGCTCCTCCGAGACAGCTTCCGTCATTTTATGTGTCATCTTAATCATTAAAGTAAGAAATTAGATTCAGATAATGAATTAATTAAAATTAATTATTAAGATATAGTAAAATTTTGATGTGTCATCATCGCCATCATCTTAACTAGAATTTATCCTGGGTATGCATTTAACAATAAGTGCAATCAATATGCAATTTAAATGTCTTTTCTTTATTTTATCTTTATTTATTACATACATACAAATACATATTATATAAATTTTTTCTCTGTGTGTGTATGTCATGTCATCGATCTCCTAAACGACAGGACCTCGATTTAGAAGAAATATTTTGTGGATGTTTTTGAATGGAAACTTGGTAGATGACGCTGTAATCGAGTTACAGATTTCATTTTCTAGTTCGGACAGGTCACAGGACATTGTTCGTTGAGTCCGCTATTATTACATTACTTTACATTTTAATTAGTGTTAGCGCCTGTTTCACCAACGTCAAGTAAAGTGTAGATTAGTTACTTTTAGAAACCATTTTCTGTTTTATTGAATTATGCACTCGGTTTAGTGCATCCATCGATTTTTTATTATTATTTTCTATTCAATGTTTGGGACGTTTACCGTATAAACAAAGGTATATCAGCTCCATTATTCTCGGTTACCGGTGACTTTAAATGACAGTTTGGCCTAATTGACGTTTGTGAAAGAGGCGCTTAAAATATTAATTATAATATTAACATATTAACCTAAGTTTTTCTTGTGTGTATAGGCGACATAGCCTTTGGTCAAATATCATTATGAATAGTCCGACTGACTTTATCGTAAAAAATATTTTTTGTATTTTTTTTTTAAATATTTCAATGAAAACGTTCCAGGTGGAAGTGTTTCCCTTCGACGATCATTCGCCTCCCCAACTAGGTTTGATCAGGCCCTTCTGCGAGAGCGTGCACAACTGGTTGAACGCGGATCCGGAGAATGTTGCAGCCGTACACTGTAAAGCTGGCAAAGGAAGAACAGGTATTTAATTTATCAACCTGTGAAAAGCAAAAAAATAAATATTTGACTGATACAATTTTGTCAATCAGTCATGTGATTTGCAACAAGTCAACAAGATTTCGAAAAACAACTGCTACTGATAATCTATCTGATGGTAGTAATCAACCCTTTAAGACCACCGTGAAATAACAGCACATGTGCTGTAAGTTCATTTTTCCCTTCTTGTTTTTTAACTTTTGTCTAATTAAATTTGCCGTAATTATAGGTTACAGATAGGTTACGGTACTGACCAGCAGAGTGGACTGTCTGTTAAACCTTAACGACCCAAGATTTTTGCGATATATTCGATGAAAAGCTGAGGAATGCTATTTTTAAAATTTTCAAAACGCAGCCGAAGCTAGTTATTGTAAGAAAATAGCGTTACAGATCTTTTAGTCTGATTTACAATAGAATCATACCGGGTGTCAGATTGGGTGCACAGATCAGTCGACAACAGTAGATGAGCTAACAAAGCGCATCAGATAATGTGTAATTGTTAGGCATAAACTATCTTGACAATAATATTGTCTAGATGCAAAGATTCCCGAACGTTTCCCATGACAAAGATAAGGGTGCAAATTACACATGGCTTACTGTAAATATAAAGGCTCTATTGTGCCGCAAACAAAAGCCCGCCCGAAATACAATGACACCGGGGCCCATATATATAGCGGAATTTCTTCGGTCTGATCTCGTTTCGTTTCGCGGCTGGTTAGATCAATTCATTGGGAATGCGGAAAATTTTCGGAAAAGTATTCGCGATACCCACCCGAAACCGATATCTATTTTTAACAGTACAAAGAACATTTTTTTGCATTATAATTTTGAGGGGATAATAAGGATTTCATTAC